>CM065591.1:116187379-116861815 GCA_033119425.1 Bufotes viridis | reverse complement strand
CCCACACTGCCCCCATACAGTAATTTCCCCACACTGCCCCCATACAGTAATTTCCCCACACTGCCCCATATAGTAATTTCCACACTGCCCCCATATAGCAATTTCCCACACTGCCCCATACAGTAATTTCCCCACACTGCCCCATATAGTAATTTCCCCATACTGCCCTCATATAGTAATTTCCCCACACTGCCCCATATAGTAATTTCCCCACACTGCCCCATATAGTAATTTCCCACACTGCCCCCATACAGTAATTTCCCCACACTGCCCTCATACAGTAATTTCCCCACACTGCCCCCATACAGTAATTTCCCACACTGCCGCCATACAGTACTTTCCCCACACTGCCCCCATACAGTACTTTTCCCCACACTGCCCCATATAGTAATTTCCCCACACTGCCCCCATATAGTAATTTCCCACACACTGACCCCATATAGTAATTTCCCCACACTGCCCCATATAGTAATTTCCCCACACTGCCCCATATAGTAATTTCCCCACACTGCCCCCATATAGTAATTTCCCCACACTGCCCCCATACAGTATTTCCCCACACTGCCCCCATACAGTAATTTCCCACACTGCCCCCATACAGTAATTTCCCCACACTGCCCCATACAGTACTTTCCCCACACTGCCCCATACAGTAATTTCCCCCACACTGCCCCATATAGTAATTTCCCCACACTGCCCCATATAGTAATTTCCCCACACTGCCCCATATAGTAATTTCCCCACACTGCCCCCATATAGTAATTTCCCCCACACTGCCCCATACAGTAATTTCCCCACACTGCCCCATATAGTAATTTCCCACACTGCCCCATATAGTAATTTCCCCACACTGCCCCCATACAGTAATTTCCTACACTGCCCCCATACAGTAATTTCCCACACTGCCCCCATACAGTAATTTCCCCACACTGCCGCCATACAGTACTTTCCCCACACTGCCGCCATACAGTACTTTCCCCACACTGCCCCATATAGTAATTTCCCTCACACTGCCCCCATATAGTAATTTTCCCCACATTGCCCCCATATAGTAATTTCCACACACTGACCCCATATAGTAATTTCCCACACACTGCCCCCATATAGTAATTTCCCCACACTGCCCCATATAGTAATTTCCCCACACTGCCCCATATAGTAATTTCCCCACACTGCTCCCATAAAGTAATTTGCCTCCACACTGCCCTCCCATGAAAATATTTGCCCCACACTGCCCCCTTGTCCTCCTCTGGCCCCCAAAGGCACACACAGAAAAAAACAACAACTAAAAGCTAATACTTACCTGGGTTCGGGATGGTGAGGCAGGCCGCAGGCGCGCAATCCTCATTGTCCTGCGTCCCGGCGCAGGCACGTGATGATGTCATCACGCACGCCTGCTCCGGGAATATACTACCACATAGGCCTCAGGCCTACTAGGCCTGAAGCCTATGGTGTTGATCGGCGGCGGGGCAGGAAACTATGCGCTCCTGTGCCCCGCCGCAGTATGTGGGCGCTCGGGTCGGCATTGGGCCCCCCAGTGATGCCGGGCCCGGGGCTGCCGACCCGAACGCCCCTATGTTAATCCGCCACTGGTAATGCAGATAATAAACGAATTTGGACGGATATCAGGGTTCAAGATTAACTGGGCAAAATTGGTACTACTTCTAGAGGAGAGGAAATTAACCAAAATTCCACAGAAGTTAGAGTATTGAAAATTTCGGAGTCGTTTGAATATCTCGGAATTCGATTAAGTTCGGACATTAAGGAATTTATAGCTTTAACCGCCTGCCGACCGCCTAACGCAGGGATGCGTCCAGGCGGCAGGTTTGTTCCTCCTTGACGCATCGGCACGTCATCTCGTGAGAGGCGAGATTTGCTGTGAACGCACGCGCGCGTTCACAGCAGCTCGCAGCTCGGCAGTTATACTGAAACCTGCCAGCGATGATCAATCGCTGGCAGGCTGTAGATGTAAAACAAATCGCATCAAACAAGAATATCAGACGCTGTGTTGTTAACAGCGTCTGACATACCTGCTACCTGGTCCTCAGGTGGTCCCATTTGCTGGGATCGACCACTAGAGGACCAGGTAGCTATGTAAAGTAGCACCAAGCTCCACACTACACCCCCTGTCACTTATTAACCCCTTGTTAACCCCTGTTCACCCCATATAGACTCCCAGATCACCCCCCTGTCACTGATTACCCCCCTGTAAGGCGCCATTCACATGTCCATATGTGTTTTGTGGAACCGCGGATCCGCAAAACACGGACACCGGCAATGTGCTTTCTGCATTTTGTAGATCCGCACATTACCAGAGCTATATTGAAAATGCCTTTTCTTGTCCACAATTGCGGACAAGAATAGGACATGTTCTATATTTTTTCGGAACAGAAGTGCAGACCCGATAGTGCGGATCCGCAATTCCGGATCCGAGCGGGACAAAGTCTGTCCCCATAGAAATTAATGGGTCCGCAATTCCGTTCCACAAACAGAATTGCGGACGTGTGAATGGGGCATAAGGGTCCCTTATCACCGCCAGTTAGTTAGCTACTTGTTAGGTAGTTAGTGCCCAGCCCACTGCACCGCACCGCAGTCACTGATTTTGGCAGAGATTTTTTCATCCACGATGATCGATGCAAATTAAAAAATCTGTGCCATTCATTTTTTTTTTTTTTTTTCAGCCCAGAGGCTGAATGGAAAAAAAGAATCTCATTACTCGTATGCTCAATAGAAGGAGAATAGCAGAAACTCCTAATGCTGGCCATACATGTAATGATTGCGGAGACCCTCAAATGCCATGGCAGTACAAACACCTCACAAGTTACCCCATTTTAGAAAGAAGACACCCTAAGGTATTCCGTGAGGGGTACGGTGAGTTCATGTAAAATTTTATTTTTTGTCACAAGTTAGTGGAATATGTAACTTTGTAAAAAAAAATATATATATCAATTTCCGCTAACTTTTATTTTTTTTCTGTGAACTCACCATGCCCCTCATAGAATACCTTGGGGTGTCTTCTTTCCAAAATGGGGTCACATGTGGGGTATTTATACTGCCCTGGCATTTTAGGGGTCCTAAAGCGTGAGAATCCAAATGCGTAAAAATGCCCTGTGAAATCCTAAAGGTACTCATGAATTTGGGCCCTTTACGCATCTGGCTGCAAAAAGTGGCACACATGTGGTATCGCCGTACTCAGGAGAAGTAGGGAAATGAGTTTTGGGGTGTATTTTTATATATACCCATAGTTTGTGTGAGAAATATCGCTGTAAACGACAACTTTTTAAACTTTTTTTATACAAAGTTGTCAATTTACAGAGATATTTCTCTCACCCAACTATGGGTATATGTAAAATACACCCCAAAACCATTGCCCTACTTCTCCTGAGTACGGCGACCTCATGAGTGACATTTTTTGCAGCCTGGTACCAAAGGGGCCCAAATTCCAACAGTAACTTTAGGTTTTACAGGGCTGCTCTAACTTAGCCCCACCCAAAATGCCAGAACAGTACAAACACCCCACAAATGACCCCATTTTGGAAAGAAGACACCCCAGGGTATTCACTGAGGGGCATAGTGAGTACATGAAAAATTGAACTTTTTGTCACAAGTTAGCGAAAAGGGAGACTTTGTGAGAAAAAACAATAAGAAATCAATTTCCGCTAACTTGTGCCAAAAAAAAATCTTCTATGAACTCACCATGCCCCTCACGGAATACCTTGGGGTGTCTTCTTTCCAAAATAGGGTCACATGTGGGGTATTTATACTGCCCTGGCATTTTAGGGGCCCTAAAGCGTGAGAAGAAAAATGCGCAAAAATGCCCTCCTAAAAAGTACTCATTGGAATTTGGGCCCCTTTGCGCATCTTGGCTGCAAAAAAGTGTCACACATGTGGTATCGTCGTACTCAGGAGAAGTAGGGTAATGTGCTTTGGGGTGTATTTTTACATAAACCCATGCTGGGTGTGAGAAATATCTCTGTAAATGACAACTTTTTAATTTTTTTTTAAACAAAGTTGTCAGTTTGCAGAGATATTTCTCTCACCCAACATGGGTATATGTAAAAAAACACCCTAAAACACATTGCCCTACTTCTTCTGAGTACAGCGATACCACATGTGTGACACTTTTTTCAGCCAAGATGCGCAAAGGAGCCCAAATTCCAACGAGTACCTTTAGGTTTTACAGGGATGCTCACAATTTAGCCCCGCAACTGACCCCATTTCGGAAAGTAGACACCCCAAGGTATTCACTGAGGGGCATAGTGAGTCCGTGGGAGATTTTTTTTTTTTTTGCCAGAAGTTAGCAGAAATGGAAACTTTCTTATGTTTTTTTTTTTCCTCAGAAAATGTCATTTTCCGCTAACTTGTGAAAAAAAATGAAATGATACATGAACTCACCATGCCCCTCCGCGAATACTTTGGGGTGTCTTCTTTCTAAAATAGTGTCATTTGGGGGGTATTTATACTATCCTGGCATTCTAGCACCTGAAGAAACATGACAGGTGCTTAGAAAGTCAGAGCTGCTTCAAAATGCAGAAATTCATTTTTTTGCACCATAGTTTGTAAACGCTATAACTTTTACCCAAACCAATAAATATACGCTTATTGGATTTTTTGGGGGGAAATAAGGGGTAAATGTTTGATGTTTTGAATTGAATATAAAATGTGATATTAATTTTGATATGTTAAAATATTTTTTTCTGATATTATTGGAAATATCTGTATTTGTAATTTATGGGAAAAAAAATAAAGGAATAAAAAAAAAAAAAAGTACACTGATCCTAATAATGCCAAGCTGACAGGCTATAATACGGTCCCTTAAGGCCTCCAGGGCCATCCAAAAAAATAGGGGTGAGTGAACTAGTCCTCAAGTACAACCAGGTTCACTGACTGGTACATGATCACCCAAGCTAGGGACATATATGCACTGAGGTTATGTTCCCTACAGATCAGAATCTCGCAAACCATGACACCGATGACGTGTTTAGATGCTAGGCTATAACCATTCTTGCCATCCACTTGAGATGGAACACTGGCTGCTTACAGAAAGCACGTGAAGGAAATGTGATCACTCAGGCCTTGCAGAGTAACGGACCGCATCCTGAAGATCCACTGATCCTCCTTCTGGAGGACCAGTTTATCAAAGTCACTGCCTCTCTGGGATGGACGGATGATCCAGTGGGTCTGTTGGCTCTCCAATACACTGCAGTACACTGTACACAGTGTATTTTCATTTACACTCAGCCTAATCAGGCTCCTGATCAGACTCAGACAAACAAGATGCCATGGTAATCATCGGGACGCTGCCACAGCAGTGCAACAGCCTGATGAAGGAGGGAGCTCCCTCCCTCTGTTAACCCTTCAATCATCGGGCCGCTGCCACAGCAGAGCAGCAGCTGGATGGGATAGGGAGGAGCTCCCTCCCTGTTAACGCCTTCCATACAGCGGGGGAGTGGGGGGGGCGGGTGGGAGAGAGGACCGCTGCTGCCAGTAATCCTGATTGGGGAGGAAGGGGGCTTGTTCCTGGCCACAGTTTGTGGGAGGAGGATTGTATAAACTATTTTTTGTACATTTTACAAGGTTCTGATCCCCACAGTCACGA
Source organism: Bufotes viridis (assembly GCA_033119425.1). Taxonomy (NCBI): domain Eukaryota; kingdom Metazoa; phylum Chordata; class Amphibia; order Anura; family Bufonidae; genus Bufotes; species Bufotes viridis. The sequence goes on along the minus strand of CM065591.1, from coordinate 116,856,216 downwards.
TCAGAACCTTTCACCGGCACTATTATCTTCTGATTGGCTAGTCTGTACAGACTAGCCAATCAGAGTGATCACTGGCTCGGAACCGCCCTCATTGGTAAAGGGGCTGGTTAGCTGAGATTGTTTGCTCCATGTAACAGCCGTGATCTCAGTGGTGTCACCATGTCTGCAGACATGCTGACAGATTCCTGCCACAACGAACCTGTAAGTCATGGAGACTTAAGACAGTGCAGTGCTTAGGGGTATCATCACCTATTCCTCATCTCACCAAGAAATCAGAAAGATCCTGTGCAAGTATTGGCTGCGATTGAAGAGTGATCCATTTATATGTATAATACTGTCTGCTGTCTGGCAAAGGATAGATTATTTTCTGTGGTGAAATTCAATTGCAATACCATAAATCAGTGGTTTCAGCTGTGGCTGGCAAAGTATAATAGTGTCCGCCAAAACATATATTTTGTTGTGGGGTGAAATTCAATTGCCAAAATAGCAATACACTTAATCTGGTGTCCCAGCTGTTGCAGGCCAAGTGATAATCTGTCCGTAAAAGGGTATATTTTGTTCTGGGGTGAAATTCAATTGCCAAAATAGCAATACCCTGAATCTGGTGTCCCAGCTGTTGCAGGCCAAGTGTTAATCTGTCCGTAAAGGGTATATTTTGTTCTGGGGTGAAATTCAATTGCCAAAATAGCAATACCATAAATCAGTGGTTTCAGCTGTGGCTGGCCAAGTTTCATAGTGTCCGCAAAAACATATATTTTGTTGTGGGGTGAAATTCAATTGCCAAAATAGCAATACCCTGAATCTGGTGTTCGAGCTGTTGCAGGCCTAGTTTAAATCTGTCAGTAACAGGGTATATTTTGTTCTGGGGTGAAATTCAATTGCCAAAATAGCAATACCCTGAATCTGGTGTTCGAGCTGTTGAGGCCAAGTGTAAATCTGTCCATAAAAGGATACCTTTCATCTAGGGCCTAAATACTAGCACTAAAATAGATATTCCCCTAAATCAGTGGTTACTGCTGTGCCTGGATTAGTGTAATATGCTACATAAATAAATAGGCAGATAGTGTTAGGTGCCTGTAAAAAAAAGGCCTAAATTTGAAATCAATACATTGGGCCAAATATTTTTTTTCTTATTGTGGTGCTTGGTGAACGGTAACAATGAGGAAAACATCTAGTAAGGGACGCGGACGCGGTCGTGGTGGTGTTAGTGTAACCTCTTGTGCTGGGAGAGGACGTGGCCATTGTGCCACAGCCACACGTTCTAGTGAACCAACTACCTCAGGTTCCAGTACCCGCCAGAATTTACAGCGATATTTGGTGGGGCCCAATGCCGTTCTAAGGATGGTAAGGCCTGAGCATGTACAGGCGCTAGTCAATTGGGTGGCCGACAGTGGATCCAGCATGTTCACAACATTATCTCCCACCCAGTCTTCTGCAGAAAGCGCACAGGTGGCACCTGAAAACCAAGCCCATCAGTCTGTCACATCACCCCCATGCATATCAGGGAAACTGTCTGAGCCTCAAGTTATGCAGCAGTCTCTTATGCTGTTTGAAGACTCTGCTGGCAGGGTTTCCCAAGGGAATCCACCTAGCCCTTCCCCAGTGGTGGAAGACATAGAATGCACTGATGCACAACCACTGATGTTTCCTGGTGATGAGGATATGGGAATACCACCTCATCGGAGTCCGCTGCGTCTCTGATGATGACCGAAACACAGGTGCCAACTGCTGCGTCTTTCTGCAGTGTGCAGACCGAACAGGAGGTCAGGGAGGAAGACTGTGTGGAAGACGATGCAGGGGACGATGAGGTCCTAGACCCCACATGGAATGAAGGTCGTGCCACTGACTTTCATCGTTCAGAGGAAGAGGCAGTGGTGAGACCAAGCCAACAGCGTAGCAAAAGAGAGAGCAGGGGGCAAAAGCAGGACAGCCGCCTCCAAGAGAGTTCGCCTGCTACTGGCCACCGCCACCATGGACCGAGCACCCCAAAGGCAACTTCAAGGAGTTCCCTGGCATGGCACTTCTTTAAAAAATGTGCTGACGACAAGACCCGAGTGGTTTGCACGCTGTGCCATCAGAGCCTGAAGCGAGGCATTAACGTTCTGAACCTTAGCACAACCTGCATGACCAGGCATCTACATGCAAAGCATGAACTGCAGTGGAGTAAACACCTTAAAAGCAAGGAACTCATTTTGGCTCCCCTTGCTCCCTCTTCTGCTGCTGCCTCGGCCTCTTCCTCCGCCTCGGGAGGAATGTTGGCACCTGCCGCCCACCAAACAGAGGATGTGCCACCGACAACACCACCTGCGTCACCAAGCATCTCCACCATGTCACACGGCAGCGTTCAGCTCTCCATCTCACAAACCTTGGAGAGAAAGCGTAAATTCCCACCTAGCCACCCTCGAGCACTGGGCCTGAATGCCAGCATTTCTAAACTACTGGCCTTTGAAATGCTGTCATTCAGGCTGGTGGACACAGACAGCTTCAAACAGCTGATGTCCATGGCTGTCCCACAGTATGTTGTTCCCACTCGCCACTACTTCTCCAAGACAGCCGTGCCTTCCCTGCACAACCAAGTATCCGATAAAATCAAGTGTGCACTGCGCAACGCCATCTGTGGCAAGGTCCACCTAACCACAGATATGTGGACCAGAAAGCACGGCCAGGGACGCTATATCTCCCTAACTGCACACTGGGTAAATGTAGTGGCGGCTGGGCCACAGGCGGAGAGTTCCTTGGCGCACGTCCTTCCGCCGCCAAGGATCACAGGGCATCATTCTTTGCCTCCTGTTGCCTCCTCCTCCTACTCGGCTTCCTCCTCCTGCTCCTCTGCTTCCACCAGCTCATCCAGTCAGCCACACACCTTCACCACCAACTTCAGCACAGCCCAGGGTAAACGTCTGCAGGCCATTCTGAAACTCATATGTTTGGGGGACAGGCCCCACACCGCGCAGGAGTTGTGGCGGGGTATTGAACAACAGACCGACGAGTGGTTTCTGCCGGTGGGCCTCAAGCCTGGCCTGGTGGTGTGCGATAATGGGCGAAATCTCGTCGCAGATCTGGGGCTAGCCGGTTTGACACACATCCCTTGCCTGGCGCATGTGCTAAATTTGGTGGTGCAGAAGTTCATTCACAACTACCTCAACATGTCAGAGCTGCTGCATAAAGTGCGGGCTGTCTGTGCGCGCTTCCGGCGTTCACATCCTACCGCTGCTCGCCTGTCTGCGCTACAGCGGAACTTCGGCCTTCCCGCTCACCGCCTCATATGCGACGTGCCCACCAGGTGGAACTCCACCTTGCACATGCTGGAGAGACTGTGCGAGCAGCAGCAGGCCATAGTGGAGTTTCAGCTGCAGCACGCATGCGTCAGTCGCACTGCGGAACAGCACCACTTCACCACCAATGATTGGGCCTCCATGCGAGACCTGTGTGCCCTGTTGCGCTGTTTCGAGTACTCCACCAACATGGCCAGTGGCGATGACACTGTTATCAGCGTTACAATACCACTTCTATGTCTCCTTGAGAAAGCGCTTAGGGACGATGATGGAAGAGGAGGTGGCCCAGGAGGAGGAGGAGGATGAGGGGTCATTTTAGCACTTTCAGGCCAGTCTGTTAGAAGTGGCTCAGAGTGAGGCTTTTGCAGCAGCAGGAGGCCAGGTACAAATGTGGCCAGCCAGGGCCCACTACTGGAGGACGAGGAGGATGAGGGAGGAGGTGGAGGAGGATGAGGATGAGGATGAAGCAGGTTCACAGCGGGGTGGCACCCGACACAGCTCAGGCCCATCACTGGTGCGTGGCTGGGGGGATACGGAGGACGATGACGATACGCCTCTCACAGAGGACAGCTTGTCCTTACCTCTGGGGAGCCTGGCACACATGAGCGACTACATGCTGCAGTGCCTGCGCAACGACAGCAGAGTTGCCCACATTTTAACGTGTGCGGACTACTGGGTTGCCACCCTGCTGGATCCCCGGTACAAAGACAGTGTGCCCACCTTACTTCCTGTACTGGAGCGTGATAGGAAGATGCGCGAGTACAAGCGCATGCTGGTAGACGCGCTCCTGAGAGCATTCCCAAATGTCACAGGGGAACAGGTGGAAGCCCAAGGCGAAGGCAGAGGAGGTGCAAGAGGTCGCCAACGCAGCTGTGTCACGGCCAGCTCCTGTGAGGGCAGGGGGCGTCATTACTGACAAACGCAGCCGCCTGTCCACAGCCAACGTGGACAAGCTGACGTTCATAAAAATGAACCAGGCATGGATCCCACAGGACTTGTGCCTCCCTTGTGCAGAATAGACATTTATAACTGCCTCCCCCTCAAACATGTATTCTTGTACTCCGGGGCACTTCTTTATTGAATCCTCATTTTTTTAACTTTACCATGATCTTGCGGTGCAACCCAAAGTTGAATAAACCTCGCCTCTGTCTGGGTGCTGGGGCTGAAATAACTGAAAGTGGCCTTCTCCAGTGGTGGGTGATATGACGCATGATTCCTTGCTGTGGGACCTCTCTCCTCTGTCTGGGTGCTGGGGCCGAAATAACTGAAAGTGGCCTTCTCCAGTGGTGGGTGATATGATGCATGATTCCTTGCAGTGGGACCTGTATCCTCGGTCTGGGTGCTGGGCCGAAATAACTGAAAGTGGCCTACTCCAGTGGTGGGTGATATGGCGCCTTATTCCTTGCTGTGGGACCTCTCTCCTCTGTCTGGGTGCTGGGCCTAAATAACTGAAAGTGGCCTTCTCCAGTGGTGGGTGATATGACGCATGATTCCTTGCTGTGGGACCTCTCTCCTCTGTCTGGGTGCTGGGGCGAAATAACTGAAAGTGGCCTTCTCCAGTGGTGGGTGATATGGCGCATGATTCCTTGCTGTTGGACCTCTCTCCAATTGATATTGGTTAATTTTTATTTATTTTATTTTAATTCATTTCCCTATCCACATTTGTTTGCAGGGGATTTACCTACATTTTGCTGCCTTTTGCAGCCCTCTAGCCCTTTCCTGGACTATTTTACAGCCTTTTTAGTGCCTAAAAGTTCGGGTCCCCATTGACTTCAATGGGGTTCGGGTTCGGGATAAAGTTCGGGTCGAGTTCGGATCCCGAACCCGAACATTTTCGGGAAGTTCGGCCGAACTTCCCGAAACCGAACTTCCAGGTGTTCGCTCATCTCTAGTGCCTCACGCATGGCTTCTCCGATTAAGTGTTTGACATATGACTTCGCCATTAGACTCTCTGACGCAGGGTACCGCCATTAGAGTCTCTCACGCATGGCTTCTCCAATTAAGTGTCCGCCATTAGAGTCTCTCACGCATGGCTTCTCCAAATAAGTGTTTGACATATGACTTCGCCATTAGAGTCTCTCACGCATGGCCTCTCCGTTTATGTCTTACACACATGACTCCGCCATTAGAGTCTCTCACGCATGGCTTCTCCAATTAAGTGTTACACATATGACTTCGCCATTAGAGTCTCTCATGCATGGCTTCTCCGTTTATGTTTTACACACATGACTCCGCCATTATAGTCTCTCAAGCAATGCTTCTCCAATTAAGTGTCCACCATTAGAGTCCCTCACGCATGGCTTCTCCGATTAAGTGTTTGACATATAACTTCGCCATTAGAGTCTCTCACGCAGGGTACTGCCATTAGAGTCTCTCACGCATGGCTTCTCCGATTAAGTGTTTGACATATGACTTCGCCATTAGAGTCTCTCACGCATGGCTTCTCCTTTTATGTTTTACACACGAGACTCCACCATTAGAGTCTCTCAAGCATGGCTTCTCCAATTAAGTGTCCGGCATTTAGAGTCTCTCACGCATGGCTTCTCCAATTAAGTGTTTGACATATGACTTCGCCATTAGTGTCTCTCACACATGGCACCGCCATTAGAGTCTCTCACGCATGGCTTCTCTGTTTATGTTTTACACACATGACTCTGCCATTAGAGTCTCTCACGCATGGCTTCCCCGATTAAGTGTTTGACATATGACTCCGCCATTAGTCTCTCACGCATGGCTTCTCCGATTAAGTGTTTGACATATGACTTCACCATTAAAGTCTCTCACGCATGGCACCGCCATTAGAGTCTCTCACGCATGGCTTCTCCAATTGAGTGTTACACATATGACTTCACCATTAGAGTCTCTCACACAGGGCACTGCAATTAGAGTCTCACGCATGGCTTCTCCAATTAAGTGCTTCACATATGACTCCGCCGTCAGAGTCTCTAACGCATGGCTTCTCCGTTTATGTTTTACACACATGACTCTGCCATTAGAGTCTCTCAAGCAATGCTTCTCCGATTAAGTGTCCGCCATTAGAGTCCCTCACGCATGGCTTCTCCGATTAAGTATTTGACATATAACTTCGCCATTAGAGTCTCTCACGCAGGGTACTGCCATTAGAGTCTCTCACGCATGGCTTTTCCGATTAAGTGTTTGACATATGAATTCGCCATTAGAGTCTCTCACGCATGGCTTCTCCTTTTATGTTTTACACACGAGACTCCACCATTAGAGTCTCTCAAGCATGGCTTCTCCGATTAAGTGTACCCCATTTAGAGTCTCTCACATATGGCTTCTCCGATTAAGTGTTTGACATATGACTTCGCCATTAGTGTCTCTCACACATGGCACCGCCATTAGAGTCTCTCACGCATGGCTTCTCTGTTTATGTTTTACACACATGACTCCGCCATTAGAGTCTCTCACGCATGGCTTCCCCGATTAAGTGTCCGCCATTTAGAGTCTCTCACGCATGGCTTCTCCGATTAAGTGTTTGACATATGACTTCACCATTAGAGTCTCTCACACATGGCACCGCCATTAGTGTCTTTCACGCATGGCTTCTCCGATTAAGTGTTTCATATATGACTTCACCATTTGAGGTCGGCCACGTGGCCCCACACAAGTAGGTTCCATGTCTTTTTCCGCTACTCGGGCTGAGGGTGTCGGGCCTAAGTCCTGGGTATCAGTCCGTCTTCCAGTAGGAGGTACAGTAATAAGGCGCAATTCACAATGTCTCACGTCTACAGACACGACAAGTCCTATTACGACTACAGGCGCAGCATACATAGTTATCACGACCTTAAGCTTATTTCCTGTCACAACTGCAGGTATGGTGTGTACGTTCTCTGTCCTCATTACAGGCAACATTAGCTTGTTAATTGAAATAGCCATGTATTCGTGTTGATGGTTCCCCAGGCCTGGTGAGTTTACACATTCCGCCTAATCTAGTAATAGAGAAAGATGGCAGACGCCATGTTCTAACTTTTTGGCCCTTTATATATAAAAGGTGTGGCCTGGGGAATAAGGAGAGGTGTAGTAGTTTGCAACCAGGAACAGTTGGTGCCCGATCAGGGCCCTCAGCGAATGCTTGGAATTCATTTAGGCCTTCCAACAGATTCACCATTGTTTGTTTCAGTCTGCAGCTCTCAGGATTCAGACCTTCTCATAATATGTTCACATGTTGTTAGTATACATAGGAGTAAATCGTTTCTGATTACCGGCCACTCCTTCAATCGCATCAGAATTAGCCACCTCCAAGAACGATGTGGCGGTGCACATGACAAAGAGGTAAGGTAGATGGTAGTCACTGTGATATGAACGATATATTTCGCACCTTCATCGGGAAATGTCTTTTACGTTCAAAGTGGGTGTAGTAATGGTATGTATATATTTTGCTCTAACCTAAGGTCTACTCTTTTTGGCCCCTTTAGGCTGCCCTACCGCAGCAGTTATGGCATAATTCTACTGCTTGTTGTAGATAGGGTTAGATAGGTTAGGTACACCTTTCTGATAGCCGATCCGACCAAAAGTATTAAGCAAGTATCGCTGCGTTAGTGGGAGGGAAGGCTGACTACAAGGCTATTTATATGCACCTGTGGGCCTAGGCTGGCTGATTGCTAGGCTATTTATAGGCACCTGTGGGCCCAGGCTGACGCCGATTCAGCTGATTTCACCCACCCACACCATCTTACAGTCATTTCATATTAGGGTGGCCCCCTTTAGGCTGCCCTACCGCAGCAGTTATGGCATAATTCTACTGCTTGTTGTAGATAGGGTTAGATAGGTTAGGTACACCTATCTCATAGCCGATCCGACCACAAATGTGGTCTACAGTATGTAGGGTTCACTACACAGGCAGGTTTGGTCAGGCACTGAGGCCGAATGTGTTGATTTTGTTACTTTCTTGAATGAAAATAATAGTATGGGCATGTTCTTCACCCCTAACTATGGAGGCCGCAGCCTTGAAATTTTGGATGTGACTGTCGAGGTGGTGGGCAATGAGTTGGTCTCCCAGTGGTATGGTAAACCCACGGCAACCAACTCTTTGTTACACCATGACAGTTTTCATCCTGTTAGTGTTAAAACATCTGTCCCTTATGGACAATTTATTAGGCTGAGACGCATTAATAGTACTATTTAGGGTTTTGATGGATCGACCTTTATTGTAAGTACAATAAGGGGGAGCCATGATGACATGATGCCCCTCATTGGTATTGGAGGATTATATTTCTGTGTGTTTTACTTACCTTCAAAGTATGGAATGGTTGAATCCTCAGTTAACTGCAATTTTGGCAGGAGGCAAATGGTGGAATTTGATTGGAGAATGATTCAACAGTGTTTCTGGTCCTATAAAAGAGAGGAAAAACAGCAAGATAACCTCCCACCCTCCCTTTGTTGACTAGTCGCTTTGCTTATTAAAGAAGGGTAAAGTCACTCTGAGTGGACTGTATGTTTTATTATAGCAGTTTATTGGATTATTTATATTATATTTAATTGGAATTTTATTAAAGTATTCAATCAGTTAAAGTAAAATAATAAGCATTGCGGCCTTTTAATCCCAATAATTAAATAAAAGTTTGTGATTAATCTATATTCGAGTCTGTTTGGTCATTGGTTAATTATTTGGTTTACAAGTTTAGGATATGTCATCATGAACAAGCCGTTCAACTAAAGCAGTCATCTCAAACTGCGGCCCTCCAGCTGTTGCAAAACTACAACTCCCAGCATGCCCGAACAGCCTACAGGTATCAGCCTACAGCAGGGCATTGTGGGAGTTGTAGTTTTACAACAGCTGGAGGGCCGCAGTTTGAGGATGCCTGAACTAAAGGAACGTCTCATGAGGAGAGGCTATCCCGTGAAGATGCTGGATACTGCTATGCAGAAGGCTGGGGGGTTTTCCTAGCATGATTTACATTCTCGTAGTACTAAATGCCAAGATGGTAAAGGACAGAATGTGGTTACGGGTGAGAAGCACCATAAGAGGTTTATATTCTCCTTTAAATTTAGCTCAATGGCGAACGATATACGTAGTGACATATACAAACACTGGCTATATGATAGTAGACCAAAGGGGAACTTTAAATGTGGAAACTGCTCCTTTTGTCCATTCAACGAGAAAAGTACTAGATTTTGGAGGGGTGCAACACAGAGTTAAGGATTTCATCACATGCAGGAGTACATTTGTAGTGAATTTACTTACATGTAGTTGTGATCACTTCTATATAGGGAAGACAATCAGATGCCTATTTGAGAGAGTCAGGGAGCATATTAATTCTGTGCAATCGGGAAAAGGCTGCCCTAGATTCATCAAACATATGAGCGAAGTACATGATGAAAGTTGTAAAACACTGAGGTTTGCTGGCATTGAGCTAGTCCCTAATCCACCACTAGGGGGAGACAGACACCTGCAGAAGGAAGCCAGATGGATTCTGTGCACAAAAGCATTGGAGAAATTAGGACTTAAGGATAGAAATTATTTGAGCATCTTTCTGTAAGTTTGCATGCTATTATTGATTTAAAGTTACAACAGTGTTATTGGTTTTAAATGTGTGCACCAGGGTGTGTTTGTGATAAGCGTCCATGGCAACCACACCCAGGTTGCTTAAAAGACAGCGCGAGAGTACGCGCTGACGTCAGTGGCCTGAAGAAGCACGAACTTGCGCAAAACGGCTGTCGCTGCTACTATGTGTGAGATGTATGCGTACCGCCACTGCCTGTTACCCTGAGAAGTGTAATTTCAAGAATAAAGGACTGCTCTTATCATACTACAGTACAGTGGTGAGTGCCGCCCTATTCATTTCTTTATTCAGTGGACTTGCAATTTCTATGAGGGCTTGAGCACTGCTATGCTGTTTTGAGGACGTGGACGTGCAGTGGATGTTCTGGGGTGTTGGGTGTGGCGATTTAGTGGCTCAGAGCTGTGCCGCTGTTTTCTCTGTTTGTGGATATTCTCATAAATAGAGTTTAGTTCTTCTCCAACAAGGATTCCTCATTATTCCCCCTTGCAGCAATGCGATTTCCATTTTTACCTTCTCTACTCTTCACTGTGATTACCGAAACTTCAAGTACTGGCAAGAGGGCATGCAGCAGCAAGCATCCATCTAATTACATGACATTGTGGTTGTTGTACACCGAGCATAACATTTCCAGGTGAGAGGCTCATCCCCTCCTCAACCCAGCTCAACCCAGTCCTACACATTCGGCTCTCCTTTGTCCTTTCCATAAGCGTTTTTACTGCATTCCCTTCACTGTAGTAAAGTGTAAATAGCTTAGGTAGGAGGACAGTTTTCTAATTCTCTGCCATATAGATTTCTGAACCTTCTTGTCTCTTTCTCTTTTTCTTCCTTTCTGTAGACCATCCAGAGATTGCTGAGTCTCTGTGAGGAATGGAGCATGTGGATTTGCTTCCTCTCCCCGTTAACTTCAGACTTGAATTCTGTAAACTGAGCTCGGGGTGGATCCACATCCTAACTTCCTGTAGGGGCTGTGTTAGAGTTGATTAAAGGATAACTGTCACATTTTTTTTTTTTCTTTTCAATATCTTAATAGAGACTATCATCATGACATTAGTGGCCATCTTCATTTTTTTTTTATTATCCCTGAACCCCTATAAAACTCTCATTTTGCCCCCCTCAGCGCCTATTTTTACCTTAGCCTAAAAACAGGTTGCTATGTGAGGTCCGTCTATCTCCTGGAGGACGGGAGACGCACGGTAACTTGTACGTGCGCGCTCCCGGAAGTGAGAGCTCTCTATTATGCCGGTTTCAGGCTGCGATCTCCACTCTGGAGACTGCAGTCTGAAATCGCGTTAGTGCCCCAGTCTGCTGCCGTGCCCCCAGTGCCTTTTTATAAATAAATGCCCCCACTGCCCCCCACATGCGGCCATCATTGCCCCCATATGCCTCCATATGTCCCCCGCTGCCCCCTCCGTTCCTCCTCCTGGTTGTTCCCCCCCCTCTGCTCCGCTCCTCCTGCTGCCGGCTGTATTCATCAGCGAGTGTTAGCTGTGACTTACAGCTAACACTCTGCTGCTATACCCCAGATCGGTGCTGACACCGATCTGGGGCGTTTAACCCCATAGATGCCGCGGTCAGCAGCCGCCCGCGGCATCCATGGGGTTAAGAGGGATGGAGCTCCCTCTCTCTTCTATCGCGCTGCTGCTGCGGTTGGTTGCCAAGTTATCTAAGGCTGATGAGACCCTGAGGGTCTCATCAGCCTTAGTGTAAATGTAGCACTGACTATACAGTGCATTGCAATAGATGACTATTGCAATGCACTGTACAGTGATCAGGCCCACTGGATCTTCAGGATCCATATGGGTCTTGATAAGTAAAAAAAAAAAGTAAAAAAAAAAATAAATAAAAATTTAAATGAGAATAAAATAAAAATGGTCTTTTTTCAAATCTGTTTGTCATAAAAAATAAAAAAAATATACATAATTGGTATCGCCACGTCCGTAAAAAACAGCTCTATAAAAATATCACATGACCTAACCCCTTAGGTGAACACCGTAAAAAATAAAAAATAAAAACCATGTAAAAAAAGCCATTTTTTGTCACCTTATGACAAAAATTCGAACACAAAGCGATCAAAAAGGCGTACGCCGCCTAAAATAGTACCAATAAAACGTCACCTTATCCTGCAAAAAATGAGCCCCTACCAAAAACAATCGCCCTAAAAATTAAAAAACTATGGCTCTGAGACTAAAACATGATTTCTTTTGTTTTAAAAATGCTTTTTCGTGTTAAATGTAATTTTTTTTTTAAAAGTAGACATATTATGTATCGCCACGTCCGTAAGGACCTGGTCTATAAAAATACCACATGACCTAACCCCTCAAGTGAACACTGTAAAAAAATAATAATAAAAACTTTGTCAAAAAGCCATTTTTTTGTCACCTTACATCACAAAAAGTGTCATAGCAAGCGATCAAAAAGTCATATGACCCCAAAAATAGTACCAATCTAACCGTCACCTCATCCCGCAAAAATGATACCCAACCTAAGACAATCACTTAAAAACTGAAAAAACGATGGCTCTCAGACTATGGAGACACTAAAACATGATTTTTTTTGTATAAAAAATGATTGTGTAAAACCTAAATAAATAAAAAAAGGATACATATTGGGTATCCCCGCATCCGTGAGGGCCTGCTCTATAAAAATATAACATCATCTAACCCCTCAGCTGAACACCGTAAAAAATAAAAATAAAAACAGTGCCAAAAAAGCCATTTTTGTGAACTTACATCACAAAAATTGTAACACTAAGCGATCAAAAAGGTGTATGCCCCCAATATAGTACCAATCAAACCGACACCTCATCCTGCAAAATATGAGACCATAACTAAAACAATCAGTCAAAAAATAAAAAAGCTATAGCTCTCAGAATATGGAGACACTAAAACATCATTTTTTTGTTAAAAAAATGCTATTATTGTGTAAAACTTAAATAAATAAGAAAAAGTATACATATTGGGTATTGTCACATCCGTAACGATCTTTTCTATAAAAATAACACATGATCTACCCTGTCAGATGAATCTTGTAAAAAATAAAAAATAAAAACAGTGCCAAAACAGCCCTTTTTGGTTACCTTGCCTCACAAAAATGTAATATAGAGCAATTAAAAATCATATTTACCCCAAAATAGTACCAATAAAACTGGCACCTTATCCCCTAGTTTCTAAAATGGGGTAAATTTTTGTGAGTTTCTACTGTAAAGGTGCATCAGGGGGGCTTCAAATGGGACACGGCATCTAAAAATCAGTCCAGCAAAATCTGCCTTCCAAAAACCATATGGCGCTCCTTTCCTTCTGTGCCTTGCCGCCTGTCCTTACATCAGTTTACGACCACATGTGGGGTGTTCCTGTAAACCGTAGAATCAGGGCAATAAATATAGAGTTTTGTTTGGCTGTTAACCCTCGATGTGTCCCCATGACACTAATTCTGCCGCCCATGTATGTCCCCCTTTCACAGCAGTGATACAGCACAGATGTGTTCCCATGACAGTAATTCTGCAGCCCGAGTATGTCACCCTATCACAGCAGTGATACAGCACATGTGTCCCCATGACACTAATTCTGCCGCCCATGTATGTCCCCCTATCACAGCAGTGATACAGCACAGATGTGGCCCCATGACAGTAATTCTGCCGCCCACGTATGTCTCCCTATCACAGCAGTGATACAGCACATATGTGTCCCCATGACAGAATATATATAGTGTAAGGCAGTGCTATTATATTATAAAGACTAGTTTACCATTAGTTTTCTTTGTCTACGCAACAGAGAATGTTCACACAGTTCTACCACTTGTGTATGTAATAGCAGGAGGGGGGCGTGTTTCAGTGTGGAGAGCACCTATTGGTTGAGGTGCAGAAGCTAGTGCACGAGGAGCTCAATGCATTGTGGGTAGTGAGGGCAGGCGGGATTAGCCTCAGGGTGAGGGCAGCAGCAGCCATCTTAACTGAATAAGGAAATTGCAGTTTTGTGCAGACTGGTTGCTAAGGGCTGGATCTTATGAAATATGGGGCGAGTAAGTCTAATAGTTATTGATTCTGGAATATCATGTTATTGGTAACTACATATATGAACATTGAAATTTGGGTCTAAATGTGACAGTTATCCTTTAAGGCTAGTTTCACACTAGTGTTAAGAGATCCGGCAGGCTGTTCCGACAGGGAGCAGCCTGCCAGAGCTCTCTGGATCTTGCAATGCTGAAAGCTGCCTGAGGGCCGGCTGGGCTGCTGGATCTCTGAACACTAGTATGAAACACTGTCACTTCCATCCATGCTCATACTAGACTAAATTAAGTTACTGTAAATAGCAGTTATTAATGTGACCAACATCAAACAACAAACACTTTTTGGATGAAAATATTTGCTGACCATAGACTTGGATCTCCTGGGGAGAGTTCTCACCTGGGGAGAAGGGTCTCAGAGTACCCTCATACAAACTGGCAGCTTGTTTCTCTGTAAAGTGAATTGGGGTAGCCCCCAAAATAATGGGACAAATGCAAAAAATCTAAGAATAAGTGCACTTGAGTACAAGAATGTATGGTTGAGGCAGGTATAAATGTCTATTCTGCACAAGGTACAGACAAGTCTTGTGGGATCCAAGCCTGGTTCATTTTAATGAACGTGAGCTTGTCCACGTTGGCTGTGGACAGAGGCGGCTGCGTTTGTCTGTAATGACGCCCCCTGCCATGCTAAATACACGTTCAGACAATACAATGGCTGCAGGGCAGGCCAGCACCTCCAAGGCATATAGGTCAAGCTCAGGCCATGTGGACAATTTGGAGACCCAGAAGTTGAATGGGGCAGAACCATCAGTCAGTACGTGTAGGCATGTGCACACGTACTGTTCCACCATGTTGTTCAAATGCTGCCTCCTGCTAAGATGTTTTATATCAGCTGGTGGTGCCGGTTGCTGTGGCATGGTGACAAAGCTTTTCCACATGTCGGCCATGCTAGCCCTGCCTTCTGAGGTGCTGGCCATGACCCAGCTGCGTTGGTGACCTCTTCCTCCTTCCTGTGCTTCCACTTGTCCCCCGATGTCAGTTGTGAATGCCATCAGGAACGCTTGTAGTCACGCATCTTCTTATCAAGCTCCAGTGAGGGAATTAAGGATGGCACGTTCTCTTTGTAACGGGGATAAAGCAGGGTGGCAACCCAGTAGTCAGCATAAGTTAAAATGTGGGCAACTCTGTGGTCGTTGCCCAGGAACTGCAGCATGCAGTCGCTCATGTGTGCCAGGCTGCCTAGAGGTAAGGATAAGCTGTCCTCTGTAGGTGGTGTATCGTCTGTGTCCTCCGTATTCCCCCAGCCGGGGCTCCAGTGATGGCCATGAGCTGCGTTGGGTGCCACCCTGCTGTGAACCCGGTTCCTACTCCTCCTCCTCTACCTCATCCTCCTCCTCCTCCAGAACTGTGCCCTGGCTGGCCACATGTGTACCTGGCCTCTGCTGGTGCAGGGACCCACCCTCTGAGCCACTTCTGAATGACTGGCCTGAAACCCTGTGAAATGCCCCTCTTCCTCCTCCTCTTCCTCCTGTGCCATATCCTCTTCCATCATCACCCTAAGTGTTTTTTCAAGGAGACATAGAAGTGGTATTGTAACGCTGATAGCGGCGTCATCGCCACTGGCCATGTTGGTGGAGTACTCGAAACACTGCAACAAGACTCACAGGTCTCGCATGGTGGCCCAGTCATTGGTGCTGAAGTGGTGCTGTTCCTGAAAGTGACTGACCCGTGCGTGCTGGAGCTGAAACTCCACTATCACCTGCTGCTGCTCGCACAGTCTCTCCAGCATATGCAAGGTGGAGTTCGAAGGGAAGGCCGAAATTACGCTGCAGCGCAGACAGACGAGCAGCAGGGTGAGAACGCCAAAAGCACGCACAGACGGATCGCACTTTCTGCAGCAGCTCTGAAATGCCTGGGTAGTTTTTAAGGAATTTCTGCACCACCAAATTCAGCACATGCACCAGGCAAGGGATGTGCATCAAATGGGCTAGTCCCAGAGCTGCAACAATATTTTGCCCATTATCGCACACCACCAGGCCGGGCTTGAGGCTCACTGGCAGAAACCACTCATCGGTCTGTTCTTCTATGCCCCTCTAAAGCTCCTGTGTGGTGTGGGGTTTGTCCCCGAAACACATGAGATTTAAAACCGCCTGCTGAGGTTTACCCCTGGCTGTGCTGAAGTTGGTGGTGAAGTTCTTTCGCTGACCAGATGAGGAGATGGTAGAAGAGGAGGAGGAGGAAGCGGAGTAGGAGGCAATAGGAGGCAAAGAATAATGCCCTGCGATCCTCGGTGGTGGAAGGACATGCGCCAAACCGCTATCCACCTCGGGCCCAGCCGCCCCTACATTTACCCAGTGTGCAGTTAAGGAGCTATAGCGTCCCTGCCCGTGCTTACTGGTCCTTTATCTGTGGTTATGTGACCTTGCCACAGATGGCGTTGCGCAGTGCACACTTGATTTTATCCTCCACTTGGTTGTGCAGGGAAGGGACGGCTCGCCTGGAAAAGTAGTGGTGGCTGGGAACGACGTACTGTGGGACAGCTACTGCCATCAGCATTTCAAAGGCCAGTAATTTTGAAATGCTGGCATTCAGGGCCAGGGATCGAGGGTGGGTAGGTGGGTATTTTCTCTTTCTCTCCAGTGTTTGGGAGATGGACAGCTGAACGCTTGCGTGAGACATGGTGGAGATGCTTGGTGGTGGTAACGAATGTGGTGGTGTTGGTGGCACATCCTCACATCCACTGTGACTCCAGAGGTGGAGGAAAAGGCAGAGACAGCAGCAGAAGAGTAAGCAGGAGTAGCCTGAGACCTTTCTTGGTGTTTAAGGTGGTTACTCCACTGCAGTTCGTGCTTTGCATGTATATGCCTGACCATGCAGGTTGTGCTCAGGTTTAGAACGTTTATGCCTCGCTTCAGGCTCTGATGGCACAACATGCAAATCACTCGTGTCTTGTCGTCAGGACATTGTGTGAAGAACTGCTACACCAATGAACTCCTGATAAAACCTGTGTTTTTGCAACCAACTATGTAAATGCGTAGTCACAGATTACTTAAAATGACTGAAATACAGAGCAGGCCTCAGATCTGCTATGTAGCACAAAACCAGTGTTTATTGCAACAAACTACAGAAATGCAGTATGTCACCGCTAATTTTTAAAATATGTTTTTCAGCGTTGTATGCAAAAGTGCTCTGTGGCACGACAATACGGCTTTATTCCCCCAACTACAGAAATGCAGCATGTCACCGCAAAATTTTAAAATAGGTTTTTCAGCGTTTTATGCAAAAGTGCTCTGTGGTACCACAATATGGGTTTTTTCCCCCAACTACAGAAATGCAGCATGTCACCACAAAATTTTAAAACAGGTTTTTCAGCATTGTATGCAACAGTGATATGTGGCACCACAATATGGGTTTTTTCACCCAACTACAGAAATGCAGTATGTCACCGCAAAATTTAAAAACAGGATTTTCAGCATTGTATGCAAAAGTGCTCTGTGGCACAACAGTACGGGTTTATTAACCCAACTACAGAAATGCAGTATGTCACCGCTAAATTTAAAAACAGGATTTTCAGCATTGTATGCAAAAGTGCTCTCTGGCACCACAATACAGGTTTACTCCCCCAACTACAGAAATGCAGTATGTCACTGCAAAATTTTAAAACAGATTTTTCAGAATTGTATGCAAAAGTGCTCTGTGGCACAACAGTACGGGTTTATTCCCCAACTACAGAAATGCAGTATGTAACAACTAAATTATAAAATCGGTAATGTAGGGGTACTTGACCTGCCAGAAAAATAGGAATTTTTCCTCCACTGAGCTACCAGAAAATAACTAGACTAATGTCCCTGGCACACATGCAGGTCACATGTAGTTCAAAGGACACTGCAGTTGCTAAAATGGCCGCCGACCCCCACCTCACTAACAGATGGATTAAAAATTATTTTGCAGTATCACTGGGCTCAGGGCTGGGTACAAATATGTAACATAACACCCTCAATAATTGCTGTATTTCGAATATCTAACACTACCAAGTTCAACAGATTCCTTCCCTAATCTCTCCCTCACAGCAGCAACAACATCCTATTCCTACACTGAGAAGAGCAGAGTGACGTGCAGCGCTACGTGACTCCAGCTTAAATAGAGGCTGGGTCACATGCTGCACCTTAGCCAATCACAGCCATGCCATTAGTAGACATGGCTGTGATGGCTTCTTAGGGCAAAGTAGTGAAATGGTTGTTGATTGGCTGCCCTGCAGCCTTTCAAAAAGTGCTAAGAAATCGCCGAACAACGAACCAGAACTTTTACGGAAATGTCTGGGTTCGGGTCCGGGTGCGAAAAACTGTCAAGTTCGCTACGAACTTGAACTTTACAGTTCAGGTTCGCTCAACTCTATTAAAGAATAAGACAATTTTATCACTCAACAAGCGGCATTTCATAAAGTAAACTCAAGCAAAACTATCTTCAAATATTCCCCTCATAATAAATTCCTCCCATAGTTCCTTGAAGTTTTGCTACTTTTGCAAAATAAAAAAAAGGATTTTTGCATCGCCACCTCCTAAGACTTTTTTTTCTTTTTCTTTCTATGAAGCTGCATGAGGGCTTGATTTTTATGGGATGACTTGAAGTTTTCATTTGTAATTACAGCAGGTGTAGAAGAAATAAAAGTAAAACCTAAACTTCATCAAGTGAACAAACATAAATACATGGGTTTGGTATAGTAGGTACTTTTGCTGGAGTTGGCTAAACGTTCTCAGCCCAAGTGCTTCACACTGGACCCTACCATACTACAAATCGGAGCACTTGCCAACAGCCACCCCAGCCAGTCCTCATACTGAAACCTGACGACACCCTAACTCTAGAAAATCCATATGCATTCTTCCTCCAATTTAATTCGCTAGGGTCAGCTCATAAGGGAGTTAAGAAGAGCATGGTCTATGCATCAGGACTTCAGAGAGGTAGTGGCAGTTTGTATCATTTTGGGGTACATAACACTTTTTAATCGCCTTTTATTCCACTTTTGTTGAGAATAATCAAAAACAGCAATTCTGGCAATTTTTTTACAGTGTTCACCATACAGTTAGAAATTGCATTCTAATTGTATAGTGCGGGTCATTATTGATGTGGTGATACCAAATTTGCACAGGGTATTTTATTATTTGCATCGAGAGGTATTTTTTTTAATGGAAAAAGGTGTATTCTTTCACTTGGATTTTTTTTCTTACTTAATAAAACTTTTTTTTATTTTATTTTTAAAACCAAGCAAAAAGTCCGGTTGATGGCATACAGAAGAATTAAGGGGGTCATGTATTAAGACCAATGTTTTAGACACTGGTCTTAAAAAGCCCCTGCTCTGTGGTGGATCTGCCGAAGATATGTAAAGGTGCCGGCCTTTACATAACTTTGGCATATCCAGTGTCTGTCTAAATGTAACACAGCTTTCTTGCTGGCTTGCATTTAAACCATTTTCTACACCTAAGGCTACATTCGCACGAACGCATTTTGTTTCCATGTCCGTTCCGTTTTTTTTGCGGATAGGATGCAGACCTATTCATTTCAATGGGTCTGCAAAAGATGTGGACAGCTGTGGACCGTGTGCTACCCGCATCGGTATGTCCATTTCGTAGCCCCACAAAAAAAATAGAACATGTCCTATTCTTGTCCGTTTTGCAAACAAGGATAGGCATTGTTACAAGGTATCCACAAAAAAATCATATGCCATACAGACGTCATCGTTTTTTTGCAGATCCGCAATTTGAGGACTGCAAAACACATACGGTAGTGCAGGGCCAGTGCAAGGATTTTTGCCAACACAAGTGAAGCTAAATTTTGGCTCCATCAGCCCCTATGTCAGCCATCATGCCCCCATTGTCAGCCATCATGTCCTCATTGTCAGCCATCATGTCCCCATGTCGGCCATCATGCCCCCATGTCAGCCATCATGCCCCCAATGTCAGCCATAAGCCCCCATGTCAGCCATCATTCCCTCATGTCAGCCATCAGCCCCCCATGTCAGCCATCAGCCCCCCATGTCAGCCATCAGCCCCCATGTCAGCCATCATGCCCCCATGTCAGCCATCATGCCCCCAATGTCAGCCATCTGCCATCATGCCCCCATTGTCAGCCATCAGCCCCCCATGTCAGCCATCATGCCCCCATGTCAGCCATCAGCCCCCATCCATCATGCCCCATTGTCAGCCATCATGCCCCCATGTCAGCCATCAGCCCCCCATGTCAGCCATCAGCCCCCATCCATCAGCCTCCCATGTCAGCCATCATGCCCCCATTGTCAGCTATCATGCCCCCATTGTCAGCCATCAGCCCTCCCATGTCAGCCATCATGCCCCCAATGTCAGCCATCAGCCCCCATCCATCAGCCCCCATGTCAGCCATCAGCCCCCATGTCAGCCATCAGCGCAAATAAAATAAAAAAATAACTTACCTCTCCTGCTCCTGGACGCGCACCCTCACCACCAGCGCTCTCTCTCTTCTTCCTGGTTTCAGCTGTGAAGGCTGCGCACAGCGCGAGGTCACATGATGCACAGCCCCACACAGCAGACAGCCGAGCCGAGGACCAGGAAGCGGTGAGTACAGATCCTTCACCGCTTCCCGGTCCTCCAGTACTAATGAAGCTCTTCCAAAATGGAAGCACTTCATTAGTATTCACCCCATAACACACAGGGGGATTTATCCCCCACTTTGGGGTTAAAAAAACGGTGTCTTATGGAGCAAAAAATGTGGGGTATTTAAAAAAAGGAAGTTTCATTTTTCCGCCCCCCACCCCCCTCCTGTCTCTGTGCCCTAAGGCAGCCGCTTTGTCTGCCTTATTATAGCGCTGGGCCTGCGGTCGTGTGAATGTAGCCTTAAACAGGCATAGAAAATGATGAATGAGACGGGCCTGCAGCACAGTTGGCCAGGTATGAATGAATATACATGCCCCAACACTCCAAACACATGCCAAACCAAGAGGGGGGGGGGGGGGTTTGAATAAGTGTTTTAAATATATAGTATGGATAAAATCAAGTAGAAAAAAATATAAAATACCAAATATATACATGAGTTATTACTAACATAAAATGACTAACATTAATTAACACGATTCTCCTAATATAGTGGTTACTAATGGACAAATAAATGTAACATATACAGCAAGATGCTCATGATTGTTAAATGTTCATTTCATGATGATCCCTGGCAATTGGCATGATAGATGTAAAACTAAAGGCCTCATATTGTTTAAAAATAATTGCTTAAATACCTTATATACAAGAATACGGTGAACTATACAAGGCGATATATAAAGATAGGATATCCCTATTATTAGATATCAGCATTGCTATATTTCTTTATTTACTCACTTGTAAAAGTATTTTCTGCAATTATTATCATAGAAGGCACAAACCTGTTGTTAGAAATAGCCACAAGAGGGCAGTGTTTCCCCTAAAAGGAAAGTAAATGAAAATTAGTTCAGATACAGTACGTTCTATTGAAGATCTCTTCTTGGAGTATTCATTTTTCACACAATAGTCTCCATAATCTCATTAAGGCCATAGGGGCTGATCGTGCGCAATTTGTACATTCAAAAATCTTCTCTTCTCTGTAGGACATCAAACCTGTGGTATGTATTCTCTGGGATGCATGTGATCGATGGGTAAAATTCTTTATATTATTTATTTATATTCTTTATTCTCTCTCTCTCTCTCTCTCAAAAAAAAATAAAAAAAATTAAAAAAATATATATATATATTATATATATATACTGTATATATATATATATATTAGAGATGAGCGAAGTGGAATTTGTTTAGAATTAAGGAAAAATTCGATTTGCAACGAATGAAAATTTCCTCGAGCTTAGTGGTAACGAATCGCAATTTTCCTAAAATCGCGGTTACACATGTGAGGACTGAGGACATGAGACAAGGAACTCTGGGAAGGCGGGATCACCCAGATTGATATGCCTGCATGCAGCCAATCAGCAGCCAGCCCTGTGATGTCACAGCCCTATAAATACGGCGGCCATCTTACAGTCAGACATTTTCCAGCATTCAGAGTGCAGGGACAGATGTGTGAAGGCGCTAGGGACAGCAAGTGGAAAAACGACTGTGGAAAAAAAAGACAGAAAAATCGATTTATAAGTGCAGGGAATCATTTCACAGTATCTTAGTGCAGGGAGAGACGTCATAAGGCACTAGGGACATTGATAGGAAAGTGATTTACAATTGCAGGGAAAGATTATTTGGGGATCAAAATAGTCCTTAGACAGCTCTGTCATTCCAGCTCTTTGTAATTGGGCGGCAAGTGTTATGTTGAAAAGTCTTTAGTGGCTTATATCTTAGTATCTTATTCAGTACTACAAGAAATAAATATTCTCAGGTCACTTCTGCAGTTATTTCTGGTGAAAGCGTATAGGGGCGTATTTCAGTACTACAAGAAAAATATATTCTCAGTTCACCTCTGTAGTTATTTCTGTTGAAAGCGTATAGTGGTCTGTTTCAGTTCAACAAGAAAAATATATTCTCAGTTCACTGTTGCAGTTATTTATGGTGAAAGAGTATAGGGGCGTTTTTCAGTGCAACAAGAAAAATATAGAAAAATATATAACTGCACTGTTGCATTTTTTTCTGTTGAAAGCGTATAGGGGCGTATTTCAGTACTACAAGAAAAATACACTCACCTAAAGAATTATTAGGAACACCATACTTATACGGTGTTGGACCCTCTTTTGCCTTCAGAACTGCCTTAATTCTACGTGGCATTGATTCCACAAGGTGCTGATAGCATTCTTTAGAAATGTTGGCCCATATTGATAGGATAGCACCTTGCAGTTGATGGAGATTTGAGGGATGCACATCCAGGGCACGAAGCTCCCGTTCCACCACATCCCAAAGATGCTCTATTGGGTTGAGATCTGGTGACTGTGGGGGCCATTTTTGTACAGTGATTTCATTGTCATGTTCAAGAAACCAATTTGAAATGATTCGAGCTTTGTGACATGGTGCATTATCCTGCTGGAAGTAGCCATCAGAGGATGGGTACATGATGGTCATGAAGGGATGGACATGGTCAGAAACAATGCTCAGGTAGCCCGTGGCATTTAAACGATGCCCAATTGGCACTAAGGGGCCTAAAGTGTGCCCAGAAAACATCCCCTATACCATTACACCACCACCACCAGCCTGCACAGTGGTAACAAGGCATGATGGATACATGTTCTCATTCTGTTTAAGCCAAATTCGGACTCTACCATTTGAATGTCTCAACAGAAATCGAGACTCATCAGACCAGGCAACATTTTTCCAGTCTTCAACAGTCCAATTTTGGTGAGCTCGTGCCTATTTGTAGTGGAGATGAGTGGTGCCCGGTGGGGTCTTCTGCTGTTCTAGCTCATCTGCCTCAAGGTTGTGCGTGTTGTGGCTTCACAAATGCTTTGCTGCATACCTCGGTTGTAACGAGTGGTTATTTCAGTCAACGTTGCTCTTCTATCAGCTTGAATCAGTCGGCCCATTCTCCTCTGACCTCTAGCATCAACAAGGCATTTTCGCCCACAGGACTGCCGCATACTGGATGTTTTTCCCTTTTTACACCATTCTTTGTAAACCCTAGAAATGGTTGTGCGTGAATCCCAGTAACAGAGCAGATTGTGAAATACTCAGACCGGCCCGTCTGGCACCAACAACCATGCCACTCTCAAAATTGCTTAAGGCTACGTTCACACGACGACATTTGTCGTGCGACAATAAGTCGCGCGACAAATAGGGCACAACTTCACTGCAACATTTGTAGCGCGACAATTTTTATAATGGGAGTCTATGGTGTCGCATTGCGACATGCGACATGCTGCAACTGCGACACGACAGTTGCAGAAAAACCCATCTTGAATGGATTTTTTGCGACTGTCGCGTCGCAGCATGTTGCATGTCGCAATGCGACACCATAGATTCCCATTATAAAAATTGTAGCGCGACAATAGTGTGACAAAATGTCGCGTGACAAATGTCGTCGTGTGAACGTAGCCTAAATCACCTTTCTTTCCCATTCTGACATTCAGTTTGGAGTTCAGGAGATTGTCTTGACCAGGACCACACCCCTAAATGCATTGAAGCAACTGCCATGTGATTGGTTGACTAGATAATTGCATTAATGAGAAATAGAACAGGTGTTCCTAATAATTCTTTAGGTGAGTGTATATTCTCAAGTCACTTCTGCAGTTATTCATGTTGAAAGCGTATAGGGGCGTATTTCAGTACTTTGTAGTTATTTCTGTTGAAAGCATATAGGGGCGGATTTCAATACTACAAGAAAAATATATTCTCAGGTCACTTCTGCAGTTATTTCTGGTGAAAGCGTATAGGGGCGTATTTCAGTACTACAAGAAAAATATATACGCACTGCACTGTTGCAGTTATTTCTGGTGAAAGGATATAGGGGCGTTTTTCAGTGCAACAAGGAAAATATAGAAAAATATAGAACTGCGCTTTTGCATTTTTTTTCTGTTGAAAGCGTATATGGGAGTATTTCAGTACTACAAGAAAAATATATTCTCAGTTCACTGTTGCAGTTATATCTGGTAAAGCCTTTACTGGCGTATTGCAGTCAAAAAAGAAATATACATTCGCTATTCACCGGTGCACTTATATTTAGAAAAACCTTTATTGACGTACATCAGTAGAAAAAGAAATATACATTCGCCATTCGCTGCTGCCCTTATATCTTGAAAAACCTTTATTGACGTACATCAGTAGAAAAAGAAATATACATTCGCCATTCGAACCTGCACTTATATCTTGAAAAACCTTTATTGACGTCTATCAGTAGAAAAATAAAAATATATTCAGGGCCGGCCCCAGGTTCATGTGGGCCCTTGGGCGATAAATCCTAGTGGGCCCCTTCAGGCATTTTTTCACATTTTCATGTCCCCCTGTGGCCCCACACACAGTATAATGACCACTATTGGCCCTTCACACAGTATAATGACCACAATGCAGGGTATAAGGGAGCACAATATGGGGTGAGGGGCACAGTACGGGGTGGTTAGAAGGTCCTTATGGTGAATGTGGTTTAAACACCACCATAATGAGAGGCAGAGGAGTGAGACAGGGGCCTGGGGCCATGGATGGACAGGAGGGGTGAACACAGCAAGTAGGTGGAAGGGGCTGAGGAGGATTTATATAAGAAGTAGTGGCAGGAGGTCTGTGCAGGGCAGCAATAGAGACAGGAGCTCTGGGTATATGAGGGAGGAAAGGAGACAGCAGGATATGAGGAGGGAAGGTGTCATGGAGGCAAACTGCTTTATGAAGCAGTAAAACAAATAGCATGAAGTTGCTTGGCTGCTACAACATCCAGCAGCACCTGGAAGAGTTCGCTGTCCCACAGACAAAAGGCAGTCACAGTACAGACTCACTACTCACAGCCCTGCCATCTTGATCTTCTCTCTTCACTGTCCTCAGGCAGCATGTGTAGAGGGGGTGTGTCTGAGTCTCTGCAGCAGCCTCATTTGACTATCAGAGAGCCCTCTAGAAGAGATACTGAGTAAGTGAAATGACAGCAGCTCCAGCAATGAGTTCTTCCATCTGTATTGATGGAAGTGCTCATAGCAGCTCAGTGCCCCCCCCCCCTTTCACCCCCCAGAAACAGTGGGCTCCGGCACTTGCCCTTGTATGCTGGGTTCTAGCACCGGGCATGAATATATTCAGCGTTCACTGTTGCAGATATATGTGGTAAAGCCTTTAGTGGTGTATTTCAGTAGAAAAATCGGAATACGTTGTGGTTAAAAAAAAAAATTACGTTTCAAACACTACGTGCTTACTTGACGACATCCATAAGAGGGGCACACCAATACAGGTGAATACACTATGCACTAACCCTGCACAAAAATGCAAATTAATTCACACTAGCCCGCATCTATCTGCCGAATTGCTTACTGGACACTATGAGGACTCTTCTGCAGCACAGAAACTGCACGAGGACCTCGTCTTGCACTTCAGTGCGGACCAACTTCCTTCACTACGTCCCGTTCACTTCAGATCACTCCGCCTCAGACGCCGTGTTTTTTAAAAACTGACAGCCTATAACCTTAAGTTGAAAAGCATTTAGTGGCGTATATACGTGTAAAAAGAAAAATAGACTCGGCATTCACTGTTCCAGTTATATGTGGTAAAGCTTTTAGTAGCGTATATCAGTAGAAAAAGATATTCGGCATTCAGCGCTGCAATAAGTCTTTTGTGACTTATTTCGGTGGAAAAGAAATTGTATTACACACTGCACTTATATGCGTTAAAATCTTTTTTGAATTATTTTGGTGGAAAAAAATCTTTTATTGCACATTAAGCACTGCATTTATATGCAGTAAAATCTTCTTTGAACTATTTTGGTGGAAAAAAATCTTGTATTCAGCATTAAGTGCTGCACTTATAGGCAGTAAAATCTTTTTTTAATTATTTCACTGGGAAAAAAATCTTGTAATTGGCATTAAGTGCTGCACTTATAGGCAGTAAAATCTTTTTTTAATTATTTCAGTGGAAAAAAAACTTGTAATTGCGCATTAAGCGCGGCACTCATGCGGTAAAATCTTTTGTGAATTATTTCGGTGGAAATACAAATTTACACCTCCTCCATTAACTTCCTCATCTCTTCATTCTCATCAGACACACTAACTTTAACCCCCCCCCCAAAGCTATATATATAAGTGGTGCCAGCACCAACTAGGGGCGAATAAAGGTAAATGACACTGCCAGGCTGTTAAAGGGAATTACAGCATGATGCCACAATACATTTGATATGACATTTAGCAAGAGTTTAAAGTGCCCACATATAGCACATGGTGGGACACTGCATCAAGATGAATCAGCCGTGGATCAGCCAGGATTTCCACACACCAATGCCTGATGCATCAGACTAGATCATCCGTGATGCCACACCAACAATTTGACAAGAGACCCGTTTCTTCTGGCTACCTGCCTCAGCTACTATTCTGATGCTGTTACCCGCCTGATGCCACACATCTGATGCCAAGTGCTCCTTATTTCACCCACCATCTTCAGCGGGTACTGGTATTGCCACCCACCTCCACAGTATGTCACCTTGCTACTCTGTGGTCTCCTCCTGTTACTGCTGCTGCTGCTATCGCCACCTCCAGACTCTGTCATTGTGCCGCTCTGTGGTATCTTCATGCTGCCGCCACCTCCAGACTCTGTCATTGTGCCGCTCTGTGGCCTACTCATGCTGCCGCTACTTCCAGACTCTGTCATTTTGCCGCTCTGTGGTCTTCTCATGCTGCTGACACCTCCAGACTTTGTAATTGTGCCGCTTTGTGGCCTACTCATGCTGCTGCCACCTCTAGAATTTGTAATTGTGCCGCTCTGTGGTCTACTCATGCTGCCGACACCTCCAGACTCTGTCATTGTGCCCCTCTGTGGTCTCCTCATGCTGCTGCCACTTGCAGACTCTGTCATTGTGCCGCTCTGTAGTCTCCTCATCCTGCTGCCACCTCCAGACTCGGTCATTGTGCCTCTCTCTGGTCTCCTCATGCTGCTGCCACCTCCAAACTCGGTCAGTGTGCTGCTCTGTGGTCTCCTCATGCTGCTGCCACCTCCAGACTCTGTCATTGTGCCACTCTGTGGTCTCCTCATGCTGCTGCCACCTCCAGACTTTGTAATTGTGCCGCTTTGTGGCCTACTAATTCTGCTGCCACCTCCAGACTCTGTCATTGTGCCGCTCTGTGGTCTCCTCATGCTGCTGCCACTTGCAGACTCTGTCATTGTGTCACTCTGTGGTATCTTCATGCTGCTGCCACCTCCAGACTTTGTAATTGTGCCACTCTGTGGCCTACTCATGCTGCCTGCACCTCCAGATTCTGTCATTGTGCCGCTCTGTGGTCTCCTCATGCTGCTTCCACCTCCAGACCCTGTCATTGGGCTACTCTGTGGTCTCTTCATGCTGCTTTCACCTCACCACTATGTCATAGGTCCACTCTGTGGACTTCTCATGCTGTTCCCACCTTCCCCACTTCATGACTGGTCCACTATTTTGTCTTTTGGCCTGGCTGACATCATCATATTTTTGACACCTTCTTCTGATCTGTCAAAAAAAACAAGGAAAAACAAGACGCACAATGGATCCTGTCTGTGTAGCAGCTTTAAGGCCTGTATGGTCCCATCAGAATTGGCTTATAATTTGGTAGCCAAAAGCAGGAGTGGGTAGAAAACACAGAAGCCATGCAAATATTCTATTCACGTGTCATCTCTGTTTTAGACCCACTCTGTTTTTATGGCCTTTAGCAATACTGATTATTGAGCAAATGCTGACCGAAATGCTATTTGGTCAGTTTTGGCCCTGTGACTGTCCAAATAAGTGAATTATACGGACTCTCAGTATTATTTCACTACCAAAGCAGACTCCCTATGCATGTTACTGCAAGGCACAGTGTTCTACACCACTATAAAGGCTCTCAGCAGCCAGGAAATAGCCATTTTTTTACGTAATTCACCACCAATATATTCAGATTTTTTAAAATTCGCTTATATCTAATATATCACATGCCGGGGGTCCAAGGGAGACCTCTGGGAAGTCATACGAGCAGGACAAGGCAAACAAACCAAAGATACAGACGTACACACAGGTGCACTACATGGAACAGCGGGTGTGGACCTTTTGCCCCACTGACTGGCAACACTCTGGAGAGGCGTAATTAAGCAACTCCCTGGTATTCACCAGAGCCTCAGATGGTGAGGATAGACTTGAGCCAGTAAGGTAGTTTCCAGGGGCTACGCCAGAGCAAATCCAGAGTCACTGTCAGCTGGTACAGACAGATCAGGAGGTACCTGAATTAGGTACCGGCAGGAAGCGTAAACAGACAGGCACAGACAAAACCAGGAGCAACGGAATACACAGAGAACCACAGAAAGAAATACAGGCATAGCACAGGCACGAGATATAGACAGAGCAGGGACTCCCCCTCCGGGAAAGCCAGGGACCCTCTTACGAAGGCTGGGACAGACAGACAACGAACAGAAGCAGTTAAGCACTGCCAGGCTATCGGATGCAGTTACGCACTGCTAGGTGATATAAGATGTAGTTACGCACTGCAAGGCGAACAAAGAACAGAACAGGAACATATAACATACAGGGCAGGAACAGATCAGAACAAACACCAACAATACAAAACTAGGTGACACCACGCAGAAGGGTAAACGGAACCCTCAGACAGGAGCGAGGTGCTACACCTAGACAGACACAGAGAGAACTGAGCACCAGAACCACAGCTCACAGATCTATATAGCTGGGTAAAGGCACCTGGAAAGCCACACCCAGGCACAGCAGAGAGGGTAAGCTAACCCCATCAGACCCGGAGTATTAGCTCACAAGACAGGCAGGTACAGAACCGGGCATCGCCCCTAGCAACCAGCATGCATGGCGAAACCTACAGACAGTACGCCAGAGCACAACCAAACCCAACACAGACAAACAGAAGCATCACGGGGAAAGACAACTTCCCATGACACAGCAGACATACAGACACAGGGAGAGCAACATACACAGGCGAGTTCACTGACACTGCAGCCAGCACACAGCCCCACGCAACCAGTCTGCACAGTGAACCACACTGTGACTATATATATATATATATATATATATATATATATATATATATTTATATGTGACGAAAGCAACTTTGTCACTGGGAGTTGGAGAGGCCTGCTTGCCAGCCTCTTGCCCTGTGAGTATGGCCCCGGTGACAGTTTGCAATCACAATAGACATTGCCTGTGGCTGTGACCTAATTAACAATCACAATGGACAATGCATGTGGGGTTGTGATATATCTGGCTGTAGGATGATTGGTCACTGTATTTTGTGTGCCTGTCCTCTATTAGGTCCCCGGGGGAGTAGCCCTTGCTGGAGGACTTGCATAAAAGGCCAAGCTTGGACCATCCAATAAAGAACCCCCATGTGCCAGTATCAAGTGCCAACCCCCATGTGCCAGTATCAAGTGTCAAACCCCCTCCATGTGCCAGAATCAAGTGCCAACCCCCCATGTGCCAGTATCAAGTGCCAAACCCCCTCCATGTGTCAGTAACAAGTGCCAACCCCCCATGTGCCAGTATCAAGTGCCAACCCCTCCATGTGCCAGTATCAAGTGCCAACTCCCCCCTTATTTGCCAGCAAGAAGTGCCAACCCCCTCATTTGTCAGTATGAAGTGCCAACCCTCCATTTGCCAGTATGAAGTGCCAACCCCCCATTTGCCAGTAGGAAGTGCCAACCCCCCATTTGCCAGTATGAAGTGCCAAACACTCCACCCCTCATTTGCCAGTATAAAGTGCCAATCCCCTTATTTGCCAGTATGAAGTGCCAAACACTGCCCCCTCATTTGCCAATATGAAGTGCCAAACAACCCCCCCCTCATTTGCCCGTAAGAAGTGCCAAACCCCCCTCCTCTCATTTGCCAGTAAGAAGTGGCAAACAGTTCTCCCCCTCCTCCCTCCCTTTGCTAGTATGAAGTGCCTCCTGTTCCCCTCATGTCCGGGATTTAAAAAAAAAAGAAATACTCTTATACTTACCTCCTTGGCAGCGATGCGATGCAGGCCTTTTCTAGCCTGTGTCCCGTGCTGTACGGCTCAGGCGGCGCAATGGTGTCATCATGCCGCCTGCACCGCTCTGATTGGCTGCAGGCACAAGGCCAGCAGCCTATTAGAGGAACACCGAAGGGAGACGCCTCCCTTCCCTGCCCAGCCACAGCACTGCCATCTGTATCGCTGTCCTAAGGACGGCGATACAGATCACAATGGAAGCGTTCATCTCCCTGTCACCTGCCACCACCGTCGCCACGGGCCCACACCTGAGTCTGAGCTGCACTACTGCAGGGGCCAGGAGTCCACAGGCGGCCGGGCCCGATCGCAACGGCGACCCCTGCGACCCCTGTATGTACGCCACTGGCGGTGTTCACCTGAGGTGATCTAATAGCAGTATAAATATCATCTGAGGGAATGGGATATAAAGTACTCACATCCCGTTAATTGCAAATTTACAGTTAGTCAACTGTGTTAGGTAGATATTAATCAAGCATAATATATATCCTAACTATACACCTATTGATCACAAGCTGATACGTCAACAATAGCATCAAATGGGAATTTGCATCATAGAGAGGATAACAATTTACATCCCCATATCAAAAATATATACATCAGCATGTGGTCAAAAGGGCACCAGGTAAAAATTATCATGATACCAAACAAGATAAAGACATCCCTCATACTTGCTGTAGCATATAAAACATACCCCCAAAAATGGGGAGATCACCACAGGAGAACCGCACACCACAACGTGCGTTTCAGCAACACCTTCATCTGGGGGTATGGCTCGCCTTGGGAATGTGCTTCATTTAAACCCTCAGCCCATCAATAATGTTCCCCAGTTGATTAGCATAAGTATCTACATCTGTATAAGATGGTAATAAGATGTATGTTGTAGCTGATGAACATGGCGTCCTCCACACATAATCAGACTTGCGCGCCGAGCACCCAATGGTCAGAGCCAGAAAAAGTTACAGGCCTTGGACGATGCAATTTATTAACCGGCTGACAAGGGGGGGGGGGGGGGGGGGTAACGTAGTAATTTGGCCGCGTTAGATGTATGAGATGAAAGCTTATCGCCAGTTGAAAAATATATCTTGCTACAATAAACTCACCGATAATCCCCTATCCTTTTACAGCAAATCGGATCGGATTTTTTGAATGGAGCCAGGGAGGATGGAGTAATTTCTCAACAATTACAGGAAAATAGAAATAGGGGAGCAGCATCCATCGGATCACTGGGACTTCCCGGAATGCAACAGCCCGCCGAGAGTCCTCGATCTTCAGAGACTGCTTAAAGTTGCAGTGCAATAAACGATGGCTCAGGCAGCATGTCCAGGTAAATTCCTTTATTGGGAATTGCTACAATTACAGGAGGCACTGACTGTGGCCAATCCAATGATACCGACCTTTTATCTACTACCCAAAATACACAAAAGTGTGACAAAACCACCAGCTAGGCCCATAATATCTGGCTGTGGGGGACCTTTTGAGAATGTTTGTAAATTTTGTCTGCCATCGTACATACTGCTGATTTACTTCAAAAGATAGATGGCATCCATCTGGACCCTGAAATGATACTGGTGACATGTGACGTTCAGTCACTTTACACTAATATCAGACACGAGGATGGGATTAAAACAGTTTCCTATTTTCTATCGATGAGTGATAATGACAACCAGATATCAAAATCTCTTGTGGACTTGCTATATTTTGTACTTACGCACAATATTTTTACTTTTAATGGCTCCTTCTACCTGCAGCTCCAGGGGACAACTATGGGGGCTGCTTTTGTGCCCTCATATGCAAATTTGTTCCTTGGGCTGTGGGAGAGGGTGCTTTTCATGTCAGATCGGAATGTGTCAATGGACCGGGTTATTTTTTGGGCCCGGTACATCGACAATGTTTTTTTGATCTGGCATGGTACGTCTCATACATTGCAGAGAATTATGATGAATCTCAATGACAATTTTAATTTTGACTCAAAACGTATTGACTTTTTGGATGTTACGGTTAAACATGATTTTCTTGGTTTTATACAGACGGACGTTTACCATAACGAGACATCGGTGAATGCATTACTACATGCAACATCCTCCCACCCTAAACAAACAGTCAGAGGAATCCCGATTGGCCAATTAGATGGATTTGCTCAATGATGATATGGAACATCAAGCGGATCTCTTGAGGAAACGTTTTCTTGAGAGGGGATACAGCAAGAGATCTATAAAGAAAACCTATAATAGAGCTAAGAATACAACACGTGAGAGCTTGATTCATCCCAAACCTAAAAAGGAGTCAGGAGACGTGGTGAGATATATTACTAACTACCATTCACAATGGGAAAGTATGCGTAATCTGATGGAGGGATTTTGGCCCATTCTAAGAACTGACCCCATATTGGGGAAATTCTTGACCCCCTTCCCCATGGGGCTGTTCCCCATGTGGAAAGTGTGTTGCATGTTTGAATATAGAAAAGGCCGTTGAATTTACCAATTCTTCTGAGACTAGGAAGTATCGGATTACTCATAACATTTCATGCACAACAAAAGCAGTGATTTATTATGCTACTTGCCTATGCCCAAAGACTTATATTGGGCTAACCACTAGAGAACTAAAGGTACGGGTTAGGCTACTTTCACACTAGCGTTTTGGATTCCGTTTGTAAAATCCGTTTCAGGGCTCTCACAAACGGTCCAAAACGGATCAGTTCAGCCCCAATGCATTCTGAATGGATAAGGATCCGTTCAGAATGCATCAGTTTGGCTCCGTTCCGCTTCTTTTCTGTTTTGGAGGCGGACACCAAAACGCAGCTTGCAGCATTTTGGTGTCCGTCTGAAGATGCGGAGCCTAATGGATCCGTTTTGAATTACAATGTAAGTCAATGGGAACGGATCAGTTTTCAATGACACAATATGGTGCATTTGAAAACGGATCCGTTCCCCATTGACTTTCAATGTAATTCAAAATGGATCCGTTTTGGACTTTGTCATTTTTCTTTAAAACTAATGCAAACGGATCCGTTCTGAACAGATACAAACGTTTGCATTATAGGTGCGGATCCGTCTGTGCAAATAAACAGACGGATCCGCACCAACGCAAGTGTGAAAGTACCCTTAGAGAGCATGTTCATGATATAGTGAAAGCTAGGGAAAATGAGGATTATGTTAACCAATCCCCAAACACTTTAAGATTTGTCATGAGAATCCATCTTTTCTAAAAGTTTGTGGGGTTGACCATGTAGATCTATGCATGCGAGGGGACAATGTCATGAAGCTGTTAGCACAGCGTGAAACAAAGTGGATTTGGGTCCTGGTCCTGGATACAATGCAACCCAAAGGCTTAAATGATATCTTGAGTTTCACACCTTTCCTCTGAATATGTACAGTAGTTTTGAAAAAAGATAACATTTATTTTCAATTTTTTTTTTATATTTTTATCCTTCTTTTTGTGCTGTTTATGTTTTGTTTATTTTATGATATTCATATTATATTTTCTATCTTCCCACCTATCTATGTACATTATGTGGCTCATGTTTTTTGCATATAGATATAAATTCTACAATGGAACTCTGGGAGACGACCTACAAATCTGGCGTATCTATGAAGTTGGCCATCTTGACGGAATATACTAATTAATAACATCTTTTCACGTTTTTATTTGCGATGTATTCATATTCACTTTTTAGTGGCACTGTTTTTCAATGCCACCATAACTCACTTTATTATTTATTATTTTCATTCTGATTTTCATATTTTCACGCCATTTGTGTACTCTTTATTAATTTATTATATTCATTAGATTTTATGTCCCATTAATATATTAGGATTACCTCCCCCTTTTTTATTCACTTGTGGTGCTATCACTATCTATTTGTTTTAACAAAATATGCACTTTTCTATTTATCTATACACAGTCATGCTCAATCATGTTACTATTCACATTGTATTCTCGCATAATCATGTTGTCATTAATTGATTTATTCACATAGTAAAAGAATATATAAATAAATAAATGCAGACACCATAATTAACTCGTATTGCTGAATATATCAATTGATCTCATCATGATTATATTTAATGGATTTGATGTTTTATTTTGTATTGTTCCGATTTCCATATATTGGTATCTTTCCATCTTTATTTATTTTTCTATATCTATATGATATGCCATTTTATTCTATTATTACAGTAAGATGTATTTTGGCATCCAGCTTACATGTGGCGTTAGCGAACATGTGACTTCCACTGGTCATGTGAGCACCACGTATCTGGGTTCTAGGGTTACCTGGTTGTTTACATGCAGGATTTCCTACTAGTGACGCGTGTGGTCACGTGACTGGCCATCACGTGACTGACCTCCGAGGACGCCATGTTTATCAGGTGCAACATACATCTTATTACCATCTTATACAGATGTATATACTGATGCTAATCAACTGGTGAACCCTGATTAGTGGGCTGAGGGTTTAAATGGAGCACATTCCCAAGGAGAGCTGTACCCCCAGATGAAGGTGTTGCCAAAACACGTGCTGGGTTCTCCTGTTGTGATCTCCCCATTTTTCTGGGTATGTTTTATATGCTACAGTAAGTATGAGGGATGTCTTTATCTTGTTTGGTATCATGATGATTTTTACCTGGTGCCCTTTTGACCACATGCTGATGGTCACATCACATTTCTTTTCCATAGTGAAGCAGGGAAACCTCTTTCATCCCTGCTTCACTGATCTTCCCAGCTTAGGAGCTCCCCCTGCTGGCCCCACATCGTGCTGCTGGCTGTGGGAGGAGATCTGAAAACCCGGGAATCTGCCTTCAGCACAGCCAGCACCACGATGAGTGAGGGAGCCTGTCATCAGGGAAGAAGGTAAGTATGTTTTTTTTTTTTCTAAGGGTGCAGACTGGGGGCAAGGGGCAAAGAGCAAGAAGGGGGGAGGGGGGGCATAACTAATTTGAGGAGGCACCTAATCAGGCATAACTACTGTGAGGGGGGGCACATATGAAGGCATAACTATGAGGATTGAGGGGGCACATATGAAGGCATAACTACTGTGAGGGGGCAGCTAATCTGGCATAACCACTGTGAGGGGCACATATGTGGCATATCTAACGTGAGGGACACATAATGTGGCATAGCTACTTTGAGGGGGCAAATATCTGGGCATATCTACTTTGAGGGGGGCATATAACTGGGCATAAATACGGTGAAAGGGCACATAATCTGGCATTACTACTGTGAGGGGGCACATATCTGGGCATATTACTGTGAGGGGACACATAATCTGGCATAACTACTTTGAGGGGACACATATTCTGGTCATTACTACTATGAGGGGACACATAACTGGGCATAACTACTGTGAGGGGACACATAATCTGGCATTACTACTGTGAGGGGGCACATATCTGGACATATTACTGTGAGGGGACACATAATCTGGCATAACTACTTTGAGGGGACACATATTCTGGTCATTACTACTGTGAGGGGACACATAACTGGACATAACTACTGTGAGGGGGCACATATCTGAGTATAACTACTGTTAAAGGAACAAAGGTCGGCATTAGTACTGTGAGGGGCCTTAAAGTGGGCATTAGTACTGTGTGGTAACACTAGATTACCCTGCTATACATTGGCATGGCTCAGTCTTACAGGCCAGCACAGTGCCCCCTGCTGGTGATTTCACAGGGGCAGTCACCATCCCTTCCTGATGTGATTATTCTTTTTTTCTCACCACAGGGACCTTGTTCTGGATCCAGTGGACATCACGCCGACGCCAGCGACACTCTGGATGAGGTAGGACCAGATTTTATTAGTTAGGACTGGGTGAGTGTACAGTAGCCGTGCATTGGGGTTAGGGCTCTTTAACACGAAGGGATCCTGTGCGGGTAATCCGCTGTGTGAATGAGTGCCAAGCCCCGCTCCAGACAGCAGAGAACAGAGCACTAACAGGATTGATAATGCTCTGTGCCTCTCTGTGACCTTTTTACTACAAAATCACAGTGAGATAAAGTTGTCACCGGGATTTTGCAATTAAAAGATTACAGAGAGGCACGGAGCATTATCAATCCTGTGCTCTGTGTCTCTGCTGTCTGGAGCAGGGCTTGGCACTCATTCACACAGCGGATTAGCCGCACGGAAAGGGCAAGTGATAGGTTACATTTTTGAAATATACTTTATTAGTAATAATAGTAGCAGCAGCAGGTCACCATATTATTATTAATGACAAAACGAATAACATTGTGGACTGGATGGCTGATTCCTTCTCTCAGTCACAGTAGGATGATGCTTATGTAACCTCTGATTCTGACACCATGCCTTTGAGCCAGGGGTCAGCACAATCCCTCCTGCTCCTCCTCCTGGTGAAGCTACAGAAGCTTTTCACTTGCGCCTTCTTTTTTCCTAGGAGGCAACAAAACCCCATGTGCTATGACCTCTGTGAAAATTGTCAACGTTTGGATTGCCATCAGAAAAAGTTTCAGGTGCAAATAGTCGGCCCATGCATAGCTGGTTGATGGTGGTGGTATTAGTAGTAGAGGCAATTGTAGCTACGGTGGTAGGGCAGTGGTATCCATGACAACAGTGTTACTTGGTGCAAATAAAAGGGAGGGAATTGTGAGGGGGCCAAGGAGCCTATGATGACATCTTACAGTTTGATAAAAGTGGTGGGGCGGGTGAGGAAACAACTCTATTCTCCCAGCAATCCACTGGTGTGCAAGCTTAGCTCCCACCAAGTTTCTGGTGGCATAGTTGCTGCCATACCACTTAGTAGAGTCTACTGCCTTTTGGAAGCTGATGGCATGTGCTCAGCCTTGCTGGAAGATACTTAGCCGGCATTACTTCTGAAAAAACAAAAGGCATCCCTCGTTTGTACTCTCACTTAAGCTGCTCCTTATAATTATCCCTGTGCAGAAAGGTGCAAGCCACTGTGGATAACTAGAACAGCTGTTCTGAGTAGGGATAATACATGTCTTTCATGACCCACTGGGTCAATGTTCTTTTTTTACAGCTAGGCAGTACCACAAAAACAAGGTCACGACCTATTGACACATCCACATTTGTGTCGGTCTGGTTCCTACACCGGCCATATATCCACTTCCTCCTCCACTGGCATCCTCTCATTCCCAATAGTAGCAGGGCAGAGCATCACACCCACTCCCCCTACCTCCTTTCACATGTGTATAGGGAAGCGTTGCCATGCGGTGTTCCAGCTGATTAGCCTAGGTGAGAGTAGCCACACTGCTGATCACTTGCTAAATTGAATCAAGCAGCAAACATCCTGCTGTCTTTCTCTCCACCAACTCCAGCTGGGCAAGGCGGGTGACAATAGCTTTAACATTATGGCCATGCTGCATTTGGGTGAAATAACACATGCTCCCTGCATGGCACACATGATTAATTTATTGGTAGAAGGCTTTTTTAAAAGTAGACTGGTTTGCAGAAGGTGCTGGCAATGTACAGGAGACTGTGCTTGTATTGCGGTCATTCTTATATGACAAGGAACACACTCCTAGAATTGCATGCCGTTCCATGGCTTTCTAACTGGCTGGATTTCCACTTTACACATGTTAGCACATGTGTACGAGCAGCGTAAAGCCATGAATGATTTTGTCTTGCACCAGACCGCCTTAGCGGGAAGAATGTGGTGTTTTGAGGTCAGGCAGTTGCAGCTCATCAGAGATGCCTGTTGCGTACTGAAGCCATTTGAAGAGGCCACAAAATTTGTCAGTAGGGACAACTGCAGCATAAACAATATCATCTTCCTCATATTTATTTTAGATTAACAGATGATCACACTCATGCAACACGGGATGATAGCAGAAGAAGAAAAGCTTACACATCTTGTCATCCACCCTGTAGTTGTTGGGGACACACAAGGAGAAAGTCCCATGGAGGATGAGTAGCTGCCACTGGAGGAAGAGTCGATGGTGGAGCAACAGATAGATGATTATGACGATGACACCAGCTACAACACCTAGTCATCTGAGTGGGGGGTTGATCTGGAAAAAACTGGCTCCTCGTGCACACTGGCCGGAATGGAATGCTGAATGCTTGAATGCTTGCATTCATATGTACTAACGGGCATATCATTTACTTCAAGCAGTCTGAAGATTACTGGATAGCCATGCATTCAGACCTTCACTATTAAAGCAAAATGAGGGAATGTTTTCCTCCTGTGGAAAGGGAGGCCAAATGACTTTATTACTGGGAAACACTGTATGCATCATGCTGCAGATTTTGGAAAGCAGATGTCTATTGCATATCCAAAAGAGAAAAGAAATACCGCAAGCCAAGGCCGCACCTCTTAAAAAGTATATAAGAGGACCATATATCAAAATGTATGATTGTATTAGAATCAAGAGATAACCTAAATAAATTCAATTGCAAGTGTAGGGGCAAGAAGGTCCAAGGGCCTAAAGGTCTTGCGCATGCACAAGGTGGTTCCAGCACGCCATTGTTTGGCTCCCGGCGCCATCGCCCACACATATGGTCCTGCGCCGCAGAGCACAAGGTAATTCCTACTGAATCCTCTCTTGCCTCCCTCTTTACTCGCGCCTCCCTCTTTAAGAATTGACCCCTGCTGATATTGATTACATTTTAATTATGTATGTATATATATCAGACACAATGCCTTGACATTTGAACCCCTGAGAAAGCCAGCATTGGCTGGCGATTCGCGTGGGCATACCTTCTTACCTGCAAAATCATGTCTGCCTAATATTGAATCAGATAAGTATTTAGTGAACACCTTTTGATGCCATAATCATGTATTTTGTATTATATTCTGGCGGCACTTTGATGTTTATATTCTATTCATGTAATGTGTACTGTAGGTTTGTGTGTTGGACATATTTGTGGTCCCCACATGGATGTATAATTGTATACAATTGATTTTAAATGTTTTGGACTCTGTGTTGCATTTCAGGTGTACCCCCATTTCTTTGGTTTTTGGATGTCTATTGCAAGTGTGCCTGAGGCCCCTTTCCGTCCCATGCAGAGTCACCCACCTCTGGTCTTCTCTGCTATCACAAGCAGCTGAAGCAACAACAGCAGCGAGTTTAATATCATCAACATGATGGAAACATTTTTCAATGTGATGCATCAGGCAGAAGTAAATCAGCAAATGGAAACCTACCACCTCAACACCCAGGTTTAGTTCTACCTGGACTCTAGCCTTTCCCAGGTGCACATCATGTTCCCTGCCCTATGGGAATCTGGGCAGGTAGGCTGTAAGAGTGGCCTGAACTGGTCTCTGTTCTCTCTTGCCCAACCTCCAGTGTCATCTCGCAGAGGGTTTTCAGTGCAGCAAGTGGCACTGTAACAACAAAATTGGACCAAGTTGTCCTCCCCCAGTCTCTTGCCGCTGCTGCTTTCTGCCTGCCTACCATCATGTTTTGTACTGTATGGCTACTGCTGCCACCATCATGCCACTGATACCATCTGCCTGCCTACCATCTTGTTTTGTACCTCATTGCTGCTGCTGCAGCCACCACTGCTATTCCCTATTGCTAATCCTTTACTGATAATTCCGTTAACCCTATTTCCACTACCATTAATGCTACACAGTCTTGACTACTGCTACTAAACAAATCTACTACTACACACCTTTTCCGCCTTGTCTATTTCATGCTGTGCTGCTTCCGCTGCCTCTACTTTTGTCACCACATGCCGAGATTACCCTACCCTTTCTACATCCACACTGTACTGCTGCTTCTCTGAGAAGTTTTCGAGGCTCGTTCAGCAATAGTCAGTCTTTCTTCTGACAATTAACTGTGTTTTTGTGAATTTGTGTGTATAAATATGAGCAGGCATTCTGCCCTATTTAAGCATAAATTGTGGATGCTTGTACATAACGAGATGCTTTTTCCTCTAATAATTAACACGTGTGCGTGCCATGCATAAATACGGGCGCTTGTGCAGAATGCGTTATTAACATTTGTACGTGTCTCAATACGGGCAGACATTATGCCACCATTAATTAATAATTTTTGGACACTTGGTCAAAACAAGACACAGTTTTTTCCCCCATAAAACCATGTGTGTTTAAACACCATCTGCCCCCAATTGGGGACAATTTTTAGAATTTTTTAGAATCTTCCTAATATGAAAGAGCATAATAGATGTTTTTAAACACTCTGTTTGTTAACACCGTCAAATATGAGTTTACCAAAAGCTATATATGTCAGTGTCACATTATTTGCTATTGCTGTCATTGCATTCATAAGCTTAGTGAGGAGGGTGGGAGGAGATAAAGGGTAAAAATTGATTTAAAAAAATTACGAAAAGAGATAGCGTTTTTCCTTATAATTATAATAATAATCTGAATCTTAGGAGACAATAGGGTCTTATTTATACCTATGATTTGTGATTAATTATTTGGACACAAATCAATTTTTTTTATTTGACTATTCAAAAAAGAAACAATTTTCAAGAAATTTGCGTATCCTTAGTCTTTACTTTTCTTCTATTTGCACCTACTGAAAACTTGGCAAAATGCTCTTTCCCCCAGAACTAGAGCCCCAGCAAATGTTCCACAGTAGACTTCAGGGTGGGATTCCATAATTTTTCTAAATATATCAGTAATTAAGCCCTTCCCAGACCTGCAGAAAAAGTTCTCCCTGTCTTATGCAATTGAATTTGCACCATCAGGACCTTTACTCTTTTTGAGTTACCTCACTCTTGTATTCTAACGTCATCCAAACCCAGGCCTACATAGCTTTCCATATGTCTGCAGGTGGAAAGCAGACATTGGTACAGGCAAAATCGTTGCAGTCAGATCTGGTCCTCGCGAGCCAGAGGTCTGATGCACAATATGATAATGGAATCCAATATCAAGGTCCATAAGAGGTGACACTTGACACCATCCTCTATAGCCAAGGCAGTACTGTTTAAAACTTTTTAAGGATCCTGGGTGCCAGGGTTCATGCTTCAAGTAGTGGCTCTGCACTAGGATTCAAAAGCTCTGGATACATGCATACTTTATCTTAAATCTTAAAAACCAGTGGGAGGATCTTCTTAAACAAGAATGTTCCAAATATCCCCCATATACCCCTGTCATTATTACAGAAACTTGATTTTTCTGAAATTAAAACATATATGTCCTGGTGTGTGATTACAGAAAAAAACTAAAGTGTAAAAATTCCAAATGATATGGTTCACTTGGGTTGACTACATAAGTAATACCCCTTTTGCCTGACCTACTCTTCCCGCTTATTGTTGAGCATTGTTG
This sequence comes from Bufotes viridis, assembly GCA_033119425.1. Taxonomy (NCBI): domain Eukaryota; kingdom Metazoa; phylum Chordata; class Amphibia; order Anura; family Bufonidae; genus Bufotes; species Bufotes viridis. The sequence goes on along the minus strand of CM065591.1, from coordinate 116,814,612 downwards.
CTTTCTCAGTCAGTTGGTTGTTAGGTTTGTGCTGATGAGCACCTGGTCTTCTAAGCTTCCCCCTTTCCTTTTTTCTTTATCTTTTTCTTCTGTTTTCCTTCATACTACTTTTCTATCTTTTTTGCTTTCTGCCTCAGATGGCCCCTTAATTAGCATCTAACATATGGCCCATCACTGTTCTTACTGGTCACCACTTTGTGCTCTAGACCATGGCAGTACATTTTGTTGTTTTTCTGGGCAATCCTAGCTTTTCTCCCCAAACCAATTTCCTTTGCCAATTCCTTTTGCCCTAGTGAGTTGTGCATTTCCATTTGTAACATAGGTCACATGCCTACATTTGCAGGACACGCTGATATAACAGAGTTGCTCATCATGTTATGCATATTTCTTTATTATCCATGCAGTTTTTAGGTTAGTTTTTCAGCAGTTGTTTTGGCCTATTTGCAGCTGTATATATTGCACATACTTTGCACTTACTGTGTACTTTACTGTAAAACTTAATAAGGTGTTGAAGTTAAAAATAAAAATTCTATCACAAGGTGTCTATTCTATATGTGTCTATATTAGGCCAGCCAGTGGTTGCAGTTTGTGCAGCAAGCCCCTGAGGAGCCGGTGCAGGAAATGGGAGTGGTAGTGGCAGTGGCCCTCATGAGGTGTTGTTACAATGTACTCTCCTGGGCTGTTGCTCACTAGGAATCGGTGCAGTGGAAAGCTGGTTTGCAGAATCAGGCCAGCAGTAAATGTATAACAGTCTTTCTTTGCTTAGTGCCATTATATAATATAATATAATAATAATAATTATTATTATTATTATATAACTTATGGTACATCCAGCAGTAGTAGGTACAAAGTGTATTTTCGGTCACCAGGTGATCAGTATGGTGACTGGTTAAGTAACAATTAAATGGCACTTGAAGGCACTTGTGGATATAGGTGTCCATGGTGTGATACAGGCCTGGTGTTTGACTGGCCTAGCAGTGGTCTGGGTGATAGGAGTGTGAGCTGTAGACCAGCACCTGCAACATGGTCTGTAACTTTGTGATTTTGCTAATCACTCTGCTGTCTAGGCACACATACAAAAGTTCTTTAGAAGCAGTGTTCTTGATTCTGGCAATTTCCCTGGAGTGATGGTCTCACAAATGAACTGGTCATAGATCCCTTGGTGTAGGAGCTCTAGCATGTGCTTTCTATCTCCTGTCTCTGTCTGGACTCAAACTCCCCCTGCTGGCAGGTAATAGGACCAGACCACTTTGTCGGGCATTTTCATAGGTATATATATTGATACCTGGTCATATTATATTCAAAATGCATGCTCATTGTCTTTAAGAAACATACATGAGCCAAAGTTTTCATATGCGACTGAGACAGGCCAAGATGAGTTCATGCCAAGCTCAGTCTGTGTAAAAATACAGAGAGTATTGTGTCTTAAGAGTTATTGCCACAAATGTGGTCTTATCTGTTGGGAGTATACTGGATTCTCCAGACATGTCCGTCTGAAGAGAACAATGCCCATTCATATCATTATGGTCCATAGATCAACAGTGTGAGAAACATTCAGAGAGACGCCTAGAGGTCTGTCTTTAGTTATTTCAGTATCCAAACTAATCCTCATCTCTAATTTACGACGACGAGGGTCAAATGTATATGATGCAAAAATACCCTAGTTAACTCTTTATAGAATGGTGCTAATAGCTTACACAACAGAGCCATCCGGAGACAGATGGACATCGCTACACCATCCTCCATAGTTGCATTATGGGTAAACATGATCTCATAGGATCTTATTACATATGTTTACACCCCCTCAATTGATTGGAGAATACTAATCCAGGGGGTGGTAATGTTAGATTACAAGGGAGATAATTACCCTAGATAGATGAGCATCAGAAGGAGAAAGGAGAGAGACAAGCAAAGAACAAGCAACAAGCAAAGAACAAGAACATTCCAGGATTCAGCAGAACGCTCAAGAGAGAGGGGTCTATCAATATGAAAGTCATGGTGAGACATGCGATGATGGACCACCCAGCTTTCCTAGGAGCAGAAGTGTGATTCCTGCTAGGACTTGGTAAGAGACATGAAGAATGATATTTCATTTTATTAAGACTAATTGGATAATGTGGGTGAAGTCATACCATCTAGATTGGCGAATACATAAACACATTAATTATTTGATCATCTCCATATTGAGATGTAGTCTTAGGATATTGTGAGGCTTCATTCTACCTGCAGAAGAATCAAAACTCATAATCTAGCAAAGTATTAAATGATTGTATATATATACACACATATAAATATATTGATAGCAGCATTCTTCGCCAAGCTAGATGATAAATTCCCACTGGAAGATTTGTTCCAAGTTCTTCCAATTTCTGTTGTCTTAATAGTCTTACCAAGTCATAGATGTGAAAATAGTCCAGGATAGGGCGGAAGGATACAGTTATCTCTTCTAAGTTATATCCTTGGATGGATTTGCCCATTCCTGAAGTCATGTGAGGTGTAGTTGGTTAGAGGGGGGCAGAATGTAGTTAGCATTCGATATTGGTGTCTAGGATTAGACATGCCCATCCTGATATCCTGAGGTTTCCTCTGAACAGAAGTGATGTATATACTGTAATTTGTGAAAGAATTAACTGGGCACACCTGTGGATACTTGTTACCAGTTTATTAAAACAATACAAATAAGTAAAATACCAAATTAATACATATACACACAGAGATGGCCAATTGGAGGTGGGATGTACTTCCCAAAACTGCCCACTCTGTGTTATTGATTACAAATACAACTAACCATCCATAAAAATCATATATACATTCAATGATGGGGAGAAATTGTGCTAAAAGAAGGTGGATCCTGAAAGTTCCATAAATATGGTCGACCTCAATATTCACACAATAGTCAGCATGGAGTGCTCCTTTAGGATAACTTGTGGAGATTTCAAGCGGATAACAGATTAGAACTAACCGTCTCTGAGCAGCGTCCCTGCTCTCACGGAGATCACAGCGGCGTCCCGCTGGAACAGATCCCTGCAGGGAAATGGGTGTCTTACCCGAATAGCCGTATATAACGTTTGCGATTGTGTGATGACCTGCCTTATGCTTCAATCCTCGTTTGTCCGATCTCTGCCACGTGTGGTAAATCCAGCTACGATGTAGGTGAAGCTGTAGATGGTTCCTATACGTGGGCCCCGATGATGAGGGGATCGGTTGATTACTCCGGATTTTCGAAGCTCGTGATCATCACAACTTGCGGCTTTCAATTGGGGGTCTTGACCAGACGCGTTTCGGGGACATCTCCTTCATCAGTGGTGATCGGACCCCCTATCGCCACTTCCTTTTATACCGGAACCAGTCATCAAGAACATGTGAAAAGGTGACATGGACTCAAGACCAAATTGGATGTATTTTCACCCATTTCTATTAATACACCTTTTATAAGTTGTTATGAAGTTTAGTGCCTGGGGACATCCACAACATCAAAAAAGGTTCAAGCTGATAAGTGTAATTTTCTTGCGATGTTTCATTCATTTTTACTTATCCCTCACCAGCATTCCCATAGATCTGAAAATGTCATACTATAAATGCTTATAAGATCTAAATGCAATTCCGAAATTCAAAACCGTTACATACAGTTAGTCACTTGGAGATATATTAATTATCTTTGCATAAAACGCACTTATAGTGAATGCGGTTTATATGCGATATTAGTGCGTTTTTCAGTTTATCCCCTTTCAAATCTGAAATATTATACTATAGATGCTGATAAAAATATAAAAAAAATATAAAAATATAAAATCCCGATGCAGTTCCAGAATTCAAAAACATTACATACAGTTGGTCACTCAGAAATGTACTTGTTATTTTTACACAAAACGCACTTATAATAAATGCGGTTTGTATGCGGCATTAATGTATTTTCCAATTTGTCTCTTTCTTTGTACTCTTGGATATCTTTAATGACATTTTCAAACAGAACTATAGGACAACAGCACCCCTTAGATGAGAAGAGAAAGGGATAGTCCGGGGGGGGGCCTCCCTCGAGGGACAAGCCAACCAGAAGGCACGGCTTCTCCCAAGAGGGGGGCCGCCACCGGACTACAAGAATCCAAACAATTCGAACTCGGCATTCAACCCACCAGGAATTAGGGTGTCAAATTCAAATATTTTCTGAGTTTCCATTCTTGACATTTTGTTCAGATGGTTCCCTCCTCTCCAACATTTCGATACTTTATTGAGGGCTGCAAATTTAAGCTTTGATGGGTCACTGTTATGTGCTATTTTAAAGTGTTTCGACAAGGAATGCGTTTCCAAACCCTTTTTAATGTTGGCTATATGTTCTGCTAGCCTTGTTTTTAGTGATCTCTTTGTTCTGCCAATGTATTGTCGCTCACATGGGCATTCCACGATGTAAATTACATTGGTAGAATAGCAAGATAAATGTTCCTTTATGACATGTTGAAAGCCATTTGTAGTAGAAGATACAACCTTTGTTACTCTACTGAAAGTAGTAATTCGACAATTATTACATTGTCCACATCTATAAAACCCGTTAGTCCCACCCATTTTCTAAAGTGCATTTATCTTTTTGTGTCTTTTAACGGTGGGGGCAATCTTGCTTCCTAAATTTGGGGCTTTGGTAAAGGTAACTAATGGGTTTGGTGGGATTACATCTCCTATACTTTTGTCTTTCTTCAAGATATCCCAATATTTAGATAAAATAGACTTCACCTTCCTAAATTTGCTGCTAAATGGAAGTATAATTCGTAATTGACTATCCCCTGTTTTCTCCATACTCCGTGTTTCTTTAAAAAATTCATTTCTATCCATATCTCTTACGTTTGATAGAGCCCTATCTATCACTGGTTCTGGATATTGTTTCTCTAGGAATTGATTTTTCATCCTTTGTGCTTCTTCTTCGAATTTCTCAGTGGCTGTACAATTTCGCTTCAATCTGCAAAACTGGCCCTGAGGTATATTTAGGAGCCAGTTAGGCAGATGACAACTATCATAGGAGATGTAACTATTGCGCGCTGTTGGTTTAATAAAAGTACAGGTTTTTAACTCATTATCTTCCACATAAATGTGTAGATCTAAAAATTCAAGACTTTGAGTGCTAGTTGCACCCGAAAAAATCAAATTTAACTCGTTAACGTTAATATCCACTAGAAATTTGTTCAGACACGTGGGGCCCGATTTCCAAATAAAAAATACATCGTCGATGTATCGCTGCCAGAGCACCAGGTCCGCCCCCAGTCTGGGAACAATCTGTTCTTCCTCCCAGGCGGCCATAAATAAATTCGCGTAACTTGGAGCGAACCTGGTGCCCATGGCGGTCCCACATGTCTGCAAATAAAAATCACCATTAAAATTAAAATAATTGTGCGTTAAAATCAAATCAATTCCCTTAATTGTTCTATTCGTAATCTTCCTTCCTGTATCAATTGTTGTTTGACTGCCATTTTGCCCCGTTCATGTTCAATGATAGTGTACAGAGACTGTACGTCAAGAGTTCCCATTATCCAAGATTCATCAAAATGCATATTTTCTATTCTTTTAATAACTTGTGTTGTATCTTTTGTATAAGAGGGTATTGTTTTAACTTTAGGTTGAAGCAATAAATCTATATAGTGAGATAAATTGGCCATTAGTGAATTAATTCCTGATACTATGGGGCGTCCTGGCGGGTTTTCTTGATTTTTATGAATCTTAGGGATACAATAAAATACCGGTATACGTGGATATTTATTCAGAATATAATTATATTCATCTGTATTAAGAATATTGCTTTCTTTCCCTTCGTTACAGAACGCCGCCAAATGTGAATAGAATTCATCTGTTGGATCTTTTTTCAACTTACGGTAAGTAGTTGTATCTAATAATTGCCGATAACATTCCTCATTATATTTGACTACATCCTGAAGTACTATAGAACCTCCCTTGTCTGCTGGACGTATAACGAGGTTATTTTCTTTTTGTAATCTTTGTAGGGCCAAAATTTCACTATGAGTTAGGTTATTTCGTTTAAAACGCAAATCATTACTAATCTTTTTCAAATCCTTCATCACACAGTTTTTAAAAGTGATCATTTCTTCACTTAGTTCATTTCTTGGATATTTTTTTGATGTATTTTTGAGAGCTGTATGTAAATAATTATCATCTGACGCTACCTGATTGTCTATAAAATTCATAGGGTTCTTTAAAAAATACTTTTTTAGGCAAAGCTTCCGTATAAACTTTAAATTCCTATAAAGGTGTCAAATTTGTTTAATGCCAATGTTGGCGCAAACTTGAGACCTTTATTTAATGCTATTTTATGTGCTACAATCACTAGATAATAAAGATGCGATTGTTAATTTAAGTTCTATTACTCTCTCTGATGTTCAATATCGGTTATTAAATAAAGGTCTCAAGTTTGCGCCAACATTGGCATTAAACAAATTTGACACCTTTATAGGAATTTAAAGTTTATACGGAAGCTTTGCCTAAAAAGTATTTTTTAAAGAACCCTATGAATTTTATAGACAATCAGGTAGCGTCAGATGATAATTATTTACATACAGCTCTCAAAAATACATCAAAAATATCCAAGAAATGAACTAAGTGAAGAAATGATCACTTTTAAAAACTGTGTGATGAAGGATTTGAAAAAGATTAGTAATGATTTGCGTTTTAAACGAAATAACCTAACTCATAGTGAAATTTTGGCCCTACAAAGATTACAAAAAGAAAATAACCTCGTTATACGTCCAGCAGAAAAGGGAGGTTCTATAGTACTTCAGGATGTAGTCAAATATAATGAGGAATGTTATCGGCAATTATTAGATACAACTACTTACCGTAAGTTGAAAAAAGATCCAACAGATGAATTCTATTCACATTTGGAGGCGTTCTGTAACAAAGGGAAAGAAAGCAATATTCTTAATACAGATGAATATAATTATATTCTGAATAAATATCCACGTATACCGGTATTTTATTGTATCTCTAAGTTTCATAAAAATCAAGAAAACCCGCCAGGACGCCCCATAGTATCAGGAATTAATTCACTAATGGCCAATTTATCTCACTATATAGATTTATTGCTTCAACCTAAAGTTAAAACAATACCCTCTTATACAAAAGATACAACACAAGTTATTAAAAGAATAGAAAATATGCATTTTGATGAATCTTGGATAATGTGAACTCTTGACGTACAGTCTCTGTACACTATCATTGAACATGAACGGGGCAAAATGGCAGTCAAACAACAATTGATACAGGAAGGAAGATTACGAATAGAACAAATAGAATATTTAATTAAGGGAATTGATTTGATTTTAACGCACAATTATTTTAATTTAATGGTGATTTTTATTTGCAGACATGTGGGACCGCCATGGGCACCAGGTTCGCTCCAAGTTACGCGAATTTATTTATGGCCGCCTGGGAGGAAGAACAGATTGTTCCCAGACTGGGGGCGGACCTGGTGCTCTGGCAGCGATACATCGACGATGTATTTTTTATTTGGAAATCGGGCCCCACGTGTCTGAACAAATTTCTAGTGGATATTAACGTTAACGAGTTAAATTTGATTTTTCGGTGCAACTAGCACTCAAAGTCTTGAATTTTTAGATCTACACATTTATGTGGAAGATAATGAGTTAAAAACCTGTACTTTTATTAAACCAACAGCGCGCAATAGTTACATCTCCTATGATAGTTGTCATCTGCCTAACTGGCTCCTAAATATACCTCAGGGCCAGTTTTGCAGATTGAAGCGAAATTGTACAGCCACTGAGAAATTCGAAGAAGAAGCACAAAGGATGAAAAATCAATTCCTAGAGAAACAATATCCAGAACCAGTGATAGATAGGGCTCTATCAAACGTAAGAGATATGGATAGAAATGAATTTTTTAAAGAAACACGGAGTATGGAGAAAACAGGGGATAGTCAATTACGAATTATACGTCCATTTAGCAGCAAATTTAGGAAGGTGAAGTCTATTTTATCTAAATATTGGGATATCTTGAAGAAAGACAAAAGTATAGGAGATGTAATCCCACCAAACCCATTAGTTACCTTTACCAAAGCCCCAAATTTAGGAAGCAAGATTGCCCCCACCGTTAAAAGACACAAAAAAGATAAATGCACTTTAGAAAAATGGGTGGGACTAATGGGTTTTTATAGATGTGGACAATGTAATAATTGTCGAATTACTACTTTCAGTAGAGTAACAAAGGTTGTATCTTCTACTACAAATGGCTTTCAACATGTCATAAAGGAACATTTATCTTGCTATTCTACCAATGTAATTTACATCGTGGAATGCCCATGTGGGCGACAATACATTGGCAGAACAAAGAGATCACTAAAAACAAGGCTAGCAGAACATATAGCCAACATTAAAAAGGGTTTGGAAACGCATTCCTTGTCGAAACACTTTAAAATAGCACATAACAGTGACCCATCAAAGCTTAAATTTGCAGCCCTCAATAAAGTATCGAAATGTTGGAGAGGAGGGAACCATCTGAACAAAATGTCAAGAATGGAAACTCAGAAAATATTTGAATTTGACACCCTAATTCCTGGTGGGTTGAATGCCGAGTTCGAATTGTTTGGATTCTTGTAGTCCGGTGGCGGCCCCCCTCTTGGGAGAAGCCGTGCCTTCTGGTTGGCTTGTCCCTCGAGGGAGGCCCCCCCCCGGACTATCCCTTTCTCTTCTCATCTAAGGGGTGCTGTTGTCCTATAGTTCTGTTTGAAAATGTCATTAAAGATATCCAAGAGTACAAAGAAAGAGACAAATTGGAAAATACATTAATGCCGCATACAAACCGCATTTATTATAAGTGCGTTTTGTGTAAAAATAACAAGTACATTTCTGAGTGACCAACTGTATGTAATGTTTTTGAATTCTGGAACTGCATCTGGATTTTATATTTTTATATTTTTTTATATTTTTATCAGCATCTATAGTATAATATTTCAGATTTGAAAGGGGATAAACTGAAAAACGCACTAATATCGCATATAAACCGCATTCACTATAAGTGCGTTTTATGCAAAGATAATTAATATATCTCCAAGTGACTAACTGTATGTAACGGTTTTGAATTTCGGAATTGCATTTAGATCTTATAAGCATTTATAGTATGACATTTTCAGATCTATGGGAATGCTGGTGAGGGATAAGTAAAAATGAATGAAACATCGCAAGAAAATTACACTTATCAGCTTGAACCTTTTTGATGTTGTGGATGTCCCCAGGCACTAAACTTCATAACAACTTATAAAGGTGTATTAATAGAAATGGGTGAAAATACATCCAATTTGGTCTTGAGTCCATGTCACCTTTTCACATGTTCTTGATGACTGGTTCCGTATAAAAGGAAGTGGCGATAGGGGGTCCGATCACCACTGATGAAGGGATGTCCCCGAAACGCGTCTGGTCAAGACCCCCAATTGAAAGCCGCAAGTTGTGATGATCACGAGCTTCGAAAATCCGAGTAATCAACCGATCCCCTCATCATCGGGGCCCACGTATAGGAACCATCTACAGCTTCACCTACATCGTAGCTGGATTTACCACACGTGGCAGAGATCGGACAAACGAGGATTGAAGCATAAGGCAGGTCATCACACAACCGCAAACGTTATATACGGCTATTCGGGTAAGACACCCATTTCCCTGCAGGGATCTGTTCCAGCGGGACGCCGCTGTGATCTCCGTGAGAGCAGGGACGCTGCTCAGAGACGGTTAGTTCTATTCTGTTATCCGCTTGAAATCTCCACAAGTTATCCTAAAGGAGCACTCCATGCTGACTATTGTGTGAATATTGAGGTCGACCATATTTATGGAACTTTCAGGATCCACCTTCTTTTAGCACAATTTCTCCCCATCATTGAATGTATATATGATTTTTATGGATGGTTAGTTGTATTTGTAATCAATAACACAGAGTGGGCAGTTTTGGGAAGTACATCCCACCTCCAATTGGCCATCTCTGTGTGTATATGTATTAATTTGGTATTTTACTTATTTGTATTGTTTTAATAAACTGGTAATAAGTATCCACAGGTGTGCCCAGTTAATTCTTTCACAATATCTATTTACCTCTAGGTAGTTGAGTGGAACTACCTTTAACTGAGAGCACCCTGAGGGGGTTTAAACAACCCTGTGCATCACCCTAATTCCTTTTTTATATATACTGTAATTTAACTTCTTGTTTTGATATCCTAACCAAATAGCTTTGTTATAATGTGACAAGCTGCTCTTACCCACATGTGTTTATTTACTTATTGTGAAGCTTCTAGTGCCTGATATCAATGCCATATATATTAATTGGCATATATCATTTTTTTATTTACTTATGATAAGCTTGTAATGCTTCATATATCATTGCCATATATATTCCTTGGCATATATAATCGTGTTTATATACCTATTTGTTTATAATCGTGTAACTAATAAACTTTGCATGTTTTTATAATATCTGCGTATTATTTAATGTCAAAACTACATCTTTAGCATTAATGTCATCTCTCATGAAAAGAACTTATTATCTGAGGAAATAGTTGGCCTCGGATGTGAATTGTATCGATTGGGTTATCTACAATTCACCAGGTCATAATTTCAGGTAGTTATGAAAAAAATATTTTTATGACCATAATTAATAATTCTAAATTGGATTATTATAAACCCGACAACTTCCTGCCAACCATTGCCCACCATACCACCTATGTTGGAGTACATGGCATAACATAACTTTAATATACATAACAAAATTGCAGATACCCTCAGGTCTGTGGTACGGCACTTGCATGTCACTATATTGTACAGAATTTGTCCCATTAGTTCTTAAAGGGAAAAATCCAGGAACAATTTAAAATAGCTGCTAACGAATCAGTCCTAGAATATGAGCTCACGGCCCCATCCTCTCTCTTGCCTCATGAAGCTTGGCAACTGGACACAACAGTTATACACATAACTGGACACATCATATACACATTCTAGGAACGATTGTTAGCAGACATTTTAAATAACTCTCACAGAGTCAATTTAATCAAATCTGAGCTATAGTAATGATGGACACATCTGTATTAATTAAACTTTCAAAAATACAACACACTGGCGCTACTGTAGAATAAAACTGTTAGTGCTGTGGAAGAAACTCCTAAGGCTGATTTCACACTTCAGTTATTTGGTCAGTTATTTCCATCAGTTATTGTGGGTCAAAAACACAGACCAAGTTCAACCCTTTCAGTTATACATTAAATCTGAATAGGCTTCACCACTCATTTTGGCTCACAATAACTGATGGAAATAATTGATCAAATAACTGAAGTGTGAACTTAGCCTTACATGAAACTTCCAACATAATAAGACTTCAAATCAAGCACTAGCACCTGCATATCTCTGCTCTAGTTTGGATCACAGTTTGTAACAATTACATGTTCCAATCACAACCTACCTGGGCAATTGTGCAGACTTTTTATTGGTGAATTGCATCAGTGGTGTGTATTCTTGTACGTTCCCAAATTCTGAAGCCCAATTCTGTAATTGTCACAAATATATACAGGTGGTAGCTAAAGATGAGAGAAGTTTCGAAAAATGTAATGTGGCTATTTCGCCAAACTTCCACAGGAAACTTGATTTGTTTGCCATAAATCGCCAATCGCCACAAATCAGGTATACCCAGGCCACTCTGTGTAACCATATCCATCCCACCTGGTGGCCCAATCTCAATGTGAGGGCTTGGAACTTACACTACAGGGAGATTGCAAGGAGAGTGTTTTGCCGTGTGCATTACGTTCTAGTGCACCCACATTCATAGTTAATCCATTCTGTAGATACTGTGCCGTCAGTATTACAAGTAACACATTCATAGTTAACCCCTTCTGTTAACAAAAAGAAAAGCATACAGCACCCTTCAGTAAAGCAAAAGAAACTGTGTGCTCCCCTGCTGTGCAATGGCTCCTTAGTGGAACAACATAAAGAAATGGACGCAGCGCCAATAAAGTAGTGGAGAAAAAAAATGTTCTTTTAATGCATGTTGTGGCATTCCAAACATATGCTTTTTAATCCCTTTTGTTAGCTGTAGAATTACTTTGCACTAGCAGAAGGACCCGGCTTCGCACTGGTATATTTCATCTATTTCACTTAATGTTTGTGTGTGTCGTTAAAACATACCGACAGTATCCACTATAACAGTGACATCTACAGTACCCCACCCCTTTAACAGTGACCCCACAGTGGCCTGCCCGCTTAACAGTAACATCCACAGTTACATCCACAGTTCTGTCCCCTTTAACAGTGACCTCCACAACGGCCACCCCTTTATTAGTGACCTCCACAGTACAACGTATCGTTAACAGTGATTTCCACAATAACCTGCCCCCTTAACAGTGACCTCCACAGAGCTCTGTTCCCTTACAATATGACCTCTACAGCACCCCGCCCCGTAACACTGACCTCCATAGTGAACCGTCCCCTTAACTGTGACCTCCACCGTTCCCTGCCCCCTTAACAGAGACCTTCACAGCACCCGCCCCTTTAACAGTGACCTCTACAGCGGCCCTCCCTTTATAAGTGACCTCCACAGTACCCCATCTCCTTAACAGTGATTTCCAAAACACCCCCTCCCCTTAACAGTGGCCTTTACAGCAATCTTCCCCTTAACACTGACCTCCATAGTGGACCGTCCTCTTAACTGTGACCTACACAGCAGACTTCTCCTAGGGTGGCCAGAGGTCCGGTTTTAGGCCGGAAAGTCCGGCTTTCAGGCTCCCTGTCCTTCGTCCGGCATCATTTTTTCAATCCCCATCAGTTGCGGAGTGGGAGGAAGCGACGGCGAAACGTACGTCGGGGTGTTGTGTCTCCTGATCGCTGGTTGGTATTCCCACAGTTGTATCAATTAATGTGTATGTTTTAGGCTGCTAGTACCAACATTGTGTCGGGGACTTGCTGTCAGCACTCCCGGTTGGAGGCGTGGGCACTTGTCTCTATCACACAGTTAGGCATCATCATTTTTGAGATGGATTGTTATTGATGGATGCTGGGTGGGTGCAGGACTTGGGTAGCATTTTTTACTTAACCATGTTGGTTATAATTTGATGTTATTGCCCTTGTGTCCTTACCATCTCAGTGTAATCGGAGGACACACATTTTTCCATATTCTCTCCTGCATAATCTGTTTTTTATGGGCTTTACAAATACTGATGCAAAACACTGACTGTGAAAGAGGCCATATGCTCAGTTAGCATCCATTTTGGCCATTTACATCTGAAATCATTTTTTTAACAAGGAAAAAAGTCCTTTAATGGCTTCTTTCATATGATTTTGGATCAGTATTTGATCAGTATTTGTAAGCCAAAAACAGGAGTGAGTCCAAAACAGAGATAACATTTTATAAAAATATTTGCATCGCATCTCTGTTTTGAACCCACTTCTGCTTTTGGTTTGAAAATACAGATCAAATACTGACCATGTGAAAGAGGCATTACAGTTGCTCAAAATACAGGATACTTTTTATTTTCTGTTCTTCTGAGAGATAAGGTGAACGGAAAAATAAATGGTGATATCAACATGGACAAACAGGGTCAATAGTGGCCCCATAACAGAGTGGAGATGGGGCCCTACAGCAGTGACAGTAAAGTGGACAATAGGGGCCCCATGTCAGAATGAGGAGGGGGGACGAAGCAGTGGTAGTAACAGTAACAATAGTGGCCCCATGACAAAGTGGGGAGGGTGCAGCAGCAGTGGCATACAGCACAAGATGGTGGCAGATCACAGTAGTAGCAGAACCTAAAAACAGCAGTGTGATAGCAAGGCCCAATCGCATGCATATCCTTTTAAAATTAAACATGTACAGTAGGTCAGGAGACCCCATTGTAGGAATGGCAGTAGAGGCATCAGGCGGGTGGCAGTATCAGAATTGTTGCAGCAGGATGTGACTAGAAGTAACGGCCCATTTTGCAGAATATTTCAGTGTGGCAGCACACTACAGTATGATCATTAGTTGCAGAATGATCTATTCTGTTACATCAGACACCGGCATCTGGATATCCTAGTTGATCCATGCCTGATTTATCTTTATGAAAGTTAGTCTCTCAACATCAATGGAGGAAAATCGAGTGCTCTTGTGAATAACTATGCCCCCCCACCCGCCACACTGAACACCCACTCTGATGCCACACAATTGGCTAGGTAGGAAACTATGCCCCTGGCAAACTCAGCAAGTTGTGGCCACACTTGAGTTTGCATGCCCAGTAATCCAGGGGATCTTGGATCAAAGGTGAGAGGGTGCAGTCAAACTATGCCAGCATCTGTTGGTTGAGGTTCTGCCGCATGTCCTGCTACTGCTGCGGCTAAGAGGTTTCTTCAGTAGGCAGCTGAAGAAAACTGCTTATCATAGACTCCAGACTGAAGTTGCTGCATATGGAGCTGGTCCTCTAAGCCCCCCTCCCAACTAGTCATGACAGTGGAGCATGAGCGCAGAGGGTCCCTCCGGTCAGACCTTCCTGAGGACGTGCATGGCACTACACAAACATGACTGGTTCGACCAAACTGAGTTTCGAAATTTGGTTCGGGTCCTGATCTTGACCCATTGAAATTAATTGAAATCAACCCAATTGAAATCAATAGGGACCCGAACTTTGGGGCACTAAAATGGCTGTAAAAAAGTCATAGAAGGGGCCAGAGGGCTGCAAAAGGATCCACAATGGGAGTAAGAGCAGTACAATTGCTCTGAAAACAAATCTGGATACTGAAATTACTTAAAATAACATTAAATACATAAAAATAAAAAATAATAAATGAACCAGGAGGCGGAGGTCCAAGGTCCAAGTATGAAGCTGAGGAAGCTGTGGACATGGCAGTGTAGGTTGAAGAGGGGGAGGAGGTTGAGGAAGAATCCAACATTGTTTCTGTTTTGTTTTTTTAAATGTTTGTCAATTCTGTCTGTGACCTTTAGCCATTTTTTGGGGTGCAGTAGGTATACTTCTCTACTCTGCCAATATAAGACATAATAATCTTGAGCCAGTAAGTGGAGGTCCTAGTGGAGGAGGCGGACATAGTGGTTCAGATGGAGGAGGCGGACATGGCGGTGCAGGCTGAAGAGGCAGAGGATGTGAAGGAGGTTCCTAGCAAAGAGAACACACAAAATGCGCTGGAGTATAACAATGGCTGGGTGCGGCCAGTATACTTCTCTACTCTGCCAAGATAAGACATAATAATCTTGAGCCAGGAAGTGGAGGTCCTAGTGGAGGAGGAGGCAGACATAGTGGTTCAGATGGAGGAGGCGGACATGGTGGTGCAGGCTGAAGAGGCAGAGGATGTGAAGGAGGTTCCTCGCAAAGAGAACACACAAAATGCGCTGGAGTATAACAATGGCTGGGTGCGGCCAGTATACTTCTCTACTCTGCCAAGATAAGACATAATAATCTTGAGCCAGGAGGCGGAGGTCCGAGTGGAGGAGGAGGCGGACGTGGCAGGTCAGGCGGAGGAGGAGGACGTGGCGGTGCAGGCAGAAGAGGCAGACGTGGCAGTACAGAGGGGAGAGGCGGAGGATGCGGATGTGGCGCGAAGGCAGAAGCGGTGGAGGAGGTCACCAACTTTTTTAAATGTTTGTTTTGTGTTCTTGTTTTTTTCCCTAATTTTTGTTGTTGTTTTTTTGGTTTGTAGAGGCCCCAAAACATTGGAGCATAACAATGGCTGGGTGCGGCTGGTATACCACTCTTTTCTGTCCAAGTTACGGAAAAATCATGTGGGATCCATTCCCGGTTCATTTTAATGAACATGAGCTTGTCCACGCTGGCTGTGGACAGACTTATGCGCCTGTCTGTGATCACACCCTCTGCCGTTCTAAACACACGTTCGGACAATACACTTGCCGCAGGGCAGACCAGCACCTCCAAGGCGTAAAGGGCAAGCTCAGTCCATGTGCCCAATTTGGAGACCCAGATGTTAAATGGGGCAGACCCATCAGTCAGTACGTGCAGATGTGTGGACCATGTTGCTGAAATACTGCCTTCTGCTAAGACGGTCCGTATCAGATGGTGGTGCTGGATATTGTGGTATGGTGACAAAGCTTTTCCACATTTTGGCCATGCTAACCCTCCCTTCTGAGGTGTTCGCATAGTCTCTCCAGCATGTGGGTAACGTCGCATGTGAGGCGGTGAGCAGGAAGACAGGTGAGCAGCAGCAGGGTGAAAATGCAGAAAGCACGCACAGATGGCCCAAACTTTCTGCAGCAGCTCTGAAATGTTGGGTAATTTTTCAGGAACTCCTTCATCACCAAGTTCAGCAGATGCGCCAGGCAGGCATGTGCATCAAACCGAGATTTCGCCAATTTTTACGCACCGCAAGGCCAGCTTGAGGCTCAGCAGCACCAACCACTCATCGGTCCGTTCTTCCATGCCTGCCCACAGCTCCCGCACAGTGTGTTTTTTTCCCCCCAAACATATGAGTTTCAGAACAGCCTACTGTCATTTTCCCCTGGCTGTGCTGTAGTTGATGGTGCAGGTGTTGTGCTGACGTGATGAGAAGGCGGTAGAGGAGGAACAGGAGGAGGAAGCAGAGAAGTAGGAGAAGGCAAGAAGAGGTACTGAGAAACGTCCAGCAATCCTTGGTGGCAGTAGGACATGCGTTAAACCGCTTTCCGCCTCAGGCCCAGGCTCCACTAAATTTACCCAGTGGGCAGTTAGGGAGATATAACGTCCCTGCCCATACTTACTGGTCCAATTGTTAGCTGAACCCTTCCATGGGACAGATCTATATGGCTGCTGCAACTGCCACCACTGAAGCTGCTACTCCTCACTCCTTATCCCCTACTGCCACCACTATTAACGCCACTGGTGTACCGCCCATAGTGGTAGACCACAAAGTTGCTATGGGGCCAGAGAGTTTGAGGGGCCTCGAGCAGGCTGATTGGTCCCTGCTCCCTTTCTAATCGAAGTATAACGTCTCCCTTGCTCCTTGCTTCTGCAGCCATCTGCCAAATCCTTTTATGTGCTGTGCTCTGCTGCTTCCCCTGCCTAGTATCGCTACAGCAGAGCAGTGTGTGAGAGAGGGAGCCCGGAAAAGTTTAGCAGAGCTTCACTGCTCTAATCTCGCTTCTGCATACCTCACAACTTTGTAAATGAATAAAGAGGGACACATTGTGCATCACACCTCTAACTCGACCCAAAACATAACTATACAACTAATTCCACCCAGTTCCCTTATGCCCCCACATAGTAATTATTCCCCCTTCATGCCACCGCACAGTAATATGCCCACATTGTGCCCCCAGTAATATGCCTACATTGTGCCCTCAGTAATATGCCCCCAGTAATATGTCCAGCTGTGCCCCCAGTAATATGCCCACATTGTTCCCCCCAGTAGTATGCCCACATTGTGCCCCTCACAGAAAGTAAAAAAATAAATAAACACAACATACTTACCTTCTTCCTAGCAGCAGCAGGACATCGGCTGCTCTATTCTGTGAAGGAGGCGGAGCCGAGGCTGAGGTGTGGAGAGCCGGCAGGGGGAAGGAATAATGAAGCAGGGAGTGGATGCCGGCTCTCTGCTTCATCATAATACAGGCAACTGTCTCTGATTCCTATGGACGCAGAGACAGCTGTACCGGGACAGCCACTGCAATCCGGCACTATCCCACCGGATCCGGGACGGTTGCGAGGTATGCTCCTGACCACCCGACCAGTGACCTGGAGAGCCCTGGCCTGCAAGGTAGTGTGTAGACTCCCGCATCCCACAGCGACACAAACAGCAGACTGCACATTCTGTATGAGAGATATGTAGTTGCTCACACTGTGAGTTGCAGAGGGGAGGGGGACACACTAGTGTGCTGATGGCTTGTCAAAGTGCGTGATGTAGGTGTAGCAGGGAAACAGGGAGTTATTGGTTGTGCTGGTGTGTGTGTGTGTGTGTGAATACACACACACATACATACAGACCAGTTCACAGCTTATTCACCCCACAGCAGCTTCTCATAGACTTCAAACCCCCCATAGACATATGCTTGAAATTCTGAAGGGGGGTTAAGTCCATGCCTCTCATTGCTTTATTACTATTTCTAATAGGGCAAGGAGGGGCAGGGACTGAATTCCCCTCAGAATTTGAAGTGTATGCCTATGTATTATTATTAGTTTTGAGAGAACTTGTGTTTTCAAGTTTGGCATACAAGGTTCGGGGTATCTAAGAACTCCGTTATGGATACCGCTAGCATGGACCATGGTCTGTGGTAGCGGAATCCATAACTGAATTCTTAGATAACTCAAACCCGAACCTCGTACGCCGAACTTGAAAACACAAGTTCGCTCATCCCTAGTTTTTATGTGTGTGTATAGATATATATATAAGCAAAATGAGTTAAGGACAGCACCACTCACTGACCAATTTTGTGTCTGTTGTATGGTGGCGGTGCTCGCGATGTCAGGTCCCGGCCCTAGGGACCCCTCTATTGCCAGAAGACTTTGAATAAAACTGCAGCACTCTCAATCTTCGGTCCACTTGCGAGTTTATATTAACCGAACAAGTAGCAACGTTTCGACTGCAATGAGTTTTTTTCACAATAAAGTTTTTTCACAATAAATTTAAAACAGACTCATTGCAGTTGAAACATTGCTACTTGTTCGGTGAAAATAAACTCACAAGTGGACTGAAGACTGAGAGTGCTGTGGTTTTATTTAAAGTTATATAATATATATATATAAATACACACATATACTACCAATGACAACAATCTGCATGTACTTTTTTATGGGGGGGGGCCCAATTCTGAGTTTTGCTATGGGGCTCCATGATTTCTATGTATGCACTGGCGTACATTACAGGGGTCGCAGGGTCGCACTTGCGACCGGGCCCGGCACTCCACAGGGCCCTGCCATCTGTAGACCCGGCCTAACACCCTAAAGCCTGTTACTCACATGTAATGGAGCGCTCTGATGGGGCCCAGCATGAAGTACAGTTGCAATTTCGGGCCCCATCAGAGCGCTCCATTACATGTATAATATGAAGGGGGGGGGGGGAAGCACTGAACACTCACTTACACACCCGGCCAGCCGGCAGTTCCTTTCCATAGTGAAGCAGGGAAACCTCTCTCATCCCTGCTTCACTGATCTTCACAGCCCAGGAGCTCCCCCTGCTGGCCCCACATCGCGCTGCTGGCTGTGGGAGGAGATCTGAAAACCCGGGAATCTGCCTTCAGCACAGCCAGCAGCGCGATGAGTGTGGGAGCCTGTCATCAGGTAAGTATGTGTTCTTTTTTTCTTCTAAGGCTGCAGACAGGGGCCGGGGGTTTAGGGGTTTGATGGGCATAAATACTTTGAAGGGGCACATAATGTGGCATAACCATTCTGAGGGGGCACATATTTGGGTATATCTACTTTGAGGGGGAACATAACTGGGCATAAATACTGTGAAGGGGCACATAATATGGCATAACCACTCTGAGGGGGCACAACCCAGCACATATTTGGGCATATCTACTTTGAGGGGGGCATATAACTGGCCATAACTACTGTGAGGGGCACATAATCTGGCATAACTACTGTGAGGGGGGCACATATCTGGGCATATTACTGTGAGGGGACACATAATCTGGCATAACTACTGTGAGGGGGGCACATATCTGGGCATACTACTATGAGGGGACACAATCTGGCATTACTACTTTGAGGGGACACAATCTGGCATAACTACTGTGAGGGGCACATATTCTGGTCATTACTACTGTGAGGGGCACATATTCTGGTCATTACTACTGTGAGGGGCACATATTCTGGTCATTACTACTGTGAGGGGACACAATCTGGTCATTACTACTGTGAGGGGCACATATTCAGGTCATAACTACTGTGAGGGGGGCATATATCTGGTCATAACTACTGTGGGGGGCACATAATAGGGCATAACTACTGTGAGGGGGGCACATATCTGGGCATAACTACTGTGACAGTGCTCGCAAAAGTGGGCATTAGTACTGTGTGGTAGCACTAGATTACCCTGCTATACATTGGCATGGCTCAATCTTACAGGCCAGCACAGCGCCCCCTGCTGGTGATTTCACAGGGTCAGTCGCCATACCTTCCTTATGTGATTATTCTTTTTTTTCTCACCACAGGGACTTTGTTCTGGATCCAGGGGACATCACGACGACGCCAGCGACACCCTGGATGAGGTAGGACCAGATATTATTAGGACTGGGTGAGTGTAACAATTGGGCTTAGGGCTCTTTAACACGAGCGGATCCCGGTGCGGCTAATCCGTTGCGTGAAAGAGATCCAAGCCCCGCTCCAGACAGCAGAGACACTCAGCATTAACATGATTGATAATGCTCCGTGCCTCTCTGTGACCTTTTTACTACAAAATCACAGTGAGATAAAGTTGTCACCGTGATTTTGTAGTAAAAAGATCACAGAGAGGCACAGAGCATTATCAATCATGTTACTGCTCCGAGTCTCTGCTGTCCAGAATGGGGCTTGGCACTCATTCACGCAGCGGATTAGCCGCACGGAAAGTGCGGCTAATCCGCTATTCTACTGTTAAACCTACCTCATCATTGCCTCCAATACTGCAAGGGAACCTTCCTTGAATCTCACAATTTGTCACCTCTAAGTTTACCTCAACCAACAACAGACAGGAGAACTCCGGGACCAGGTGTGTCCCAAAATGAAGAAAAGGTGCAACCTTCCCAGCACAGCCCCAGGGAGGCAATATAGCAAGATCACTGCTAACGTAAGTAACTACTACTGCCATTATTACTACTACAACGACTATCCCCTCTGATTTCCCCTGCAGCTCACTGAACATTTAGCTAATCATAAAAAATCAGCTACTTATAATCTAAAATTTGAAACACTTGACATCTACTGGTTATTTTCTTTGAGACGTCTGAAGGAATCTAGATTCAAACATATTTGTCAATTAATGTTATTATCATAAAAATACATTAAAATGTTTAAAATATGTTTCAGTCACATAGAAGAATATAATATTACTTGTAATATACATCCAAAATTAGCACAATAAATGACTTGTTTGAATCAATTATAGTTGGATAAAAAAATAACACTTTCATCTACTTTCTTCCAAGTATTGCATCATAGATCTTTCCAGTTATTTTCACTTGAATGTCCCTGAAGCCAGAGTCTGTAAGAAGCTTGGTATATTCAGATGGTGTCCGTTCTCTTCCTTCTGTCTGGACCAACATGTTCAGTGAGAACAGCTGGGACATCAGTGGGCCACTTCTGTCTTCATTTAGAAGGACTTCCACTAGCAGCACTCCTCCTCCTTAATATTTACAGAGAAAATAGATTATAGCAATTATTTGTCACATTTATGAGCCAGTTCATGCTCTAATTTTCTGTGCGTCTGAGAATAAGCCTATTTTAAAGTGTAACTGTCCTTTCAGGTAATTTCTCAGAATACGATGCCATGTGTACTGTATGTATATGACAAATTACACTATTTCTGGCCATTATATGACATGTTGCTGACATTTTTTCTTCTGCATTCTGTTGTTATTAACTTTTTCAGAGCAGTTGGTTAAGGACTAGCTGTTCATCATATCTGCCACAACAAAGAACATGGATGAATAGGAAAACCTGCTCACTAACTGTTTAAAGAGTATGGCCACACGATCCGGTTTCCGGATGCAGTTTAGGAAGCCAAAAACAGGAATGAATACAAAATAGAGGAGAAGTTTTGATCCACTCCTGATTTTGGCTTCCAAAACTACATCCAGAATTGTGTGTTCATACTCATACACACAGTTAAAAGCAGAAGTAATGGAGAACACTACACAACAGAACTAAGCGATTTAGTTGTGAAATAAGACAGTAAATTATTTATAAGTCTCTACTCAGTCTTTCTGCTTGTGCCTGTGTGCAGAAGCCCCTCCATTCTCCCTTTCCTTCATAGGTGTAATTTGATCCTTCAGTGAGCAGGCAGTCTGTCTTCAATGGTCTTTACTGAAGATGTATCTAGGCAGTAAATTTACATTTAGAGAAGAGGTGTGGGGGCAGGAAAGGAGCCTGATAAGAGGAGAATCAAGATATGTTACAAAGTTTCTTGTGTTCGCCTGTACATTTCCCAGTTAGAAGCTAATCTCACTGAGTTGCATGTGATGTTGGAATATGCTTCCAAACCTTGACAGTCTATTTTCTGTCTGATCAGAGGTCTGAATGTAGGGGCCTATTCTGCGGTCTGATTAACTTTGGAGCGTGGATTTATTATTTATTTTACTCACTTGTATAGAGCCATTTTCCGCAGCGTTTTACAGACATTAATATTACTTGCTTTCCCTAGTGGAGCTCACAATCTAAATTCCCTATCAGTATGTCTTTGGAGTGTGGGCGGGGACCAGGCTAGGACCCCTGCACTGATAGGCACCAGTGCTAACCACTCAGCCACTGTGCTGTCCACCTTGAATTAATTTTGTCTGTCTGATCTGAGGTCTGATTAATTTAAGGGTCTGGTCTGCAGTGTGAATTTTAATTTAGGAGGCCTGCACTGGAGTTACTTCAAGGGTTTAGCCTTGAGTCTGCATTAATATAAGGGTCTGGACTGTAGTCTGATAAATGTAGGGGTCTGGTTTAATTTAGAGTTCTGGTGTCCAGATTAAAGGTTTTTGATGGGATTTTAATACTGATGGCCTATCCATAGGATAGGTAATCCATACCTGTTTGATGTGGGTCTGACATTCAGCACCCCCACATATCTATCAGCTGTTCTGCAGTAGCTCTGGTGCTGGAAATAGGCACCGGAACTACATAGCTCCATTTCATGACCTCCTGTCCACACAGCAGACACTGTGGCAGCCTGCAAGTTTCATCAGGGGTCAATAATCTAATTTTCTAAAGTCATGGGGGCTGAAAACACATCAATAAATCAATATGTAAATAAACGATTATGCACATCAGCTAAATTACAAATGAGGGACATAAATGTTTTTTTGGGAGTGCCGCTTTAGGGTAAAGCAACCATACTGCAGCGAAGAAGTAATATATTAAGAAACTGGTTACACACATATAAACTACACTCTACAGATTAGCCACTATACAGATAGTTGGAAGAGAAAGATGATAATAGCACAATTTTTACAGATGACCACATTTTGTTATAAAGTCTTTCAGAAAATAACAAATGTAGTAAAATTTGGGTATATTCACATGTGGCATTTTGTCAGGGTTTGCCAGTGTTTTTTTTCTTTTTTCTTTTTTTTAATAACTGGTAAATATATTTGTCATTTTCACCAAAAAAATGCTGAGCAAAGGAATACTCAAACAAAATCTACAACAGAAAATGTGCACTCTTTTGGTTTGGCTGGTTGTATGGGTGACTATTTTGTATCATTTTCCTGAAGACTATGAGCTCACCAGGTCTACAAGACTGATAAATCTTCCTCAGAAGTTCAAGGCATTTTTCTTCTGTCCAGTCATGAATAATCCTGGCCATAATAAATAGGTCTGCTTCAGGTATAGGATCATTAAATAAGTCTCCTTTAGTAGAGAAGTATATAAATTGTCAAAATGCAGATAAAATAGACATAAATAATGATAAATGTGAGCATAAAATAATGTCTAAAATGAACATATTAATTACAAGTAAACAGTTCATGGTTTAGTTTTCACTACATTTTATTAGCTTTGTACATAAACTTAGACCTACGTGTATCAGGTCCAAAATATGTTAAAAAACATTGCACCAAAAAGGGTTATAGTGTCTTTATCTAGAGGCACTGAACTTTTACTCAGTGAGAGGAGTCCAACTGCTATGTCTCAGTCTCATCCATTATGGCCCAAGCCTCACCTGCCAGTACACACACACACTAATGATTATGGCTGCTATAGCAGTAGTTATGCCTCAGTATTTAAAGTGTATATAAAAATTATTACATATTCATACTACTGCTGCATGATGGATGACCTGAAAAGCTGTCATATGCACAGCGTATCTAACTTTCTTTGCATATTACACATCCAAAAGCCAGCAGTAAAGTACGTAGTTATGTAAGTGGAGATTTAGATTATGTCTTAGACACTTTGATGCACAGTTAGGAAATGTACAGTTAGGAAAATAATACACAAATTCACCTTCAATGAAGTGTATCTGTTGCTCCTGATCTGTTACAAAATATTTCTTTGCTGTTTGGACAACCTTTGGCAGGTCCATAATAGTGACTGTTGAATCATTGTAGGTGGACACAAACTGTTTTGCAAGACCTCCTGAACATCCTATGACAGAAAATTGCAGGCAAAATCAAGTATGCAATAAGTTATATCTAATATATGTATTTGTTATGCAATAAAAAGGGCGTCTTATTGTTGTGCCATTTATTACAAGTTACATTGTTTAATATACTATTTCTTAAAGAAGTAACCTACGTAATCTAGAAGTCCTGGTGTATGTCCTTACAATGATTAGCTGCAAAGCTATAAACCCCTCCCCCTCCCTCCCCGACTCCCACTGCCTGACCCTTGCTGTTTACAGAATCTTTATGAGATACTCGGAGATGCAACTTCACACTGCTCTCCCTACATCTTGCTTGTAGGAGACACCAGGAAGAAACCTATCACAAGCAGGAGACAAGGGAGACAGACTGAAGGTAGCTTACATAGCATAAACTGAGATTCTTCTGTGTAAGTTAGGGGACAGAGGTTCTATGTCACTGATCTTTCACTTGCTTACCTTAGACAGGGTTCAAACCAGATTCTGGGCTCATCAGGTTCTGGGAATGATGGTTATACAATATAGTTTACAGACATGTCAAGGACCTCTCTTTTAATAAAATATTATAAAAATTATTACCTCCAAGATCATAGACTGTGTGGAACTCAGAAAAGTCAAAAGCTTGTACAACATCTTTTCCACAAAGATTCCATGTTGAGTCCATATGATGCATAAAATTTATCATTTCCTCTTCTGATCTAATGTGACACAATTACAAATATAGTAGGTATATAAAAAAAACAGGAACAGTCTTTTAGGATACGTCAGATAGGGCGGCCATGAACTGTGTGGCCCTTACAAGCAGCTGCAATATTCTATCAGCTCACTAGAATGGATAGAATATTCAACATTCTTTGTTGCCGGGTATTAACGGTGTGGCCATTAACTCCTTAAAGGAGTTTTCTGAGAATTAAGAGAATGAAAACACTTAAATGTGACTTTATTATAACAATATTCCCAAATACCTTTCATTAGTTCTAATGGCTTGTTTGGTCTAGGAAGCAATCATTAGAAGAAATAAAATGGCCGTCCTATTAGTACACACAAAACATGTCCTAATCACACAGCAGGAGGAGTTAGTTCAAAACAATGAGCCAAAGAACTTCCTCATCCTCCTCCCTGTTCTGCCTGTCAGGGATTATGATCCTGAATACAGTTTAATATGATCTTCAGTGAATCTCTGTAGGAATGGAGTTCATGAGGAGATATGAAGTAGAGAGAAGACGGACAGGACCGACTGTAATAATGTGGGGTTGTGGTAATCGAGACTGCATCCAAGTGCTGCTGCAGTTCCTTCAATTTCTTGATCCGTTAGCCCCTTTACCCTTGTTTCGTCCAGACCCATTTGCACCCATTAGAGCCCAGTCTATTGACTTTCGTCTCATCGCTCGTGATTACTCATTTCCAATCTTCCACTGTTCGTACTTTTTTGCAAACTTGAGCCGACACTTCTTATGACAATATTAAAGTCGAGGCTTCTTCACCTTTTTTCAGACCACCATTCCAGACTTGTGCAATGCGCGTCAAACGGTGCTTGCACGGATGTCTGTGATCTTACTATTACAAAACATACAAGCCCCCTCCACTGCCATGTTTGTCGCGCCAGAACTGATACACCTTGGGATTAGCTGACTTGTAGACTCTGATATTTTGCCTGGACGTCCACCTCTTGGCTTTGGAATGGATGGATGAACTTCATTCCATATTCTTCCAACTGTCACGGCACTCACATGATGCAGTTTGGCAATTTTCTTTGGCCAAGATACAGCTAGCGATGAGCTGGATGATGCTGTTTCTCTTTACTTGGGAAATCTTCTTGGCTGCTCCTCGATTCGAACCAGTGACCTTTCGCTTGGGAATCAACCTAATAACACACTGAGCTATTAGGGAGAACAGGTTGTAATTTGTAGTATACAAGGAGAAAAAGATTGTACCACCACCTGTAGCAAAACAGTAACAATGCAGTTACATGACAAGAATCTGTATAACTAATCATATACTAAACAGTTGCAAGTCCAATTTATGAATCAGACAGCCAAGATGATTGTCTATAAAACGATGGTAGTCTCACATTTAAAGCTGTAGTAGATGGTGAGATATGGATCACCAAAAAAAAGAGAGTCATGAGGAGAAAAAGGTGCGGTTCATTACCACATACCACTCACGTTGGGATGAAATGAAAAGTTGTGTTGAAAAATATTGGCCCATTCTATTGGCTGATCCAGTGGTATCGCAGTACACTTCAGGGGGTCCATCTTTGGTCACAAGGAGGTCTAAGAATCTAAGAGACCATCTGGTTAAAAGTGTTTATGTGAGATCATCTCTACCTCTGTTTCCAGGGATTGGTAAACCATCATGGGGTTTTTTCCCATGTGGAAGATGTGTGGCATGCCCCAATTTGATACGGGCCACCCATTTCCAACATGCAACAGAGGATAAAACCTTCAAAATTACCCACCGATTAACATGTTCAACCACAGCTATGGTATATTATGCAAATTGCCCATGTAAAAAGATATACATTGGACTTACCACTCGTGAACTGAAAGTTCGGGCAAGAGAACATGTTCGGGACATTCTTGCAGCACAAAAGGAGAATTATGTGTCACAGTTGAAACCTGTGGCGAAGCACTTCAAATTACATCATAACTGTGACCCATCTGGCTTGAAAATATTTGGCATAGATTGCATACCAAAGAACATATGTGGTGGCAGTACATCAAAAAAGTTGGCCCAACTGGAGTGTCAATGGATCTGGAGGGTTAATTCCCTTAAACCAAATGGTCTGATTGAGGCATCTGGCTTTGCTTCCTTTCTCTGATTGTTCGCGAGTTTGTCCCTTCCTTTTTTCTGGCGTTTTTTAATTGGTTTTAACTTTATTAGTTTATGGTTCTTTTTGTAATTTTAGTGACAGATGGGGGTACAGTTTTGCACTGCATCAGTCGCCCTTATGTGCCTAGGAGTATGATTTGGAATATAGTCCAACTGTCCTTGGACACCTGATGTTATAGATTTTCTGGTCCACTACATCTGGTATTTCCATTCTCCAGTATGAACATTGCTTTCATATATATATAGGCAATCATACGCCCTGGCACATGAGGGTCGATATATATATATGTATAGAATCAATAATTTTGGTCACTTTCACTTTTATCATGGAATAGTAATTCACACAATGAGAGAGTTTTCTAAACATCATGTTTTATATGTGTGAGATCATATATGTGTTACACTACTTTATTTGTAACTATTTGATAATTTATTAATTGATATGTGTATTTTTTTCAGGTATTCACATTCACGTTTTTTATGGGTTGCACTTAATCACCTTTTCACTACACTTTGTATTTTTTATATTTTTTTGCATTATATACACAATGATTATCTTTTTCATATGCACATTATGATTACAGTCACTAGCTCACTATAATTCTATTACTATTTCATTTTATTACCATTCTTTATGGTTCTTAAACCTATTATTGCCTGTGGGTATATGCGTTAATGTTTTTCCGCCATGGGTATTTTTGATTGATTCTAAATGACTATGTTGATATAATGTATGGGTGCCTTTGGAGATAATATATATGTAATGAGTGATTACCCAGTTAGGACCTGTGAATGAGTGGTTATTCTGTTAGGACCTGGGATCCGATCATGTGACCTTGTTGGTCACGTGATCCGGTCACATGACCGGACAGCTCACGTGGGCTGTGACGCAAATGGACGTGTCACCAGTAAGTATTGTTATTGTAATTAGCTACGGCTGATTGGCTGATGCAGCGCATAAGAGTGCTGTCCCCCGATGATGACGCCACCCCCAGACGAAGGCTTGCGCCGAAACGCGCGTCGGGGCTGGCACCATCCCGGAGGAGAGACACAATATGGGTATGTTATTCTATGATTGTATGCACTTGCACTTTGTTTAATTAATTTAATGTTTGTAAATTGCCCTTTGTCCCTCCTCTTGGATGCCGCCCATCTATGCACCCCCTCAATGTAACTTTTATGTGTATGTGCCATGTGCACAATTTTAACATGGATTAATAAAGATATTTTTGTAATGGTACGCAGTCTGGTATTTTGTATTTAGGGTGAGATATGGAGCCTGAAAGTCAAAAGTTCAAAACATTGTTACCCTTTTGCTCATCAATGTATCCAAGAGATTCTGAGATTGTTTTCTTGTGACACATTGTACTTTATGTTAGTGATAACTATTGGTTGATATATTTTGTTTAATTTAATGAAAATTTTACAAAATTAGCAATTTTGCAAATTTGAATTTCTCCTCTTTTAAGACAGTTGTAGCTCACAAAATACTTAATAATGAATATTTACCATATGTCCATTTTATGTTGGCATCATTATTAGGTCTTTACTTTTCAGAGATGTTAAAGGGCTTATAAGTTTAGCAGCAATTTTACAAAATTAAAAAAAAATTCTAATTCAGTTCTGAAGTCCTACGTTATCTCTCTTCAATTGCATCAAGGATATACAACAATTTGCCAGCAAATTACACTGGCACAAATATTTCCAGATTACCATTCAAATTGTTTGTCATTCAAAAGAGTGTTTCTTCAGGGAGGAACAAAAATACCAAACTTCAAAAAAGCTGAATTTAGACAACTAAGAGAGGCCATAGGCCTAACTAACTAGGACAAAGTCCTCAAAAATTAAAATGCATCCACAAAATAGGATATTTTCAAAAGCATCCTAAAATCATAATTGTAAGAGGTGCATACCTTATGGGAATAAAAGGTTAAGGAACAAGAAAAAAACAATGTGGATAAATAGAAATTTAAAGAAAGCAATAAATGACAAATACAAAGCATTTAAATCACTAAAACAGGAGGGTTAGCGTGGAAGCATTGAAAAACTATAAGAAACAAAAATAGAATATGTAAAAGACAAATAAAAGCACCCAAACTAGAGACCGAAAGATTATTTGCCAAAGAGAGTAAAACTAACCCTAAAATGTTCTGCAATTAAATAAATGGTGAAAAGTATAAATCTGATAGGTGTCGGTCCTTTACAAAGTAATGAGATGAGGAGTTGCAGAGAGCGATGAGGAGAAAGTAGAGCTATTTAATACTTTTTTCTCCACTGTATTCACTGAGGAAAATAAACTGTCAGATGATATGCAGAATGTAAAAGTCAATTCCCCATTAAAAGTGCCCTGTCTGACCCAGGATTGGCGCATAGAAAATGTGGTGCCATAGTCAAAAAGGGTCCAAAAATAGAGCCCAGAAACTATAGGCCAGTAAGTTTAACATCTTTCGTGGGTAAACTGTTTTTTAAGAAATGCTATCTTGGAGTACCTCAATGAAAATAGGCAAATAACGCCATATCAGCATGGCTTCATGAGGGATCGGTCATGTCAAACTAATTTAATCAGTTTCTATAAGGAGGTAAGTTCTAGACTTGACTGTGGCGAATCAATGGATGTCGTATATCTGGACTTCTCCAAAGCATTTGACACTGTACCACATAAAATGCTAGTATATAAAATGAGAATGCTTGGCCTGGGGAAAATTTCTGTATGTGGGTAAGTAACTGGCTCTGTGATGGAAAACAGAGGGTGGTTATTAATGGTACACACTCAGATTGGGTCACTAGTGGGGTACCACAGGGGTCCGTATTGTGGCCTATTCTCTTCAAGATATTTATTTATAATCTTGTAGAAGGCTAAGAGGACAGTGCACTGCTACAGATGGATCTGGATAGATTGGAGGCTTGGGCAGATAAGTGGCAGATGAGGTTTAACACTGACAAATGTAAGGTTATGCACATGAGAAGGAATAATGCAAGTCACCAGTACATACTAAATGGTAAAACACTGGATAACACTGGCATGGAAAAGGACTTAGGAATTTTAGTGAACAGCAAACTTAGCTGCAGAAATCAGTGTCAGGCAGCTGCTGCCAAGGCCAATAAGATAATGGGTTGCATTATAGGAACATGGATGCCCGGGATGAGAACATAGTCCTACCACTTTTCAAATCCCTAGTCAGACCACACATGGAGTACTGTGTACAGTTCTGGGCTTCTGTGAACAAGGCAGACATAGCAGAGCTGGAGGGGGTTCAGAGGAGGACAACTACAGTAATAACTGGAATGGGTGGACTACAGTACCCAGAAAGATTATCAAAATTAGGGTTATTCACTAGTGTTGATCGAGCATGCTCAGTCGAACATGGCAGTACTCGAACATGGCAGCACTGGCCGAGTACTGCATGTGCTCGAGCACAATGCTCGAGTCTCCTCCCCACACGAGGGGAGATCTAATAACTATGTATAAATATATCAGGGGTCAGTACAGAGATCTCTCCTATCATCTATTTATCCCCAGGACTGTGACTGTGACAAAAGGGACATCCTCTGCGTCTTGAACTTTCAAAGACACTGGGACAATCTGTCCAAAATTGAGCAGAAAAAAAGGACCGCTCCACTATAATTAAACCCTCTGATAAAGGAGGGAAAATTGTGATAATGAATACCAATGATTATAAACAGATGTGCCTGAACCTGCTAAGAGATGCCAGCACCTATGAAACTCTGGGAGGGGATCCAAATCAGAAGTATCTTGTGGAACTGTCAAAGATACTGGGACAAGCCAAGAAAGATTGCATAGTGGAAGAGGAGGAATATGACTTTTTATTTAATAAAAAGCCAACGTTAGCCACCTTCTATAACCTACCAAAAGTCCACAAAGGAGGACTAAGTCAAATCAAAGGCAGGCATGGTCTCAGGCATTAATAACCTGAATCAGAACCCAGGTATCTATATTGACATGATCTTAGCTCCCTTTGTAGCCAGCTTACCCTCCTAGACAAGAAATACCAGCAACCTCCTAAATTGGAAGGGGTGGCTCTGGGGGACAAATCATAGCTGGTATCCATTGATGTTGAGGCGCTATATTCTTCCATTCCACATGAGTGTAGCCCGAGATCAGCAGAGTTGTTTTTTTTTTTTTAAAGCTAGGGGATGTCAATATGGTGCCCATAGCAAGTTCATCCTTGATCATTTGGAGTATGTATTATCTCACAATTACTTCATATTTAGAGGTTGTTTCTTCCACTAGCTCAGGGGGACTGCAATGGGGAGTCTTGTGCCTCCTCGTATGCAAATCTCTTCCTGGGCTGGAGGGAGGAATGTTAGCTCTTTGTCAAGATACCAAAGGCAGGGACTATTGAAATCGCCCTATGGGCAAAATATATTGACCATTTTTTCATGATATGGATTGTGACTATGATGATTTTGTTAACTTTATCCAGCGCCTCAATGTCAATGATTTGGGTTTTAGATTCACCTACAAGATCGACAGGGATTAATAAGCATTCTTGGATGTGAGCATCAAAAGGGGCCCTAATGGGAAACTAATAAAAGACACATACTGCAAGGCCGCATCGACCAAACTCCCCGGTGACGTGTGAGAGTCATCATCCTCTCCCCCTCAGAAAGGGAATCCTTGTTGGGCAATACCTCCATCTCAGGAGGAATTGTTCAGATAGTCAAGAATTTATACAGGAGGCAAATGATCTTAGAACTACTGGCTATTAGTGTTGAGTGCGGATATTCGAATAAAGAATTTTTTTTTTACGAATATCGGCACTTGGCTAATTTGCGAATATTTAGAATATAGTGCTATATATATGTAAAAAAACGAATATTCGTTTTTGTTTTTTTTGTTTTTTTCAATCTGAACCCAAGATATCGTTAACGAAGATAGAGAATATAGCGCTATGTTCTCTATCTTCGTTAATTCTAGCATGCCAACCAATAGGAAAGTTATACCCCGTTCAAAGTTCCACTCGCAGTGCGCGAATATTACATTATATAATATTCGCGTACTGCGAATGAAACTTTGAATGGGGTATAACTTTCCTATTGGTTGGCTTGCTAGAATTAACGAAGATAGAGAATATAGCGCTATATTCGTATTTGCTATCTTTGTTAATTCTAGCAAGCCAAGTAAACTTACCTATACACAGCTCTAAGTTGGATGCGCAATGCGAGAATATTAAGTAATATTACTCGCATTGTGCATCCAACTTAGAGCGTGGTATATGCAACTTACTTTACTATTGTTTTGCTGGGTAGAATTAATGAATATGACGAATACAAATATAGCGCTATATTCTCTATATTCGCTAATTTCTAGCAAGCCAATCAGAAAGTTGCCTATAGACAGATCTAAGTTGGATGCGCAATGCTAGAATATTACTTTACCTATTTTTTGCAATAAATAGAATACTATTTATCATTAAACAGAAGATCATGACGGCACTCACCATTCCATTACTATGATCATGTTTATTCAAAGCAGGAGGGGGAGACATACAGTGCAAACTCACATGAAAAAGGCGACGGCCGCTTCGTGCTGCCGCACTTCCTCTGGTCTTTCACTTGCAATGAGGTTGCCTGGCGCAAGCAAATTTATCGCCCAGCCGCACCTGAATTGGCGCACTATTACGTAGACAACCCTGTCATCCAAACTCTGGACCCGGGGCTATTTCTGTAATGGCAGCCTCTTTGCAACACATTATATCGATATCTTTAACAAAAGAAACATTAAACACACATATTACAGCGTAGACTAAAAGTCACTGCATATAACTTAAAGAAAGACACTTATGGAATTGAAATGTTCACGGAAACGTTCATACAGACAGCGGATAGTCTTCCCAATATAAAATCTTCCGCATTTGCAAAGGATAATATAAACAAACTTACTCCGGCAAGTAATGAGTGTGTTTACTTTATGTTCAAGTCCTGCAAAGGAGATTGATGACCACTCAGGGTTAAAGCCACAAAATGAACAGCTGCCGCATTTTTTGTTTCCTTTAGGTTGCTATTCTGATAGCCAGGTGCAGCGTTTTTCTCCCTTAAAGTGGCTATAAACTAACTTAGTGCGTATGGTATGGCACCTTCTGAAGGTGGTTTGTTACCTCGTAATTGTTTTAGAGCATCATCTCCCTCTACTATACCCCAATGTTTTTTGATTATTTGCTTTATATAATCAGCCATGGGACTGAATTTAAATGAGAACGTTAAATTTGGGGGACTTTTTTCTTTTTTTCTATATGAAGTCCTCTTTTTATACCCCTCTTGTTCAGACGGGGGGTCTGATATTGGACGTCCTAAAGCTATTGCTTTTTCCATGGCTTCATTTAGTAAATCTGCAGGATAACCCCTAGATCTCAGCCTATTTCGTAAGTCGACTGCTTGTTTTTGATAACTCTCAGTGGTTTTATTTATTCAAGCCAATCTCATAAATTGGCCATAGGGTACAGCTTGTTTTACTGTTTTTGGATGGTAGCTAGAAAAATGTAGGAGGCAGTTGGTTTCCATCGGCTTACGATAGCCCTCGGCCACCAACTCTCCCCCAACCACGGAGACCACCACATCCAAAAACTCAATCTTGTTTCCCCCAAATTGATATGTAAATCGCATATTCATATTGTTCTGTTTATTTAAATACTCTACAAATTCCCCAAATCATTTTTTACTTCCAGACCAGATAATAAAGATATCATCCACAAACCTGTAAAGGGTATGGATATATCGTAGAAAGGGATTAGACAAAGAGTGAACATAACGATCCTCGAACCGTGCCAGGTATAGATTGGCAAAAGTACAAGCGACGGGGGTCCCCACATTTTGCCTGTACCAGGCATCCCCGAATATGAAGGCATTATTTTTCAGAATTAATTCTAGGCCATCTCTGATGAAGTCCCTAAAGACCACACTTCTGTCTGGCCAGAGGAAGCGCGGCAGCGCAAAACGGCCGTCGCCTTTTTCATGTGAGTTTGCGCTGTATGTCTCCCCCTCCTGCTTTGAATAAACGTGATCATCGTAATGGAATGGTGAGTACCTGCATGATCTTCTGTTTAATGGGAAACATTGTCAAGACTGTTATTTGACAGAGCACCACCGTCTCTCAATTGTTGACCTCCTGATGGTTGAGTGGACATAGGTGTTGGACATTTATAACATCAGTATTCGGACATGTGTAATGCCACTAATTAACTGTTTCTAAACATTGGAGAATACTATTTATTGCAAAAAATAGGTAAAGTAATATTCTCGCATTGCGCATCCAACTTAGAGCTGGGTACAGTAAACTTTCCTATTGGTTGGCTTGCTAGAATTAACGAATATAGAGAATATACCGCTATATTCATTAGCTTTGTAAATTCTAGATAGCCAACCAATAGGAAAGTCGCCTTTATACCCCGTTCAAAGTTCAACTTGCAATAAGCGAATAATGAAATCGCATGTTATTCGCGATAAATAGAATAATGACGGATATTCGATATTGATGAATATATGGCGAATATTCGCAAAATATCGTGAAATCAAATATGGCACCTCCCGCTCATCACTACTAGCTATCTGGATGGGGTACTTAGAAAGGCCTTCCAGATATCTCTAAAGAGTGATCACACATAACTACTTAACAGGGGAGTAGCTAACGGCTCATGGGCCGTGGTGCAAGATTTCAGCTTGGGCCCCCCTTCCCTCAGTGCTTTGTGTGTCTTCTTATGCGGCACAAGGGTCTTTGTGCCCCCTCAGGCTCTTGGGCCCGGTAGCGACTGCTACCTCTGCACCCCCTATAGCTACTCCCCTGCTACTCAATCCTCAATCTAAAAGAGAGACAACATCAGTTGGCAATCAAATCGGACTGATTGGCACCTTTGATGGAGCCGCACAAGAGGTGAGGAGAGTAACTTCCAAACACTGGGAGATCCTACAACTAGATCCGGCCCTTAGAGATGTTTTAGATCCCTTCCCTCAAATTACCTTTAAGAAGGGACACAGCCTCAGGGACAGACTAGTGTCCAGTCACTATGAGGAACCCTCCCAAAAAACGCCTGGAGGCAACAGCAGATACAGGGATGTTACTGTTGCAGCAGATGAGTAGCATGTAAATACGTACAACCTGCACAAAAAATGCTAATCTGCATACTATTAAGCTGCCAGGTTTACAATTTGCCTTGAGAGCTTAAATATGGAGTCAGCTGGGAGTGGATTGCATGCCCACGTGCCTCATGATGTCCTAGACCTAAGATTACGTGAGACGCAACTCATGAAATCATTTGGAGGTGGGATTGCCCTTTCCTCCATATACCCCAACATAGATATATAATGCGAGACGCAAGATTAACTACGTGTCATAAGGAGCTTTCTTGATGTGCTGCCTGCCTGCCCCCAGTATAGAGTGACATTACTACTAAGACATGTCGTCAGCAGGAAGGGGCGGGGATAGCATGCTATCCTGGGCCATTTAAACCATTAGCAACGGGCTACAAGTGCAGGATCTGCTCCCCTGTATATATATGCACAACTGCATTTGGGTTTGAGCTTTTCCTCACCACACCATTTTTTCAGTCGTTCTGTATATAGAGATGCTTGGAGGTGTATAAACTCCTATGTAAATGTGCCTTATTTTCATTCATAGGCTACATGTCGGTGCACCTGTGAGGCCTGGGCCATATCAGCGAGTCTTGGGTGGGGCTCACAGCCTTCTCCCTCCTCTCACTGCAGGCATGGCTGCATGCTGGAGGTGACTGGGGAGTATGCTGCATGTCGGCCTTCACACTCCTGTGATTCGCCCACTGGCCCCTGGCACAGGTAGGCGAGTGTTAGGTTCTGAGCGACTTGAGAAACATTGGCGCGGTGCTCGGGCTCAGACATGTCCTCCATAGTAGGATGTGTTCACTAATCTCTCAATTTTCACATCAGTATGAGGGTTTAGTAAGACCGCAGAGTGCACCTGTCTTTTCAATTGTTATTGTTATTGTTACATTGCCATTTAAACCGGCCAGCATGGGGAGATATCCAGGTTTGATATACACAACTTTCATTGTTTTCCCTGCCATACACGGTTTTTAGAAACATTCAAAAAGAAGTCCCCCGAGAAAACTGGGGGCTGAGGCCTTTTGAAACATGTATGGACGCTGGCTTTGTGTACTCTGGGAACCTGACTATTTTCTTGACAGAAGGACTGGTACCACCTGTGTCAGGGTCGAACATAAGGCTCCCAGAACAATGAGGGATTGTCCAAAGGGGCTTAGCTGGACTAAATAGTTCAGGCTAGGCCAAATAGGGTTAGTGGAGGGACAGATAGCTCACCCTGCTGTCACCTAAGAACAAGGAGACCCGCATCGTGACCCCTCATAATCACATGGACTCTCAGATTACCAGCCCACTGCATTCTCTATATATGAGCACTACCAAGGTTGCAATCACTAATTGGATGTATTTTTATGAAAGTAATTGATATGACAAGTTGTACATATTTTAATAGGACACAATAAAAGTTATATTTTATGATAATCACCTGTGAGAGTTTGCAGACTTTCTGGATATATTTTTTTACATATTAGAAACCCAACATAAATCAACCCATTTTAAAAACGGCACCCTCGAAGTATTCAAAAAGGTAGTTAGGAAGTTCGTTAACCCTTTAGGTGTTTCATAGGAATGAATGCAAAATGGAGGTGAAATTTTAAAAATTTATTTTATTTTTGCAGATTTTCAAAATTTAATCTATTTTTAGAACACAGCAGATGATAAAATAAAACTAAAATTCCCCACTTATTAACCTGATTCTGCAATCTTTTTTTAAATATCCATATGTGGCTCTAGCGTACTACTCAACTAAAACACTGAGCTCATAATTAGAGAAGCACCTTGTGGATTTTGGGTTTCCATTTTGTTAGGAGGTTTTTTAGACACCATTTTAGATTTCAGAGGCCTTAAGGTGATAAATACTCACCAAAAGACCCCATTTTGAAAAGTAGACCTCTCAAGGAATTAATATACTGTAGGGGTGAAGTGAACATTTTGACCCCCCAGGTGTTTCAAAAAATGTACCATTTTGCTTTTGAAACCCAGATTTTACTGGAATAGGTTTGCAAGCCTTATCAAACTTGCAACATCCCTGAAGTACCAAAACAGTGGAAACCTCAATAAACTAACCAATTTAAAACTACACCCACAAGGAATTCAGCTAGGCATGTAGTGATAGGCTTATTTTCTGGTTTTTCATAGACTTTTTTGTGAGGGCTCATTTTTAGCAGGACTGACACTTTTTTTTTTAACCATTTTAAGGGTACTGTACATATGCCTATCTGATGTCTTTTTATTAAAAATTTGGGAGGTGAGTTACATAGGCAAAAATTGCAATTCTGTTTGTGGTTTTTATTTTTTATGAGGTTCACCATGCGGTAATATGATGTAATAACTTTTTTTTTTCAAGGTAAAAAAAAGAATATAGTAATACCAAATTTATACAGTTTTTCATGTTTTACTACTATTCCATCAAAAAATCTATATATATATTTTTGCATACATTTTTTTTCCCTCCAGTGTAGCTTTGCAAGGCCTTGTTTTTTGTTAGAATGGCCTGTTCTTTTTATTGGTACAAATTTGGGGTACATACGACTTTTTTTAATGCTGTTCGCATGGGATAAGTAACATGACCCTTTTATAGATCAGGTTGTTATGGGCACATTGATACAAATTATGTGTAGTTTGGTTTACCTTTTTCATTTTTTAACCAATTATAAATCAAAGAATATGGGAAAAGACAATTTTTTTCCACTAGGGACTTGAATATCTAGTGGTCTGATGGCTGTCAGTTTCTACATTGACACTTGCTTACCAGACCCTGCCTCTGGCAGTGGTTAAAAACTTTTAGCCAATTAAGATTCATGAAGTATAAGAAGAGGCATAACTCCTGTTGTGCATATTAATAGTTGGATGTTGTCATATAACAATTTTTGCCCAATCAATAATTGCGAAATATACAAGAGCTGTAACTTTCCTTATGCATAATAATGTTCTGATGTGATGATGTGAATGAATATTAATGAAGTGATGTAATGTATGAAAAACATTGAAGTGAATGTACTTGAGTAAATTGTATTTTACGCTATGTTAATTATATGCCTTCATCATCTGACGTATAAAAATCTATTGTTTGAGAGAGACGTTTTGAGACCATTATGACTGTTACCATTCTTCCATTTCAATTCTGCACCCAGCTTTCTGCAGTCTGACAGAATTTTCTACTACTCAGTATCTTGACTGCCTTTCCTAGAAGAATTGTCTCAAGAATCTATTTCAATTGCACGTCCAACACGAAACTATGGACCGTGTCCAACACAAAACTACAGACCGTGGAGCTGAGAGTGCCTTGTTCTCCTCATTCTTTAATTAGGCACCGATTTGAGCTGATTTGCCTAGTACTGTAGCTTATCAAATTCACTTGAATTGGGCTGAAGGGGATCAGCTGTAAGACCAAGTACCATCACTAGTATAGGGAGCAATGACCCCTAATTTGTTTTGATCAGTAAGGCTCCCAACCTGGCCTCCCCTAGCCCCCACCATCAGACATTACAAGGCTATGTACATCTTTGAAGGCATTTTTTTTTTATGATTGCATGTTACTCATTTTTGGCTAAAAATCTAAATTTTCACTTGATCTTTATTAAAAATATTGAAGCTGGTCTGCCACAAAGAGTTAACTATTTTTCTAGCTGTGTGACTGGTACTTTCACTTTTACTTTGTGCCAGTCATCTAATAAAGCTTATCTCTAAATTACTGAGAGGTCATAAATACTTATTTAACCCACATTCTTACCAGTAAGATAAGAAATAAGCTATAATGAGTGTCTATAATGTCAGCGATAAGGAATCTGTCTGGTCCAGGTCTGACAGAAAAGACAGAAAATCCAAAGGGTGCTACTAGAGCATGTCAGCTCTGTACAGAAAAAAAGGATGTCATATTTTTAATAAAGACCAATTTTAAAAATTATTTTTAGCTCTAAATGAGTACAATGCAATAATTAAAAAAAATGCCCCAAAAGGTGTACATAGCCTTTAACCACTACAGGACCGCCTAACGCAGGGATGTGTCCTGCGGGCGGTCCTGTAGTTCTGATACGACGCATCGGCGCGTCATCTCGTGACAGCCGAGACTTCCTGTGAACGCGCGCGCGTGGCAGTTCGGCTACAGCCTGCCAGCGATGATCCATCGCTGGCAGGCTGTAGATGCGAATTAAATCGCATCAAACAGCTATATCAGACACTGTTTTGTGAACAGCGTCTGATATAGCTGCTTCCTGGTCCTCTGGTGGTCCCATTTGCTGGGATCGACCACCAGAGGACCAGGTAACACTGTAAAGTTGCACCAAACTTCCACATTGATCGATGCGAATGAAAAAATCTGTGCCGTTCATTTTTTTTTTTTTTTGGGGTCACATGTGGGGTATTTCTACTGCCCTGGCATTTTAGGGGCCCTAAAGCGTGATTTGAAAAATGCGTAAAAATGCCCTCCTAAAAGGTACTCATTGGAATTTGGGCCCCTTTGCGCATCTTGGCTGCAAAAAAGTGTCACTCATGTGGTATCGCCGTACTCAGGAGAAGTAGGGCAATGTGTTTTGGGGTGTATTTTTACATATACCCATGCTGGGTGAGAAATATCTCTGTAAATTGACAACTTTGAATAAAAAATGTAAAAAGTTGTCGTTTACAGCGATATTTCTCACAGCATGGTATATGTAAGATACACCCCAAACACATTGCCCTACTTCTCTGAGTACGGGATACCACATGAGTGACACTTTTGCAGCAAGATGCAAAGGGTCCTAAACCCATGAGTACCTTTAGGATTTCACAGGCCATTTTTATGCATTTGGATTCTCACGCTTTAGGGGCCCTAAAATGCCAGGTGAGTATAAATACCCCACATGTGACCCCATTTTGGAAAGAAGACACCCCAAGGTATTCCGTGAGGGCATGGCGAGTCCACAGAATTTTTATTTTTGGCACAAGTTAGCGGAAATTGATATATATATTTTTTTAATTTTGTTTTTTACAAAGTCTCATATTCCACTAACTTGTGACAAAAATAAAATTTTACATGAACTCACCATACCCCTCACGGAATACCTTGGGGTGTCTTCTTTCCAAAATGGGGTCACATGTGGGGTATTTATACTGTCCTGGCATTTTAAGAGCCCCTAAAGCGTGAGGAAGAAGTCTGGAATCCAAATGCGTAAAAATGCCCTGTGAAATCCTAAAGGTACTCATTGGTTTTAGGGCCCTTTGCACCCAGGCTGCAAAAAAGTGGCACACATGTGTATCGCCGTACTCAGGAGAAGTAGGGCAATGTGTTTTGGGGTGTATTTTTATATATACCCATACTTTATGTGAAAAATATCTCTGTAAACAACAACTTTTAAAAATTTTTATACAAAGTTGACAATTTACAGAGATATTTCTCACCCAACATGGGTATATGTAAAATACACCCTAAAACACATTGCCCTACTTCTCCTGAGTACGGCGATACCACATAAGTGACACTTTTTGCAGCCTAGAAGTGCACAAAGTCCAAAGAGTACCTTTAGGTTTTACATGGCGGCTCACAATTTAGCCCCACCCAAAATGCCAGAACAGTAAACACACCCCACAAATGACCCCATTTCGGAAAGTAGACACCCCGAGGTATTCACTGAGGGGCATAGTGAGTCCGTCTGAGATTTTTTATTTTTTTTTGCCAGAAGTTAGCAGAAATTGAAACTTTTTTTTTTTTTCTCAGAAAGTGTCATTTTCCGCTAACTTGTGAAAAAAAATGAAATGATACATGAACTCACCATGCCCCTCCACGAATACCCAGGGGTGTCTTCTTTCTAAAATGGTGACATTTGGGGGGTATTTATACTATCCTGACATTCTAGCACCTGAAGAAACATGACAGGTGCTCAGAAAGTCAGAGCTGCTTCAAAATGCCGAAATTCACTTTTTTGCACCATAGTTTGTAAACGCTATAACTTTTACCCAAACCAATAAATAAACACTTATTAGACTTTTTTTTTTATCAAAGACATGTAGAACAATACAGTTAGAGAAAAATTTATATAGAAATGTAGTTTTTTTTGAAAAATTTTACAACAGAAAGTGAAAAATGTCATTTTTTTTGCAAAAATGTCGTTAAATTTGTATTAATGGCAAAAAATGTAAAAATGTCAGCAACAATGAAATACCACCAAATGAAAGCTCTATTAGTGAGAAGAAAAGGAGGTAAAATTCATTTGGGTGGTAAGTTGCATGACGGAGCAATAAATGGTGAAAGTAGCGCAGTGCAGAATTGTAAAAAGTGGCCTGGTCATTAAGGGTGTTTAAGCTAGGGGGGGTGAAGTGGTTAAGGATAGGTTGTTCATGTTAAAGTCCAAAGAACCCTTTCCATTTTCCATTTTTCTGATTTGCATCAACATCCTTCAAAATAATTACTGATGATGTAATTTTGTAATATATTTGTTTATTTTCCATTCTGGGCGGTGGTCAAATGACCATGTCCAAGCAACTCTTTATCTCCTGTAATTTTATGTCCATGGACATGTCAAAACAGCAGAGATGGCAATGATAGGGAAATGTCTATGTAACTAACTGGGTGGGAGGAGCTATACAGTAGCTGGGCGTTGTTAGGGGCAGTGATAGGGGAGTGTCTATGTAACTATCTGGGTGGGAGGAGCTATGAACTAGCTGGGTGTTGTTAGGGGAGGTGCTGGAGCTGTGGCAGAGAAAGGAGAAGTGCATCATGGGTTTAGTTGGGTACATCAACCGGAAGTGCTACCTACAGGATGTAAACAAACCAGAGGCCAAATTGAAATAAAAAGCATGAGGAGGATGTGCATGAGGTAAGCAACTACATAATCATGTCTGATAAGAACAATAATAAACCCCTTTAGTGACTTATTATTATTTATTTTTACTATTATAATAATGGTCTGGGGAAGTAATTCCTTTAAAAACTATGATTAAATGATTATTTAAAAGTTTTTAAAAACTTCCCCAAAATGATTCTATACACAGTTATATTTTAATATGTTATAGAAGAATGCTCACATAATGGAATCATGTTTATTCAATGTTTACACGCCACAAAATAGATGAGGCATATAAAATGGGCTTTAAACTTCATTCTATTTGAAAAACTCTATTATAATCAGTGATTGTTGCATTGGCAACTTACCTGTAAATAGCTTCAAATAATTCTTTTGAAGGTATTCCAAAAGCTTTTTCATACTGACTTTTTCCTTCTCTACATTTGAATAAAGAACATTATTTGGTTAGATACATTATATGATAGACAAAACATTTAATTATTCACATTTGATGACCAATTATCTAGTATCTCCATTCAGGTACAAACAGCACTGTGATTCATTTCTGGCATAAAAGAAAATGTTACATTTTTATCAGTTTACTTTTCATTTCTGGCATAAAAGAAAATGTTAAATTTGTATCAGTTTACTTTTCATTTCTGGCATAAAAGAAAATGTTACATTTTCATCAGTTTACCTTAAAAAGAGATTTTAGCAAATTTATTTTAAAAATCAAAATTTTCGCTTTTATCTTTTAACATCTCAGGACAATTACAGAGAAATGCGAATGTCCGTACCCATTTTGTCCCTAGGGTACACTATTTTAGTTTTGAGGTTCATGGGTTATTGATGTTGTAAACATATTCTACTTTCACACTAGCGTTTTTGCTGTAACCGGCACGGATCATCAAAAACGCTTCCATTACTGATAATACAACCATCTGCATCCGTTATGAACGTATCCAGTTGTATTATCTTTAACATAGCCAAGCCACTGAAAGTCAATAGGGGATGGATCCGTTTTCTATTGTGTCAGAGAAAACAGATCCGTCCCCTATGAAAGATCTCAATACCGGAAAATATTATTGTTAGTGTGAAAGTAGCCTTAAGTAGCCATTTCTATTGATGATCATATGTTTGATGAGGAGGTGGCTCTCCATGCGAGCCAAGCTTCCAGGTTTTTACACTACGTATCGTCTCCTATGGAGCGGTGGAGTAGTCTAATTATAAGTGAATGGAGCGAGTACATATCATTACATTCACTTCTGAGACAAAGTGCAGTGTAATAAGGAGGAAGCGGCTCTCACATGGAGCACTACCTCCTCTTCAAACAGCTGATCAGCGGGGTTCCCGGGTATCGGACCCCATGCCAAGCAGATATTAATGACCTATCCATCAATATAAATGGCTGGACACCCCCTTTAATTGAAATGCCAAAACCCTAATGGGTTTTAAAAGTGAAAGCCGCTTACCGTATGTAGTGTACCCAAAGTCGTAGCCTGTATGAACGCACAGAGCCTTAGGCACCTCTGTATAATGCCTCAATATCCCACCCTGCCATGGAGATATTGTCCCATAGTCACAAATTCTTAAGACATCCGATGCATACAGAGTGGCATAGAGCCCTATATGTGCCGTATTACAACTCCTGCAATGCGTCTCATCACTCTCAATTTGAGAGATCACATCAAAATCTAAAACCAATTTAACAGTGAAATTCTATTCTTCTGAAATAAATTAAGGTACCCAACTTAAAACTGAACAATTTGATTCTTATTGACATACATCAATTCTCAATATCAATTATTATTTTTTAACAAAAATCCTTGCACGCAAACTTAAGGGAGCTGACAAATCCAATAGTCACAACTAGTGTTGAGCGAAGCGAGCATCCAAAGTGGAATTCGGTCAGAATTTTAGGAAAATTTAATTCTAAACTAAGCAGAATTTCCTCGTGCTGGAGTTGTCTTAGAAAGAACAGAAAAAAACAAATCAATCACCTCATCCACTTGATTGAAAAAGACCTGCTGAAGGACCTGCGCTGAGCGTGATGATGTCACCGTGCGCTCCCAGTGTTAATACGCGGTGACGCCAACACGTTATCACGCTGGGAGTGCGCGGTGATGTCATCATGCTTGGCGCAAGTACTTCAGCAGGTCTTTTTCAGTCAAGAGAGGAGCGGACTGCCTCTGTGTGAGCAAGTGGATGAGGTGAGTGATATTACTGTTAGATGGGTGCACTGCTGTCTAAGTGGCCGTTAAAAATAGTCCCACTGATTAATAGGCTGAATGGGGTTTTAACACAGCAATTTGCGACAAATGAATTCGTAAAAAATCAAATTTTTTGTCAAACTTCTGTAAAGCTGCCAAATTGAATTTTTCAAAACTTAGCTCCTCGCTAGTCATAACCTGTGGTAAATAAAGAAAAAAACAAATAGCAAAGAACTCAGCTGTCTGTTGTTTCGCTGTTCCCGCGCTGCTGCCCTATTTTTGGCTCCTTCCCGTCTCTGCTGGACCAGATGTGCCTTGGTTCTTTGAACCCTGCGGCCAATTACTGGCCTCAGTGTTCTCATGTGCTACAATGGCATGAACGGGTGAGTTTTATAGAACAGTTACAGGGGCTGCCTGAGTTTTTATTCAACTTGGACAAACCCTTTAAGGTATCTTTCCTGACTTTATCCCAAGATGCAATTACACTTTCATTTCCAGTATCTCAAAATATTAAATTACAATTGCACAGTTTCTGGGGTATTTAGGTTTACAATATGATTATTGACTATAATTCCATTAGAGGTGCCACAAAAGAAGAGGCAGAAAAATGTTCTAACCTTGTACTAGCGAGTATGGCCTTTTTTGGTCATATGTGGTAATTATGATATCCTCCTCAGTGAATTGCTTTTGATTAGACTCGTGTAGTGTACTTAGAGATAGAGTATAACCTGCCTAATCCGATAGCATGGATGTCAATAATAGGCTGTAGGCAAGCACGGTGTACTTTATGTTAGGGTACATTCACACAACGGCATGTATTTTTTTTGGTCTGCAAAATGAGGATCCTCAATACGGACACCTTCTGTGTGAT
Organism: Bufotes viridis; assembly: GCA_033119425.1. Taxonomy (NCBI): domain Eukaryota; kingdom Metazoa; phylum Chordata; class Amphibia; order Anura; family Bufonidae; genus Bufotes; species Bufotes viridis. The sequence goes on along the minus strand of CM065591.1, from coordinate 116,769,641 downwards.
GTCCAACATTTTTTGTGGACTCATTGACTTCAATAGATGTGGAAAGCACATGGATGACTTCTGTGTGCATTCCATACACCCGCATGTCCATTCTGCAAAAGATAGAAGATGTCCTATTCTTGGCTGCAAACGTGAACCAAAAACCCATTGAATTCTAAATGTCTGCAAAAAATGCCACACGGACGTCATCCATATTTTGCGGATATGCGTTTTATGGCTGTGTGAATGTACCCTGTGTGAGTGGCACCTTATCTGTGTGCATTCAGAATACTAAGCATCCACCCTCTTCAAAGATGAAAGGTATTTGAGTGGATCTTTACCAGTAGTTTGCACCTGTGCCTCCTCCATTCTATACCTTTGGAGCCTGGCTTCGTCCTTCAGCAAATTAATAGTTTAAACCTTGTACCGTGGCAGTGATTATAGGCTTTTTCATTGATATGTGGTTTTTGTGGTACACTACTACAGTACATCCAAACGTATCCAAGCATAATAGTAATTCTTTCAGTGAAGATAGTTTTTGCAAAGAGGGGCAAGAACTGAGGAAGGACAAGGACCTCAAAATACTGCAGTCCGCAAATAAGTCTCTCGTTTCAAGTTTTTCTAATTCACTTCAATGGGAGCAGTGCCAAAGTAAGCAGCTCCGTCAACTACATAAAGGATGAAGCCGGGTAGTCCTGACACTGAACATCTCATCAGTGGGGGTGCAAGGTGTTGGATTCCTGCCAATCTGATATCAATGGCTTAACCTGAGGACCATTATGACTTGATGTACAATATTGTCATATCTACAAAATTCTAACAGACCTACCTTACAGCCTGTGGTAAGAAGTGCCAGCACATATATATGGTTTGAGAGTAATACATCATCATATGATAAAGGGTCCTAGGACTGGATTTGACCAAGTACGTGGTGGAAACATCAGTATTGGAATAATAACCTTAAAAAGAAAATATAAATTATCCCCATCACACAACTGCATATAAATATTGTATGTGCCATGTAAATATCAATGGTATCGATTAATACTGGAGCTGTGATCATATTATATGAAATAAAGAAGTTTTCACATGCTGAACCTGATAAGGCCGGGTTCACGTCACCGACTCACCGTTTAGCTTTCCATTCTTCTGATCCACCATCAGAAGAACAGAAAAATAAAGAAAAAAAAATGATCTGTCTTTTTTGAGTATCAGTTTATGATCAGTTTGCATCAGTTTGTGTCACTTCTATCAAAGATCAGTTATTTTTGATGGGAGAAAAAGTCCTGCATGCAGTAAGTTTTCTCCTGTAAAAAAATAACTGATCTGTGACAAACTGATGCAAATTCATCATTACTGATGCTCAAGAAAAGACAGATCTGTTACTTTTTGTGCAAACTGATGTAAACTTGCCCATAACAATGCACTTACTAATGTGATTGAACCTAGATTTTGGAAAAATTGTGGAAACATTTGACACAATTTGGTGAATCTAGATTTAGAGAAAGCCCATCAAAGGGCATAGTTTACCAGAAAGGCGCAAGGCTTCATAGGGATGGAAGCATGGTTGCTATAGAGCAGGCACAGCCACGGTTTGCCTACTGGACAGAAACACCGCTGATCGTTTGCCTGTGAGATCAGCTTTGTGACTTTAGTGCTATACAGTGCAAGATGAAAGCTCCTGTACTTACATTCTAGCTGGCTGCGGTTTATTACCGCTGATGCCTTCACCTCTCCTTGGTGCATAACGTTCAATAGGCAGTATGCAGTGAATAGAGGAAGCATAGATTGGACCAGGCGACCACGTGATACCCAAGTGTCTCAGGCACAGCGGAGCTGCTGGGTCTTAGCAGACCCTGAATTACTGAGCCTGTATACAGTACTCCATAGGAAACTCTCTTTATTTTTTTTTGGTGATAGAGTAAAAATATTTTTTGCAGTTTTCCCCAAATAAAACAACAAAAAAAAAAGGTTACAAAAATTATTCTGGTAGCCCAACAAATAAAGGTAACATCCATTAAATATACACTAAATTGCAACAACAAAAAATGTCTGGTCATTAAAGGGGTTGTCTCATCTTGCTATTTTCAAGCTCCATCGTGGCTCTCAGGGCCTCGATTCCCTGCTTGCTGGGGCAGGAGCTGGGCACTCACAAGGTAGCCGGGGCCGGGAAAGACTGCGCATGTGCAGGAGTATGTGCATGCTTACTCCTGTGAAACACGGCCACCAGATCAGCCGACCAAGCTGCCGAGTAAGGGCTGCCTAGTGAAGATACAGTAACACAGTATTGTCTTATGATGAAAGTCAAAAAGTCAGTTAACATTTTCTTGCCATAGTTTAATTAAATTGGTTGCCCACTTTCTGACTACTGTTGATCATCAATGTGTTTGTAAGATGATTATGGCACTTATAATATAGTCTTTGTTGATATTCTGCACCGTTTTCAATATTTCCTAAGTTATGCCCCCTCGTTTCACCTTATGTAGGATGTCCATTGTGGTACTTGTAGTCCATTGCTGGCATCATCCATTGTATGCATTTTTTGCTGGTGATTGCCATTAGCAACGGACTACAAGTGCAGGATGTGCTCCCCTACAGAAATGCACAACTGCATATGGGTATGAGCGCATCCTGCTTTCTTATCACCACACTTTTTGATGGTTTATATATATATGTATGGAGGTGTATAAACTCCATTTTAAATGTGCCTGTTTTTCATCTTCAGGTCACATTTGGGTGCACCTGCTTGGCCTTGGGCTATATCAGTCAGTCTTGGGTAGGGCTCATAGACACCTCCCACCTCCCATTGCAAGCATGGCCACATGCTGGAGGTAACAGAGGAGATGTTTGTGAGTCGTCCTAATGCTCCTGTAATTGCCCACTGGCCCCTGATATCGCCCATATGGCGCAGGTAGGTGAGTGTTAGGGCCCACGGGCTGCTGAGAGACCTTGACGCTGGTGCCCGAGGCTTAAGACACGTCCTCCTAGTAGGATATGTCGAACTAACTCTCAATTTTTAACATCAGTGTGAGGGTTTAGTGTGACGGCAGCGTGCACCTATCTCTGGTTCTGTGTTTGTTCTGAATTCTTGCCACATCCACATAAATTTCACCTTATGTAGGATGTCCATTGTGGTACTTGTAGTCCGTTGCTGGCATCATCCATTGTATGCATTTTTTGCTGGTGATTGCCATTAGCAACGGACTACAAGTGCAGGATGTGCTCCCCTACAGAAATGCACAACTGCATATGGGTATGAGCGCATCCTGCTTTCTTATCACCACACTTTTTGATGGTTTATATATGCCCCCTCGTTTGCCTAGTCTTTTGTGCTGTCCACACAGTGGTCTTGTCCATAAAATGGCTGCTGATGGAGATTCATGTGACCAGACACATCACTCAGCCTCCTCCACTCAAATACACTGCACAAGCCATTTTCTCTTGAACTGTTGAGAGCTTAGTGCAGGTGCAGTGTGTTTGAGTGGAGGAGGCTGAGTGATGTGTCTGTCACATGACCCTCCATCAGCAGCCATTTTGTGGACAGGACATCTATGCCGACAGCACATGGATTATGAAATATAGCATACGGCACATAATAACAACAAAGGCTATATTAGTAAGAACCATGTCGTCTTCTTACCCACACATTGTTCAGAAAAAGCCAGAAGTGGCGTAAACCATTCATTTAAGCTGTGCTACATCTGTACATCACTCCACAGAAAACTGATATCATTATAACTGTGGAGGGAACAGTGGGAACACTGTAATGTAAATGGACTAAATTGCCAGATAAAGTGCACTAGTTTTTAAACCTTGGCCCTTCTAAGGTTCATTTTAATGATTATGGATAAAAATGAAATTTGATAAGGTGCTAGATATAGTAGTTAAAGAGTAACTAAACTTTTAGTACAATGCCCCAGTGATAGATGAGAGGCTTATATATAGCAAAACAATATGTATGTGGATAACCTTTAAGAAGCAGGAAATACCCTTTCAAAGAGTAACTAAACTTTCAATGAAATTTTTCTTTAAACGTCCCAAATACTGTAATAATAATTTTTCTAATGTATTTTATTAATGTATTTTGTATTTTACTAGAGATATTCCCACTAAAGCACAGATTTCCTGTGTGCTTTAAATTTACTATTCTGCACTTTACAGTGTACGAAGTACGGACTTTTCATTTATATCAATGGGGCCGCAGAGGTATAGGCAGGAGCACACATTGCTGCTCCTGCCTATGCCCTCGAGGTTTACTAAATCCTGGCTTAGTAACCCAGTGCTATGCCAGGATTAGCTGAGCGGAGTGGGCCCCTGCCTGTGCCTGCTTCACTAAGCTAAAAGCTGACATGCTTAGTGAAGCAGGCAGAAGCAAGAGCCCGCTCCGCTCAGCTAATCCTGGCATAGCACAGGGTTACAGAGTACCCATGTGCTATGCCAGCATTTAGTAAACCTCAAGGGGCACAGGCAGGAGCAGCAATGTGTGCTCCTGCCTTTACTCCATTCTCTGCGGCCCCATTCATAAATTGCACAGTTCGTACTCCGTACACTGCTGATGTGGAGAATAGTGAATTTAAAGCACACAGGGAAATCTGCGCTTTAGGGAGGAGTATCTCTAGTAAAAATGCAAAATATATAAATAAAATACATTAGAAAACTTTTTATGTGCGCCGCTGTTCCCCTGCTTACCTCCGGGGTCCCGAGCTCCGTATTCAGCGGTGATCTGCTGCCAGTGTTTGCTTTCAGCCCTGGCCACAGCATACTTGCTGCTTGTTTTCTGCAGCATTTCCTTAAGGGCCCGCGCGTCACTTCCTGTGTTTTATGGGTTGGATCATGTGACCTCGCCAACCAATCCTAGCCCTCCTGCACATATATAAGTGGCTCAGCCCCCTTCACAGATGCCTCAGTGTCAAGGTCCTTGTGTCCTGCTAAGGTTCCGGATATCCGCTTGTGTTCCTGTGTACCAGACCCGTGCTTGTGTTCCTGGACTCTGCTACCCGTTTGATCCCTGCCCGCTTGCCTTGACTTTCCTGTTGCCGACCCGGATTGCCTGACCTGTACCTGTGCCGCCTGCCCTGACCTATTGCCTGTCTGACTTCGCCTCTGCCTCATCCTTCAGTCCTGCACTGTTGCTTCTGGTAACGACTCAGCTGGCTGACAACGCCTGTACCTCTGGTACCTTTCTCAGGTACCTCCTGGTCCGTCTGTACCAGCTGCCTCGTGTACCTATCCTCCTCAAGAGGTAGCGACCTGGTTTTCCCCTCGGGAAAGTCTATCCCTACCATCAGGGATACTGTGAAGATCGAGGTGTTCACTTAGACAACGCCCTTAGAGGAGGTAGGACATGTGGCACCGTGGGTTTAAACCCACTAGTTCGTGACAATCTACCACTGGGGCTGAACCTGCCATTTCCCAACAAATGGAAAAATCCATTTAGCATTCAATTTGCAAACTACGGGCATGTCACTGAGGTTCTGCATTGTAGATGTGTCAGTGCCGGCCTGTTTGGCTTTACCATAACCATGAGTAATTATCAAATTAGTTGACCACACCCATGAGAACAGCTTTACATGTGGATGATATCAACTTCAAATACATGTAGAAATGTTAAACTTTTCATTCTTAACATTACGTTACCTTTGTTACTTTTCAACTCAACTTTCAAAAGCTTCAGTCCAACACAGGCATCAAGCAAGCGCTCCATTCCATCTTCACTGGTACTCAAGCGAGAAGCAATCGTTGCTGCTGGAACAGTGGTTCCTGTACCTCATGTAAGAGATCAAAAACTCCCAGTTCACATGCTGTAAACATGGTCTACAAGGTAAAAGCAGACAGCTACTTTAGAATCTTTACTACATGTCAGCACTATTATTCTCATGTACGATCAAGAGGAAAAAAATAGCGCAAACAGTTTCATGGCTGCATTGTAGCCACAACAGACTCGGACTCTCCCACTCTACCACAGTAGTGTGTTTCAGAAGAACAGTAAGGGGGTCCAAAAGCTGGTAATAATTATGTTTTATGTAATACCCCCTGCGTGCCTTCTGAAAAAGAAGATTCATGCTTACCTGCTCCATGCTGCTCCGGTCCTCTGCTGCCTCCATCTTCCGGTCTCCACACTGTTTACATCTGACTGGCCCTGACCATTGTCACATTCACCGCTCCAGCCAATGACATGCTTCAGAGGTGACATGGCCAATTAGTTTTAAGTGTTTCATTTTTACGGCTTTACCTATGCAGTAAAAGTGACCTTTTCAGCCTTCTCACATTTTTTTTTCTGTTCACCATACGGCATAAATACATTTCGATTTCAATAGTAAGGGTCTATTCACACGTCCGTTGTGTATTGCAGATCCGCAATACACCGGGCCGGCAACCTTATAGAAATGCCTTTCTTGTCCCCTATTGTGGACAAGAATAGAACATGTTCTATTTTTTTCAGGAGACGCGCACCGGAAATGCGGATGCGGACAGCACACTGTGTGCTATCTGTATCTCTTCTGGCCCCATTGAAAATGAATAGGTCCGCAACATTGCGGAGCAGATCCGGACCCATTCTACAGACGTGTCATTTTTATCATGGTGAAAAGGGAGTTGATTTGAACTTTTATATATTTATTTATTTATTTATTAATTTATATCAAAAAAAAAAAAAATTGGCTTTTTTTTACACACATATTAAGTTCCCATAGGGGACTTGAACACACGCTTGTTAGATCTCTTGTGCCTTTACCATTGCAGCCTATGGGATATTCAATAACTTCAAGATAAGAGCACTACGTTAGTACCTTCTCACTGTGGCGCACAACGCAGAGCAGGAAGAGGTTATGGGATCGGTCTGAATTGTTTTCTATCAACGAATTAAAATTTAAGGTAAGTTTGAAAAAAATTAATAAATAGTTACCCCAGACACAAATCATTGACAAATGGGAAGACTAGTGAAGATTTCTAATTTGTGTTCTTCAAAATTACATTTAAAAATGCTATTTTGTGTCACATTTTTTCAACTTTTATCATATTTCTATCACTTGGCATCATAATAAGGCTAAATGCACACGACAGTTGTTTTTCTCGGCTTACGTTTCAGTTTTTTTTGCGGATAGGACAGGAACCCATTCATTTCAATGGGTCAGCAAAAAAATGCTGACCGTTCATCCGTTTGTGTTCCGCGTCCGTTGTCAGTGTTTCCCTTCAGCAAAAAAAGTAGTGCATGTCCTACTTTTTTCTCATTTGCGGACGAGGATAGGCATTTATTACAGGGGATCTGTGAAAACAAAGGAATCCTCCAAAAAAAGCTGATGGACCATCAGTTTTTTTTGCGGATCCCGATTTGCGGACAGCAAAAAACAACTGTCGTGTGCATATAGCCTAAAACTCATTAAATGAGAACCATAACTGTCAAGTCTGAACTTCTTAAAGCGCTCATAAGGACTGATTCTTACTATGACATTATGTTATGTTCAAACTGCGTCTTCATACAGTCAAAACTGAAAAACTCCCAGAGGTCTAAGCTCCCACAGACAGATCTTCAAAACCATCGATGTTCCATGAAATTGCAAGAATTTAAATCTGCAAAAAATGCAATTGCGTTCTTACCTTTGAGACTAAAAATCCATTTTGATAGTCAAGAAGCTTTTGGGGAAATTCAAGCTCTTCGGAGGAGCACATGTTGCCAAGATAAGAATTACTGCCGTTCAGTCAGGCTTTATAAGCTGCTTTCCAACTCGAGGTGTGTTACTTCAGGGGACTTAGCAGGGCTTAGACAATGACTTTCTTATCTGACCTACTTATGAGGCACTAAGAGCCATAAGAACCTTTACCACATGGAATATATAAATTACTTGATTACTTTTAAATTAGTTCAATTCCATCAAATTAGAACTACTGTACACGTCAAGCATTACTGACCACGTTCAGGTGTTGTTAGGGTACTTTCACACTTGCGTTGGTGCTGATCCGTCTGTTTATTTGCACAGACGGATCCGCATCTATAATGCAAATGTTTGTATCCGTTCAGAACCGATCAGCTGTTTGAGAAGGCACTCGCAGTAGCGTTAGTGCCTTCTCCGTGCTCACCAAGCACAGTGCCATACATTTTGTATCGGCTTTGCTTGGTATCGCAGCTCAGCCCCAGTCACTTCAGTGTAGGGTGACCACGTGTCCCGGATCGCCCCGGACAGTCCCGCATTTGGAGAGTCTGTCCCGGGTCCCGGTCACCCTCATTCCGGACAATGCAGTGTCCCGGAATGATCACTGAGCCGCCATTACGGCCTGCGCACAGCCGCACAGGGCAGGGGAGAGAGAGGTGTGTCCCTTCCTCTTCCTCTGATAGGCTGTGCAGGGGCTAGCGGACCGGCGCAGGCGGTGCGATTACGTCATCGCGCCGCCTGACTCAAGCCCTGACTGAGCCGCTGACATACAGTCAGCAGCGCTGGAGGCTAAGACGGGACATAGCCTGATCGTACTTCGCTGCATCCAAGGACTCAGGACAGGAGGTAAGTATAAGTCAAGTGATTTTTTTTTTGTTTTTTTTGTTGTCATTTGTCAATAGCTGTGGCTGGCTACTGGGCCTGGGGGCTGGGGCACATGAAGGGGGGGCACTTATTGGGCCTGGGCTACATGATGGTGGGGGGTAATTATGGTATGGCAAATAATGGCATTGGCTACTTGGACTGTGGACAATGGAATGGAGTGGACTCTGGCACTTATTGGGCCTGGGGTAGATGATGGGGGGGCTAATTATGGTATGGCTACTTGGACAATGGAGTGTGGACACTGTGTGTGGCACATTATAAGGGGGGGGGGGCTATGCTACGGCTACTACTGGCAGTCAGTGTCAGTCTGGCACTTAAGGAGGGGCCTATGGCTACTGGCACATGATGGGGGGGGGCTCTGTTACTTATTGTTACTTATTGTTTTTCACCCCAGGGCCCCATTTCACCTAGAACCGGCCCTGGTGACAGTCACTTCTTTATACTATGCGATCGCCGAATCAGATCGGCATCGCATAGTACTGTCCTGTGTGTGTGTGGCTTCGCCCCTGACTTGCTGCGCGGCCGAGTAGCGGGACCGCGACCGCATGATGATCTTGTGAAAGTAAGTGTCCCTGAATGGCAGTTAGGAAATGTGGCCACCCTACTTCAGTGGGGCTGAGCTGAGAATAGGCCATGTGACCAATGAACGTAAGGTTACCTGACCTAGACTAGGCTGTGGGAAGGCCAAAGCGCTACTGTGAGTGCTGGTGTTTTCTCAAACAGCTGATTGGTGGGGGTCCTGGGTGTCGGATGCCCACCGATCAGACACTGATGACCTATATAAAGTCTCGAAGGACCTCTTTAACAAGAGGAGGCGTGTGGCCACATAAGCAAGTTGTGTATTACATGTGGATCTGCATGTAGAAATTCAACAGCATAATACAGAACCAGCTAAGTAGATGACATTGTAAAAATCTCATCAACATGTTGTCAAAATTTTCTCTATGTAAATTGGCCTGTCGTGCGGATTTTGAAGTCAATTCTTTCAGCAGATTTTTATTGCGGATTCTGCCCTTTGAATTGTGTGAGATTTTGTTGCATCAATGTCGCGCGACATATTTTGTAATGCTACTCTATGGTGTCACACTGCGACATGCTGTCTATGGTGTCACAAAGGGAGACCATAGACTAGCATCACAAAATATGCTGCGCAACATGAATGTCGCGTGACCCATGTCGTTGTGTAGTTCTACCCTATATTTTGCGCAATACCTTTCACCGTGTAACCCTAGCCTTATTAGCTAACAGGTAAAATCATATCATACCTCCCAACTTTTTCGAAGGTCAAAGAGGGACACTTTTGGTTCATTGTGGGAAAGTCCATTTTCACTGCATATCTATACACTTAAATAGTTTTCTTTTACACAATAGCACAAAAATTATCGGAATATAGAAATTTCTCAATTAAAATTGCATCTAATCTATACTAATAAAATCCCTGTGTCGCTGACGTCCGTGCGTGTGTGCCGAATTCTAAAGTGCGCATGTGCACAGAGGATTCGCCACACACTGCATGGACTTTACAGGGCACAGGAGGCATATGGGACGCGGCCGCAGGACAGAGACGTGCAGGAAGTAAGCGGCCATGTCCATAGTGAGCTGACAGGGCCGTCTAAGATGGAGGAGCATGGAGCCTTCACCGACTGCACAGGGCACAGGGCACAGGAGGTATATGGGATGCGGGCCGCAGCACAGTGAGGTTCAGGAGGCAAGCGGCCACGTCCACAGTGAGGTGAAAGGGCCGCCAGATGGAGGAGCATAAAACCGCCGCGGGAGAAGCAGCTAGCTCATTTGCATATCCTCAGCTCTGCGTCTCACGCGGCGGTAATGAAGAAAGAGCGGCCGTCCAATGTGTAGGTCACTAAGTGACGCCCCTGCCCTTCATGAATGAAGAAGGCGGCGCAGGCGCATGACGTAGTGACTTGCGCTACCAGTGCCTGGCAGCCCGCCCACCTGCCTCACCATGTAGAAGATCATTATTACTCATATGGGGGGATCTGTGGATGACACATAGCATAAGATGCTATGTGTCATCCACAGATACCCTCATAACAGTGTCAGACACAGACTCCCCCATAACAGTGTCAGCCACAGACTTCCCCCATAACAGTGTCAGCCACAGACCACCCCCATAACAGTGTCAGCCACGGACCACCCCCATAACAGTGTCAGCCACAGACCTCCCCATAACAGTGTCAGGCACAGCGCCCCCGTAACAGTGTCAGCCACAGCGCCCCCGTAACAGTGTCAGCCACAGCGCCCCCTAACAGTGTCAGCCACAGCGCCCCCGTAACAGTGTCAGCCACAGCGCCCCCGTGACAGTGTCAGCCACAGACCACCCCCGTAACAGTGTCAGCCACAGACCCCCCATAACAGTGTGAGCCACAGACCCCCATAACAGTATCAGGCACAGCGCCCCCATAAAAGTGTCAGCCACAGCGCCCCCGTAACAGTGTCAGCCACAGTGCCCCCGTAACAGTATCAGCCACAGCGCCCCCGTAACAGTGTCAGCCACAGACCACCCCCGTAACAGTGTCAGCCACAGACCATCCCCATAACAGTGTCAGCCACAGACCCCCCCATAGCAGTGTCAGCCACAGACCCCCCATAGCAGTGTCAGCCACAACCCCCATAACAGTGTGAGCCACAGACTCCCCATAACAGTGTCAGCCACAGCGCCCCCATAACAGTGTCAGCCACAGCGCCCCCATAACAGTGTCAGCCACAGCTCCCTCCCATAACAGTGTCAGCCACAGACCACCCCCATAACAATGTCAGCCACAGATCCCTCCCATAACAGTGCTATCCACAGATCCCCCATAACAGTGCCAGCCACAGATCTCTTATAACAGTGTCATCCACAGATCCCCCATAACAGTGCCATCCACAGATCCCCCATAACAGTGTCAGCCACAGACCCCCATTAGTGTCAGCCACAGACCCCGATAACAGTGTCAGCCACAGACCACCCCCATAACAGTGTCAGCCACAGACCCCCATAATAGTTTCAGCCACAGACCACCCCCACAACAGTGTCATCCACAGATTCCCTATAACAGTGCCATCCACAGATCCCCATAACAGTGCAGCCACAGACCCCCATACAGCGTCAGCCACAGACCCCCATAACAGTGTCAGCCACAGATCCCCCATAACAGTGTCAGCCACAGATCCCCCATAACAGTGTCATCCACAGATCCCCCATAACAGTGCTCATCCACAGATCCCCCATAACAGTGTCATCCACAGATCCCCCATAACAGTGCCATCCACAGATCCCCCATAACAGTGCCATCCACAGATCCTCCCATAACAGTGCTATCCACAGATCCCCCATAACAGTGTCAGCCACAGACCCCCATAACAGTGTCAGCCACAGACCCCCATAATAGTGTCAGCCACAGACCACCCCCATAACAGTGTTCAGCCACAGACCACCCCCATAACAGTGTCATCCACAGATTCCCCATAACAGTGTCATCCACAGATCCCCCATAACAGTGCAGCCACAGATTCCCTATAACAGTGTCATTCACAGATCCCCCATAACAGTGACATCCACAGATCCCCTATAACAGTGCCATCCCTCATAACAGTGCATCCGCCACAGATCCCCCCATAACAGTGCATCAGCCACAGTTCCCCCCATAACAGTGTGTCGGCCACAGACCCCCTCACGCATAACAGTGCCAGCCACAGATCCCCTTATAACAGTGTCATCCACAGATCCCCCATAACAGTGCCATCCACAGATCCCCCATAACAGTGTCAGCCACAGACCCCCATAAGTGTCAGCCACAGACCCCCATAACAGTGTCAGTCACAGACCACCCCCATAACAGTGTCAGCCACAGACCACCCATAACAGTTTCAGCCACAGACCACCCCCATAACAGTGTCATCCACAGATTCCCTATAACAGTGCCATCCACAGATTCCCTATAACAGTGCCATCCACAGATCCCCTATAACAGTGCCATCCACTAGATCCTCCATAACAGTGTCAGCCACAGACCCCCATAAAGTGTCAGCCACAGATCCCCCATAACAGTGTCAGCCACAGATCCCCCATAACATTGCCAGCCACAGATTCCCTATAACAGTGTCATTCACAGATCCCCCATAACAGTGCCATCCACAGATCCCCCATAACAGTGCCATCCACAGATCCCTCCCATAACAGTGCCATCACAGATCCCCCATAACAGTGTCAGCCACAGACCCCCATAACAGTGTCAGCCACAGACCCCCATAACAGTGTCAGCCACAGACCACCCCCATAACAGTTTCAGCCACAGACCACCCCCATAACAGTGTCATCCACAGATTCCCCATAACAGTGCCATCCACAGATCCCCCATAACAGTGCAGACACAGATTCCCTATAACAGTGTCATTCACAGATCCCCCATAACAGTGACATCCACAGATCCCCTATAACAGTGCCATCCCTCATAACAGTGCATCCGCCACAGATCCCCCATAACAGTGCATCCAGTCCTACAGTTCCCCCCATAACAGTGTGTCGGCCACAGACACCCCTCACGCATAACAGTGCCAGCCACAGATCCCTTATAACAGTGTCATCCACAGATCCCCCATAACAGTGCCATCCACAGATCCCCCATAAGTGTCAGCCACAGACCCCCATAAGTGTCAGCCACAGACCCCCATAACAGTGTCAGCCACAGACCACCCCCATAACAGTGTCAGCCACAGACACCCATAACAGTTTCAGCCACAGACCACCCCCATAACAGTGTCATCCACAGATTCCCTATAACAGTGCCATCCACAGATTCCCTATAACAGTGCCATCCACAGATTCCCTATAACAGTGCCATCCACAGATCCTCCATAACAGTGCAGCCACAGACCCCCATAAGTGTCAGCCACAGATCCCCCATAACAGTGCCAGCCACAGATCCCCCATAACATTGCCAGCCACAGATTCCCTATAACAGTGTCATTCACAGATCCCCCATAACAGTGCCATCCACAGATCCCCCATAACAGTGTCATCCACAGATCCCCCATAACAGTGCCATCCACAGATCCCCTATAACAGTGCCATCCCTCATAACAGTGCATCCGCCACAGATCCCCCCCATAACAGTGCATCCGCCACAGATCCCCTTCATAACAGTGCATCGGCCACAGCCCTCCCCCCACCATAACAGTGCGTCGGCCACAGACCCCCCTCACGCATAACAGGGTGTCGGCCACAGATCCCCCCCCATAACAGGGCGTCGGCCACAGATCCCAACCCCACAACAGTGCATCGGCCACAGCCCCCATAACAATGCGTCGGCCACAGACCCCCATAACAGTGTGTGCGTCCACAAAGCTCCCCTAAACAGTGCGTTGGCCACAGACCCCCCATAACAGTGTGTCGGCCACAGTTCCCCCCATAACAGTGCGTCGGCCACAGACCCCCTCCCCCATAACAGTGCGTCGGCCACAGACCCCCTCCCCCATAACAGTGCGTCGGCCACAGCCCCCTCCCCATGACAGTGCGTCGACCACAGACCCCCTCCCCCATAACAGTGCGTCAGCCACAGACCCCTCCCCCATAACAGTGCATCGGCTACAGATTCCCCCATAACAGCACTAATGTTCTAGTGCCCGTTATTGTAACGGGCATAATGTCTAGTAATGAAATAATATACAAGGCAAAATCTAATATACAGAGAGGAACCAGACAAGCAATTTTCTGGATCAATATTGTAAATGTAATGCAAATCTATACTCAAAAGATTAAAAAGAGGGACATTAAGGACCAAAGAGGGACACTTGGGAGATCTGTCATATTGCAAGCTTTCAGATCACAGGGCTCATGAACATGCTCTAAATCAGGCATGCTCAACCTGCAGCCCTCCAGGCTCCAGCTGTTGTAAAACTACAACTCCCACTATGCCCTGCTGTGGGCTGATAGCTGTAGGCCAGGCATGCTCAAACTGCGGCCCTCCAGCTGTTGCAAAACTACAACTCCCAGCATGCCCAAACAGCCGGCAGCTATCAGTCTACAGCAGGGAATTGTGGGAATTGTAGTTTTACAACAGCTGGAGAGCCGCAGGTTGAGCATGCCTGCTGTAGGCTGTTCAGGCATGCTGGGAGTTGTAGTTTTGCAATAGCTGGAGGACCGCAGGTTGAGCATGCCTGCTCTAAATGTTCTGCCGCCTGCTTCTCAGTCTTCCATTTGTAATGCACCTGAAGAAGGAGCCCTGGGCTCTGAAAGCTTGCAATGTGATTTTTCTGGTTAGCCAATAAAGGTATTATCACTCCCATGATACTTTTGTATTTATTAACATAAAAGTATTCAACATTACATTGTTTTTTTTTTTGGCTAACTCGGCCCTATGCAATTGTCGCCGTTCTTTGCAATGAATAGGATGAAATTTGGTGCAAATCAACAACTAAATCTGTAACATGGATAACATATGGATTTTTGCCACGGATTCATTGCGCAAACACAGAAAAATTCACATGCAAAAAATGATTCTTCATTGTGATGTGATCACAGCCAATGCCTGCTCTGTATTTTTTGTGAAAAATGGTGGCACCCTGCAAAGTTACCAAGTTTACCGCTGCAGGAGGTTCTCTTTTGGCAGAAGTGTAGCTAAAAGGGCACGGAAAGAAACTGTTCTGCAGAACACTGCTGCATTCGCTTTTATTTTATTTTAAATAGTATTCACAATGGATTGTTTCTGGTGAGAGATATAATGACTATGAAATGAACAAACGATTAAAAACGGTAGTTAGAAATGTAAATTTGCCCTCACACAATATGGCGATTTATCTACTTCCGGTAGGTAATAACCTGTACCCAAAACACTCTACTCCACGTATCTCCATGGTAACCACTGTGAAACCCAAGCATCTGAACCGGAAGCTGTTCCCGGCGCCCTAACTCCGCCCACATCCCAGATTGCCTAGCGGTTCGGTGAACTTCCTGGCTGAATGTGCGGGTGAAGGCTTAGCTGGCGGTGGTAGCTGCAGAGGTAGGCGGCTGCGGGGGTGTATTCTGTACTGACGGCCGGGAGGGGAGGCTGTGAGCAGAGTGACCGCAAGGATGGAGCTGAGCCCGGAGCTGTCACCTCTGTGCGGGCAGTCGTGTACGGTCATGCTTTGTGTATGTTCACACGGTGCAGATTAATTATAATATTATTAGGCTCATATCTTAGAAGCTTAGTCGCGTTCTGCTTCTTATCTCTTGGAGTCCGGTTACCACCCCAGATAACATAGGATGGAAAACTCCTGAGGTTTTTTTTTTTTCTTCTTCAAGATTACTGATCTTTACTTTACAAATATGGCTGTGGTCTGTGACGTTTCTGCCGGTATGGCCTTTTTCCAACTGGTGCCGTTGGTTCCTGTGGGTATCATAAGGAGTGGATGTGGCAGTGATGCTCAGATCAATCTTGTGCGGATCCACATCGCCATCCTCTCAGCATCACCGCCACATCCACTCTGTATGATACCCACAGGCGCCAACCGCACCAGTTGGAAAAAAGCCATACCGGCCGAGACATCATAAACCACTGCCGTATTTGTAAAAGAAAGATGATTAATCTTAAGACTCTGGAGTTTTCTATCATATACTGTGCACATTAATGTCCTTATTATTAGGCACATATAATATACGGTGCACATTAATGTCCTTATTATTAGGCACATATAATATACGGTGCACATTAATGACCTTAGCAGGATCCTTTGACCACAATTTTTCAAAGAAATCCAGCACCAACCAGATAAGAAACAAAAAACCTTCCCTAAAATCTAACCTGTATTCATCCCAGCAGGAGCACTACGGGTACTTTCACACTTGCGTTCGTGTGATCTGGCAGGCAGTTCTGTTGTCGGAGCTGCCAGCCGGATCCGCCGATCAGTGTGACAACTGACAGCATTTGTGGACGGATCCGGGTGCTGATCCGTCTACAAATGCATTGCAATAACATATCCGTCTCTCCACTTGTCATGCGGATGGACGGATCCGTCCTGCAGTCTTTTTCATAGTTTTCCAGGTCTGCGGAAGCATGCATCCGTCCTTCAGTTGTTTTGCGATGCCGGATCCGGCACTAATGCAAGTCAATGGGAATTAATGCCGCATGCTGCGGTATTATGTCCGCCCAAAACGCCTGACAGTGACTGAACGGAAGGCATGCTGATGCCAACTAAACGGATTTCTATCCCTTCAGAATGCATTGGGATATGCCTGATCAGTTCTTTTCCGGCATAGAGCCCCGACGACTGAACTCTATGCCGGAAAAGAATAACGCAAGTGTGAAAGTACCCTAACCCAGGGCTCGACAAATCCCAGGCGCCAGGTCGCCATGGCGACCAGGAATTTGGTCCTGGCGCCTGGGTATTTGTCAGCCCGTTCTGTCAGGTGGCCAGGCGCAGGGCCGGCGCGGACTAGGAGCGCCGGCCCCCTTCATGCTGCAGCCGCCCGGCGCTCTGTATAGAGCCTCAGGCGGCTGCAGCACTGCCCAGGCTGGCGCGTCCATGAGGGCGCACCGCCCGGGCACAGCATGAAGAGAGGACTGACAGGAGGAGCGCTCAGCGCTCCCTCCTGTCAGTCCCTCATTGCAACGTGGCCGAGCCCTGTATGGTCCGCGGTACAGGAGCATCTGTCTCCTGTACCCGGCCGGACTGACATGAAGTGCGCACACAGTGTGCACTTCCTGTCAGTCGCCCGAGTACAGGAAACTAAACTCCTGTACCCGTGGGACCATACAAGAGCTTCGACCACGCTACTAGAAGGCAGGGAGGAAGGGGAAGAAAGTGAATGACAAGAGGGGGGTTTGGAGAAAGTGAATGACAATAGGAAAGTGAATGACAAAGTGGGGAGAGGAGAAAGTGAATGACAAGCGGGAGGGAGAAAGTGAATGACAAACGGGGAGAGAAGTGAGTGACAAGGGGGAGGAGAAAGTGAGTGACAAGGGGAGAAATGAATGACAAGGGGGGTGAGAGAAAGTGAATGACAAGGGGGGTGAGAGAAAGTGAATGACGAGGGGGAGTGGTGAGAGAAAGTGAATGACGGGGGGGTGAGAGAAAGTGAATGACAAGGGGGAAAGATAATGACAAGGGGAAAAGAGATTCACAAGACGGACCCCTCTGCCCTCTCCTCGGAGCCCTCTGCCCTCTCCGGACCCTCTGCCCTCTCCTCGGGCCCTCTGCCCTCTCCTCCGGAGCCCTCTGCCCTCTCCTCCGGAGCCCTCTGCCCTCTCCTCCGGAGCCCTCTGCCCTCTCCTCCGGAGCCCTCTGCCCTCTCCTCCGGAGCCCTCTGCC
Source organism: Bufotes viridis (assembly GCA_033119425.1). NCBI lineage: Eukaryota > Metazoa > Chordata > Amphibia > Anura > Bufonidae > Bufotes > Bufotes viridis. Next base: position 116,751,837 of record CM065591.1, on the reverse strand, counting down.
CTCTCCTCCGGAGCCCTCTGCCCTCTCCTCCGGAGCCCTCTGCCCTCTCCTCCGGAGCCCTCTGCCCTCTCCTCCGGAGCCCTCTGCCCTCTCCTCCGGGCCCCTCTGCCCTCTCCTCCGGACCCCCTGCCTCTCCTCGGACCCCTCTGCCCCTCCGGAGCCCTCTGCCCTCCCGGCCTCTGCCCTCCCTCCGGAGCCCTCTGCCCTCCCCTCCGGAGCCCTCTGCCCTCCCCTCCGGAGCCCTCTGCCCTCCCCTCCGGAGCCCTCTGCTCCTCCCCCTCCGGCCCCTCGCCCTCTGCCCTCCCCTCCGGACCCTCTGCCCTCCCCTCCGGACCCTCTGCCCTCCCCTCCGGACCCCTCTGCCCTCCCCTCCGGACCCCTCTGCCCCTCCGGACCCTCTGCCCCCTCGGACCCTCTGCCCTCCCCTCCGGACCCCTCTGCCCTCCCCTCCGGACCCCTCTGCCCTCCCCTCCGGACCCCTCTGCCTCCCCTCCGGACCCCTCTGCCCTCTCCTCCGGACCCCTCTGCCCTCCCCTCGGACCCCTCTGCCCTCCCCTCCGGACCCTGTAATCCTTGTAAGGGTTTCCACATGTCATGGCGGCCGCAAGTGGCGATCACTTAGAGCGGTGGCAGCATCTGGCGTGTCATATAACCTATTGAAAGGGAAGCATTATGGGGGCCCTATATACTCGCATATTATGGGGGGCACTATGGAAAACAGGGGTAGGAACACTATGGGGGCATCTACTGGGGGCCCTATGTACTGGCATGCATTATTGGGGGGGCTCTGTTGAGAAGTGGGGGGAGGGAGCACTATGGGGGCATCTATTGTGGGCTTTATGACGCGGCTCCGCCTGGCTCCTAACTTTTTTAGCTAGATTCAAAGGAAATTTGTCAAGCCCTGCCCTAACCCCAAGAAACAAATCTGTCCCTTCCTTTCCCTACCTAAAGCGACATACCATGAGTACCGTACCGCAGGGTCGCTCCACACATTTCATGATTAAGGGTGATGATTGAAAACTGTCAAGTTTGAAATGTGTGGAGCGATCCTGCGGTACGGTACTCATGGTATGTGGACTTTATTAGGGCGGCTATGTCACTTTCAGCAGGGAAAGGAAGCGACAGATTAGTTTCTTGGGGTTAGTGCTCCTGCTGGGATGAATAAAGGTTAGATTTTAGGGAAGGGTTTTTATTGTTTCTTATCTGGTTGGTGCTGGATTTCCTTGAAAAGCACAAAAATGGCGTTATTCATGTGACAGGTGGCACCATTAGGCCCCTTTCACACAGGCGAGTTTTCCGCGCGGGTGCAATGCATGAGGAGGACGCATTGCACCCGTACTGAATCCTGACCCATTAATTTCCATGGGGCTGTGCACATGAGCGGAGATTTTCACGCATCACTTCTGCGTTGCATGAAAATCGCAGCATGCTCTATATTGTGCGTTTTTCACGCAACGCAAGCCCCATAGAAGTGAATGGGGCTGCGGGAAAATCACAAGCATCCGCAAGCAAGTGCGGATGCGTTGCGATTTTCCCACATGGTTGCTTAGCAACGGGACCCGATCTCTATTATTTTCCCTTATAACATGGTTATAAGGGGAAATAATAGCATTCTTAATAAAGAATGCATTGTTAAATGAAGAGGGAGGGGTTAAAAATAATAAAAGTTAACTTACCTTAGCCACTTGATCGCGTAGTTGCGATCTGTCCTCTCTTTCCCAGCATCAGCTAAGAAGTAAAGTGACCTGTGATGACGTCACATCACATGGTCCAATCACATGGTCCACCTTACCGTGGTGATGGACCATGTGATTGGACCATGTGATGTGACGTCATCACAGGTCCTTTAGTTCTTAGCTGATGCAGGAAAGAGAGGACAGATCGCAACTCCGCGATCAAGTGGCTAAGGTAAGTTAACTTTTATTATTCTTAACCCTTCCACTTCATTTTACTATGCATTCTTTATTAAAATGCTATTATTTCCCTTATAACCATGTTATAAGGGAAAATAATCAATTCTCCAGAAGACCCAAAACCGGACTTCAGTGATAAAGTCCGGCTTCGGGTTGGGTACCAAACATGGCGTTTTTTCTAACGCGCGTGCAAAACGCATTACAAACGTTTGCACCCGCGCGGGAAAAACGAGCATATTCCCGCAACGCACCCGCCTCTTATCCGGGCGTCAAACATGACGCCCGTGTGAAAGAGGCCTTACTGTAGACTACCACTTGCCTTCTTTGGACATGTGGGAATCTGAGACCACCTCCAGATCTGTGGTGACCTCTTCTGTGGCACGAACGGGCAGAGGCCGACAACACCACCAGCTTCTGCATTCCTCACACGCTATAGCTTTGGATCTCACGACTGAATTATTTTTCTAGTGTTTTAATAAAAACTTGATTTGATCCTAATAAATAAGGAGCAGCTGCCATGATCTGAAAGCACGCCTTTTTCCCTCAAAAAACCAGTGCTGCACCTCTCCGTGTGCTGTGTGTGGTATTGCTGCGCGATTCATTCATTACATCAGGCACAGCCCATGTGTGTAGCGTTGAAGACAACACTAGTGTTTTTTCTAATCCTGGACATCTCCTTTAAATGCCAGGGTGTGTGGTTTACTAGGATGACTCGGTTCTTGACGCGTTTCTTATTTTCTACAGGACTGTCTATACTATGGCTGCCGCGACCATAGTGCACGATACATCCGAAGCTGTGGAACTATGTCACCTGCATGGTCTTTATCTAAAGCCCATCTCAAAATTGATCATCAGCGTGGCGCTCCCTCAACTCAAGCAACCTGGCAAATCCATCTCAAACTGGGAAGTAATGGAGCGTCTCAAAGGCATGGTCAATAACCATCAGTTCTCCACATTGCGCATTTCCAAAAGCACCATAGACTTCTTACGGTTTGAGGGAGAAGTGGAGAACAAGAGCTTAGTCAAAGCTTTCATAGCAGCTCTGGATGGTAAAAGTATAAAACTAAGTGGCTTCACGGATATCCTAAAAGTCAGAGCTGCCGAATATAAAATAGATTTCCCCACGAGGCACGACTGGGACTCTTTCTTTCGAGACGCCGAAGACATGAATGAAAATTGTCCCGGCGAAAGGCCAGACACAATTCATTTAGAAGGCCTTCCCTGCAAGTGGTTTTCTTCTAAAGATTCTGGCAATGAGAAACCTACGGAAGGAGTCCTTGTAAAGGTCTTCAGTGTGTTTGGTGAGATTAGGAATGTGGATATCCCCATGCTTGACCCCTACAGAGAAGAAATGACTGGCAGGAACTTCCATACGTTTAGTTTTGGTGGCCACTTGAACTTTGAAGCTTATGTACAATACAAGGAGTATGTTGGCTTTGTGAAGTCAATGAATGCTTTGCGTGGTATGAAGCTTATGCATAAAGGTGAAGATGGAAAGGCTGTGGCTTGTAATATAAAGGTAGGTGGCCTGGGTATTCCATCTGTAGTGTTATGGTTCCTATCTCCCCAGACGTTGGCACAGGTTTCTACACAAAGGTCCCTAGTGGGCCAATTAGCAAAGCTGACTCATTATCTGAAAATGATCGTACTGTTCCTCGAGGGAGTGACAGAACATGCTCTACTTAATACACTGTATTTCATCAGAAGATTCCTTTCAGGTAGTATCGATTCCTGCATTACGTGCCATTGTCCGGCTGGTTTTCCGGAAAGTACATGAATAAAACTAGGCGTTGGCACTCCCCTTACAGAGTCTGGCACTGTCCAGTCCGAATTCTGCCCATTGTTCTCAGGTGATAAATCACTGCAGCATAATCCTAACATAAGCCAGACAAGCATCAGCGACCGGGGCCGAGGAAGACTTTTCATTAAAGGGGGCATTTCGGTAGGAGGCGAGACCTGCACCTATACTTAGAATGGAGTTGCCACCTTGCACCTGCACCTCGGTCTTTTGTTTTATGTCACCATATCTATATATCAGCAAAAGGAGTTACTATTCTGGGTTCGGTTCAGAGGCGGCACGTAATGGCCCGATAAATATATAAGCGTACCTAGGGTAGTGTATCCGTGGAGTATACCATCCTTTGTACATGAAATAGGTGTGGATTATCTATTATTTTTGGCACCTTTTTACTATACAGCTGTAAATGGCGATAGCAGTTTGGCACTAATGAGTAGATTCCCCACTGTTAGTATTATTAAGTAGTCAGTAATTTAACAATAGTCAATAAAATTTAAATTACTTTACGTAAGGCTACTTTCACACTAGCGTTTTGGCTTTCCGTTTCTGAGATCCGCTCAGGGCTCTCACAAGTGGTCCAAAACGGATCAGTTTTGCCCTAATGCATTCTGAATGAAAAAGGATCCGCTCAGTTTGCCTCCGTTCAGGTCCGCTTTGGAGGCGGACACCAAAACGCTGCCTGCACATCCATGACGGATCCGCGCAAAACGCGAGTGTGAAAGTAGCCTAATTGAGTATTACTCATTGTGTTATTGACTATATTAGAATGGAGCCCGCAAACTGTTGGAGGATGCATCATGCATGCACGGCCGCCCTCCATTCATCCCTATGGGAGCGTGTAAAATGGCTGAGCAGCTCGCTCGGCTATTTTCAGAAGTCCCATTGAAATGAATAGGAAGCGCACCGCACAAGCGCAGCCACCGCTCCCTTCACTTCTTCGCTTTTTTCCTTGCTCCCATAGGAATGAATGGAGGGCGGCTCTCATGCCGGCACCTTCCGGGCTCCAATCTAGCAATATGCCCCCAATGTCCGAAATGGGAATTCCCCTTTAAAGGGAATCTGTCACCTCCAAAACACATATTAAACGGCCATCATTACCTTACAGTGGCCCCCAGTGTGTTTCTAATCGCGTTTTTCTTTCCTCCATCGGTGGTTGTAAACGCAGTTTTAATCTTGATTTTCCCTAACGTCAGTCAGCTTGAAGTCAAGGAGGCAGCGGCCTCCTTGCTTCAAGTCAAGCTAAGCCCGCCCGTTACCCGTCCTCCCTTCACTGTGATTGACATCCTGCTGTGAGGCCGGGATCGCGCAAGTCTCGCGCATGTGCAGTGCGCTCCTTTTCACTGCGCGATCCCGTCTCTCATACTCACTGGCTGCTTACCTCTCTGTGCGCATGCGCCGGGATTTTTCAACGTGTGCGCCCAGCAATTCTTCTACTTAGCGTGAGCACAGAGAGGAAAGCGGCCAGTAAATGCGGTAGCCGGGATGTCAATCACAGTGAAGGGAGGACGGGTAAGGGGCGGGCTTAGCTTGACTTGAAGCAAGGAGGCCGCTGCCTCCTTGACTTCAAGCTGACTCTGACGTTAGGGAAAATAAAGATTAAAACTACGTTTACAACCACCGATGGAGGAAAGAAAAACACGATTAGAAACACACTGGGGGCCACTGTAAGGTAATGATGGCCGTTTAATATGTGTTTTGGAGGTGTGTACACATCATGGTGTGAGGGATCCATTGTGTCCCAAACCAACCCCAATGGCTGCACTCCAGAAGTTGGATTCTGTGTCTGTGTAGAGGAGGAGCAGCTGCAAGTGCCACCAGGAAGGAACCTTTCTTCATGTTGGCACGCCCAGCCCGCTCCAATCTGACTCTTATCGCCTACCCTATGGATGGGGGATCATTTCTTGTAATGACACATCCCCTTTAAAGTGGTTGTCCACTCTTATTCAAGTCTGTGGGAGCAGCGCAGCAGTAACCAGCGCCTTTCACTGCGCAAGGGAGTGCACAACCCCCTTATGGTCAATTATCGAGTTTAATCCAATTTTCTCTCTTTTTCTTGATTTTCTTTCTGCTCTCCAGCAGAGCAAGGATCAGCAACCTTTGGCTTTACACCTAAGGCTACTTTCACACTAGCATTTTGGATTCTGTTTTGTGAGATCCGTTTCAGGGCTCTCACAAACGGTCCAAAACGGATCAGTTAAGCCCCAATGCATTCTGGATGGATAAGGATCCGTTCAGAATGCATCAGTTGGGCTCCGTTCCGCCTCTATTCTGTTCTGGAGGTGGACACCAAAACGCAGCATGCAGCATTTTGGTGTCCGTCTGAAGATGCGGAGCCTAACGGATCCGTTTTGAATTACAATGTAAGTCAATGGGGACGGATCCGTTTTCAATGACACAATATGGTGCATTTGAAAATGGATCCGTTCTACATTGACTTTCAATGTAATTAAAAACGGATCCGTTTTGGACTTTGTCATTTTTCTTTAAAACTAATGCAAACAGATCCGTTCTGAACGGATACAAACGTTTGAATTATAGGTGTGGATCCGTCTGTGCAAATAAACAGACGGATCCGCACCAACGCAAGTGTGAAAGTACCCTAAGGTGAAACTACAACTCCAAGCCTGATGACCGCTCACTAGTCTGCTCTTGAAACGCCATTAGAAGTGAATGGAACATGCTGGGAGCTGTAGTTTCACGAAGGCTGGAGGTAGCGGACCCCTGTCATAGAGGGTAAAAATCAGAACCGATAAAATTCTTCTAAGTCATGGCATTTATTACCTTTCAAAGGTTTCATTCGACACAACCAAGCATCTGAGTGAGGCATCCATTAAAAAGCGCCAGATTGAGCGACAAAAGTTACAGGAACTAGAGCAGAAGCGAGAGGAGCAGAAGAGAAAAGAGAAGGAAGCTGAAGAGAGACAAAAGGAGGAGGAACGGTAAGACCACCTCAGATCACTCGTCTGACTTTACAGTGTAAATGGACAGATTGTCTTGGTAACATGAACTCTTTGTCTTAAAGCAAGCAGAAAGAACTGGAGGAGCTGGAGAAAGAGAAAAAGCGGAAGGATAAGATAAAAAAGAAGGAGGAGAAGCAGAGAGAGCGGGAAGCTCGCAAGAATAGGAAAAAACTACAAAAAATGCAGGCAGAGGAACAAAAGAGATTGCAGGAGAAAATCCGATTTGAGGAGAGAAAGCTTTTGCTGGCTCAGAGGAATTTGCAGTCCATCCGGTTAATTGTGGAGCTTCTAAGCAGAGTGAAGGTGAGCGCCTGCTCTTATGTAATGGGTTTTCTCTAGTGACTCACTTTTCCAGAAGAAACATCTGTCCAGCAGAAACCAGCATGACATGTAGACAGCATTACAGGGGTTCTACGGTCAAAAATTGGTCTCCAGTGCTGATGTTCTGACTGCCTCGTTGCTCACTGATCTCCAGTTGTCTTGGCTTGACATGCCAGGAAAGGCTCCCTCAGCCAACTGCTGGCCTTAGTGAAGACCTACCTCAGCCAGTAATTGGCTAAGCAGGGTCTCTCCTGGCATTTTCAACCTGCCAAGTCGGGACAGGACGTGGGGAGCAGCAGAGAATGTCAGCAACAGAGGATGGTCTCGTTAGAGAGTGACCCAGTGAGGCATACATGTGACCGCTGGGGCCAGGTGACTTGTGTCAAACCAGATGTTGTCCACACGGAGACCGGTGTAACGTTACATATCCCTACTTCGTGAGATTTCCCTACCGGTCGCACCGGAAATGACATGAGGCGTTCCCGAGTTGTGACGATCTGCGCATGCGCAAAATGACAGTTTAGGGAAAATCTCAGCGGAGTTCAGCTGCACACCGGGACACTGCGCATGCGCCGGAGAGCCTAAGTAGGGAAATATTACGGCCCAGTGCGCAAGTGCAGCTACTCCAGAACATCTATCCGATCTCGCGCCTCGCATGTGGGTAGTGAAAATTACGCCCAGTGCGCAGCGCGAGGAGATCTGATGGCCATTTTTTCTGTTAAATAAATAAATATAAAATATATATAATATAAATAATAAATATAATAATACATATAAATAATATTAGAAAAATATAATAAATATAAATATTTATTTATTTAACAGAAAAAAAGGCCATCAGATCTCCCCTCGGCACTTGCGCACTGGGTCGTAATTTTTCACTACCCCCACACTGCGCAGGCGCGGAGATCAGATAGATGTTCTGGAGTTAGCTGCGCTTGCGCACTGGGCCGTAATATTTCCCTACTGAGGCTCTCCGGCGCATGCGCAGTGTCCCGGTGTGCAGCCGAACTCCGCTGTGAGATTTTCCTAAACTGTTGTTTTGCGCATGTGCAGATCGTCACAACTTGGGAACGCCTCCTCACGTCATTTCAAGTGCGACCAGTAGGAAAATCTCACGAAGTAGGAAATGTAACGTTCCACCGGCGTGAGCCAGGAGTGTCAGGGGACTGAAGGAGTTAGAACCCAGCAGCGGGGAGCAGATGAGTATGCTTCCCTTCACAAGTCCAGTCTGGTAGAAAGGACCCCCCTCTGAAGGCGAATAGCTCCTTTAAGGTGGACATTGACTTGATTGTACAGCTCCAGTGTACCAGAATGGAAGCCCCTTTTATACAGATGCTCTCCATTGTGGTTCATAAGGCACATAGACTGGTGTTGTTTTAACCAATAGGCATCTAATGATGTTTAATAACTTTCAGCCTCAGAGGTTTTTTGTTTTTGCATTTTCAGTTTTCACTCCCTGTCTTTTTGGGGCCATATCTTTTTTTTCAGTTCACATAGCTGTATGGGGGCTTGTTTTTGTGGGACAAGTTGCCCTTTCTAATTCCACCATTTAATAGTTGAATTTAAAGGGGTTTTGCCATCTCCGACAATGTATGCCCCATTGTCTAATAGGTGCGGGAAATGAACGGAGGGCGCACTGGCCCTACAAAGCAAGGAAACCAAGCAGCTGTAAGTCACTAGGAAGGTCCCCAGGATTTAAATGTTAATTGTAACCTATAGTATACACTGCACAGGACCATTCTGGTCAGGAAAGGGTGGGAAGAGAAGATGGTCATATTTGTTGACTGGAGAATGACCACAAACATGAGGGGGTATATAGATAGGTCACAGCAAAGGCAAATGTAATCAATTAGCTGGGGTAGGGGGTTAAAAAGTCGTGCAGATACGATGGAGATGATGTGCTGTATAGTGTCTATGGGGATTACAGAGACAGCCCCCCACCCCTTAACACTGACTTGCCCCCACCCCCACAGTGTTCCGTCTCCTTAAAGTGGGACCTCCACAGCAGCGCACCCCCTTAACTTTGACCTTCACAGCAGCCTGCCCCATTGACAGTGATGTCCACAGGGGCCTGCCCCCTTAACAGTTACCTCTACAGCACCTGCCCCTAAACACTGACCGTAGGTTACAGTCCCCTTAACTGTGACCTCCACCATTCCCGGCCCCATTAACAGAGACCTCCACAGCGACTGCCCCTTAAACAGTGACTGCCACAGTGCTGCGCTCCCTTAACAGTGACCTCGCAGTGCCCTGCTGCCTTAACAGTGACTTCACTGTACCCCGCTGCCCCTTTGATAGTGGCCTCCAAAGTCCCCTCCTCCCTTAACAGTGACCACCACAGTGCCCTCCCCTTTATCAGTGACCTCCACTGTGTGTGTGGCCTAAGCGGGTAGGGGCCGTGTCTTAGCAGGACCTGGGGGTGGGGATTTTAAGTCTGTCTTTTGAGGGTGGCCCCCATCTGCCCCCTGAACTGTGACCTTCAAAGCAATCCGCTCCCTTAAAAGTGTCATCCACAGCACCCTGCCCCTTTAAAGGAAATCTGTCACCAGGATAATCGCTATTGAAGTAAAGCCATAGCTAATAGCCCTTAGTACCTTATTTCTAGATGTGCCTTTGTTTCAGCAATAGATGTTTTCTATCTTCTGAAAATCTAGTTTATTTGGTATGCAAATGAGCCAGTAAGGTGCCCAGAGGGGCTTCACTATTGCAGGAAGGAGCCTATACACGAACAAAAGCCCCAAATATGGCTTTACTTCAATAGCGATTATCGTGGTGACAGATTTCCTTTAAAGCTGACCTACAACAGTGAAGAAAAATGGCTGGGTCGTTATGGAAACCTGGTGTAAAACTGTGTGTATGTGGAGACTAAGGGACTGCGAGCTTCTATTGGCTGACAAGGGTCATGTGACCAGGCTTCTATTGGCTAATGCATTTTTTTGCTAATATCTCAGGAACGGTACGTGCTAGAGAGCTGAGACCTGGTCTAAAACCTTCCCAGACACCTGATGTACCTGTGTGCCAAATTTCGTGATTGTAAATGCAACTGTGCGGATTCATGCACACACACATACATACGCTCAGCTTTATATATTAGATTTGAACGTATTTTCTAGTTAATTTAGCAAGAATCATCCAGTAAAGGGGTTGTCTCACTTTAGCGAATGGCATTTATTATTTAGAGAAAGTTAATACAAGCCACTTACTAATATATTGTTATTATCCATATTGCTTATTTTGTTGGCTGCATTCGTTTTTCCATCACATTATACAGTTATGGTTACCACCAGCCTGCAATCCAGCAGCAGTGGTCGTGCTTGCACACTATAAAAAGAAAAACGCACCATCCTATATGAGCTCACACTGTCCCGGCCACCAGAGAGGCTGTCACTTTTTCCTACGGTGTGCAAGCACGGCCACCGCTGACGGATTGCATGGTGGTCTTGACCATGGAAACGAGCGGTGTATAATGTGGGGAAAAATGAATCCAGCCAGCAAAGGAAGCAATATGGACAATCACAATACATAAGGAATTGCCTTTTATTAATAATAAATGCTACTTGCTGAAGTGAGAGAACCACTTTAAGGTGAAATAATCCCTACTTCAGTCACATTGTGTACTCTGGAAAGCCATTCAGATTAATTCAATAGACTTGATCTTGGCCTTGTTTCGTAGGCTGCAAAGATTCGTGAGCAGGAGGAGAAAGAAGCAGAGAGAATTCGTCTCTTGCAGCTGGAAGAACGGAGAAGGCAACAGGAGGCAGAACTTAGGCGAGTGGAGGAGGAGAAGCAACGAACCCTAAGCTTACATCGGAAGGAGAGAGAGTTGAGAGAGAAATTGTTGAACAGTCTACTGAACAGGAACTTGTACTCTGCTTCTCAAATGAAAGAAGACCCTAAACCACAGCAGATTTACCCTCTCCAACCCAGTGAAAACCTCCCTCCTGACTCGTCTGTGAACTATGTCACATCTACCTCAACACAAACCGCACCAGACTACGAGCCACTCAGGCCTTATCTCCCCTATGCAACTTCAACTCTTCATGCGGTAAATGGAGCCTGTGTAGAAGACGGCCGACTCCAGGACTACAAACAGATGAATATCATGAATCCAGGTCGACCTCTGTATTCACTCACCAGCATTCTAGGCAATAAGATGCATCATGAAAATTCAGGAAATAAAGATCTAGATGTACAGGTGAAGGAAAGTGAAACGCGTCATAGTAAAATAGACGACACTCGTAGACAGGCTAAAGCTAGTAAGCATAGCCACACTCAGGATAAGGCAAAACACAAACGGGACTTGAGTGGAGAGGGGGATGATCACCGAAAGGTGAAGAAGTCGCACAAAAAGCATTCCTCTAGAGATCATAGCCCACGGAGAAGAAGTGTCAGCTCAGAACGTAGCAAAAACAAAGGTAGGGAAAAGATTAGGCATAATCATAAAGAGAAGAAGCATCACCGAAGATCTTACAGCAAAGAAAGGAGATCCTGGAGTAGTTGAATGTGCGATGTCTTCAACATGCTCTCCACACATGGTCAGAAAGCATCCTCACTTAAAGGGGTTGTGCTCATTTGGGGAGGGGGCAAACCCTGCCTCCTGGGCAGACCTGCAAAGGGAAGCATACGTACCGCCTTCCCTCTTCGGGCTCCACTCAGGTCACTGAATGTAAACTTCCAGTTTGACGCCGCTGCAGCCAATCGGTGACCAGCCCCTCTTGCGTCATGCAACCATTTGACATGATGCAAGGGGAGCAGGTCACAGCGATTGGCTGCAGCAGCGTCAAACCGGTAGGCGGGATCCAGCATTGGGAAGCAGGTAAGTGTCCTTTTAAAGGTGTTTTAATACTGAGCTCAGCTTCCACTGACAAAAATGAGAGTTGAGCTGCAGTAACCTGGCATGGCCACTACACACTGCACAGAGCTTCTGGCTCCGTAAACAGTGGGTTTGTCCCGGGGCCGTGGCTCTTACTAGCGGCTGCCTAACCACCACTGATCCTGTAAAGATAGATCAGAAATATCAAAATTCTGGAAAACCCTTTAAAAGCTTTTGTAGAAATGAATGACGGAGCTATAGGGTCCTGCCAAGCTTCTGCGTGTGCTAGTTTGGGTTTCAGCTGGAAAAGACTAGTGAGAAATCCCATATAAAAGCAGGATGTACTAACTGCTGTACGCTACCATGGCGGCTGCTATGGGTCCCGCAGTCTCAAAGGGTCTGAAGTCTAAATGAATTTCAAGGGGTTGTCTGGGGTATGATTCGTTTAGGCTCCGCTTATGTTATTCCTCCGCATAGAAGTCCTCTTTCACACATCAGTTACCAGCGGATGTGTGCTGTTTGGAGTCTCCACGGATCGTGGGGCCATGGTGACATCACAGAAACGGGCCCTATTTTTGTCTGTGATTACAGATCCCTTGTGCGCATTAGTCTATGAGTCTGTGAAAACCATGGACACAACACAAGCCATCCATGTTTGGTTTGTGTTTTTTACGGAGTGTTGCTAGGATATGCTCTGGAAGTAAATTTTCAGCCTAGCAGTGTACAAAGAATGGCACGCGGATAATTTCTCTTCCCATCTTGTCACAGGTGTCATCATGGACACAGAGATGTGAAAGAGGCCTAAGGGGGAGGACACACTTGATGGTTTACTTGTATTTTGTTTTGTGCAACTTGCCGGGCTGGTGTGCCACTAACTTTAAAGGGGTTTTCTGTGACTTTTATATCGATGACCTATCTTTCAAGTGAATGGGGGCAGCGCTGCAGTAACCAGGCATGACCACTACACCGTATACGGCGCTGTGACTGCTTCTGGTGCACAGCAGCTCCTGCAAACCGCTGAACAGCGGGGGTGCCAGGAGTTAAACCGCCATCAATCCTGTATTGATGACCATAGGTAGTAAAGCCCTGGAAAGCCTCTACAACTTCTCACATGGAGCTGGTAAATGTTCATTCTCCTAGGGGGCAGCGTTCCAAATGTGGCCATCGGCCTTTTCTAGTTACATCTTCTGATATCTCTAGCAACCAGGTCGACCTAATTATTAATCTCTGCTCTCCGTCTACTGGTCAGATTTTTCTGCAATCTAGAGAACGTCTTTAAACTTGAAGTAGCTGAGACTGGTCTCGAGAACTGTACATAGTTTTTTTTTTCTTTTAACTTTTTTTTTTTTAAAGGTCCATTTCAGGGTAATTTAAGTACATTTCAAGCAAATAAATAACACCATTTTTTAACTTTTTAGGGACCTTACAGAAGGTTTTGGTTCTGGAAAATAAAATATTTATTTTACCTTTATGTTAAACCTCTTGGACTTGGTCTATTTTATTTGTATTAATGATTACACATTTTATCATTTTACACTCATTTCTCTCTGCAGTACTGTAGATTATCTGTAGCTCTTTGATATGTTCAGCTTCAGATTTCTCAGGCATTACTTATTATCTATAGCTTGTCCTTTTAGGAGTCTGTCCTCAGGAAAGTTGCTGTTAAAGGGGTTGCATGCTTTTTTTTTTATCTATATATATTGATGACCTAGGTCATCATTATCAGATTGGCAGGAGTCTGACACCCAGGACCCCTGCCGATCAGCTGTTTAAAGAGACAGCAGAGCTCGTACAAGCGCTGACTTCTCTTCATTGTTTACCTGCACGCCGCTGCAATGGTGAGCAGATGTAATTACATCTCAGCCGTCCTATTCACTTCTATGGGACAGCTCCTTCCTGTTTGGATAGGACAGAGCCATCCTATTGAAGTGAATGGGGAGACCGTAGTTGTAATTACACCTGCTCACTGCTGCACTTGTGACGGTGAGCAGATAAACAGTGAAGAGAAGGCTTGTACGAGTGCTGTTTTCTCTTCAAACAGCTGATCGGCGGGGGTTCCAGGTGGCAGACCCCTGCTGATCTGGTATTGTTGACCGATTCTGAGGATAGATCATCAATATAAAAAGTGGACAACCCCTTTAAACCAGACACAGTGTTTTGTAGGGCTATCTCAGCTAATTGTAATGCTATCATTCACTTACTAATCCATTGTTTCACTCTGGAGAAAAAGTTGTTTAATCCACATGCAAATGAGCAATTAAGTGCATGGAGGGAGGGTCCAAGTCACCCTGTGCACCCTTACTCCTCCTGCTTCCTCTTCCTGTCCCTCCTTCTCCTTTATTGAGAGGGCCAGGTGCCTACATAGTCATCTTGCTGGACCTGTCGATAAAGGAGAGGGAGGAGCAGGGGTGCACAGAGCGACTTGGGCTTGCCCTCGGTGCACGTTACTGCTCATTTGCATATGGATTAAAAGTACTTCAGAATGAAGCAATGGATCACTATGTGAAAGGTATCATTACATTCAGCTGAGCTAGCCCTACAAGGCACCATGCCTGGTTTAACTGGGAATTTCTTAGTGGCAAACTCAATGGGGTTTTCCCAGAACCATAAAAACTTGTCTGGATCTTTTGCAAAAGGAAATAAACGAATTTTACAAATGCACTTTAATTATGAATATTGTCCTGATTTCTGCTCTGTTCTCCTAATTTGTGTGGGGCTAAACCTTCATGGCATAGCTGTAGAATGTGCCATTAATGTGTGATCATCGTGTTAAAGGGGTCGTCTCACTTCAGCATATGGCATTTATCATGTAGACAAAGGTAATACAGGGCATTTACTAATGTGTTGTGATTGTCCATATTGCCTCCTGTGCTGTCTAGATTAATTTTAATACACTGCTTGTTTCCATGGTTACGACAACCCAGCAGCGGTGTCTGTGCTTGCACACTATAGAAGAAAGTGAGACTGGCGCTTTTTCCTGTAGTGTGCAAGCATGGCCACCTCTGCTGCATTACAGGTGGTCATAACCCCTGGATACAATATATAATTTGATGAAAATGAATCCTGCCAGCAAAGGAGGCAATATGGACAATCACAATACATTAGGAAGTGCCTTTTAATAACTTTACCTACAAGATAAATTCCATTTGCTGAAGTGAGACAACTCCTTTAAGGTTGCCGTACATTCTTGAGGTAAAATTTAACAGCAAACATGTTAGAAAATCATCATAGCATTTCTGTGAAATATCATTCGTCCTGCTCCCAGTGTGAATAAACTTGTATGGCTGAGGATGAATGACTGTAATGGACTCCTTCTTTCTAATGATCGGTGGAATGTCCCAGCTCGTGGGAGCGCACTGACAACATGTTGATGGCATATCCTTTGAAAATGCCACCATATACACTCAACAAAAATATAAACGCAACATTTTCGGTTTTGCTCCCATTTTGCATAAGCTGAACTCAAAGATCAAAGATCTAGTCAGGTCCAGACCCCGATGAGGACGACGAGCATACAGATGAGCTTCCCTGCAACGGTTTCTGACAGTTTGTGCAGAAATTCTTTGGTTATGCAAACCGATTGTTGCTACAGCTGTCCGGGTGGCTGGTCTCAGACGATCATGGAGGTAAACATGGTGGATGCGGAGGTCCTGGACTGGTGTGGATACACGTGGTTTGTGGTTGTGAGGCCAGTTGGATCTCTGAAACGCCTTTGGAGACAGCTTATGGTAGAGAAATGAACATTCATTACATGGGCAACAGCTCTGGTAGACATTCCTGAAGTCCGCATGCATTGCGACATATGTGGCATTGTGCTGTGTAATCAAACTGCACATGTCAGAGTGGCCTTTTACCCTGGGTTCAGACCTGAGCGTTCCAAAAACGCGCGTTTTTGACGCGCGTTTTTGCAAATAGGAAACGCGCGTTAGTACGCGCGTTCTTGTGATTGACTACTGTGGTGTCAATCACAAAACGCGCGTCAAACGCCCCAAAAGAAGCTCAAGTACTTGTTTATGCGTTGGGCGTTTTACAGCGCGTTCAAACGCGCTGTAAAACGATCAAGTGTGAACCACTCCCATAGGGATGCATTGGTTTTAATCTGTTGAGCGTTTTACAGCGCGTTTAAACGCGCTGTAAAACGCTCAGGTGTGAACCCAGGGTTATTGTGGGCAGTCTAAGGCACACCTGTGCAATATTCATGCTGTCTAATCAACACCTTGATATGCCGCACCTGCGAGGTGGGATGGATTATCTCGGCAAAGGAGAAGTGCTCACTAACACAGATTTAGGCCTAATTCACACGTCCGTAGTGTTTTGCGGATCCGCAACACATCTTGCCCCCAGCCCTATAGAGATGCCTATACTTGTCCACAATTGCAGGCAAGAATAGGACATGCTCTATATTATTGCGGAGCCGATGGCCGGAAGATCGGCGGTGCGCTCTGCAAATGATGATGCGGAGAGCACAGTGTGTGCTCTCCGCATCCATCACGTCCCCATTCAAAATGAATGGGTCCGCACCAGTTCCGCACATTTGCGGAACGGGTGCGGACGAACATTGTGGACATGTGAATAGGGCCTTAGACAGTTTTGTGAACAATATTTTAGAGTAATGGGTCTCGTGTATGTAGAAAATGTTTCAGATCTTTGAGTTCAGCTCATGCAAAATGGGAGCAAAACTGAAAGTGTTGCGTTTATATTTTTGTTCAGTGTATATATCCTCCCTTTAGACTGATGCAAGGTCTAAGCCCCAAGCGTTCTCTTTTAGGTGTCTGTTGAATCCCATGCCCTGTGTGTGCTTTGTGTGATACCTGCTCTCAAAAAGACCTAGTATATCGCTTTAGGTGCATTCACACGACTGCATGTATTTTGCAGTCCACAAAACAATGATCTGCAAAAAATACGTATGATGTCCGAGTTGCATCCTTTTCTTTGCGGATCCGATACAACAATGCCTATTCTTGTCCGCAAAACAGACAAGAATAGGACATGTTCTAACTATTTTGTGGGACATGCGGATATACTGAATATATTGGTATGCTGAATTCTCAGCTGACCTTCAACAGTTGGCCCTACAAGCCTCATCCCAATGACACTTCTGCTGTTATTTTGTACTTTATCATAGGCACTCTCTAGAGAACTATACTGATAAATGTTAGGATTGACTTATTTATTGCAGTACGTGTATTCTGCCACTAGAGTGTGCTGCCGCTTTTTCAACTGGATTCATGATATTTTGTAGAAACGCATTAAAGGGGTTATCCAATATATCAGACTTCAGAAAGTTGCCGTCCCTCATCGATCATACTGGTCTCTGGCCGGCTCTCCCTCATGTGCTGATTCTGTAGACGACGGAGGATGCACGTGCCCTCTGCATTCAATCACTGGCCGCAACAGTGACCTGCTCCCCTTGTGTCACGTGACCATTTTGGCTGCATAGGGCATGTGTGTCACCTCCCGCCAACAGGGTGTTAATATCAGTACACCAGCCTACATCCAGCAGCAAGGACCAGGTAAGTATGGTCACCACCGTGATTTGGCCCCTCTGTGATGTCTGATATAATGATAGATAACCCTTTTAAATATAAACCTTCTGTCTACATTACATTTAAGTTATACAGCTCCCTTCTGTGACTTGTTTTCCTGTGACCTTTGGCTTTGTTCACACTTGTGTTGTGGATTCCATTTACAACATTGCAATGCTAAATACACACTATGGACAAAAGTATTGGAAACCTACACATTACTGCTACGATCTATGAGCTTTTCTGACATCCCATTCTACATCCACTGGAATTAATATCCAGTTGGTTACCCCTTTGCAACTAAAACCCATTTCCAGGATGTCATCCATGACAGCACACATGGAGGACGTCCTTAAATACTTCTAAAGGGACAGGAAGCACAGAGAGGTTAAAAGTAGAGTTGAGCGAACTTGTGTTTTAAGTTTGGCGTCCAAAGTTCGGGTTATCAAAGCATCCCCTTATGGACTCCGCTACCACGGACCATAACGGCATTTGGAATCCATAAGGGGATTCTTCAATGAACCTGAACCTTGGACAACACTAAGGACCTGGGGTGACGTCACCGTCATGTGATCAGTGCAGGGGTCGTGGCTCAGTACTGGATTAGATAAGAGGTTGTAGGCTACCACCTCTTATCCAATCCAGTACTAAGCCACGCCCCCTGCACTGATCACATGACAGTGACGTCACCCCAGGTCCTTAGTGTTGTCCAAGGTTTGGGTTCATTGAAGAATCCCCTTATGGATTCCAAATGTCGTTATGGTCCGTGGTAGCGGAATCCAGATGCTTCGATAACCCGAACTTTGGACGCCGAACTTAAAACACAAGTTCGCTCAACTCTAGTTAAAAGCCCTTCCAACACCAGTGTTTTTCCTGTCCCTTACAGGTCAGCAGCCAACACAGAGGATCCCTGTTAGGCCTCATGCACACGAACATATTTTCCTTTGGTGTCCGTTACCCATCGAGGCCGCAGGGTCTGGTTGCTCTCTGGAGAGGCTCTCGGCTCCGTAATGCATCTCTCCTTCTCTGTCTCCCTCCACGTGCAGAACGCAGCCATATTGTAGGCGTTCCCAGGAGCGTCACTTCTAGCGGCATCGGCACGCCTCTGCAAGCCAGGTGACGTCATCCCGCAAGAGGGCACGCTGGAATGCCTGGCGCGGTGTGGATGGCCTAGCAATGCAGGAGTCCCCATTAGGAATGGACTTGCATTATCTATATCGGGATTCTGCTGTAGGATGGAGTCCCAGAAGAGGGAGGAGCAGACTGGCGGCGGCAGGAGGCATGGAGCCAAATTCGGTTTAGTATTTTGATACAGTAATTTATACGAACAAATCTAGAACTGAACTATTGTTTAAACCTAAAAGGACTAACATAATTAAAAATGACACAATGGATTCTGAACAGCCCACACTTGTTCTTACATACAGCCGCCAGTTCACACAAATACAACAAGCTATTAGAAAATGTCTTCCCATTTTATATGAGGATAGTATGCTATATGACACCTTAAAAAATAGATGCAGAATAGTATCAAGGCGGCCCAGTACATTGGCCAGTGTTCTTTCCCCCTCGCTTTCTACACATACCACAAATAAATCATTGGGTACCTGGATAAATTACCTAGGTTTTACCAAATGTGGAGGACACCCATGCAAAATGTGTAGTTGGGCCACACCATCAAGAAATTTTCACAATTCTACACATACGGAAATATTCCCGATAAAAAGTTATATTAATTGCAATACAATGGGTATTATTTATGTCATTGAATGTACAATGTGTGACCTTATGTATATAGGGAGTTCCAGCAGGAAATTTAAAACAAGACTGCTGGAACATGTCAATTATATTATTAACCCCTTAGCGACGGGCACATCAAATGCAGCTAATCACTTTATTAACAACACATAACCCTAGTTTGACCAAAAAGTTGAAAAAGTAGTTGTCCCTTTGAGAGGAGGTAATATGAACAAGAAGGTTTTGCAGCAGGAGGCATTTTGGATATTTAGATTGAATACCAGATATCCTCAGGGTCTTAATCTGAGGAAATAATTGATGTATTTTTATCAATATTGTTGTATTCCTATATGCATAAGCGAATAACAGCCATTATTTTTTTTTCCCCCAACAGTTATATGAAGATTTCCTAGTAATTCTAGGTTTCTCCTTCTTTTTATACCTATCTTTCATGCTTGACTTTTTATCCCATTCACACTATGCAGTTTTTCTGGGCATAAATATTTGATGCTAGGGTCTTGATCCAGAACATGTTCTGTGATTGAAGTAGATCATGCCCTGGAAATGTGCTTTTGTGTTTTGTATTATGCATTTTATATTTAGTATTTTGTGGGATTCATTATATACATATGTATTTTTTATGTTGTTAAAAGCAGATCACAGGTGTAGCACATGACAGAGCGTTGGAGTGCCCTGCCTCTGGGAGGAGGCCCCCTCCACCTTCTGTTGAGGGAGTGGATCTATTTAATCCTGGAGGTTTGGCAGTCCATACGATTACCATTAAGAACGCCATAGTTCGAAACGCGTCAATTGTGCGGTGGTGTAAGGTGGTGTCCACATGATGTAATTTGTTACCGAAAATAAAGACGAAGCAACAAAACGATTTACAAGTGCTGTAACTTTCTTACTGTTGTTTACCAGAAGCTAACCCTCTGTGGTGGCCATCAATAGCTGCCATGCTCTGTCCTTTTACTCCAATTGTCTCTAATTAAGATATGGAGCAGGGGCTTAGGAGGTGAGATGCAGGCCATAGCATCAAACCAGCCCTACCTTCAGCATGCTGCTTTGATTTCATGTAGTGGTAACCTCTCTAGTTCCCCTGTAGTCTGCTCCCCAAGTGGCCAAGGAAAGAGGTAATAACTGAGTGCTATTCCAAGTTGCTGTTTCCATTCTAAGCCACATGCCATTTACAGCTTGCGGCCTAGAATGCCTGTGTCCCTGTGTCATATGTACACTGTCTCATATAGTGGCCTGTGGCCTATGACTGTGTACAACAGGGCAGTGAACCAGGGGCTCCCATTCCCTACCGGAGTATCCTGTCCTCAGGACAGTGATGCAGTTGAATTCAGGAGGGGATCTGCGGCCAGTTACAAGAGTACTCGATGCTCCCAGTATTAATTACCACTCACTAGATCATTATGTACTTGGCCAGCAGCAGTGAGGAAGGCTTGGGCTGCTTCATGGGAATCAGCCCACTGAGAAATTTCCCTGTAGTGTCTATGGCCAGATTGTCCTTGGTAATCTAGTTTTATGACTGTTGTGAAAATCTGATGTGATTTTGGATCAACTTTATGCAGAAATATAAAAAATTCGAAAGGATTTTCAGCACCACTATATGTCCGGACCCATGAGTGTGGGAGAACACTACTAGCTAGAACAAGGGAACAGACTCTAGCAAACCACATTCATCAAATACAAATGTAAAGACATCTAACTGGTGTTGCTATTTTACAGAAAAAGTCATGAAAGGCAGCAACTGATAAATATTGTAGGGATGTCATTTTATGGTCAAACAGAAGGTAGACTAGCCAAAATCACCTTGGATTAAATGACACGGGGTGGATTTCCCCCACTTTCTCAGCATGGAATGGTGACTGGCCACTCCAGTATTTGTATGGGTGGAAGACACAGTGCTGACATTGGAACCTCTTCTGTCGAGCAAAGAATGATGTAGGTGTGGCCATTACGGCATACTTGCACTCTGTAAGGGAAGCCCCAGAAGTATTGCATGTTGTGTTGTCAACATCAAGAAAGGGTCTCACCGGTCTCCTGTTCATCAGTGTGGGTCTGGATACATTGGGCAAATGTGGCTCTGGCATACTCTCTGATGTTTCTTAGGCGCACCTTTTTCAGTTGATATCCATGAATTCTGCAATCTATCATGAGATCTGTCAGAATCAGCAGGGTGGGACAACAACAAACAGGTCCTGTTTAAATGTTAAATCATGGGGTACCATGTAAAACACCCTTTAGAGTAGTCAGACCTGTAGTGATCACCATAAGAAGGTGTTTTTAAAGACCCACATTGCCCATGTATAACAGCAAAATTGCTGTCCAGTAGTGAGCATATGAATCTACATACAGAGTACTGTATCTTTGTATCCAAACCTTTCTAGGCAATCATTTATGTTTGAGAAAGGTCTCTTCTTCAGTCAGAAATGTCCAACATGTTGAAAGTGCATGTTGATTGTCCAATAAAGAGGTTTTCCAGGATTAAAATATTGATGGTCTGTGGTTAGGCTAGGCCATCAATATCAGGTCAGTGGTGGTCCAACTTCTGGTAACTCTAGTGATTTGCTGATTGAAGTGACAGCATACACTGCATCACCCACTATGTCTGGTACTGCAGCCCAGGCCTATTCAGGTGAATGGCATTTAGCTGCAATACTAGGCACAGGCACTACAAAATGTACACAGCCGTGTCTGCTGAACAGTGAAGGGGAACTGCTTCAATCAGGGGTGCCAGAAGTTGTATGCTCACCGATCTTATTTTAATGTCCTAGTCTAAGAATAGGCAATCAATATCATAGTACCAGAAAATCCCTTTGATAAAAAGTTGGCTTCATGGGTGGAATAATTGAGTTCTATGGTTTGATACCATAGACCTATTGAGGTCTATGGTATCAAACCAGGATGAGAGGTAGTATGCAACACTTACCACCGCACTCCACCACAAACTGCACAAATACATATTTGTCTTTAAATACAGAACAGATCAGGGATCGTATTGACAGAACAAATTTTGATAAGAAACTAGCATGTGGATTACAGTAGACAAGCCAGTTTTGTGATTGTCTGCAGTGTCAACTGTAGATAAAGTAAATGATATATGGTCATATTTGAACTGTTGGTAGAATATAACAAAATATTGTAAAGTTTAGTATAAGTATTTCAATGGTGTCAATCAGTGTGGACACCAAGGTGAAAATTAATGTGGCTAAAAAGCATTTAAAGCCTTGAAGTCGAGGGTTCAGAAAAAGCATTCCAGGCTTACAAAGAGAGGAAATGTAAAAAGGAAATAAAGTCGGCTTAATTAGCCACAGAAAAACAAATTGCGGATGACATTAAAATAAATCCCAAGAGCTTCTATAAAGACGGTATATAAAGGCCAAGACAAAAGAATGTAATAATACTGGCAAATTGATTGCAGAGATATTAAAGAGTAAATAAACTTTTCTGAAACTTTCTTTTAAAATGTTCTAAATAGCCTAAAATGATTTTGTAATGTACCTTATTAATCAATAAAACAGTTTTTGCACAGGCCAGAGCACACATTGCCGCTCCCACCTGTGCTCCCCTCAAGCTTGGCTAAATTCTGGCACAGCACGTTTGCTATGCCGGGATTTAACTGAGCAGAGCAAGTTCCTGTCTGAGCCCGCTCAGCTCAAGGCACTCTATAGAAAATCGTTACAGGAGTAGTAATATGCTATAGAGAGCTTTGAGCTAGGTGGAGCCTTCTTAGGCAGGAAACCGCCCCTCTTAACTAAATCTTGGCATAGCACATCTGTCAAGGCACAGAATTCCAATCCAGAATTTAGCCAAGCTTGAGGGGAGCACGGGCAGGAGCAGCAATGTGTACTTCAGTAAAGCACACACATGACAGCATGGGCGTAGCTATAGGGGGTGTAATAGTAGCAGTTGCTACCGGGCCCAGGAGCCTGAGGGGGCCCAAGGACCCTTGTGCCGCATAAGAAGATCCTGGTATTATAGACAGTGTATGCTGGTAGGATTTTGCACTGGGGTCCAGAATGTTCAAGTTACACCTCTGGCTGGAGGGAAGAGGTTATGTCAAGAAGTTGGCATGAGGGGGTGCCGTTTCAATTTTTGCCTCATTCTGCAAGCTATGTGCTCCCCTTCATTTACCAGTGAGCTGCCAGCACTAGATGGCATTCAGCGGGACAGCAATCAAGGTTTTCTGGCCCAAATACAATTCATCCATGGGTACTAAGGGAATTGAGCTCAGTAATTAATAGACCACTGTATTTCATCTTCTTACACTCTATTGAAACAGAGTCAGTGCCACAGGATTGAAGGACGGCAGATGTTTTACCATTATTCAAGAAAGGTAAAAAGGTGAAAGCGTGTAACTACCGACCGGTAAGTCTGACATCTGTGGTATGTAAAATATTTGAAGGCATTCTAAGAGATGAGCTACAAAAGTACAGTATATAGCAGTAAATAAACTAATAACTGATAACCAGCCTGGATTGATTCAAAACAGGTCATAACTAACCAACATGTTGGGTTTGTATGAGTAGTGCAAATCTGGATATTGGTCATGTGGCAGATGTGATATATCTGGATTTTGCAAAAGCATTTGAACAGAAAAGCCATGTACTAAAGCTACTAATGCAAGGACTAGAGGATATACACATAGGTAAATAATTGGTTAAGGAATAGAAGACAAAGGGTTGTTGTAAATGGTACATACTCAAAATGGGCTAA
Organism: Bufotes viridis; assembly: GCA_033119425.1. Classification (NCBI taxonomy): domain Eukaryota; kingdom Metazoa; phylum Chordata; class Amphibia; order Anura; family Bufonidae; genus Bufotes; species Bufotes viridis. Next base: position 116,728,042 of record CM065591.1, on the reverse strand, counting down.
AGTCATCAAGGGGGTATCACATGGATCTGTGTTAGGTCCAATTCTCTTTTACGCTTCAATTCAAATAGGTGCAGTGTATTTGAATGGAGGAGATATCACATGGAGGTTCTTTGCCTGGTCACATGGCCCTCCATCATCAGCCATTTTATGGACAGGACCTCTGAGTGGACAGCACAAAAGACTTTGTAAACAAGGGGGCATACCTCATGAAATATAGAAAATGGTGCAGAATTTCAACATAAACTATATTAGTAAGTGCCATAATCATCTTACAAACACATTGGTCAACAATAACCAGAATGTGGCCAACCCCTTTAAACCCTTTCCCGACCAGCGCTGTAATAGTCACTACGGCGTGCTGATCGGGCGGATGCAGGAGCTGCGCCCGCCCGATCAGCTGCAGGGAAACGGCTCTTCCCGTTTGCCGGACCCCTGCTGTATGCGCCAGCATGGGTGAAAACACAGATGCTGGTGGATTAATGCTTAGTATGCTGCGATCAGTGCTGACCGTGGCATGTGCTGGGTGTGGGAGGTAGGGAGCTCCCTCCCCTTCCCCATCAGGCCTTCCTTCCATCTAAGCCTGTGAGATCCAGCCCCCTGGATCTCACAGGCAGGAAGGCTGTAAGTGTATTACAATGAGTAATACACTTACAGCCGATGCATCACAATACAGAAGTATTGTAATGCATTGTACAGGGGATCAGACCCCCAAAAGTTGTGGGGGGAAAAAAAAGTTTTGCATTATAAAAAAAAAAAGTTTCAAGTAAAAAAAGAAAAAGCCTTCTTTTCCTATAATTAAGTAATAAAAGAATTGTAAAAAGCAGGAAAAAAAAAAGAAAAGTATCTATAGTATTAGGTATTGCCGCATCCGTATCGACTGGCTCTATAATAATATCACATGATCCACCCTGTCAGGTGAATGCAGTAAAAAAAAAAAAAAACTGTGCCAAAACAGCCATTTTTGTAAGTGTAATACCAAGCGATCAAAAAGGCGTATTTAGCCCAAATTGGTACCAATCAAACCGACATCTCATCCTGCAAATTTTCTGAGCACCGCCTCGCGTCCTCGGAATCTCCTCCTTGCTGGCCAACGTCACAGAGCTGGAACGCCGAAATCTCGCAATGCGCGAGCTAGCGCATGCGTAGTTAGTTCCCTGTGCTGATGCCAGCACAGGGAAGGAACATGATGCAGACACTGCGCATGCACTAGCTCGCACAACGCGAGATTTCGGCGCTCCAGCTCTGTGACGTCGGCCAGCAAGGAGGAGATTCCGAGGACACGGGGCGGTGCTGCGCTCAGAAAATTTGACTCATCTCCGGACACAAGAGTCATATCAGGTTAATTTGCATATCACTAAAATCCTTTTTTTGATGCAATAAAAGCACACAGAGCTATGGGGACTGGGTACTGCGGATGTGCTAGCCGCCATCTAGCAGCCCATGTCCCCAGCTCTATACACAAAATCCTGGTGACAGATTCCCTTTAAGACAATCGCCCAAAAAAATAAATAAATATGGCTCTCATAAAATAGCAACACAAAAACAAGATTTAATTCTTTTCAAAAATGAATTTACTGTGTAAAACTTAATAAAAATAAAAAGAATAGGTATCGCCGCATCGGTCACAATCTGCTCTATAAAAATATCACATTATATACCCCCCTCGGGTGAATAGTGGAAAAAAAATTTTACTACACCAAAACAGCCTTTTTTTCATCTTGCCTCACAAAAAGTGTAATACCAAGCAATCAAAAAGTCTTATGTACCCTAAAATGGTACCAATGTAAAGGTCACCTCATCCCACAAAAAATGAGCTCCCACTTAAGACAATCACTCAAAAAATTAAAACCAATGGCATCCATAAACCAATCCATCAAAATCTGCGCTGCAAAATCCATATGGCGCTCCTTCCGTTCTGAGTCCTGCCAAGTGCCTCCACAGCAGTTACCGCCACATATGGGGTGTTGCCGTATTCAGAAGAAAATGGGTAACAAATTTTGGGTGCTTCTTTTCTTGTTACCCCTTCTGAAAATGAAAAATTTGGGGCTAAAGCAAGTTTTAGATGGGAAGAAATGAAACTTTTCATTTTAACAGCCAAGTGTTTTCAAATTCTGTAAAAAGCTTAGGGGGTCAAATTGCTTAGTACCCCACTTAAAATTTGAGGGGTGTAGTTTCTAAAATGGGGTCATTTATGTGTGGTTTCCATTATATAAGCCCCTCAAAATCACTTTATAACTAAGTTGGTGCTTAAAAAATGTTTTAGAAATTTTGTTGAAAATTTAAAAAATGGCTTCTAAACTTCTAAGCTTTCTAAAGTCCTAAAAAAATAAAATGACGTTTACAAAAGGATGCCAACATAAAGCAGACATGTGGGGAATGATGGCCGATAACTATTTTATGAGACATTACTATCTGTCTTAAAAGTAGAGAAATTCAAATTTTGTTTTTTTATAAATAAAGAAAAAATATATTGATTTGACTCATATTGAGCACTGTCGTGAAGTACTGTACAATGTGTCACGAGAAAACTGTCTCAGAATGGCTTGGATAAGTAAAAGTGTTCCAAAGTTATTACCACATGAAGTATAACACATGTCAGATTTGCAAAAAATGGCCTGGGCAGGAAGGTGAAAACTGACCCGGGGTAGAAGGAGTCAATGTCAGGCAGCAGCTGAAAAACCAAATAAGATTTTAGGGTGTATAAAAAAAGATATAAACCAGTGATTACATTGTAATATTATCCCTTTATATCCTCAATGCCCTGTGGAACCAGATGATGAATGCCACACAACTCCAGGCATGTTTAAGGGAGGTTAGAGGCACTCAAGTGGATGTCAGACCGCTCAAAACTGTTTACATTAGCATGGTCTGCGTTCTAGATGCCCTGCAAGGCATAGGCGTCATCGTCTTGCATGGGCCAGGATAGGAAGAATCTACGCTGGATGAGGGACCAGTGGGCCTCAGTGCTGAACTACACATATACCAAGGGCCCTGCAGGAGTGGGATTTTTAAATACTAAAAGGCCATAAAATGCATCAGTTTTTAATATCCATTAAAAACGGGTGCAAAATGGCCTCGAAACACAGACAGTGTGTCTGTTTTTAGCGGTAGTTTTTTTTTTTAATACTGTTGTGTCCATGTAGCCTTATAATTATTCAGCGATTCACTAATGTGTGAATGAAGCATTAATATGACACATATACTAATCCTATGGCAAAGTAAATGGCATAACAAAAAAAAAAAACATCCTAATTAGAGATGCTCGAATCAAAACTGACAAAGTGGAATTCGATCCGAATTTTCAGGAATTATTCGATTCGCACCGAATTTTCTCATGCTTCGTGGCAACAAATTGCATTTTTTCCTAAAATGGCTGCTGCACGTGTGAGGGCATGGAGAAAGGAACTCTGGGAAGGCGGGATCACCCATAATGCCATGCATGCAGCCAATCAGCAGCCAGCCAGCCCTGTGATGTCACAGCGCTATAAATAGCGTCAGCCATCTTAGATTCTGCCATTTACCAGTGTACTTAGTGCAGGGAGAGATGTTAGCAGGCGCTAGGGAGAGTGGTAGGAAAGACTTGATTGTGGTGAAAAAACAAATTATAACTGCAGGGAAAGGATATGGAGGTATCGTTCCAGAGCATTTATGTAGAACAGGGTTTAGTAGGGGAGGTTACAGCCTGAGTAATAGGAACAATCCTATTACACCTTGGTGCACTGACTGGGGATCCAAATTATAGTGGTATGATACCTACTATAAATGAAAAAATAGAAGTTCTTTGCGCACATTTTTCATCAAACGTGTGTCGGGACCATCTACCAAGCGTTATGGTGGCTTCTGCAGATGGGTACCTAACACTAACAGAACTGCCTCTCTTGGACTTACCTAAGCCTACAATATTCAGGGCGGTGTAAGAACCAGCTACATTTATACTCTGCTCAGAAGCCCCAGGCAGATGGACGTTGCTTAGTCTAAACGAGGCGCTACCTGCAATATATACTACAAGACATTTCCAAGTGCATATCCATAAAGCAAGCATACAGATAATAAAACATGGCTGCATAACATTTCACTGTTTATATTTTTTTAATTTATAGTAGGTATCATACCACTTTAACTTAGAATGATCCCCATTTCTTAGTTCTATTGTTTGCATGTGAAATGTTGTGCAGCCATGTTTTATCATCTGTATGCTTGCTTTAAAAATTAGGGCCTTATTGCTGTTCAGCAGTGCAGTGATATATTCCAAAGCCCTGTTTGCCATTTATTAGTGGCAAAAGAAAAAATATTTGATCTAACATTTGATTATTTGATCTAACAGTATGTCAGACAGAGAAGTGCCAGGCCCTGCACAGAGGAGTGGCAGTGGCCTAAATGTTTCTGGCGCAGGCAGAGGTCGCAGCAGAGTAAGAGTCAGGCGTCACTTCAAGAGGCCTGAGCTCCCAGTGTCAGCTAGTGGTTGTGTCTTGACCAGCAACCCAGCGGTTCTTGAATGGTTTACTCGATCTTCGACTTCGTCGGTGGGTTCGTCAGACACAATCCTTAGTTGGCATGGCCTGGGAACAGGCCATGTGCCCTCACCTGTCCTCAACCTGCCTCTGTCCTTTTCTGTTCCCTTAGCCAGAGAAGTATTGTATTCTGTGGGCTCAGCTCTACTATACAGTGAGGACAAGCTACAAGAAGACAGTCAGCAGCAGCTACTGGCAAGCCAAGATGTGGAGAAGACATCCGCCGCTTCCTCCACTAGGCGGGCAAGCAAAGATGAGGAGAGTGGCGTGGAAGCTGGTGGAGCGATCAGGCTCCTGACCCAGAGACGGTTGAGGAGGACATCAGTGGGAGCCGGGTGACGAAGGGGATCCATTTTTTTTTTCATTTTTCTTTTCTTTATATAATAATGTAATATTATAAAATCCGGTGTCTCCATGATAAATCTGCAGCGTGGGGGCCCCATGTGGCTTCTACACACTTGTAAGATAACCCTTCAGCGGGGTGAATAAATGCCGGATGACGGGGATGCTCCATGACCCTGTCAGGAGCTTCTGTCGGGAGCAGCGGTTCATTTCTGAGATGTCCGTATAGTGTGGGGGAAACCCTCTCCATCTTCGTGCACCACAGGATGTCTCCTTTTCTATCCATGATGACTGGGAACTCGTGATGTTTTCCCTGACAAAGAGACCAGGGGCTGGTAGTTATGGTTTGAATCTTGATGAACTTTGTGACTCTTCCGGGCTCCAAGCAATCTTGAAGCTTTTTCTTGTCATTGTCTGTAACTACTAGACGTCTGTTCATGCCAGGCAGGTTCCCCCAGAAGTAGCTGGCTCGATGTGCAGCCGATACTGCACTTGCATCAATCTTGACGGGATTCATCTCCAGGTGCAGAGAAATTGTTTTTGGAATGCTTTCTCCATCGCATCCACATTCTCAAATAACTAGGAAGACTGCCCGATTCTCTCCTGTCTTAGGCAACACTTTATTGAGTAATCTTGAAAAGTCCAAAAACTGTTGTCCACTGCCCCCATAAAGGCCTTTCCGGCACGGGTTAACCATCAATAAGTCATTACAAGGACTGCCACTAATTATCAGATCGAATTGTTCCCATTCTTCAATCTGTTTTCTGGTTATATTCTGTATGTCGCCCACATATACCATCTGCCCTGGATGGCGTACCCGTCCTATCGTGATGGTGTCCTCACACACCTCCGATGCTATAAATTTTTCAATGTTGATTTTAAGCTTTTTCCATGATGACTGGGAACTCATGATGTTTTCCCTGACGAAGCGACCAGAGACTGGTAGTTATGGTTTGAATCTTGATGAACTTTGCGACTCTTCTGGGCTCCAAGCAATCTTGAAGCTTTGTCTTTTCATTGTTTGTAGCTACTAGAGGCCTGTTCATGCCAGGCAGGTTCCCCCAGAAGTATCTGGCTCGATGAGCAGCCGATACCGCACTTGATTCTAAGCTTTTTGAAAGCCATTAATCCTGTCTGTCCTTTCTAACACACCGACATACTCCTGAAATACTCTGTGCTGCTGGGGGCCCTGCTATTTCCACCTTGTAACTCTTAGTCCACAATCTTCAACAAGATCAGCACATTCCTCTCCTGAAATACTCTGCACTGCTGAAGAATCCTGCTCCTTTCACTCTCAGTGTGTGATATGCTACTCATCTTTTATTTTAAGATTTAAATAACATGTGAACATGCAGGAGTAATATACGTCCTAGAATGTCCCTGTCACCTTTAATACGTTGGCAGGACTTTAAGAAAATTAAATCATAAGGCTTGGTAGTTTTCTCTTAGTTTCCTCCCTAAAGGGAAACTGGCAATCATCAGTAAGTGGGCAGGGAGAGCAGGAGCTCCTGAAGAACCATAACTCTAGGCTTGGGCTGCAATGATTATAAATCTGGTCCTCAGTGCAGTATGCTGGCAGCCCACTGTATATGCAGTAGCATTATGCATCTTCTATTTCAAAAGTTGTGTGTGGTGGTTGGTAGGGGGTTGAATTGCCTTACTAAAGTAGAGTGAACTGTTTGTACTAACATCAGCCTCATCCTTGTGTCCATCAACATCTGCATTATCACAGTACCACCTTGTTTTATAAAGCACTGGGACCCCTGACTTGCACTTCAAAACTCATCTTCACCAAGGGCACCCCAACTTACACCAAGCAGGAGAAACCCAAAACCAGTAAATGCCTAAAGAGATAAACGTTGTTCCCTTCCTATCACTGTATGGCCTAGGGGAGCATTTGATTAGTTTACACTTGAGTTATTTTGTCAGTGATTCTAAGAGTGACACCTGTCATCTGCATGTCATACTGACTCACAGTATATTTTCACTACTACAGTAGACTCCCCATGCGTGTTACTGCAAGGCACAGTGTTCTACAACACTATAACGACTCTCTGCAGCAAGGAAATAGCCGTTTTTTAACTAAATTCGCTGTGAACATATTCGGATCGAACCAGCGAATCAAATTTTTTCAAAATTCTCTCATCTCTAATCTTAATATACAGAGTTTTACAGAGCTTGCATGTTGGGGCACCTTTGCCATGTAGCTCTGTTGCATAGCCTTTGTGTACTGCCATACTGGTTCTTTGCTCATATGCAGGAGTCCTAAGGGGACATCCATGGCTATTCCCATTTAAATATTATTTTTATTAAATTTTGTCAGTTAATACAAACATATGTAGGTAATGAAAATTCGCATTTCTTTTGCTGCGAATAATATACATGGATTCCATGGCTATTCCATGTACACCATCGATCCATAACAGAGAGTGGTATGCACACCGTGATGTGCTGCTCATACATAATAAAGAATTTATGCCATCTTAAAATGTATGTTCACAAAGGCCAGAAGTCTAGCAAGCAAAATGGGAGAGCTTGAGGCCTTGGTACTGGAGAAACATATTGATGTAGTTTTGTTGCTGAGACATGGCTGGACTGATCTCATCATTGGGCTGCAAAAAATGACAGGGATAAACTCAAAGTATGTCTGTATGCTAGGAGTGATATGAAAGTAAGTGTGAAAGAAACAATTGTGGATGAAGGTTGTGAGGATGTTGAAACCTTGTGGGTGGAATGACAGAGGGAAGAAAATAATGAAAAAAATAATTCTTGGTGTGATCTATAGACGATCAAGTACCGTACAGTATATGCCCAAATGGAGCAAGCAGCGCAGGCTGGCACAGTGGTGAGATTTTAACTACAGTATCCAAACATAGATTGGTGACATGGTTCTTCAGAACAAATTTATGGGCTAGTTTGTAGAAGATCCCACTAGAGGCGATACTGTGCTGGATTTTGTCATTTCTAACAATGTAGAGCTTGTGGGAAATGTCACTGTCCATGAAAATCTTGTTAACAGTGACCACAATATTATTATATTCCAACTAAGGGCTCCTTCACACTTGCGTCGTCCGGATCCGTCGTGTACTACACATAACGGAATTACACGACGGATCCGGAAAAACGCATATAAACGCATCATAATTGCAATCCGGATCCGTCTTTCAGGATTATTTCCTGATATACGGATCCGGAAAACCGGAATGCACCTCAAGCGTCTTGTAGCCGGATCCGTCGTCCGGATCCGTGCTGTATACGGATCCGTCGTCCGGATCCGTCGTAACAACGGAATTACCTGAAAAATTAAGCGGATCAGTCATTTAATCTTATCTTTATCAGACAATGTATATTTGCATTTTAAAAACCAATCAGATATGCAAATTTTTTGGGATATAAAGAGTAAAAATTGCAGACTACACCTCAGACTGAGATTTGGATTGTCGCCAGGATGATGCCTGATCAAGCTTTTGCGTGGAAAGCCCTTATATTGATTTCTAGATGGAGGAAACAAGAGAGAGAAAGACGTCGGCGTCAGCTACGTCGTTATTGGGTGCATCCGATATCCTCTGCACGTATGACCGAAGGTGCATTTGAACTGCTTTACCCGAATTACGTCTATATCCCGAAAAATTTTATAATTATTTTCGGATGACTATCGATACCTTCGATGATCTACTAGAGCGAGTATCACCAAAACTAACTCGAATGGACACGTCTTTCCGCCGGTGTGTCTCACCCACCGAACGACTTATGGTGACCATCCGGTAAGAAACTGATATATAGCTTATATATATATATTTTTTATATGTGTTGTTAATTATTCATATTTCAATTTCAAATTTTCTAGCACCTATAATTAGCCATCAAAAATGTATTTCTACTAGATCTTTAAACTATATATACATTTTTTAAAGAAATAGGATACTTATGAAAAGATTTAAATTCCATAATATGTAATGGTTATTTATCAAACATATAATTTTTATTTTTTTCTTCAGTTTTCTGGCTACAGGTGATAGCTTCACGTCGTTGCACTATAACTTCCGCCTTGGAATTTCTACAATTTCCAGCATTGTCAAAGAAACCTGTAAGGTTTTATGGGACGAACTACACGATGAGTTCATACCGACCCCAAATCGCCAGAGATGGCTACAAATTGAAGAAAAATTCCGAGAGGTGTGTCAATTTCCGCATTGTGTTGGCGCAGTTGATGGAAAACATATCCGCATAATAAAGCCGCCAGGTACAGGATCGGAATTTTTCAACTACAAAAAATATTTTTCTATTGTTCTCATGGCCATAGCTGACGCTGAGTACCGTTTTGTAGCAGTTGATATTGGTGCTTATGGCCGCACCAACGATTCAATGATTTTTAAGAACTCGTTCATGGGTCGCAGTGTGTATAATAGGAGGTTTGATTTTCCACCTCCTGAACCAATGCCTGGTACCAACGGTCCACAACTGCCATATGTATTGGTGGGAGATGAGGCTTTCCAAATGGCTGGGAACCTAATCAAACCTTACGCCAGCCGTGGATTGGATGGCAAAAACAAAATTTTAATTATCGATTGACAAGGGCACGACGAATGGTTGAGTGCACTTTTGGTATCCTTGTTTCAAAGTGGAGAGTTTTTGCAAAACCGATTCAATTGAAAATAGAAACTGTGGATGAAGTGGTGAAGTGTGGTGTGGTACTTCACAATTTTCTAAGGACAAAAGAACCCACTATAGAGCGCTTGACAGAGGACAGTGAATTGACTAGTATTTCCACCTTTGGACCACGTGGTAGTGTGGCAGTGTCCGCCATGCGTGATGCCTTTGCCGACTACTTCTGCTCGGATGCGGGGCGTTTCCAGTGGCCGGACTGAAATGTATAAAATATTTTCAGCATGCCTATTAGCTAACATGCTGGTGGCAGAAGCATAATGTTTTATGTAAAAAGTTGTTTATTTTATAAAAATTTTAAATGGTTAATAAATTTTTGCTAAAATTTTTGTTCTATGGTGTTTATTTTTCCTTATTATAATATGTATTATTGTATAAATACTCTTATCACCTCTTTAGTAGCCACAATGATACTGTCGCTCCCCAAGGGGTGGGAGAGGGTGCCAGGCCTTCATCCAGCACTCCCTCTCCCACCGCCTGGAGAGCGACAAGGTTCCACTATCGCTCCCCAAGGGGTGGGAGAGGGTGCCAGGCCTTCATCCAGCACTCCCTCTCCCACCGCCTGGAGAGCGACAAGGTTCCACTATCGCTCCCCAAGGGGTGGGAGAGGGTGCCAGGCCTTCATCCAGCACTCCCTCTGCCACCGCCTGGAGAGCGACAAGGTTCCACTATCGCTCCCCAAGGGGTGGGAGAGGGTGCCAGGCCTTCATCCAGCACTCCCTCTGCCACCGCCTGGAGGCGACAAGGTTCCACTATCGCTCCCCAAGGGGTGGGAGAGGGTGCCAGGCCTTCATCCAGCACTCCCTCTCCCACCGCCTGGAGAGCGACAAGGTTCCACTATCGCTCCCCAAGGGGTGGGAGAGGGTGCCAGGCCTTCATCCAGCACTCCCTCTGCCACCGCCTGGAGAGCGACAAGGTTCCACTATCGCTCCCCAAGGGGTGGGAGAGGGTGCCAGGCCTTCATCCAGCACTCCCTCTGCCACCGCCTGGAGAGCGACAAGGTTCCACTATCGCTCCCCAAGGGGTGGGAGAGGGTGCCAGGCCTTCATCCAGCACTCCCTCTCCCACCGCCTGGAGAGCGACAAGGTTCCACTATCGCTCCCCAAGGGGTGGGAGAGGGTGCCAGGCCTTCATCCAGCACTCCCTCTCCCACCGCCTGGAGAGCGACAAGGTTCCACTATCGCTCCCCAAGGGGTGGGAGAGGGTGCCAGGCCTTCATCCAGCACTCCCTCTCCCACCGCCTGGAGAGCAACAAGGTTCCACTATCGCTCCCCAAGGGGTGGGAGAAGGTGTTTGGTTTGTTAATTTTTAATTAAAAAACACCTGGACACCAAAAACTTTACAAATAATTTTAATTCAAACATTAAAACCAAAATAAAATAAAAGATTTTTGAAGATAAATATTAAATATAAAAATAATAAAACATCATAAATCCTTAAAATGAGGATATTGGGGAGCAGGTTGGGGGGCAGGCAGTCCATGGCTTGATCCCTCTCCACCTTGAGATGTTCTGGTGGGGCCTGAATGATGCGATGTGGGAGGAGAGACAGAGGGAGTATTCAGACGGGACGGGGGAAGGGGTGATGGAGTTGCCCGAGCCAGAGAAGAAGGAGTGGTGAAAGTGGTAGGTGGAAAATAGTGAGGAGGAGATGGAGAAGAGAGTTGAAAAGGCTCAGGGGTGTGAGACTGGGGAGGTGGACGGGTTGGAGTTTGTGGAGCTTGGAAGGGGTGAGGAGGTTGGTAGTGGCGAGGAGGTTGGTAGTGGCGAGGAGGTTGGTAGTGGTGAGGAGGTTGTGGTGGGGGATAGGAATGGGACGTGGGATAGGTAGTTGGTTGGTGAAAGGAAGTTGGGCGGTGTCTCAAATCCCACACCGTTTCCTCCACCCTTCGTCTGAACTCCAACACCTGGTCAGGCGTGAAGTCCGCCACCAGCTGATTCACTGACGGCCAGTAGGTTTGTAGAGGGCCGGGCTGAGAAAACTGCGCCGCCCACTCCCGCAGACTTCGCAGCTCGGCCTCCATGGCTACAATCCTCTGGCTGTAACCACACAAGGTCTCATACAAGAGCCTTGTGAGGTCTTCATAATCAGCTTGGCGGCTTCTACCGGCCCTCTGGCGACGCATCAATGCCTCAAAAAGTGGCGACATAACGGCCATTGTTGCGTCACCAGAGGGCACGAGTAGAGGACGGTTAGGATCCTGACCAGGTGCAGGGCAAGGTGGAGAGGGATCCGCGGGGGCAGCTCAGCAGGGACCGCCTCCTGTTCTCTATCACGAGGAGGTTCAGGCGCCCGAGTACTGCTTGTTGTTCTGCCAAAAAAAAAAAAAAATTAGTATTTTTATACAATCTAGTAAACATCATGACATTTTTTAATGGCATTTTGTTAATTACCTTCGCAGCTCTAGGGTTCTACGTAGGAACCCTAGGGCAGCCGAATAGCGATACGGCTGCCGTCGGCTTCCGCCAGACCCACTCGGGCGATTGACCTCCTCGTTATAGTCCTTCTTATAGCGGTCCCTTATTGAGCGCCACCGCACCATGACTGTCGTCTCTGAAAAATATAAATAATAAGATTAATCAAAAATTACTGACATTACCAAACTACTTCCAAGCTGTTGCTAAACCAAAACTCACGACATGGCAGGATAATCTATGTTGAGAGTTTTAATTTTTGAACAGTTGGCTGCAGTTTGAATAGGACTGAAATTAAAAAAATTACAATTCTTTTAGGCTACTTACTGCATTCCTCATGTTGGCCTTCACTGAGGTCGTCCCAATTTGGTACAATTTTCGAGCATATCTCCATCCACAAGGTCCGGGTCAGGTGATGATCTGCATGTCGGCGGTCGGTAGGGTCCCAGAGTGGGACGCGTTCCTCCACCAGACTGATGAGGAGATCATTATCAATGTAGAAGCCAGAAACTTCCTCCTCATCAGTTCTGGAAGAGGCCCTTGAACCCTATAAAATGAGAAAATCATATATTTAAAAAAAACAAATTGATGTAAAATATGATCTAACAAGATACAATTTCAAGATATACTCACACGTCCCCGACCGCCGCGTGCTCCCCGGCGCCTTGTGGATGGTTGCTGACGACCTCTTGAGGCCACAGGAGGAGCAGACTAGAAAAATAAAGGATAATAAACGTATATTAATTACAATTAAATAAATACTTATTAAAAAATTTTTATTTTTATAAAAATATATTTACCGCTTCCTGGGTTCCACCCCGACTTCCTCCTCCCCGCAGTAGCTGCACGGCCGGAACCCCTCTCCTCAGTTGACGATTGCTGTGAATGGAAAAATTTAACCAATTAAAATTTTGAAAAGTTGTAAAACAATTTTACATAAATAAAAAATTACATACATAAATAAAAAATTACATACCGTATCCAAGCGCACCCGTTGACGTGGAGGAGTCCCGGCCTCACTTGAAGAGCCTATTGAAAAAAATTATAATATTAAAGCATTGACTTTTAAAAATTTCCAATATTCCTTTGAAAATAATACTTACTGGACATTTTTCAATAGAACAATTTCCTTTTTGGGGATAGCCCGAAAAACCTAAACACTGAGACAAAAAAAAAAAAAGAAAAAAGAAAATTTGTAAAGAGTACTAACCAGGGCACTACTACCCCCAGCATACACCACGCAGTCACCACAGCTGCAGTCCAAAGGAAATGGGACTTGGGACTGGAGCTGGGGTGACCGCACGGTGGGTGCAGGGGTAGCATTCCACAGGGGACTTTTACCCCAGCATCCACAGAACTCAGACTTCAATATTCTTGCATATACTCACCAGCTGACTGGCCTTTTTTAAAATCCTCTGTGGAAGGAATATTTTTATTTATTTATTTTTTCTCTCTCCAAAAATCGGTAAACTAAACAATGAGAAAAAGAAAAAAATTAAAAAATTGTATTAAAGCACATTATACCTTAACCAGGGGACTACTACCCCCAACATCCTCCATGCAGTCACCCCAACTGCAGTCCCAAAGCAAAAGCACTTGGGACTGCAGCTGGAGTGAATGCATGGAGGTTGCTGGGGTGGCATTCCCAGGGGACTACTACCCCCAACATCCTCCATGCAGTCACCCCAACTGCAGTCCCAAAGCAAAAGCACTTGGGACTGCAGCTGGGGTGAATGCATGGAGGATGCTGAGGTGGCATTCCCCAGGGACTACTACCCCCAACATCCTCCATGCAGTCACCCCAACTGCAGTCCCAAAGCAAAGCACTTGGGACTGCAGCTGGGGTGAATGCATGGAGGTTGCTGGGGTGGCATTCCCAGGGGACTACTACCCCAACATCCTCCATGCAGTCACCCCAACTGCAGTCCCAAAGCAAAAGCACTTGGGACTGCAGCTGGGAGTGAATGCATGGAGGATGCTGAGGGTGGCATTCCCCAGGGGACTACTACCCCAACATCCTCCATGCAGTCACCCCAACTGCAGTCCCAAAGCAAAAGCACTTGGGACTGCAGCTGGGGTGAATGCATGGAGGTTGCTGGGGTGGCATTCCCAGGGGACTACTACCCTCAACATCCTCCATGCAGTCACCCCAACTGCAGTCCCAAAGCAAAAGCACTTGGGACTGCAGCTGGAGTGAATGCATGGAGGATGCTGAGGTGGCATTCCCAGGGGACTACTACCCCCAACATCCTCCATGCAGTCACCCCAACTGCAGTCCCAAAGCAAAAGCACTTGGGACTGCAGCTGGAGTGAATGCATGGAGGTTGCTGGGGTGGCATTCCCAGGGGACTACTACCCCCAACATCCTCCATGCAGTCACCCCAACTGCAGTCCCAAAGCAAAAGCACTTGGGACTGCAGCTGGGAGTGAATGCATGGAGGATGCTGAGGTGGCATTCCCCAGGGGACTACTACCCCAACATCCTCCATGCAGTCACCCCAACTGCAGTCCCAAAGCAAAAGCACTTGGGACTGCAGCTGGGGTGAATGCATGGAGGTTGCTGGGGTGGCATTCCCAGGGACTACTACCCCCAGCATCCTTTTATGCCTCCTACATACATCTACTATGTCTGGGACATAGTAGATGCATGTAGTTAATATTTTATATATATGGACAGACACACACAATACTCACCTCCTGGAGCCTCTTCCACGCCCTGTCTTCTCCCGCGCAGGACGTCTAATGGAAGTTTCGCGCCAGCCAAGCCCATCCTACTTCCTGGCGCAGGCGCAGAAGACACTTCGGATCCGTCGCTGCGTCGTAACAACTGAAGATTAGAAGACGGATCCGGAATAATGCATTTCAATGGGCAATTATTCCGGATCCGTCGTTGCGGCAAGTGTTCCGGATTTTTGGCCGGAGCAAAAAGCGCAGCATGCTGCGGTATTTGCTGCGTCCAAAAAACGTTCCGGTCCTGAACTGAAGACATCCTGATGCATCCTGAACGGATTTCACTCCATTCAGAATGCATGGGGATGATCCTGATCAGGATTTTTCCGGCATAGAGACCCGACGACGGATCTCTATGCCGGAAAACAAAAACGCCAGTGTGAAAGGACCCTAAACTGTAACAAACAAACTCGGGTCAGTAGGGCAAAAGCACTTCATTTAACAAAGGCGAATTTCCCAGGGTTGAGCGCTGCACTTTAGGACATTGACTGGGAGAAACTATTGTCACATAATGACACTAATGCTAAATGGGAGTGCTTTAAATCTACTTTGGATAAGTATATTGTTGATTACATTCTTAGAGGCAACAAGTACAAGCAAATAAAATTAAGCCCTACATGGCTTACAAATATTTTAAAATGGACAATAAATAACAAAAAGAGGGTCTTTAAGAAATACAAGTCAGAGGAGACAGCTGTAGCCTTTAAAAGGTATAAAGAAGTAAATAAATTATAAGGGGGTAATAACATCTGTTAACATACACAATTAAATACAGGTGGCCAAAGAAAGTAAGACCAACCCCAAAACATTCTTCAAATATATAAATGCAAAAAAATGTCAGAACATGTAGGGCCTTTAAATAATAGTAACGGGGTGTTCTTCACTAGGGATCAAGACAAGGCAGAGCACTAAATGGTTTTTTTAGCTCTGTATATACAAAAGAAGAGAAGGCATCTCATGAGGGTGGTGCCACTGGTGTAAATACCTCAAATAACATACTTAACTGTCTGACTGTAGATATGGTCCTAAATATGCTAAAAAAAATTAAAGCGAACAAGGCCCTGGGTCCAGATGGATTGCACCCTAGAGTTCTAAGAGAGCTCCGTTCAGTTATTTCTTTGCAGATTCTTTAATGACAGGCAATGTACCAAGACTGTACCTCACAGACGCCTAATGGGTAAATTGATGTCTATTGGTTTAGAAAATATAATTTTTAATTGGATTGAAAATTGGCTTCAAGATCATATCCAATGATTTCCACTCTGAATGGTCCCTGGTTATAAGTGGTGTACCCCAAGGTTCTGTGCTGGGTCCGCTAATATTTAACTTATTCATCATTAATGACATAGAGGATGGGATTAATGGGGCTGTTTCTATTTTTGCAGTTGACACCAAACTTTGTAATACAGTCCAGTCTATGAAAGATGTTAATAAGTTACAAGCTGACTTTGACAAACCTTCTGTTTGGGCCTCCACTTGGCAAATGAAGTTCAATATATGTTTGAAACCAGAAGTTTACATATACTATATAAAAAGACACATATGTTTGTTTTTCTCAATATCTGACATTAAATTAGAATAAATCTTTCCTTTTTTAGTCAATTAGGATTACCATAATTATTATTATTATTTGCCAAATGCCAGAATAATGAGACAGAGAATGTTTTAAGGCATTTTTATTACTTTCTACAAAGGCAAAAGTTTACATACATTTCATTAATATTTGGTACAATTGCCCTTAAACTGTATTAGTGATGTCGCGAACATAAAATTTTCCATTCGCGAACAGCGAACGCGAACTTCCGCAAATGTTGCGAACGTGCAAACAGTGTGAACCGCCATAGACTTCAATAGACAGGCGAATTTTAAAAACCAAAGGGACTCCTTCTGGCCACAATAGTGATGGAAAAGTTGTTTCAAGGGGACTAACACCTGGACTGTGGCATGCCGGAGGGGGATCCATGGCAAAACTCCCATGGAAAAATACCTAGTTGACGCAGAGTGTGGTAGTGGTAATCGCAATGCAATTAATACAGGTTATATTAATCGCATTGCAAATTCAACTTAGAGCTAGGTTCCTAATGGTTGTATTGCTAGAAATAGCAATACAACCATTAGGAACCCAGCTCTAAGTTGAATTAGCAATGCGATTAATATAACCTTTATTAATCGCACTGGGATTACAACTTAGATCTGTTCCTAATGGTTGTATTGCTAGAATATAACGAAGATTGCGAATATAGCGCTATATTCTGAATCTTCGTTATATTCTAGCAATACAACTATTAGGAACTCAGCTCTAAGTTGAATTCGCAATGCGATTAATATAACCTGTATTAATTGCATTGACGACTACAACTTAGAGCTGAGTCTCTAATGGTTGTATTGCTAGAATATAACGAAGATTAAGAATATAGCGCTATATTCGCAATCTTCGTTATATTCTAGCAATACAACCATTAGAACAGATCTAAGTTGTAATCCCAATGCGATTAATACAGGTTATATTAATCGCATTGCGATTACAACTACTAACACTGCAGCTTCAGAATGAATCTAAGATGGATGCCGTCCTTGCTTTTTGATAGGAGGTGGGGGTCTGGGAGGAGACTGATGTACTAGCCCTAAAAGGGCTTCTTGGGGTGCTGTCAGGACGCTGTCCTTACAGCAGAGATCTGATGAGTCTTTCAGGACTGGAGTGGGCACTGAATACACTAGCCTAGCTATCGATTTCCCTATTAAATCAGCAGCAACTACACTCTCCCTCCTCTCACTAAGACTGCAGCTTCCGAATGAATCTAAAATGTATGCTGTCCAGGAGATGGGAGGGTCTGGGAGGGAGGGTATGCTAATTGGCTGGAATGTGTCTACTGACTGTGAGGTACAGGGTCAAAGTTAACTCAATGATAGGGGGTGGACCTAACGCATATGTTCGCCCGCCACCACCACGAACACGCACAAGCTATGTTCATCGGGAACTATTCGCCGGTGAATAGTTTGGGACATCTTATTTACGAATTCAACTTACAGATGGGTTCCTAATGGTTGTATTTCTAGAATATAACGAAGATTGAGAATTTAGCACTATATTCTCAATCTTTGTTATATTCTAGCAATACAACAACCATTAGGAACAGATCTAAGTTGAATTCTCAATGTGATTAATATAACCTGCATTAATCGCATTGCGAATTCAACTTAGAGCTGTGTTCCTAATGGTTGTTGTATTGCTAGAATATACGTTATATTCTCGCAATACAACCATTAGGAACTCAGCTTTAAGTTGTAATCACAATGCGAATAATACTTACAATTATTAATCGCTTTGCAAATCCATTTGATGCCTCTATTTGATTGTATATGACGGTTGACTATGACTACCACCAACGTTCTGCTGCCTCCAAAGCAAGATATCTGAACCCCCCAGGAGCCATTTGGGCATTTTTGATAGAAAACGCATCAAAAACGCATTTGCGTTTTTATAATTTTTTCATTTTTTAGTTTATTTTTTTGTGTATTTTGCCACATTTGGTTGCATATTTACATTTGGTATAGGCAAATATGGTAGTGTAGATCATGTGTCTATACCAAAACCTAGGATCATTGTTTGACAGCATATTTTCTAAGCCATGTAGCTGAATATAGATTTGGGCAGAGTAATGATCTAGACTACCATATTTGCACCCTTCTGAGTGCAGGGACAGACGTGAGAAGGCGCTAGGGACAGCAATAAGAAAAACCTCATTGTGAAAAAAAAAAGCCATTTACAAGTGCAGGGAAACATTATTCAAGGTGCAGGAAAAGGATAGGGAGGAATCATTTCACAGCATCTTAGTGCAGGGAGAGATGTGTCTCTAATTAACTCAGATGTTGCGAACAAACCTAACAGAAGCTTTCAAACACATGACATCATCATATGGGAAGTCCAGAATTGTTTAAAGGCATAGTAATCTAAGTGTATGTAAAGTTTTGACATTGCAAAAAGTAATAAAAATGCCTTAAAACATTCTCTCTCTCATTATTCTGGCATTTGGCAAATAATAATAATTATGGTAATCCTAATTGACCAAAAACAGGAAAGATTTATTCTGATTTCATGTCAGATATTGACAAAAACATGAATATGTGTCTTTTTATATGGTGTATGTAAACCTCTGGTTTCAACCGTAGATAAATGTAAAGTTTTGCACCTGGGGGCTAATAATCTGCATGCAGCAGGGGTGTAATGATTGCGGTTGCAGAGGCTGCGACCGGGCCCGGCTGGGGGCCCGCTGCACTCACATGTAATGGGAGCACTCTGATGGTGCTCGGCATGAAGTACAGTGAGAAGGCCAGGCCCTGTCAGAGCGCTTTTCGAACATGAGGGGCCGCAGGAGGCAGAGGGAGCGCAGAGGCAAGGAAAGGGGGGTCTGGGCGTGCAATCATCTGGCAGTTCTTGTCACTGCCGGGCTGTTCGTTTTCATAGTGAATCAGGGAAACCTCTCCGCTACTTGCTTCACTGTTCTTCTGAGCTCCGGTGCTCCCCCTGCTGGCCGCACATCGCGATGCTGGCTGTGGGAGGAGCTCTGAAAGCCCGGGAATCGGCCTTCAGCACAGCCAGCAGCGCGATGTGAGTGTGGCAGCGGGTCATCAGGAAAGAGGGTAAGTATGTGTTTTGTTTTCCCATAAATCTGCAAACTGGAGGCATAAGGGGGGCAGCAACATATCTGACATAACTGTTGTGAGGGGGCACATATCTGGCATAACTACTGTGAGTGGGCACATATCTGGCATAACTACTGTGAGGGAGGCACATATCTGGCCATAACCACTGTGAGGGGGCACATATCTGGCATAACCACTGTGAGGGGGCACATAACTGGCATACCCACTGTGAGGGGGCACATAATTGGCATAACCACTGTGAGGGGCACGTATCTGGCATAACCACTGTGAGGGGGAACATATCTGTCATAACTACTGTGAGGGAGGCACATATCTGGCTATAACTAGTGTTGAGCGCGAATATTCGAATTGCGAATTTTTATCGCGAATATCGCAACTTTGATAATCGCGAATATTGCGAATATATCGCTATATATTCGCAATTTCGAATATTAGTTTTTTTTTTTTTTTTAGTTGTTAATTCTTGTTGCTCTCTGGTTGTCTTCCCACTTCCCAAAAGCTGTTCTTACCTGTCCGGAGGATTCCTGGCTCCCTGCCCGCTTCAGTCAATGCCCGTTGCCGCTTCTGCCGACTTCCCGTGTGCATGGAGCGTCCCCATCCCTATGGGAACGCCTCCATGCTAAAATGTACTGTCGGATGTGAGAATCACGATCTCACAAATTTGACTAAGTTGTAATCGCAATGCGATTAATATAACCTAAATTATTCGCGATTGCAATATTTATTCTATTCTAGCAATACAACGCCAGTAACGCATGCTGCTTTCGCGAACAAATTATTGAGTTCCCATTGTATTGCTAGAATAGTACATTGAGGTGGTGCCACTGGTTTAAATACCTCAAATAACATACTTAACTGTCTGACTGTAGATATGGTCCTAAATATGCTAAAAAAATGAAAGCGAACAAGGCCCTGGGTCCAGATGGATTACACCCTAGAGTTCTAAAAGAGCTCCGTTCAGTTATTTCTTTGCAGATTCTTTAATGACAGGCAATGTACCAAGACACTGGCGCAAGGCGAATGTGGTGCCCTTTTTCAAAAAAGGGGCTAGGTCTTCACTGGGTAATTTTAGACCAGTAAGCTTAATATCAATTGTGGTAAAAATGTTTGAGGGCCTTCTACGGGACTACATACAGGATTATGTAATTGTAAATAATAGTGATAGCCAAAAATGGTTGTACTAAAGACAGAAGCTGTCAAACTAACCTGATTTGTAAGGTGAGTAGAAGCCTAGACAGAGTGAAGGCTGTCGATTTTGTGTTTTCGGACTTTGCAAAGGCGTTCGATACTGTACCTCACAGACGCCTAATGGTTAAATTGATGTCTATTGGTTTAGAAAATATATTTTTTTATTTAATTTAAAATTGGCTTTAAGATCATATACAATGATTTCTACTCTGAATGGTCCCTGGTTATAAGTGGTGTACCCCAAAGTTCTGTGCTGGGTCCGCTATTATTTAACTTATTTATCATTAATGACATAGAGGATGGGATTAATAGGACTGTTTCTATTTTGTAGATTACACCAAACGTTGTAATACAGTCCAGTCTATGAAAGATGTTAATAAGTTACAAGCTGACTTTGACAAACTTACTGTTTGGGCCTCCACTTGGCAAATGAAGTTCAATATATGTTTGAAACCAGAAGTTTACATATACTATATAAAAAGACACATATGTATGTTTTCTCAATATCTGACATTAAATTAGAATAAATCTTTCCTTTTAGTCAATTAGGATTACCATAATTATTATTATTATTTGCCAAATGCCAGAATAATGAGACAGAGAATGTTTTAAGGCATTTTTATTACTTTCTACCAAGTC
This sequence comes from Bufotes viridis, assembly GCA_033119425.1. Taxonomy (NCBI): domain Eukaryota; kingdom Metazoa; phylum Chordata; class Amphibia; order Anura; family Bufonidae; genus Bufotes; species Bufotes viridis. The sequence goes on along the minus strand of CM065591.1, from coordinate 116,706,888 downwards.
AAAGTTTACATACATTTCATTAATATTTGGTACAATTGCCCTTAAACTGTATTAGTGATGTCGCGAACATAAAATTTTCCATTCGCGAACAGCGAACGCGAACTTCCGCAAATGTTCGCGAACGTGCGAACAGTGTGAACCGCAATAGACTTCAATAGACAGGTGAATTTTAAAAACCAAAGGGACTCCTTCTGGCCACAATAGTGATGGAAAAGTTGTTTCAAGGGGACTAACACCTGGACTGTGGCATGCCGGAGGGTGATCCATGGCAAAACTCCCATGGAAAAATACCTAGTTGACGTAGAGTGTGGTAAGTTGTAATCGCAATGCGATTAATACAGGTTATATTAATCGCATTGCAAATTCAACTTAGAGCTGGGTTCCTAATGGTTGTATTGCTAGAAATTCTAGCAATACAACCATTAGGAACCCAGCTCTAAGTTGAATTGCAATGCGATTAATATAACCTGTATTAATCGCATTGGGATTACAACTTAGATCTGTTCTAATGGTTGTATTGCTAGAATATAACGAAGATTGCGAATATAGCGCTATATTCTCAATCTTCGTTATATTCTAACAATACAACCATTAGTAACCCAACTCTAAGTTGAATTCGCAATGCGATTAATATAACCTGCATTAATCGCATTGCGATTACAACTAGAGCTGAGTTCCTAATGAGTTGTATTGCTAGAATATAACGAAGATTGAGAATATAGCGCTATATTCGCAATCTTCGTTATATTCTAGCAATACAACCATTAGAACTAGATCTAAGTTGTAATCCCAATGCGATTAATACAGGTTATATTAATCGCATTGCGATTACAACTACTAACACTGCAGCTTCAGAATGAATCTAAGATGGATGCCGTCCTTGCTTTTTGATAGGAGGTGGGAGGGTCTGGGAGGGAGACTGATGTACTAGCCCTAAAAAGGGCTTTTGGGGTGCTGTCAGGACGCTGTCCTTACAGCAGAGATCTGATGAGTCTTTCAGGACTGGAGTGGACACTGAATACACTAGCCTAGCTATCGATTTCCCTATTAAATCAGCAGCAACTACACTGTCCCTCCTCTCACTAAGACTGCAGCTTCCGAATGAATCTAAAATGGATGCTGTCCAGGAGATGGGAGGGTCTGGGAGGGAGGGTATGCTAATTGGCTGGAATGTGTCTGCTGACTGTGAGGTACAGGGTCAAAGTTTACTCAATGATAGGGGTGGACCTAACATCGCATATGTTCGCCCGCCACCACGAACGCGCACAAGCTATGTTCATCGGGAACTATTCGCCGGTGAATAGTTTGGGACATCTTATTTGCGAATTCAACTTAGAGATGGGTTCCTAATGGTTGTATTGCTAGAATATAACGAAGATTGAGAATTTAGCGCTATATTCTCAATCTTTGTTATATTCTAGCAATACAACAACCATTAGGAACTCAGATCTAAGTTGAATTCTCAATGCGATTAATATAACCTGCATTAATCGCATTGAGAATTCAACTTAGAGCTGAGTTCTAATGGTTGTTGTATTGCTAGAATATACGTTATATTCTAGCAATACAACCATTAGGAACTCAGCTCTAAGTTGTAATCGCAATGCGAATAATACTTACAATTATTAATCGCTTGCGAATCCATTTGATGCCTCTATTTGATTGTATATGACGGTTGACTATGACTACCACCAACGTTCTGCTGCCTCCAAAGCAAGATATCTGAACCCCCAGGGGCCATTTTTGATGAAAACATCAAACGCATCAAAAACGCATTTGCGTTTTATAATTTTTTCATTTTTTAGTTTATTTTTTTGTGTATTTTGCCACATTTGGTTGCATATTTACATTTGGTATAGGCAAATATGGTAGTGTAGATCATGTGTCTATACCAAAACCTAGGAAAAATTGTTTGACAGCATATTTTCTAAGCCATGTAGCTGAATATAGATTTGGGCAGAGTAATGATCTAGACTACCATATTTGCACCCTTCTGAGTGCAGGGACAGACGTGAGAAGGCGCTAGGGACAGCAATAGGAAAAACCTCATTGTGAAAAAAAAAGCCATTTACAAGTGCAGGGAAACATTATTCAAGGTGCAGGAAAAGGATAGGGAGGAATCATTTCACAGCATCTTAGTGCAGGGAGAGATGTCTGAAGGCGCTATGAACAGTGATAGGAAAAACATCATTGTGAAAAAAAAGAGATTTACAAGTGCAGGGAAACATTATACTGTGTACAGCACTGCAGTTATCTGTTCAAAAGTCTTTAGTGGCTTATATATGTGGAAAAAGAAAAATATATTCTGCGTTCAGCGCTGCAGTTATCTGTTCAAAAGCCTTTAATGGCGTATATACGTGGAAAAAGAAAAATATATTCTGCGTTCAGCGCTGCAGTTATCTGTGAAAAAGCCATTAGTGGCGTATTTCAGTTGAAAAAGAAAAATATATTCAGTGTTTACTGTTGCAGTTATATCTAGTAAAGCCTTTACTGGTGTATTGCAGTAGAAAAAGAAATATACATTCACCATTCGCTGGTTCACCATTCGTTTCGAGGTCTCAATGTGTCTCTGACCTCTTCCTCAGTGGGGAAGAGGTCAGAGACATATTGAGACCTCAAAACGCGTTTGGGAAAAAAACTAAAAATTTAGCTCTAAACACCTCCTAATCAGCGTACGCTGGAACCTTAAAATAAAGCCTTGGCTTATTGTGGACACGGAGTTCACACTTCCGATTGGACCACTTCTCAATCCAAGAATCGAGCCCCGTTCGGCAGGTGCCGCCTATCACAAACCACCCTCTGAACACAATAGGGGAGGATCTCGGGGAGCTCGCGAAGTGAAACTTCACCACGCCAACACGTGGCACGCCGCCAACCAAGTGGTGAGTTACTAGTCAGCCAAGTGTGGCGAAATACCGGTGGGATAAAGGTAAGACGAGGAGTGCTTATTGTATGGTGGAACGCCACCTTTTGCACATGGACTCTGCCCCATCGGCTAGACATTTGTTTCAGAAAACTGCTTGACCAAAAGTGACCTATAGGATCTTCATGTCTACAGATAAACTGGTCCTCTTTTAGTATTAAATATCAATTTATCGAGTGCTCCCTATAGCACATGGTTATGGGAGTGCCCAGTTGGGATTAATTGGACACTAACAGCAGTAATTGAATGCGGTTTTGTGAATCATATTGGATTTAGCTGGTTGTTGCGTGACTATTTTGCAGTCCCTGACTTTTACTTTTATTTTTATGTTGATTTTCATTATTGTAATTTATGTATTTTATTGAATTTTATTGATTGATTATTAAATTTTTGGTTTACTCGGATTATGAGTGCCGTATCATTACCAATACTTTGATTTTTACTTAGCGGGTGCATTGGAGCTTGCATCATTTTGATATTGAGCACCATATTTTTCCTCTATATCTAGGTTGAGCCATCTCTCCACTTACATTTAGTGCATTTAAATACATCCACAGGTGTGTCTCTAATTAACTCAGATGTTGCCAACAAACCTAACAGAAGCTTTCAAACACATGACATCATCATATGGGAAGTCCAGAATTGTTTAAAGGCATAGTAATCTAAGTGTATGTAAAGTTTTGACATTGCAAAAGTTATAAAAATGCCTTAAAACATTCTCTCTCTCATTATTCTGGCATTTGGCAAATAATAATAATTATGGTAATCCTAATTGACCAAAAACAGGAAAGATTTATTCTGATTTCATGTCAGATATTGACAAAAACATGCATATGTGTCTTTTTATATGGTGTATGTAAACCTCTGGTTTCAACCGTAGATAAATGTAAAGTTTTGCACCTGGGGGCTAATAATCTGCATGCAGCAGGGGTGTAATGATCGCGGTCGCAGAGGCTGCGACCGGCCCGGCTGGGGCCCGCTGCACTCACATGTAATGGGAGCACTCTGATGGTGCTCGGCATGAAGTACAGTGAGAATGCCAGGCCCCGTCAGAGCGCTTTTAGAACATGAGGGGCCGCAGGAGGCAGAGGAGCGCAGAGGCAAGGAAAGGGGGGTCTGGGCGTGCAATCATCTGGCAGTTCTTGTCACTGCCGGGCTGTTCGTTTTCATAGTGGAGCAGGGAAACCTCTCCGCTACTTGCTTCACTGTTCTTCTGAGCTCCGGTGCTCCCCTGCTGGCCGCACATCGCGATGCTGGCTGTGGGAGGAGCTCTGAAAGCCCGGAATCGGCCTTCAGCACAGCCAGCAGTGCGATGTGAGTGTGGCAGCGGGTCATCAGGAAAGAGGGTAAGTATGTGTTTGTTTTCCCATAAATCTGCAAACTGGAGGCATAAGGGGGCAACAACTAGAGTGATTTACTGATTTCCATTTTACTGAGGGGGCGGCCTAAACTACTGTGAGGGGGTATCTAACCTGTAATAACTATTGTGAGGGGCACATATGTGGGCATAACTACTGTGAGGGGGCACATATCTGACATAACTGTTGTGAGGGGCACATATCTGGCATAACTACTGTGAGGGGGCACATATCTGGCATAACTACTGTGAGGGAGGCACATATCTGGCCATAACCACTGTGAGGGGGCACATATCTGGCATAACCACTGTGAGGGGGCACATAACTGCCATACCCACTGTGAGGGGCACGTATCTGGCATAACCACTGTGAGGGGGAACATATCTGTCATAACTACTGTGAGGGAGGCACATATCTGGCTATAACTAGTGTTGAGCGCAAATATTCGAATTGCAAATTTTATTGCGAATATCGCAACTTCGATATTCGCGAATATTGCAAATATATCGCTATATATTCGCAATTTCGAATATTCGTTTTTTTTTTTAGTTGTTAATTCTTGTTGCTCTCTGGTTGTCTTCCCACTTCCCAAAAGCTGTTCTTACCTGTCCAGAGGATTCCTGGCTCCCTGCCCGCTTCAGTCAATGCCCGTTGCCGCTTCTGCCGACTTCCCGTGTGCATAGAGCGTCCCCATTCCTATGGGAACGCCTCCATGCTAAAATGTACTGTCGGATGTGAGAATCACGATCTCACAAATTTGACTAAGTTGTAATCGCAATGCGATTAATATAACCTGAATTATTCGCATTGCAATAATCATTCTATTCTAGCAATACAACCATTAGGAACTTAGCTCTAAGATCAATTCGCAACGCGAGTATATGTTAGCCTCGCGAATGAAACTTAGAGCTAGCTGAGTTCCTAATAGTGGTATTGCTAGAATATAACGAAGATTGAGAATATAGTGCTATATTCGTGAATTCGAGATATTCTCAATCTTCGTTCTATTCTAGCAATACAACCATTAGGAACTTAGCTCTAAGATCAATTCGCAATATGCGAGTATATGTTCGCCTCGCGAATGAAACTTAGAGCTGAGTTCCTAATGGTTGTATTGCTGAAAAGAACGAAGATTGAGAATATCTCGAATTCACTAATATAGCACTATATTCTCAATCTTTATTCTATTCTAGCAATGCAACCATTAGGAACTCAGCTAGCTCTAAGTTTCATTCGCGAGGCGTAACATATACTGCTGCTAGTAATTGATCTTAGAGCTAAGTTCCTAATGGTTGTATTGCTAGAATAGAACGAAGATTGAGAATATCTCAAATTCACGAATATAGCACTATATTCTCAATCTTCGTTATATTCTAGCAACAATACAACCATTAGGAACTCAGCTCTAAGTTTCATTCGCGAGGCGAACATATACTCGCATTGCGAATTGATCCTAGAGCTAAGTTCCTAATGGTTGTATTGTTAGAATATTAACGAAGATTGAGAATATAGTGCTATATTTGTGTGATATTCATTATCTTTGTCAATTCTAGCAATACAAGTTAACCATTAGGAACTCAGATCTAAGTTTCATTCGCGACGCGAATATAAATTTGCGTAAAATTCGCAATATATAAAATAATGACGAATATTCGATTTCGACTAATATATGCCGAATATTCAATTGAATATTCGCGAAATATCGCAAAATCGAATATGGCACCTCCCTCTCATCACTAGCTATAACTACTGTGAGGGAGGCACATATCTGGGCATAACTACTGTGAGCATAGCAAACAAAGTTGGACATAACTGCTGTGAGGGGCCACAAGGAGGACATAACTATTTTGAAGGGAGCACAATGTGGGCATTAGTACTGTGTGGTAGCACTTAGGGGAAATGTCCTACATTACCCTGCTATACATTGGCATGGCTCAGTCTTACAGGCCAGCCCCCTGCTGGCGATTTCACAGGGGCAGTTACCATCCCTTCCTTATGTGATTATTCTTTTTTCTCTATGACCACAGGGACCTTGTTATGGATCCAGTGGACATCACGCCAACGCCAGCGACACTCTGGATGAGGTAGGACCAGATTTTATTAGAACTGGGTGAGTGTAGCCATGCGTTGGGCTTAGGGCTCTTTATACGAGCGGAATCTGTACGGGTAATCCACTGCGTGAGTGAGCCAAGCCCCGTTCGGACATAGGAGACAAGGAGCATTAACATGATTGATAATGCTCCGTGCCGCTCTGTGATTTTTATTACAAAATCACGGTGACAACTTTATCTCACTGTGATTTTGTAGTAAAAAGATCACAGAGAGGCACGGAGCATTATTAATCATGTTAATGCTCCGTGTCTCTGCTGTCCGGAACAGGGCTTGGCTCACTTTCACGCAGCGGATTACCTGCACGGCATCCGCTCGTGTGAATGAGCCCGTAGTGTAAAGAAAATCTGCCGCCTCTTTGTAAAAGTTGGCACTGGGGCCCATAACACTCTAGTTACGCCACTGGCATGCAGCATATGTCTTAAGGGGAGTGAAACTGGAAAAGTCAGTGGTTGAGAAGGATCTGGGTGTATTGGTAGATCATAGACTAAATAACAACATGCAATGCCAGTCAGCTGTCTCTAAGGCCAACAGAATTTGGTCTTGTATTAAAAGAGGTATGGACTCGTGGGACAGGGATCTAATATTATCACTATACAGGGCATTGTCACCTGGAATACGTGGTTCAGTTCTGGACAATTCATAAAAGGATGCCCTGGAGTAAGGCTACTTTCACACTAGCGTTTTACTGGATCTGGCAGGGTTCAGCAAAACGCTCCGCTACTCATAATACAACCATCTGTATCCGTTATGAACGGATACAGTTGAATTATCTTCAACATAGCCAAGTCGGATCTGTCATGTAACTCAATTGAATGTCAATGGGGGACGGATCCGTTTTCTATTGTGGCAGAGAAAACGGATCCGTCCCTATTGACTTGCATTAGGGGTCATGCCGGATCTGTCTTGCTCCGCATCCCAGGACAGAAAGCAAACTACAACATGTTGCGGTTTGCTCTCTGGTATAGGAACGCAACTAAACGGAACGGAATGCATTTTGGTGAATTCCGTTCTGTTCATTTGGTGCATTCTGTTTTGTTGAGTTCAGTTTTGTTCCCATTGACAATGAATGGGGACAAAACTGAAATGTTTTTTTCCCCGTATTAAGCCCCTATGATGGATCTCAATACCGGAAAACTAAAACACTAGTGTGAAAATAGCCTTAGAAATAGTGCAAAGGAGAGCAACTAAACTCATAAGGGCCTGGAAGAGCTTAGCTATGAGCAAAGATTAAATAAACTGGATTTGTTTAATCTTGTTTAACCCCCTCAAAAAACAAGAGGCCACTGCCTACACCTGGAGAAATGAAAGATTCAGTCATAAGAGGCTTATTACAATGTATAGAAATCATGTTCTACACACCCTTTCCCCTTGGCTCAATCCCTCATTAAAAGGAAGAAGGGCATTGATCCAGGGATTGGTTCTGGAGTCGGGAAGGGTTAATATTTTGTATCTAGTGTGGGGTGTTACTCCATTCCTAATTTGTTCGCTACACCTGACCCTCATTTCCTTTCAGCCATCTTCTGAGTCTCTATTACGAGGGACAAATGTTGGACTGCAACTTAGGTGGAAATGAGACCCCTAGTGGCCATAACTTTACAGTTTTGTATATATTTTTTTCAGGTGTATGCAGGCATATTTTTTAAAATGAAGTGATTTTGAAATTTGCTAGTTATGCCATTCTCTATTAAATAAAATTGTGTGAAAGTACAGTAACTCTTTAAAGTGATTTTCTGGGAGTACAATTTTGATGACTTATACTCAGGCTAGGTCATCAATATCTGATCAGTGGGGGGTCTGACTCCCAGCACCTCCACTGATCAGCTGTTCAGAGAGACCATGGTGCTCCCTTGAGTGCTGCAGCCTTTTCCTAAGCTAGTGACATCACGCTAATCAGTCACATGGCCTATGTGACTCTCCGTTCAGGTAAATAGGCCAGGGCCTGCAATACAAACCTGTGCTTAGTGTGCTGTGAGAGGGCCAAACCACTCACTGGAGGGCCACATCTGATCAAACAGCTGATCGGCGGGAGTGCTAAGAGTCGGACCCCCACCAATAAGATATGGATGACCTATCCTGACCACCGATGAAGAACGAATGGCACCGGCAGCATCTCACATCATCCGTTTTATTGTGACCTCAAGACAATAGTACAAAATGCAGCAACGTTTCAGCTGATAACCAGCCTTTGTCAAGCCTAATGACATCAATACATAAACACATATATATACCCAAAATACAAAAATCCACCCCTTCCCAGCAACCAATCATTGCCGCTGGTCTCGTTCTGGCCAATCACTGTTGATTGGATATTTGCCTGAGGTTTTTTACCTTGCACCTGAGAAAAAACATCCGATCCTATCAAAGAACACCATTCGCAATGACAGCGTTACTCCATACGATGTGCGCATATGCGCACAGCTGAATTCACTCACGGATCATCTCATAGTCATGATGTCTGTTGTTGACGCATAGCCGTACAGCCAAGTAACGCCGTCATTGCGAATGGTGTTCTTTGATAGGATTGGATGTTTTTTCTCAGGTGCAAGGTAAAGAAACATCAGGCAAATATCCAATCAACAGTGATTGGCCAGAACGAGACCAGCGGCGATGATTGGTTGCTGGGAAGGGGTGGATTTTAGTATTTTGGGTATATATATATGTGTTAATGTATTGATGTCATTAGGCTTGACAAAGGCTGGTTATCAGCCGAAACGTTGCTGCATTTTGTACTATTGTCTTGAGGTCACAATAAAATGGATGATGTGTGATGCTGCCGGTGCCATTCGTTCTTCAACTATCTACTATGACCTACTGGATCGTGGGTCACTGGTGAGGCTGTTGCATCGTGTGATACATCGAACAAGGACCATGTGGTGCTGCTTCTACACATGATTTTCTACTATTCTGACCACAGGTCATTAATACTCTACTCCCAGAAGACGCCTTTAACAGATTGGTTCTGGTATCATTAGCACTGGTTGCATGACCCATTTGTTTTCACCATGCACTGTTAGTATCTGTGATATTGCAAATGGCATTTCTGAAATATATGGCATTTTTCTCACAAGAAAAATCTGTATAAAGGGTCGCTTCTATTCTACTGGCCTAGATATCTTGTGGAATAAATTCATACGTGTCACACAGTATTGCAACACCCCATCCATCCTGTCCCGGACATTGCACATTTCTCTGTAAAGAAACCAAGACTACGGCGTATATATTTTTTCAGAAAAAAGATGATGCCGTATATTACCTGAAATGCTGAGTGAAGTAACAGGATAGGAGACATCTTACTATTGTATTTGCATATCACACATTATCCACGTGTTTCTTCATTTCCTGTGTATTTCACATGAGATAACCAGTGCTTCGCTGGATTTTGTGTGGGGCATTAGTTGTATCATATTCATATGTTCACGTTTTTGCACCCATATGCTGGAAAAAAAAAAATCCCTTTTAACCCTTTAATCACCAGTGGTTTTACTTTTGCCCTTCATGGCCAAATGAATGTGTTGTCCACAGACACGTAGGTCTCCAGGGCGTAACCGCAGGGGTCAGCACCCTCTGACACTCCAGCTGTTATGAAACGAAAATTCCCAGCATGCTCCGTTCACTTCTATGGAAGTTCTGAGAACAGCCAAGAAAGTGTGCATGCTGAGAGTTGTAGTGCTGGAGGTTTTTGACCCCTGAGTTACAGCAGAATGTGATGTGTAAAACTAAGTTTCTCAACAATTAGAAAAGACATTGCTGCTTTCTTTCAAAAACAGTGCAACACTTGTCCACAGATGGTGTGTGGTACTGCAGCGTGGTTTATTTCTCTGGAGATGAGTGCAATACATAAGAAGTCCACAGAGTGGCCCTATGACATACTTGTAAGGTGGAAGCAGCATCCAAAGTGAAAAAAATCGCAGCACTCCAAAGTCTTCAGTAAATCTTCTTTATTCCACCACAAAAAATGCGACGTTTCGACTCATAAGAGAGTCTTTATCAAGCATTGCTTGATAAAGACTTTCTTATGAGTCGAAACGTCACATTTTTTGTGGTGGAATAAAGAAGATTTACTGAAGACTTTGTAGTGCTGCGATTTTTTTCACTTTGGATGCTGCTGTTCGGCGGGGGTCCTTGGGCCAGGACCTTACATCGCTTGCTCCACCACACTTTGGACTAACAGTCATTGGACCACAGATGCTGCTGTCTCAACTTGCCATTTCGCTACGTGTAAGGTGGAAGCAGCATAAGGAGACCACAGAGTGGCCCAATGACAGAGTCTGGAGGTGGCGGCAGCATAAGGAGGAGGCCACAGAGTGGCACAATTACAGTGTGGAAGTGGCGGCAGCATCAGGAGGCCACAGAGTGGCAAGGTGACATAGAATGGCAAGGTGACATAGTGTGGAGGTGGAAGCAGCATGAGGAAACCACAGAGTAGTAAGGTGACATAGTGTGGAGGTAGCAGCAGCATGAGGAGACCACAGAGTGGCAAGATGACAGTGTGGAGTTGAACCGAGAGCAAGGCAGGTAGTTTGGGCTCTGCAACCAGAAAATAACGCACTCGCAGTGGTCAATTCAAGAAAAATGCATTCACTACAGGTTATTAAAGACAAGTTAAAGGTAAAAAAACAGGGAGAAGGACAAGCAAAATACACAGTATAGTATGAACAATTCAAGGCAGATTCTGCAATAGTTTCCACTTTTACTACGTCCGCCTCCACAGCATGGACACTGAATGAACAATATTCCCCAAACTATCCCTAACTGACCATAACTTGAGTGTGCACCCCCCTTTTCCCAGTAGTCCAGGTGGACCGCTTACAGTCCATAGAAGCACGTGGTGGGGCCCAATGTCGTTCCTTTCTTTGATAGAAAAGCGTCCTCTCCTCACAGTTATCACAATATCCGAAGCAATGATATCCTCTTCAGCAGGCAGGGAAACCAAATGGATGCAATAGAGTCCAACAGCAGGTATCACTCAGCACACTGACAGTTCTGCAGTATCCATACACTGAGGTGTGATGTATGCCAGAGTTTTGGAGTTACTGTCCGGTACTCAACAGCACTGTGAGTCTCTAACTTTGGTGGCAATATACACAGCCACAACGTCAGTTTCACTGATTAGCCAGTGAGCACAGTCATTTCAGCATCGCTCCACTGTCTCTTTATACTCCGCCTACCTCTGGACTGAAATAGATACAGCTTGGCTGCACAGGAAAGTCCTCTAATATCTCCACACACTCTTAATACAGCACAGACACCTGTCTTTTCTCTTGCCAAGATGGCTGCTGCTCCCTGTCTCGTCACTGCCTGCTTCTCTTTTCACACTGTCTGCAAACAGGCAGGCTGACCTCATTGGGGGCGTGTCACTCCAACATCATATTACAATGGTTGCTGTCTTAAAGGACCAGAATGACAGAAACACAGGAACACATATCCATTCAACTTTAACACAGTTTAAACGGACTAATAAAACTTGGGACATCATTGGGCTGTTACTTACAAGGTGACATAGTGTGGAGGTGGCAGCAGCATGAGGAGAACACAGAGTGGCAAGGTGACATAGTGTAGAGGCGCAGCAGCCTCATGAGGCCACAGAGTGGCAAGGTGACATAGTGTGGAGGTGTCAGCAGCATCAGGAGGCCACAGAATGGCAAGGTGACATAGTGTGGAGGTGTCAGCAGCATCAGGAGACCACAGAGTGACCCGGTGACAGAGTGGGGAGGTGGCTGGCAATAACGATACCTTCTGACGATGGTGTGTGTAAGAAGGAGCACTTGGCATCAGATGTGTGGCATCAGGTGGGTGGCAGCATCAGAATAGTAGCTGAGGCAGGTAGCCAGAAGAAACCTGTCTCTTTTGTCAAAGTGTTGGTGTGGCACCATGGATGATCTAGTCTGATGCATCAGGCATTGGTGGGTGGAAATTCTGGCTGATCCACGCCTGATTCATATTGACAAAGGTAAGTCTCTCCACATTTTGGGTGGACAGGCGAGTTCTTCTTGGGGTAACTATGGCCCCAGCCGCACTAAACACCCGCTCGGGTGCTACACTACTACACGGGCAGGACAGCTTTTCCAGGGCAAACTCTGCCAGTTGCAGCCACAAATCCAGTTTGGCTGCCTAGTAGCAGTAGTCGAGCAGATCTTCAATGTGGGGTGGCAGGGTGCTGTCCATGTATGCCATCACCTGCTGGTTCAGGTCCTGCTCCAGGTCTAGCTGCTGTTGCTGCTGGTAAGTAGTTTCTTCACTAGGCAGGTGAAGAAAGCTGCTCATCAGCGACTCTAGACTCAAGTTGCTGCTGATGGAGCTGGAACTGCTCCTACCCCCACCCTGCCACAGCAGCAATGGCAGAGGAACGTGAGCGCAGAGGGTCCCCCAGTCAGACCTGCGAGAGGATGGACGATGGTACAGATAGGCAGCGGTCAACTGACTACATAGGATGTCTCTATAGTAGTTCAGTTTGTCCTCCCTCTCAGTGGGTGTAAAAGGGCCCCCATTTTGGACCGGTAGCGAGGTCCAACAAGGTAAAGAGCCAAAAGTCATCCCTCTGCGGAATGGTGATAATTCGGCTGTCACTACTCAAGCAAGTAAGCATGTGCAACATCCGACATGCAGCTAGGGTCCATTTAAGATGTTATAGATGTTTTTGTCGTGACACCAGTTGCATTTCAACAATGAGGGCATAGGGCCCCCTTTTAGTGTAGTGCTGTTTGATGGTACCCAAGGTAGGATTGCCAGAGTGGTGTTGAGCAGCCTATAATGTCCCTTAGCATGTGGCTGTGCACGTGTCACTGTGCTCCTACCTGGATAGGGCGGATCTCAGGCGTTGTCTTCCGACGCAGAAAAAGGGGTAATTAACTTGGATAGTAAAGAAATGGAGTTCAGATCTTGTATGAAGTTAATCTGCAGCTTTACTTTGCATAAACCTTTCTTCAAGCGGTTTACAGACTTGGTCTTGGTTTCCAACAAGCTTTAGCATGAAAATTGCAGGCAGACCCTCTCGGCACTGCTATGCTGACAGGATTAAATAGGAACTTTTCCTTTTGCTTTCTGCTGCAACTTCTCTCTGTCTAACTCTATGGCAAGTGGAGTTAAAGAAACCGGAGTTCTACTGCTGAGTGTCGTTTTGTTGGGACTGCAAGTGTCTGAGTGTGGTGTGAAGCTGCTTACCTAGAAAGTTAAGTACTTGCAGTTTAGTTCTGCCATTTAAAACCGCTTTTTTTCTCTCTGTTGTGTAGTGACATTTAAAGCAGTTTTTTTTTTCTCTGCTTGGTGAGGGGGAGTGGCTTGGCCTAACAGGTGCTATAAATTAGACCACTCAACTCTTCCAGAGCCTGCTCTACCTGAGGCCTGCATTATAAAGTGGCTGCTTTCATAAGTGGAGTTAAAGAAACCGGAGTTTAGGAAAAGGAGCAAGAAACAGAGATTCATTAGATCATCCTTGTATACAGTTGGTTTGATTCTAGCTAGTCTTCCTACTGCTGTAAGGGACCACAGTAAGTAAGAATCTTGATATCACTGCTCTATATTGTATTTTTATTTTATTTTTTTCCCTCTCTTTTCCTGTGTAATCCTCATTTAGTATGACTTCCATTATTGACAGCGCCGTCCAGTGCACATCTTGTATGATGTATGCAGTCCTGGAACAGCCGTTCGAGGGTGTATATGTTTGTTCAAAATGTGAGCAAATTACCTGTTTGGAATCGCACATCGAGTCGCTAAACGGGCGAGTTGCAACACTGAAAGCCACTGACAATTAGGAAAAGAGTTTGCTGCTCACTGAGCAAGCACTCTATGGGGTAGATGTGGGGGAGGGTGGTAGCGAGGAGGCTGAGGAGAGTGAGGTAGTTAGCTGGGTAACAGTAAGAAAGCGGGGTAGAGGGAAGAGTGCCATGGAGGCTAGCCCTGATCTGACACACCCCAACAAGTTTGCAACGGTTGGCAGATGAGGGGGATGACAGTTCAGGGACGGCACCGCTGCAGCCAGACACTTCCTCTGCCAGTCAGGGGAATGTTAGCTCCAGTAAGCAGGGGACCAGGAGAGCAGGACAGGCCAGACAGGTGCTGGTAGTGGGAGACTCAATTATTAGGGGTACAGATAGGGCGATCTGTCACAAAGATCGTGATCGCCGAACAGTGTGCTGTCTTCCTGGCACTAGAGTTCGAAACATCGCGGATCGGGTTGACAGATTACTGGGAGGGGCTGGAGAAGATCCAGCGGTCATGGTCTATATCGGAACCAATGACAAAGCTTAGAGGAAGGTGGAGAGTCCTTAAAAATGATTTCAGGGATTTAGGTCAAAAGCTTAGGGCAAGGACCTCAAAAGTAGTATTTTCTGAAATACTGCCTGTACCATGAGCCACACAAGAAAGGCAGCGGGAGATTAGGGAGGTTAACAAGTTGCTCAAGAACTGGTGTAGGAAGGAGGGGTTTGGGTTCCTGGAGAACTGGGCCGACTTCTCTGTTGGCTACAGGCTCTATCGTAGGGACGGGCTGCACCTCAATGGGGAAGGGGCAGCTGTGTTGGGGAGAAAGATGGCTAGAAGGTTGGAGGAGTGTTTAAACTAGGGACTGGAGGGAGGGTAATTACGTTATAGGAGGGGAAGATAGTGCAGATAGAGACCAGGGGCGAGGTAGTGTGTCTGGGGGAGGAATGGAAGGGGGACTAGAACAGCTCAGAATGAAAGATGTAGGGTAAAAATACACATAAACCTGTCAAATGTATGTATACTAATGCCAGAAGCCTGACTAACAAGACTGGTGAACTGGAATTAGTGATGTGTGAGGAGGACTATGACGTAGTGGGAATAACTGAGACATGGCTGGATGATAGCTATGACTGGGCAGTTAATATAAAAGGTTACAATCTGTTTAGAAAGGATCGTCAAAACCGGAGAGGTGGAGGGTCTGCCTCTATGTGAAGTCGTGTCTAAATCCCGTAATTCGAGAATACATCTCTGAGGGACATGAACATGTGGAGTCACTGTGGGTAGAAATACATGGAGCAAAAACAATAATAAAATACTAATAGGAGTGTATTATAAACCACCTAATATACCAGAGTCCACAGAAAATCTATTACTAAACGAGATAGACGAGGCGGCAAATCATAATGAAGTCGTTATCATGGGGGACTTCAACTACCCAGATATAGACTGGGAAACTGAAAGCTGGACATCCCAAAAGAAAGGTTCTTGGCAATAGCCAAAGACAATTTCCTTTCCCAACTGGTTCAGGACCCCACTAGAGGGACGGCCATAATGGACTTAGTATTAACCAATAGACCTGATAGAACAGATGTGCAGGTTGTGGGACACCTAGGAAATAGTGACCATAAAGTTATAAGCTTCCAATTATCCTTCAAACGAGAGTTTCTAAATGGAGGAACAAAAATACCAAACTTCAAAAAGCTAAATTTAGCCAACTAAGCGAGGCCATAGGCCTAACTGGGACAAAGTCCTCAAAAAAAAAAATACAACCATAAAATGAGAGATTTTTAAAAGCATTGTAACATCTAATTGTGAGAGGTACATACCTTATAGGAATAAAAGGCTAAGGAACAATAAGAAATCAATGTGGATAAATAAAACCGTAAAGAAGGCAATAAATGACAAAAAGAAAACACATAAATCACTAAAACAGGAGGGGAGTAAGGAAGCACTGATAAACTATAAGGAAAAAATAGAATATGTAAAAAACTATTAAAATTTGCCAAACTAGAGACCGAGAGATTAATTGCCAAAGAGAGTAAAACTAACCCTAAAATGTTCTTCAATTATATAAATAGTAAAAATATAAATCTGAAGGAGTCGGCCCTCTACATAGCAATGAGGGGTGTTGCAGAGAGCGACGAGGATAAAGCAAAACTATTAAATATTTTTTCTCCACTATATTCACTGAGGAAAATAAACTGTCAGATGAAATGCAGAATGTAAAAGTAAATCCCCATTAAAAGTGCCCTGTCTGACCCAGGAAGAAGTACAACAGCGACTTAAAAGATTAAAATAGACAAATCGCCAGGACCGGGTGGCTTACACCCCGTATCCTAAGGGAATTAAGTGATGTCATAGCCAGACCATTATTTCTGATATTTACGGACTCTATAATAACAGGGAATGTTCCACAGGATTGGCGCATAGCAAATGTGGTGCCAATATTCAAAAAGGGTCCAAAAACAGAGCCTGGAAATTATAGGCCGGTAAGTTTAACATCTATTGTTGGTAAACTGTTTGAAAGGTTTCTAAGAGATGCTATTTTGGAGTATCTCAATGAAAATAAGCAAATAACGCCATATCAGCATGGCTTCATGAGGGATCGGTCATGGCAAACGAATTTAATCAGCTTCTATGAGGAGATAAGTTCTAGACTTGACAGCGGCAAATCAATGGATGTCGTATATCTGGACTTCTCCAAAGCATTTGACACCGTACCTCATAAAAGGTTAGCATATAAAATGAGGATGCTCGGACTGGGAGAAAATGTCTGTATGTGGGTAAGAGACTGGCTAAGTGACAGAAAACAGAGGGTGGTTATTAACGGTAGATACTCAGATTGGGTCACTGTAACTAGTGGGGTACCTCAGGGGTCAGTATTGGGCCCTATTCTCTTCAATATATTTATTAATTATCTTGTAGAAGGCCTGCACAGTAAAATATCTATTTTTGCAGATGACACTAAACTGTGTAAAGTAATTAACACTGAAGAGGACAGTTTTCTGCTACAGTACCACTTTACAAATCACTAGTCAGACCACACATGGAGTACAGTGTACAGTTCTGGGCTCCTGTGAACAAGACAGGCATAGCAGAGCTGGAGAGGGTTCAGAGGAGGGCAACTAAAGTACTAACTGGAATGAGGGTTCTACAGTACCCTGAAAGGTTATCAAAATTAGGGTTATTCACTTTAGAAAAAAGACGACTGAGGGGAGATCTAATAACTATGTATAAATATATCAGGGGTCAGTACAGAGATCTGTCCCATCATCTATTTATCCCCAGGACTGTGACTGTGACAGGGGACATCCTCTGCGTCTGGAGGAAAGAAGGTTTGTACACAAACATAGAAAGGATTCTTCATTGTAAGAGCAGTGAGACTATGGAACTCTCTGCCTGAGGAGGTGGTGATGGTGAGTACAATAAAGGAATTTAAGAGGGGACTGGATTTATTTCTGGAGTGTAATAATATTACAGGCTACAGCTACTAGAGAGGGGTCGTTGATCCAGGGAGTTATTCTGATTGCCTGATTGGAGTCGGGAATGAATTTTTTTCCCCTTAAGTGGGGAAAATTGGCTTCTGCCTCACAGGGGTTTTTTGCCTTCCTCTGGATCAACTTGTAGGAAACAGGCCGAACTGGATGGACAAATGTCTTTTTTCAGTCTTATATACTATGTTACTAAGGCACAGGGCAACTTCTTCATGGCTAATGAGGCTTCTAGATGTGGTCTTTCTGTTCCAGCAGAACTAAAGGTGTTCTGACTGGCGTAGGCAACACATGTTCAGGAGCGACGCAGCACTGCACAACTGCTTCCTTAGCAGGGGGTGAGCTAGAACTAACTGGAACTAACTGGTCCCCACCTGTCACGAGGGTGTCAGGAGCTACGTCTAACTCTGTTATACCCGGGGTTAGGAAGTCGCAGCAGGTGGCTTTGCGCTCTATGTCTAAAGATTGCGCTTTTACTTAATGGTAGCTTTCTTTGGTAGCCTTACAATCCTTTTTGTCTCACTCAGGGATCCGTAGCTTCTTCTCCTCAGCTGTTTCTTGTCCATCTCTCCCAACCTCCTTATATTCCCCCTTCATTACCCTCCGGATCCCTGTTGGGCTATTGTTGTCCGCTGTTGTCGCCCACCTAGGATTATATGTTTTGTCTGTCCTCTCCCTGGTGTTTTCGTTTAGTGTTAGTGGTGAGGACTAGTGCTCCCACCGCCCTATTCACTACTTAGGGCTCATCTTAAGGAAAGCCAGGGTTTAGGCACGTGATGGGCGTACGGGTGAAAAACCCGGCTAGGGACGTCAGGGCAGTCAGGTGCCAGCCTCAAGATGAGTTAGGGGTCACCACCTTTCCCTCTCCCTTGGACAAGGCTTTCCCTTTTCCATCCCTTTGCGTCACAGTCTGTGATCGGCACGCTGGTTGTGATATCACCCTTCCTGCAGGAAATGGCACTCGCCCACTCCACCACAGGAAGAGGGTGGGGTAGAATGGACTGGAAGGTTCAATTCTATTCTACATACTGCTCTGCCATATTTGCTGCCACCTGCTGGTGAACCAGGCACATTACATTTGAACAAAAACAGATGCATAACAGGAAATACACAATATATGGGACCTGGAATAAATGTATAAAATGACATTGAGATTGCATACCCAGATAGAAGCAGGGCGTAGGTTCGGTGATGCCACTCGGGGCGTTACATTCCCCCTTACTTAAGAGGCAAGCTGTCCTCAGCTTGTGCTTAGCAGGTGCTCTAGAGGTACCAAATAAAAGTTAAGGTGCTGCATTAAATTATGTACTATTACCAATTGATAAAGCAACGGCTACCAAAAGGTCTCTGCCCGTATGAGTAGCGTATACATTCAATGTCTTCCCTCTTGGTTATAACCAGAGAACCAAAAGGTGTGCAAAAAGCGCTCATTACTGTCTTTCTTTTAAATATACTGAGCTCTAATACCAAAGAAAGCGCAGGGGTGACTTCACTCTGTAATCCCGCCACTATGCAATGAAACGCCCGCAAATAGAAGGGTGGCTTAATCCTGTGTTCCCTTCCAACACCAAGGTCTAATTATGCTTTACGCTTTGTCACCTTGATATCTGAACTGGTAGCTAAACTTATTTCCTTAAGGCTGTGTGCAAGGCCTTAAGACATCTAGAACTAGGAGGAGGAACCAGCCCACCTTCCATAGCTCCCTTGAGAGCTAATCCCCTCTTAACTCACATTTTAGCAACGGGTTACCCTTGGCATTGTTAGACCTGCTTGTGACTTACCACTTGGTCCTACCTGTGTAGCAACAATAAACTACAATGCCTAGACTTTCTAAACTAACACAAGGTAACATAAGAACCATTAGTATTGACTTCCTTTTGTTAACAGCGTATGATATACCTGCTACCTGGTCCTCTGGTGGTCCCATTTGCTGGGATCGAGCACCAGAGGACCAGGTAGCTATGTAAAATAGCACCAAGGTAGCACCAAGCACCACACTACCCCCCCCCCCCCTGTCACTTATTAACCCCTTGTTAACCCCTGATCACCCCATATATACTCCCTGATCACCCCCCTGTCACTGATCACCCCCTGTAAGGCTCCATTCACATGTCCATATGTGTTTTGCGGATCCACCCATGCTGGGTGTGAGAAATGTCGCTGTAAACGACAACTTTTTAAAAAATTTTATACAAAGTTGTCAATTTACAGAGATATTTATCTCACCCAACATGGGTATATGTAAAAATACACCCCAAAACACATTGCCCTACTTCTCCTGAGTACGGCGATACCACATGAGTGACACTTTTTTGCAGCCTGGGTGCGCAAAGGGGTCCAAATTTTAACGAGTACCTTTAGGTTTTACAGGGCTGTTCACAGTTTAGCCCCACCCAAAATGCCAGAACAGTACAAACACCCCACAAATGACCCCATTTTGGAAAGAAGACACCCCAAGGTATTCGCTGAGGGGCATAGTGAGTCCATGATAAATTGAACTTTTTGTCACAAGTTAGCTGAAATGGAGACTTTGTGAGAAAAAACAATAAAAAATCAATTTCCGCTAACTTGTGCCAAAAAAAAAATCTTCTATGAACTAGCCATGCACCTCACGGAATACCTTTGGGTGTCTTCTTTCCAAAATGGGGTCACATGTGGGGCTTATACTGCCCTGGCATTTTAGGGGCCCTAAAGCGTGAGAAGAAAATGCGTAAAAATGCCCTCCTAAAGGTACTCATTGGAATTTGGGCCCTTGCATCTTGGCTGCAAAAAGTGTCACTCATGTGGTATCGTCATACTCAGAGAGGCAATGTGTTTGAGGTGTATTTTACATATACCTATGCTGGGTGAGAGAAATATCTCTGTAAATTGACAACTTTGTATAAAAATTTTTAAAAGTTATCATTTACAGAGATATTTCTCACACACACTATGGGTATATGTAAAAATATACCCCAAAACACATTGCCCTACTTCTCCTGAGTACGGCGATACCACATGTGTGACACTTTTTTGCAGCCAAGAGGCGCAAAGGGGCCCTAATTCCAATGAGTACCTTTAGGATTTCACAGGGCATTTTTACGCATTTGGATTCTCACGCTTTGGGGCCCCTAAAATGCCAGGGCAGTATAAATACCCCACAAGTGACCCCATTTTGGAAAGAAGACACCCCAAGGTATTCCGTGAGGGGCATGTCAAGTTCACAAAAAAAAACATTTTTGGCACAAGTTAGCGGAAATTGATATATATATATTTTTTATTTTAGTTTTTTACAAAGTCTCATATTCCACTAACTTGTGACAAAAAATAAAATTTTACATGAACTCACCATACCCCTCACAGAATACCTTGAGGTGGCTTCTTTCTAAAATGGGGTCACTTGTGGGGTATTTATACTGCCCTGGCATTTTAGGGGTCTCTAAAGTGTGAGTAGAAGTCTGGAATCTAAATATAAATGGAGAAGTAAGGAGAAGTAGGGCAATGTGTTTTGGGGTGTATTTTTACATATACCCATGCTGGGTGTGAGAAATATCTCTGTAAATGACAACTTTTAAAAAAATTTTATACAAAGTTGTCAGTTTACAGAGATATTTCTCACCCAACATGGGTATATGTAAAAATACACCCTAAAACACATTGCCCTACTTCTCCTGAGTACGGCGATACCACATGTGTGCCACTTTTTTGCAGACTGGGTGCGCAAAGGGGCCCAAATTCCAACAAGTACCTTTAGGTTTTACAGGGATGCTCACAATTTAGCCCGCCCAAAATGCAAGAACAGTAAACACACCCACAAATGACCCCATTTCGTAAAGTAGACACCCCAAGGTATTCACTGAGGGGCATAGTGAGTCCGTGGGAGATTTTATTTTATTTTTCCAAAAGCTTAGCAGAAATGGAAACTTTATTATTTTAGTTTTTTTACTCAGAAAGTGTCATTTTCCGCTAACTTGTGAAAAAATGAAATGATACATGAACTCACCATGCCACTCCGCGAATACTTTAGGGTGTCTTCTTTCTAAAATGGTGTCATTTGGGGGTATTTATACTATCCTGACATTCTAGCACCTGAAGAAACATGACAGGTGCTCAGAAAGTCAGAGCTGCTTCAAAATGCGGAAATTCATTTTTTGCACCATAGTTTGTAAGCGCTATAATTTTACCCAAACCAATAAATATACACTTATTGGATTTTTTTATCAAAGACATGTAGAACAATAAATTTATAGAAAATTTATATAGAAATGTAGTTTTTAAAAATATTTACAACAGAAAGTGAAAAATGTCATTTTTGCAAAATTTCGGTCATTTTTGATTAATAGCAAAAAAGTTAAAATGTCAGCAGCAATGAAATACCACCAAATGAAAGCTCTATTAGTGAGAAGAAAAGGAGGTAAGATTCATTTGGGTGGTAAGTTGCATGATGGAGCACTAAATGGTGAAAGAAGCGTAGTGCAGAATTGTAAAAAGTGGCCTGGTCATTAAGGGTGTTTAAGCTAGGGGGGCTGAAGTGGTTAACCCACTCAGATTGGGGAAGGAGTGGTTCAGAGTCCAGCATGGGGTTATCGAGACTGAGGCCTGCAGGTAAACGGCCCAGTCTTCCAAACATGAGGTAGTTAGTGGTGTATCCAGAGGAGCAATGAGTCGTGTTATTATACAGATACCCTCATTCAGGGAGAAGCAAAAGCCACACGGCCCTCTTGTGAGGTGGCACATCCTTAAGCATATTGATCAGTGTCTGGTTCATCTTTTCGCACAGTCTATTTCCCTGTGGGTGATATGCGGTGGTCCTCAGTTTTTTGCAAATGTGGATCCTTGGTCAGTGAGTATCTTGTCAGGACACCCATAAGGCAAAATGAAGCTCCTCCACATGGCAGCTGCTGTAGTTTTAGCAGTTAAGTCCTTGACAGGTACAGCCATGACGAACTTGGTGAAGTGGTCTATGATTGTAATAGTATAGGTGTATCCGGATCTGCTAGGTTCCAGTTTCACATGGTCGATAGCCAGAATTTCTAGAGGACTCCTACTCACTATTGGATGAAGGGGGGGCTCGCTAATTATGTCTTTCTCTTCTGGCCACAGCATAGGTGGGACACTCCCGGTACCAGGCTTCAATATCACTTCTCATGCCAGTCCAGTAGAAACGCAGCCTGATGGTGGCTTCCGTTTTTTGGGTTCCAAAATGACCAGACCTGTTATGGTACAGTACATGTCCATTACCATCTTAGCATCTCTTCGGGGCACCACTATCTGATAGAGGTGCAGACAGGTGACTGGATCAAGTGTTCTCCTGAGGAGTAGATCTCTCTGTAGAAAGAGCATTTTCCATTGTTGCCGGAGGTGAACTAGCTCTGAGTCGGCTCTCTGCCGAAGTCTTTCTGGTACACGCCCACTGGAAAAATAATTAAACAGTTCTCTAATGACTCTACTCTCTGCTTGTAGTTTGAGCCAGAGCTCTTTCTCAACTGGTGGTGAGGGACCACAGGTATTTGGAGAACTAGTGGCTTTGGAGATCGGATGCTTAGTGTGTAGATCTTCCTGCCGGGAAAATCGTGAGTAGAACATTGGCATTTCCATATCTTTCCACTGGTCATCTTTAGAAATTAGTTCCTTCTGGGCAGGTAGTCTGGACAAGGCGCCGGCATTGTCATTAGTTTTGCCAGTCCGGTAAATAATGGTGAATTTGAAGTTAGCCAGTCTAGAGGCCTATCTTTGCTCTAGAGCTCCCAGATGGGCAGTGTTCAAGTGAGCCAGCGGATTATTATCAGTGTAGACAGTGAAAGGCATGGCCGCTAGATAATCCTTAAACTTCTCAGTTACAGCCCATACCAAGGCTAGGAATTCCAATTTGAAAGAGCTATAATTCTGGTCATTTCACTCCGGTTCTAGTAAAGAGCTGCTAGCGTACGCAATGACCCTTTCAGTTACAGCGGTGTGCGAGATAGTACAGCTCCTAAACCTTTCTTACTGGCGTCAGTATAGAGGCAGAATGGCAGGCAAAAGTCAGGGTAGCCCAGGACGGGTGGCTCTGTAAGTTTTTCTTTTAACAATTGGAAAGCAGTCTCTTGCTCTTCGTTCCACTCTACTGGTATCTTAGCATTTTGACAACCTTTGGGATGACTCTTCAAAAGCTCCTGGATAGGCTCCGCAATTTGAGTGAAGTGTGGGATACATCTTCGGTAGTAACTTGCAAATCTAAAAAAGCTCTTGACCTCTTTGACGGTCATAGGAGCTGGCCAGCTTTGTACTGCCGCTATCTTATCAGGGTCCGGTTTCACGCCCTCAACACTCACCACATTTCCAAGGTATTTCACTTGGGGCTTCAGTAAGTGGCACTTTGAAGGCTTTACTTTCAATTCATATTGGGTAAGAGTCTGGAACACCTCCGCCAAGTGCTGTAGATGCTCTTCGTAGGTCTTGGAGTAGATGATCCCATCATCCAAGTACAGCAATACAGTTTCAAAGTTTTTGTGTACAAGACATCTTTCTATGAGTCTCTGAAATGTCACAGGGACATTGCACAGCCCGAATAGCATGTAGTTAAAATCAAACAGACCCATTGGGGTAGTGAAAGCTGTTTTCTCTTTATCTACTGGTGCCATGGGGATGTGCCAATAGCCACTGGTTAGATCTAGAGTTGAGAAAAAAGTGGCAGATCCCAGGGCTGCTAGAGACTCTTCAATTCATGGCACTGGATACGCATCCTTGTGCATAATGTTTTTGATCTTGCGGTAGTCTACACAGAAACGGATGATTCCATCCGTCTTTTTTACCAGGACCAAAGGGACCACCCAGGAGCTGTGACTATCCTGGATGACATTAGCTGTCTTCATGTCCTGAACCATCTTCTTCCTCTGCTGGTATAGGGCTGGAGGCACTGGCCTATATCTATCTTTGATTGGAGGATGAGTGCAGGTGGGAATAGAGTGCTTTATTATACTTGTTTGACCATAGTCCAGGGGGTGTTTGCTGAAGACTTGGTGGTGTTCCTTGGCTAAGTCCAGCACACCATTGATCTGATCTTGTGGCAGAGCTTGTGGCACCTCCAATATGTAGCTCGGCCCACCAGGTCTGCTCAAGAGGGTCTTTGGCTGCATCCGCTGTTTGAAGCGATAGTTGTGCAGCAGCAGTAGGGGAATCCAGGACATCTTGCGGACAGAGATGATATAGACTTGCCACTGGATAGTACTTTTTTAATTCTACGAACGTATCACTTAGATTGACCAAGCATATGGGTACATTTCCGCGCGACACAATGACCAAGTTCCTAGCGTCCAGGACAAGGGGATGATCTTGTAGCTGCAGGGGTTCCATGAGGGCTGGGTAATCCTGACCTCAGACACCTATGCAAGCCCTGCACCATATCAGGGTCTCTGCTCCAGGCTGGAGTCTAATAGGCTGAGCATCCTTGATGCGAACATGGCAGATTTCACCCTGGCGGTTGCTGAATTTTTGTTGGGCAGCTAGCACCTGGATAGTCTGGTTTATGACGCGTTGAGTCACACAGGGTACGGTCAGTAGGCTTTTCTTCAGGGCTTCCAGCACTTCAGTGTAACAGATGCCGAGTAAATTCATCCCCAGGACCACAGGGCAATTGTCATCTTCCGGGACCTGGATCACGACTACCCCTTGGTATGGGAATTTGGTATCTTCAATCTGTAAGGTAGGTTCCCAATAGCCTAATATCGGCACTGGTTAGCCATTGGTAGCTATGATGTGGAGCTAGGATCCGGGAGTTGCATCATCTGGGCTCCGTTCCTGCATCTTTCAAATGCAAATTGACGGATGGCAGTCACTTGAGAACCGGAATCAATCAAAGCAGAAAGCATTACTCCATTGATGGTAACTTCAACCACCGGGCGGGCGCCCACGTATCTAGGCATGAAAGACGGATCCCTGGGACCTAGTATTCTTCCTTCTGAGGAGCGGTCCTTGGCCTCAGGAGATACCCATTTAACTGCCAGCTGTGTCCAGGCCTTTGACAATGTCGCCACACACGCTTTCTGGTGTCTTGATACCCAGAGTCTGACAACCTACCAGTCGGCCGACGTCGCTCTTCTCGTGGACCAGGTGTAGGACGGTTTCTTGGTGTAGTAGACCCTTCCTCAGCCTTGGGCTGCTGTTCCAGTCGCTTTAGCTGCTTCCTCATCCTCTCCATATTCTCAGCTAGGAGGGATCTTGAGCAGTCAGGGCTGCGACAGCATTTGGGACAGGTGCCTGAGCTGCACACTCAGCTATCTGGCTGTGGGCAGCAGGTCGCAGGACAGGCCATGCATTCCTGTCTTCAGGAGGTTCAAGGACACCTTCGTCAAGGACACCTTCAATAAACTGCTC
This sequence comes from Bufotes viridis, assembly GCA_033119425.1. NCBI lineage: Eukaryota > Metazoa > Chordata > Amphibia > Anura > Bufonidae > Bufotes > Bufotes viridis. The sequence goes on along the minus strand of CM065591.1, from coordinate 116,680,969 downwards.
TCTGAGGGTTTGCTCTTGTCCCTCAGCTTCATGGGGATCTACGTGGATAACTGCCCGCAGGGTTTCCTGCAGGGACAGGGCAAAGTCTTTTAAAGTCTCCTTTGACTGCTGTTGTTTTCCAAAGAAGCGCATTTTAATTCAGAGGCGGTCCTAGTTTCAAAGGTGGTACTGAGTCGGTCTAGGATCTGCTCAGCTGTTTTTCGGTTTGGCCGAGGCCAGGACTTAACCTCCCGGAGCGCAGCTCCTTGTAACTAGCCAGTCAGGATTTCTACTTTCTGGTCCTGAGATACTGGATACAGCTTAAACGTAGCCAACATTTTATCACGGAATTTCCTGAATAAATGTGGTTCTCCTGAACAACGCGGGACCCAAGGTGCTCCAAAGTAGTACGGCATAGTAAGAGGCATGATGCAGGTGGCTGCAGCTGCTGCTGATGGATCACTGCAGTCCAAATGGGCGCTATCCTTGCTGTCAGACATGGCTTTAAATATCCTATACCAGACTAGAGGGGTCAATGTAGGCTAGATTGTAATTGAAGTGTGCATTTCTATGGGCAACGTCAGCGGAATTGGTGCAAGGCTCCTTTAAGAGTCGCTGCAACCGCTCAATTTTGGGGAATATAATGCTCTGGCAGGCAGATAATAGTCCCAAACAGTCTTCAGCAAGGTTATTTTTCCCAGAAGTACTCACTCAGACTTCTGGGCGTTGCTTCTCAGGATCCAGGGAAGAAGAAACTGCTTTTTCCCTTTTCCAAGATGTCTGCCGCTTCACTTCCTCTGTGTCCTTCTAAGAACTTGTACTAAGCACTTTAGTTTCTTCTGCTGTAAAATGGTTCCTCTATGGAGGAGGGCTCTTTGGTTCCCTCCCCTCTGCTGGGTGGATGCCTTCCTTTTACTACACGAGGTCCAAATTCAAGATGGCTGATTAACCCCTGTTTTGCTACAGTGCTACAATCGCTGCATATTACACTCTCCAGCAGTGAGTAAATGCAATAAAGTCTCTTGTAGAGGGTTTTACAGGACTAAAGTAGATCCTCTGTAGTCCTTGCAGTATAAGAGGTGCACACGTATTCCTGTTCATAGACGCCACTTGCAGCGTCCAACATGCGGCTAGAGTCCTTATAATATGTTATAGATGTCTTTGTCGTGACGCCAGTTGCATTTCACCAGTGAGGGCACAGGGCCCCCTTTTAGTGTAGTGGTGTTTGATGGTACTCAAGGTAGGATTGCCAGAGTGATGTTGGGCAGCCTATAATCTCCCTTAGCATGTGGCTATGCACGTGTCACGGTGCTCCTACCTAGATACGGTGGATCCCAGGCGTTGTCTTCCGACACAGAAAAAGGGGTAATTAACTTGGATAGTTAAGAAATGGAGTCCAGACCTTGTATGAAGTTCAACTGCAGCTTTACTTTGCATAAACGTTTCTTCAAATGGTGTACAGACCTGGACTTGGTTTCCAGCAAGCTTTAGCATGAAAATGACAGGCAAACCCTCTCGGCTCTGCTATGCTGACAGGATTAAATAGGAACTTTTCCTTTTGCCTTCTGCTGCGACTTCTCTCTTTGTCTGACTCTATGGCAAGGCACAGGGCAACTTTTTCCAGGCTAATGAGGCTTCTAGATGTGGGCTCTCTGTTCCAGCAGAACTGAAGGTGTTCTGACTGGCGTAGGCAACACACGTCCAGGAGGGACGCAGCACCGCACACCTGCTTCCTTAGCAGGGGGTGAGCTAGAACTGGAACTAACTGGTCGCCACCCTTCCTGCAGGAAGTGGAATTCGCCCACTCCGCCACACTGGAAGGTTCCTTCCTCTTCTACATACTGCTCTGCCATATTTGCTGCCACCTTCTGGTGAACCAGCAAATTACATCGAGATTGCATACCCAGATAGAAGCAGGGCGTAGGTGTGGTAATGCTACTCGGGGCTTTACACTTGCATTGGGCCATTTGTGCAAGTAACTCGGAGGGACTCCCTGCCTCTATCTCCACTGCATACTGCCACTGTGTGTCTGGGTCCTCTGCCTCGTCTTCCTCATTGCCCTGTAGCTCCTCTGGCTGCTCCTGCTCCTCCTCTCCTGTCACCTGTGAAAAAAATACACCAATTTCGCCACACATTGCTTGTGCTCCAATGTCCTCCTCCTCCAGTTCAGCCCCCACAGGACTCATGTGGCCATTAGATCTAGGCGTCACGTCTCCAGTCCCCTAACCAGCTAGATTTACTAACATCTGTTCTAGGACATAAAGCAGTGGAATGACGTTGTTCATCGCGTAGTCCTTGTGACTGACAAATAACGTGGCCTCAAGGGCCTGAGCATATGGCAGGTGTCATGTATAAGCTGCCACTGGCTGACATCGAAGTTACACAGGGGAGTACTTCTGTCCCTTGGATCATCAAGAAATCGTTTATGGCCTTTCTTTGTTCGTATAGGAGGTCCAACATATGGAGGGTTAAATTCCAACGGGTGTAAACGTAGCCTATAAGGCTATGTTGGGGGATGCCGTTCTGCCGTTGCAGCTCAAGGAGGGTGTGCTTTGCGGTGTATGGGTGACTGAAGTGCATGAAAAGTTTCCTGGCCATTTTTAGGATGTCTTGCAGATGGGTGGAAGACTTCAGGAACGGTTTGACAACCAGATTGAAGACGTGTGCCATGCAGGGCGCATGGCTCAGCCCTCCTTGACGCAGCACCGACATCCTGTTCTTCCCGTTGTCGATCACCATGGTTCCGAGTTTCAGTTGTCTCGGAGAAAGCCAGGATTTGATTTCTTGATGAAGGACATGGAGCAGTTCTTCCCCTGTGTGCCTGAGTTCGCCCAGGCAAACGAGGTGCAGAACAGCATGACAATGCCGTGTCCTGCACATGTGGTATGCTGGAGGGGCACTGTGAATTTTCCCTGCAGTGGAGGCTGAGGACAGGGTGGAGGATGAAGAGGCAGAGGCGGACATTGTCGCAGGACCAATGGCGTGAGAACGTGGAGGCGGAAGCAGCATCACCTGGCCAAGTTGCTGGTGTGGCTGTGCAGGAACCACATTCACCCAGTGGGCTGTAAAGGACATGTATTATCCTTGACCGTAGTTATAGCTCCACACCTTGGTAGACACCGACAGGCTCAAGGACTGGGCCACCTTCTGTTCTACATGTGTGCAGGGATGGTATTGCCTTTTTGGCAAAGAAATGACGGCTTGGGACTCTCCACTACGGGTCGGCACAAGCCATCAGTTCTCGGAAAGGTGCAGAGTCCACCACTTGGAAAGGGAGGGACTGCAGCACCAGCAACTTGGACAGGAGCAAATTCAGCTTCTGCACCGTTGGATGAGTGCACGCATACTGTTGTCTCTTGGAAATCGCTTCGATGATCGATTGCTGATGGAAGGACTGATGAGGAATAGGAAGGCGAGGAGCAGGAGCATCAGGACCAGCAGATGATGGGAAGGACAGACATCTCCCTTCAGCTGAGGTGGTGGAGCCTTGACTGCCTGAAATTGGGGGCATGCCACTGGGTGATGCAGCGTTTGCTGCGGCAGGCTGGACCACCACATCGGAGCCACAGTTCTCTCAGGCCACTTTATGGTGACGTTGAATATGTTGATGCAGGGCCGTGGTGCAAACATTGGCACCCTGGCCACGCTTCACTTTCTGCCCACAGATTCTACATATGGCCACAATAACCTCCTCCTTAACAAAAAACTGGCACACCGCTGAGTAGGTGATTTTACCCCCAACACTATGCACTGACTAACTGCTACCGTCACTGCCTCCGTGAACCCGTGCACCACTACTTTCCGGGCAGGTAGGTTCCTGCGAAGCGGGTGGTCTACCCCAGGCCTGTTTGGCTCCCGACCTCCCACTGCTGCCACCCTGCTGACTCCCGGCCAAGCTAGCAACTTTGCTGGCTCCACCGCTGCCTCACTGGGTAGCTGCCACCCTCTTCTCCCGATGATAATGAAGCCCCTAATTCACCCGAGTTCTATCATCATCATCGAGTACTGTCTGCACGTCACTGATGTCCTCCTCAATGGTCTCTGGCCACTCTCCTCATCACTACTTGCCCGCCTAGCGGAAGAAGCGGCAGATGTCTCCTTCACATATTGGCTGGCCAGTAGCTGCTGACTGTCCTCTAGTAGCTTGTCCTTGCTGTATAGTGGGGCTGAGCCCACAGCATATAATACTTGTCTGGCTGACGGAACAGAAAAGGACAGAGGCAGGTTCAGGACAGATGAAGGCACTGGGCCTGCTCTCGGGCCATGCCAACTAAAGATTGTGTCTGACGAACCCACGACTCTTGGATGGGGGTGTCTGATGTCACTTGCGACGAAGTCGACGATCAAGTCACCCATTCAAGAACTGCTGGGTTGCTGGTCAAGACACGACTGCTAGCGATCAAGTAAATAAATAAAAGGGAAATTAAAACATCCCAAAAATGTTATTTTCTCACTTCACCACACAACGGCTAATAAGCTCTTTTTTCCCACTAATGCACACAAAAAAGGGCATTATAACATATAACTGCACCGCTGAACGGCAAATATATTTTTCTTTTGCTACAAATACACGCCACAAAAGGCTTTAGAACATATAACTGCACCGATAAACGGCAAATATATTTTTCTTTTGCCACTATTACACGACAAAAAGGGGTTTATAACATATAACTGCACAGCTGAACGGCAAATATATTTTTCTTTTGCCACTAATACACGCCACAAAAGGCTTTAGAACATATAACTGCACCGCTGAACGGAAAATATTTTTTTCTTTTTTCCACTTATACATGCCACAAAAGGCTTTAAAACATATAACTGCACCACTGAACGACAAATATATTTCTTTTTCCACTTATACATGCCACAAAAGGCTTTATAACATATAACTGCACCGCTGAACGGCAAATATATTTTTCTTTTGCCACTAATACACGCCACAAAAGGCTTTAGAACATATGACTACACCGCTGAACGGCAAATACATTTTACTTTTGCCACTAATACACAAAAAGGGCTGTAACTAGAGGTGAGCGAACACTTGGATGTTCGGGTTTGAGAAGTTCGACCGAACTTCCCGAAAATGTTCGGGATCCAAACTCGACCTGAACTTCATGCCGAACCCAAACCCCATTGAAGTCAATGGGGACCCAAACTTTTGGGCACTAAAAAGACTGTAAAATAGCCCAGGAAAGGGCTAGAGGGCTGCAAAAGGCAGCAAAATGTAGGTAAATCCCCTGCAAACTAATAAGGATAGGGAAATGACTTAAAATAAAAATTAACCAATATCAATTGGCAGCTTGGAGGATGAGGAGGTGGAATGGGAGGTTGGGGTGGCATCAGGTGGGAATGCTATGGGAGTTGATGTTCTCATCACAGCCAAAAAGGATTAATGTCTGCCTGCAGTGCCACAGGCCTCATTCACAGATTTAGGGCCATGGCATCCGCAAAGAGGAGAGCGGTCCCGTAACAGCAACACAGGCCTCAGGTCAACTTGCAATGGAACAGGCCATTATCATTTATGTAGGCCCCTGACACCCAGACAGAGGAGAGGCAATTTGACAGTAAAAAGAGTTTAATGTCTCTCACCCAGACAGCAAGCAATTAAACGAAATATAGGCCACTGACACACAGACAATGGGGCGGTCATTAGACATTAAAAAGAGATTAATATCTCCCACCAAGACAACAAATGATTAAACGACATATAGGCCCCTGACACCAGACAATGGGGCGGTCATTAGACAGTAAAAAGAGTTAAATGTCTGCCACCAAGACAGCAAGCAAGTACGTGAAAGTTAGGCCCCTGACACCCAGACAGAGGAGAGAGGTCCCATAGCAGCAAAAGAGGCATCATGTCACCCACCAACGCAGAAGGCCACTTTTAGTTATTTAGGCCCCAGCACCCAGACAGAGGAGAGAGGTCCCAAAGCAGAGAATCAGGCTTCATGTCACCCACCAATGGAGAAGGCCACTTTCAGATATTTAGGCCCCTGGCACCCAGACGGAGGAGAGGTTCATTCAACTTTGGGTTGCCCCGGAAAATAATGGTAAAATTAAAAAAAGAGAATTCAACAAAGAAGTGCCCTGGAGTACAATAATATATGGTTAAGGGGAGGTAGTTATAAATGTCTATTCTGCACAAGGGATGGACAGGTCCTGTGGGATCCATGCCTGGTTCATTTTTATGAACGTCAGCTTGTCCATGTTGGCTGTGGACAGGCGGCTGCGTTTGTCAGCAATAACGCCACCTGCCGTGCTAAATACACGTTCAGACAAAACGCTGGCCGCCGGGCAGGCCAGCACCTCCAAGGCATAAAAGGCTAGCTCTGGCCACGTGGACAATTTGGAGACCCAGAAGTTGAATGGGGCCGAACTATCAGTAAGTACGTGGAGGGGTGTGCACATGTACTGTTCCACCATGTTAGTGAAATGCTGCCTCCTGCTAACACGTTCCGTATCAGGTGGTGGTGCAGTTAGCTGTGGCGTGGTGACAAAACTTTTCCACATCTCTGCCATGCTAACACTGCCCTCAGAGGAGCTGGCTGTGACACAGCTGCGTTGGCGACCTCTCGCTCCTCCTCTGCCTTCGCCTTGGGCTTCCACCTGTTCCCCTGTGACATTTGGGAATGCTCTCAGTAGCGCGTCTACCAACGTGCGCTTGTACTCGCACATCTTCCTATCACGCTCCAGTGCAGGAAGTAAGGTAAGCACATAGTCTTTGTACCGGGGATCCAGCAGAGGGGCAACCCAGTAGTCCGGACACGTTAAAATGTGGGCAACTCTGCTGTCGTTGCGCAGGCACTGCAGCATGTAGTGGCTCATGTGTGCCAGGCTGCCCAGAGGAAAGGACAAGCTGTCCTCTGTGGGAGGCGTATCGTCATAGTCCTCCGTTTCACCCCAGCCATGCACCAGTGATGGACCCGAGCTGCGTTGGGTGCCACCCCGCTGTGAACATGCTTCATCCTCATCCTCCTCCACCTCCTCATCCTCGTCCTCCTCGTCCTCCAGTAGTGGGCCCTGGCCACATTTGTACCTGGCCTCTGCTTTTGTAAAAAATGACCACTCATCCTCCTCCTCTTCTTCCTCCTGGGCCACCTCCTCTTCCATCATCGCCCTAAGTGTTTTCTTAAGGAGACATAGAAGTGGTATTGTAACGCTGATAACGGTGTCATCGCCACTGACCATGTTGGTGGAGTACTCGAAACAGCGCAGCAGGGCACACAGGTCTCGCATGGAGGCTCAGTCATTGATGGTAAAGTGGTGCTGTTCCGCAGTGCGACTGACCCGTGCGTGCTGCAGCTGAAACTCCACTATGGCCGGCTGCTGCTCGCACAGTCTCTCCAGCATGTGCAAGGTGGAGTTCCACCTGGTGGGCACGTCGCATATGAGGCGGTGAGCGGGAAGGCCGAAGTTACGCTGTAGCGCAGACAGGCGAGCAGCGGCAGGATGTGAATGCCGGAAGCGCGCACAGACGGTCTGCACTTTATGCAGCAGCTCGGAACTTCTGCACCAACAATTTCAGCACATCTGCCAGCCAAGGGATGTGCGTCAAACTGGCTAGTCCCAGAGCTGCGATGAGATTTCGCCCATTATCGCACACCACCAGGCCGGGCTTGAGGCCCACCGGCAGCAACCACTCGCCGGTCTGTTGTTCAATACCCCGCCACAACTCCTGCGCGGTGTGGGGCCTGTCCCCCAAACATATGAGTTTCAGAATGGCCTGCTGACGTTTACCCCGGGCTGTGCTGAAGTTGGTGTTGAAGGTGTGTGGCTGACTGGATAAGCATGTGGAAGAAGAGGAGGAGGAAGCCGAGTAGGAGGAGGAGGCTACAGGAGGCAAAGAATGATGCCCTGCAATCCTTAGCGGCGGAAGGACATGCGCCAAAGAACTCTCCGCCTAGGGCCCAGCCGCTACTACATTTACCCAGTGTGCAGTTAGGGAGATATAGCGTCCCTGGCCGTGCTTACTGGTTAGGTGGACCTTGCCACAGATGGAGTTGCGCAGTGCACACTTGATTTTATCGGATACTTGGTTGTGCAGGGAAGGCACGGCTGTCTTGGAGAAGTAGTGGCGGCTGGGAACAACATACTGTGGGACAGCCATTGTCATCAGCTGTTTAAAGCTGTCTGTGTCCACCAGCCTGAATGACAGCATGTCAAAGGCCAGTAGTTTGGAAATGCTGGCATTCAGGCCCAGGGCTCGAGGGTGGGTAGGTGGGAATTTACGCTTTCTCTCCAATGTTTGTGAGATGGAGAGCTGAACGCTGCAGTGTGACATGGTGAAGATGCTTGGTGACGCACGTGGTGGTGTCGGTGGCACATCCTCTGTTTGGTGGGTGGCAGATGCCAACATTCCTCCTGAGGTGGAGGAAGAGGCCGAGGCAGCAGCAGAAGAGGGAGCAGGGGGAGCCTGAGTGAGTTCCTTGTTTTTACGGTGTTTACTCCACTGCAGTTCATGCTTCGCATGTAGATGCCTGGTCATGCAGGTTGTGCTAAGGTTCAGAACGTTAATGCCTCGCTTCAGGCTCTGATGGCACAGCGTGCAAACCACTCGGGTCTTGTCGTCAGCACATTGTTTAAAGAAGTGCCATGCCAGGGAACCCCTTGAAGCTGCCTTTGGGGTGCTTGGTCCCTGGTGGCGGTGGCCAGTAGCAGGTGAACTCTCTTGGCGGCGGCTGGTCTGCTTTTTCCCACTGCTCCCTCTTTTGCTACGTTGTTGGCTCGGTCTCACCACTGCCTCTTCCTCTGAACTATGAAAGTCAGTGGCACGACCTTCATTCCATGTGGGGTCTAGGACCTTATCGTCCCCTGCATCGCCTTTCACGCAGTCTTCCTCCCTGACCTCCTGTTCGGTCTGCACACTGCAAAAAGACGCAGCAGTTGGCACCTGTGTTTCGTGATCATCAGAGACGTGCGGACTCTGATGAGGTGGTATTCCTATGTCCTCATCATCAGGAAACATAAGTGGTTGTGCGTCAGTGCATTCTATGTCTTCCACCACTGGGGAAGGGCTAGGTGGATTCCCTTGGGAAACCCTGCCAGCAGAGTCTTCAAACAGCATAAGAGACTGCTGCATAACTTGAGGCTTAGACAGTCTTCCTGATATGCATGGGGTGATGTGACAGACTGATGGGCTTGGATTTCAGACGCCACCTGTGCGCTTTCTGCAGAAGACTGGGTGGGAGATAATGTTGTGAACGTGCTGGATCCACTGTTGGCCACCCAATTGACTAGAGCCTGTACTTGCTCAGGCCTTACCATCCTTAGAACGGCATTTGGCCCCACCAAATATCGCTGTAAATTCTGGCGGGTACAGGAACCTGAGGTAGTTGGTTGACTAGGATGTGTGGCTGTGGCAGAATGGCCACGTCCTCTCCCAGCACCAGAGGGTCCACTAACAACACCACAACCATGTCCACGTCCTTTACTAGATGTTTTCCTCATAGTTACCATTCACCACAATCAGAAAAAAATTATTTGGCCCAATGTATTGAATTCAAATTTAGGCCTTTTTTTTTGAGGCACCTAACACTATCTGGCTATCTATTTATGTACCGTATTACACTAATCCAGGCACAGCCATAACCACAGATTTAGGGGAATATCAATTGTAGACCTAGTACTTAGGCACTGGATGAAAAATATCCTTTTACGGACAGATTTACACTTGGAGATGCACAGTAGCGTGTGAACAAATATATAGGATTATGCTTTCAGCACTTGTATTTTATTACTTTGTGTAATATACCCTTTAACGTAAAGAAATACACTTGGAGATGCACGCTAAGTGTAATATACCCTTTTATGGACAGATTTACACTTGGCATGCAACAGCTGGAACACCAGATTTTTTGTATTGCTATTTTTGCAATTGAATTTCACCCCAGAAAATAATATATCCTTTGCCGGACACTATTAAACTTGTCCAGTTACAGCTGGAACACCAGATTTTTTGTATTGCTATTTTTGCAATTGAATTTCACCCCAGAAAATAATATATCCTTTGCCGGACACTATTAAACTTGGCCAGCCACTGCTGGGAAACCAGATTTAGGGTATTGCTATTTTGGCAATTGAATTTCACCCCAGAACAAAATATATCCTTTGCTGGACACTATTAAACTTGGCCAGCCACGGCTGGGACACCAGATTTAGGGGATTGCTATTTTGGCAATTTAATTTCACCCCAGAACAAAATATATCCTTTGCCGGACACTATTTAACTTGGCCAGCCACTGCTGAAACAACTGATTTATGGTATTGCTATTTTAGCAATTGAATTTCACCCCAGAACAAAATCTATCCTTTGCCGGACACTATTTAACTTGTCCAGTCACAGCTGGAACCCCATATTTACGGTATTTCTATTTTTGCAACTGAATTTCACCCCAGAAAATAATATATCCTTTGACAGACACTATGAAACTTGTCCAGTCACAGCTGGATCACCAGATTTACGGTATTTCTAATTTCGCAACTGAATTTCACCCCAGAAAATAATATATCCTTTGACAGACACTATTAAACTTGGCCAGCCACTGCCGGGACACCAGATTTAGGGGATTGCTATTTTGGTAATTAAATGTAACCCCAAAACAAAATATAGCCTTTGCCGGACACTATTAAACTTCGCCAGCCACAGACGAAACCACCGATTTACGGTATTGCTATTTCAACAATATAATTTCACCCCAGAAAATTATCTATCCTTTACCGGACACTATTAAACTTGGCCAGCCACAGACAAAACCACTGATTTACGGTATTGCTATTTCGGCAATTGAATTTCACCCCAGAAAATTATCTATTCTTTGCCGGACACTATTAAACTTGGCCAGCCACTGCTGGGACACCAGATTTAGGGGATTGCTATTTTGGCAATTGAATTTCACCCCAGAAAAAAATCTATCCTTTGCCGGACACTATTAAACTTGGCCAGCGATAGCAGAAACCACTGATTTGCGGTATTGCTATTTTGGCAATTGAATTTCTCCCCAGAAAAAAATATATCCTTTGCCGGACACTATTAAACTTGGCCAGCCACAGCTGAAACCACTGATTTACGGTATTGCTATTTTGGCAATTGAATTTCACCCCAGAACAAAATCTATCCTTTGCGGGACACTATTAAACTTGGCCAGCCACTGCTGAAACCACTGATGTTACGGTATTGCTATTTTGGCAATTGAATTTCACCCCAGAAAATATTATATCCTTTGACGGACACTATGAAACTTGTCCAGTCACAGCTGGAACACCAGATTTACGGTATTGCTATTTTGGCAACTGAATTTCACCCCATAAAATAATATATCCTTTGACAGACACTATGAAACTTGTCCAGTCACAGCTGGAACACCAGATTTACGGTATTGCTATTTTTGCAACTGAATTTCACCCCAGAAAATAATATATCCTTTGACAGACACTATGAATTGAATTTCACCCCAGAACAAGAGTCTATCCTTTGACGGATACTATAAAACTTGTCCTGCCACAGCAGAAACCACTGATTTAGGGTATTGCTATTTTGGAAATTGAATTTCACCCCAGAAAAAAATATATATTCTTTGCCAGACAGTATTACACTTGGCTAGCCACAGCTGTAACACCAGATTTAGGGGATTGCTATTTTTGGCAAGTGAATTTCACCTCTCAATAAAATATAGAAAATTCTATCCTGAGTTTCTAGGGGTAACAATAAGCACAGCCAAGCCCCTGATATAGGATATAGCAAAAAAAAAAAACTACTATTGATGGATTAATGGACTTGGTGGCAGCTTGTGCTGGCGCACCAGAAGACACAAAATGGCCGCCGATCACCCCAGAAAAAAATGACAGAAAAACGCTCTGGGCAGCCTGAAAACAGTGAGCAAATAACTAGCAGAAGTTGAATGATTTAGAGCTGTAGATCGATCACTTCATTAAGTGTTTTTGCTGAGTTAATCCTTGCCTAATCTCGCCTAACAGCAGCTGCATCCTATCCCTACACTAATCAGAGCAGAGTGACTTGCGGCGCGACGTGACTCCAGCTTAAACAGAGGCTGGGTCACATGCTGCACTTGGCCAATCACAGCCATGCCATTAGTAGGCATGCTGTGATGGCTTCTTAGGGCAAGAAGTAAAACGCTAGCTGATTGGCTGCTGTGCAGCCCTTCAGAAAGCTGGAAGAAATCGCCGAACAACGAACCCGAATCCAAACTTTTACGTAAATGTTCGGGTCCATGTCACGAATACCCCAAAATTCGGTACGAACCCGAACTATACAGTTCAGGTTCGCTCATCCCTAGCTGTAACTTCACCACACAACGGCTAATAAGCCCTTTTTCCCACAAGCCAAAAATGCTTTAGAACATAAAACTGCACTAGATAAATAAGACATAGAAATATTTCCTTTTAATAAACCTTATTAATGGCTATATCAAACAGCACTTGTACCCCAATAATAAGAACGGTTTGCTGGAATTACAGAGCTGTATAATGGCAATGTGAGTGCCCAGTCAGTGCAGCAAGGTGTGATAGGATCGTTCCTATTACCCAGGCTGTAACCTCCCTACTGAACCCTGTTCAACATAAATGCTGCTGGAATGAATCCTTCCTATCCTTTCCTACACCTTATATAATCTTTCTCTGCACTTGTAAATCTTTTTTAGCACAGTGAAGTTTTTCTAGTACTGTCCCTAGCACCTGCTGATGTTTCTCCTGCACTAAGTATACTGGAAAATGGCAGAATCCAAGATGGCTGAGAGTATTTATAGGGCTGTGACATCACAGGGCTGGCTGGCTGCTGATTGGCTGCATGCATGGCATTATGGACGATTCCGCCTTCCCAGAGTTCCTTGCTCCATATCATCACACGGGCAGCAGCCGTTTTAAGAAAAAAATGCGATTCTTTACCACAAGCGTGAGGAAATTCGGATTTGGTGCGAATCGAATAAGATTTGTGCACACTAAGCATTTCATGCAGTCTTCTCTTTATGGTAGATTTGGATATTGATACGCCTATATCCTGGAGAGTGTTGTTCACTTGGTTGGCTGTTGTGAAGGGGTTTCTCTTCACCATGGTAATTATTCTGCGATCATCCACCACTGTTGTCTTCTATGGGCATACAGGTCTTTTGCATCGTTGAGATCACCAGTGCTTTCTTTCTCAGGATGTACCAAACTGTAGATTCTGCTTTCGCATATGAAGGATGGCTTGTTTTACCTGCATGGAGAGCTCCTTTGACAGCATGTTTACTTCTTAGCAAAATCTTCAAAATGCAAGCACCACACCTCAAATCAACTCCAGGCCTTTTATGTGCCTAATTGAGAATGAAATAATGAAGAAATTGCCCACACCTGCCCATGAAATGGCCTTTGAGTCAATTGTCCGATTACTTTTGGTCCCTTTAAAAACAGGGTGCCACATGTAAAGATGCTAAAACTCCTAAACCCCTCTTCCAATTTTAATGTGGATATACCCTCAAATGAAAGCTAAAAGTCTGGACTTTATGTCCATGTCCATTATATAACTATACCTTGAATATGTTTTAGTAAACAGGTAATAAAAACAAAATTTGTGTCAGTGTCAAAATATATATGGACCTAACTGTATAATGCAATCTCAGTCATCCATTTGAAGGATAAAACACTAATAAATATTCTCCATAAAACTGAACTGCATTGAAGTGGTCCCAAAGTACAGCCTGTACTGTAGTCCAGAGCTGCATTTACAATTTTGTTGGTTCTCATCAACAGGATGGAAGTCATACAGATTCTGAATATAATGCAGTGTAGATCCCAAGGCACTTATCTGTTTATATAGTTTATTTTTCAGTGTAAAGTGTAAAATAATGGTCAAATGTGGAATGTGACACAGGTAAAAAAAAGTGAACAGTTTACAGCAGAATGAACAAAATACTACAAAGAGAAAATGAGCAAGCAAAGACCACTTTAACGCAGTTATTTCAGGGTCAGAACTGTTTTCATTTATGGAATCTATAAAAATAAAAAAATGTTGAAATACCTCCTTAGAATCTGACTGTATTGTATTGCACTGCACCCCGCCATGTTCAAAGTGTGTGTTTCAATGCATAGAAGAAGCACCACCTACAGTAAATAATATTCTAATATGACCTTGAGTGACATATTAGATCTGTTTTTTTTTTTTATGGAAAAAAAAGTACTGCATGCAGGATGCCAAATGTGCAGCATAACTGACGCAATGAGTCAATTTTTTACAGGATACAGGATCCTGTTTTTATTCTTGATTTTTCTGCTCTTCTGACAGATCAGAAGAACGGAATAATAAACAGTCATGTGAACTCTCCCTAACACCTTTATCTAGATTACATAATTAAAGGGGTTGTACATGTTTCTTGCAAAAACAGAGCCACACCAGTCCCCTGGTTATATACAGTATGTTATTGCATGTCAGCTCCATTCGCTTCAATAGAGCTCAGCTGCAATACCAGACGCAACCCACAGACAGTTTTGGCACTGTTCTTTGAAGAAGGCAGCTATATTTGGCTAATCATGTGCAAACCCTTTAAGCAAAAGCAGCTATGCTATGGAAAGTGAAGAGCGTAGACCTTCCAATCATGAAGCCACATGAGATCACTAGAGATAAGCGAATTTCTCAACAATTTGATTCGGCCAGTTCACCGAATTTTCTGAAAGGATTCGATTCTATATGAATTTATTTGTGGCGAATCACGTTAAAAAACAGCTATTTACTGGCTGCAGAGAGCCTGTATAGTGATGTAGAACACTGTGCCTTGCAGTAACACGCATAAGGAGTCTGCTATGGTAGTGAAACAATACTGTAAGTTAGTATGACCCACACATGACAGACGTCGCTCTTAGAATCACTGCACACTTCACTTATTTGGGCATTTATGGGGCCAAAACTGACCAAATAACTCAAGTGTGAACTCAGCCTTACAGGTCAATATTAGTGCCAGGTGTAAAGAATCGCGCAGAGGCCCAAGATCCTACTGATATTGTGTGAAAGAGCGCACTCCTTTTACACCATCGTCAGCTGATTCCACATAGATTTTTACAGAACCTGTTCTATTAAACACTTATAAAAGTAGAGTCCCGCAACAGAGTGGAGAGGGTGTTAGCAGTAAGTTTGTGTAGACATCACTGATTATTTTGCCCTTCTTTTGATCCATCTGATTACCCCCAAAAACCGGATCCTGTCTGTTGACCATCTGCCTTCACTCGGTCAGCATTTGGTCAGTAATCCATCAGTATTGCTAAAGCCCAAAAAAAAACAGGAGTGGATCCAAAACCGAGATGACACGTGAATGGAATATTTGCATGAAAACACCACAGAGTGGCCCAGTGAAATAGTGTCGAGCTAGCAGCAGCATGAGGAGACCACAAAGTACTGATGTTGCAGCAGCATGAGGAGACCACAGAGTGGTGATATGGCAGCAGCATGAGGAGAAAACAGAGTGGTAAAGTGGCAGCAGCATGGGGACACCACAGAGTGTTGAAGTGGCAGCAGCAGGAAAAGACCACAGAGTGGTGATGTGGCAGAAGCATGAGGAGACCACAGAGTGGCACAATGACGTAGTGTGGAGGTGGCAGCAGCAGCATTAGGAGGCCACAGACTGGCAAGGTGAAATAGTGCGGTGGCGGCAGCAGCAAAATAAAGATGCCACAGAGTGGCACAATGACAGAGTGTGGGGGTGGCAGCAGCAGCATGAGGAAACCACAGAGTGGCCCAGAGATACAGTTGTGAGTTGGCAGCAGCATGAGGAGACCACAGAGTGGCAAGGTGACATAGTGTGGAGGTGGCAGCAGCAGGAGGAGACCACAGAGTGGCACAATGACATAGTGTGGAGGTTGCAACAGCAGCATAAGGAGACCTGAGACCTGAGTGAGGTGGCAGCAGCATCAGAAGACCACAGAGTGACCCGGTGAAAGAGTGGGTAGGTGGGTGGCAATACCAGTACCAGCTGAAGATGGTGGGTGAAAGAAGGAGCACTTGGCATCAGATGTGTGGCATCAGACGGGTGGCAGCATCAGAATAGTAGCTAAGGCAAGTAACCAGAAGAAACCGGTCTCTTTTGTCAAGGTAGCAGCATGGATGATCTAATCTGATGCATCAGGCTTTGGTGGGTAGAAATCCTGTCTGATTCAAGCCTGATTCATCTTGACAAAGGTCAGTCTCTCCACATTTTGGGTGGACAGGCGAGTTCCTCTTGGGGTAACTATGGCCCCTGCCACACTAAACACCCGCTCTGATGCCACATTACTGGTCGGGCAGGATATCTTTTCCAGGGCAAATCCAGTTTGGCTGCCCAGTAGTCCAGCGGATCGTCAATGTGTGGTGGCAGGGTGCTGTCCAAGTATCCCACCACCTGCTGGTTCAGGTTCTGCTCCAGGTCTAGCTGCTGCTGCTGCTGAGTGGTTTCTTCACTAGGTGGGTGAACAAAACTGATGATCATTAGCGACTCTAGACTCAAGCTGCTGCTGATGGAGCTGGTACTGCTCCTCCCCCCCCCACCCGCCACAGCACCATGGCAGTGGAATGAATGTACAGAGGCCCCCCCCCCCCCCCCGGTCAGACCTGCGAGAGGATGGACGATGGTGCAGATAGGCAGCGGCCAACTGACTAGATAGGATGTCTCTATAGTAGTTCAGTTTGTCCTTTCTGTCAGCAGGTGTAAAAAAGGCCCTCATTTTGGACCGATAGCGAGGGTCCAAAAAGGTGAAGAGCCAGAAATCATCCCTCTACCGAATGGTGACAATTCGGCTGTCACTACCTAAGCAAGTGAGCATGCATCAGGCCATTTGCGCAAGTGACTCAGAGGGACTCCCTGCCTTCATCTCCACTGCATACTGCCACGGTGTGCCTGGCTTATCTTCCTCGTCTTCCTCATATCCCTCTTGCTCCTTCTGCTTCTCCTCTTCTGTCACCAGTTTAGAAAAACCATCAATTTTGCTACACATTGCTTGAGCTCCGCCTCCAATGTCTTCCTCCTCTTCCAGTTCAGCCCCCACAGCGGTCATAAGACCATGAGATGTAGGCGCCACGTCTCAGTCCCCTGACCAGCCAGATTTACCAGCATCTGGTCCAGGATATGAAGCAGTGGAATGACATTGTTCATCCCGTAGTCCTGGCGACTGATAAATAACATGGCATCTTCAAATGCCTGAGCAAACCACAGGTGTCACGCATGAGCTACCACTGGCTGACATTGAAGTTACACAGGGGAGTACTCCTGTCCACCTGGATCATCAAGAAATCGTTTATGGCCTTTCTTTGTTCGTATGGTCGGTTCAACATATGGATGGTGGAATTCCAATGGGTGGAAACGTTGCATATCAGCCTATGTTGGGGGGCGCCTTTCAGCTGCTGCAGCTCAAGGAGGGTGTGCTTGGCAGTGTACGAGTGGCTGAAGTGCATGCAAAGTTTCCTGGCCATTTTTAGGATGTCTTGCAGATGGGTGGAAGATTTCAGGAATTGCTTGACAACCAGATTAAATACGTGCACCATGCAGGGTACATGGCTCAGCACTCCTTGAATCAGCACCAACACCATGTTCTTCGCATTGTTGTTCACCATGGTTCCGATTTTGAGAAAGCCAGGATTCAATTTCTTGATGAAGGACACGGAGCAGTTCGTCCCCGTGTGATTCCGTTTGCCCAGGCAAATGAGTTGTAGAACAGCGTGACACCGTCGTGCCCTGCATATGTGGTATGCTGGAGGAGCACTGTGAATTGTCCCTATAGTGGAGGCTGAGGACACGGTGGATGAGGAGGCAGAGGCGGAAATCGTCGCAGGACCAATGGCATGAGAAAGTGAAGGCAGAAACAGCGTCATCTGGCCAAGTTGCTGGTTTGGCTGGGCAGGAACCACATTCACCCAGTGGGCCATAAAGGACATGTATTGTCCCTGACCATAGTTACTGCTTCACCTGTTGGAGCTGTCGTGCACTTTGGCAGACACCGACAGGCTCAAGGACTGGCCCACCTTTTGTACTACATATTTGTGCAGGGCTGGTACTTCCTTTTTGGAAATGATGACTCTCCACCTCAGGTCGACACAAGCCATCATTTCTCTTAAAGGTGCAGAGTCTACCACTTGGAATGGTAGGGACTGCATTACCAGCAACTTGGCCAGGAGCACGTTCAACTTCTGCGCCATAGAATGACCACATGCATATGGCTGTCTCTTGGCAATCGCTTCAGTGATCGACTGCTGGTGAAATGACTGACGAGGAGTAAGAGGACGAGGAGCAGGAGCATCAGGACCAGCAGATGATGGGAAGGACAGACAGCTCCCTTCGGCTGAGGTGGTGGAGCCTTGACTGCTTGAAATCGGGTACGTGCCACTGGGTGATGCAGCGGTTCCTGCAGCATGCTGGACCACGACATCGGAGCCACTGTTCCCCCAGGCCACTTTATGGTGACGCTGAATATGTTGATGCAGGGCCGTGGTGCCAACATTGGCACCCTGGCCACACTTCACATTCTGCCCACAGATTCGGCAAATGGCCATGTCCACCTCCTCCGGCGGCTTAACAAAAAACTGCCACACCTCAGAGTAGGTGATTTTACCCCCAACACTTCACACTGACTGACTGCTACCGCCGCTGCCTCCGTGAACCCCTGCACCACTACTTTCTGGGCAGGTAAGCTCCTGTGACGCGGGTGGTATACACATTTGGCTCCCGACCTCCCACTGCTGCCATCCTACTGCCTCCCAGCCATGCTACCGACTATCTGGCTCTGCCGCTGCCTCACGCACAAGCTGTCACTCTCTTCTCCCGATGATGATGAAGCCCCTTCGTCACCCGGCTCCCAATTGCGATCGGCTACATAATCATCGAGTACTGTCTGCACATCACTGATGTCCTCCTCAACAGTCTCTGAACCAGGAGCCTGACCGCTTGCAACACCAGGTCCCATGCCACTTTCCTCATCACTACTTGCCAGCCTACCGGTGGTGGATGTCTCCTCCAGATCTTGGCTGGGCAGTAGCTGCTGACTGTCCTCTAGTAGCTCGTCCTCGCTGTATAGTGGAGCTGAGCCCACAGCATATAATACTTATCTGGCTGAGTGAACAGAAAAGGACAGAGGCAGGTTGAGGACAGGTGAGGGCGGGCCTGCTCCCGGGCCATGCCAACTAAGGGTTGTGTCTGATGAACCCACCAACTTTTGGTTGGGGGTGTCTGATGTCACTTGGGACGAAGTGGATGACCAAGTCAACCATTCAAGCACCTCTGGGTTGCTTGTTAAGACACGACCGCTAGATGACATCGGGAGCTCAGGCCTCTCGAAGTGACCCCTGCTGCCATTCCCCCTTACTCTGCTGCAACCTGTGCCTGCGCCAAAAACATTTAGGACTCTGCCCCTACCTTGTGCAGGTCCTGTCACTTCTCTGTCTGACATACTGTTAGATCAAATAAATAAATAAAAAGGAAATGAATACACCCCAAAAAAGGCTGTAATTTTGTCACTTTACTGCACAATGGCTAACAAGCCCATTTTTTTCCCCACTAATACACCCGAAAAAAGGCTTCAGAATATATAACTGCACCGCTGAACGGCTAA
Organism: Bufotes viridis; assembly: GCA_033119425.1. Classification (NCBI taxonomy): domain Eukaryota; kingdom Metazoa; phylum Chordata; class Amphibia; order Anura; family Bufonidae; genus Bufotes; species Bufotes viridis. The sequence continues at coordinate 116,661,433 of CM065591.1, read as the reverse complement.
TAACACTTTTTTTCCCACTAATACACCCCCAAAAAGGCTGTAATTTTGTCACTTCACCGCACAATGGCAAATAAGCCCTTTTTTCCCACTAATGCACCACAAAAAGGCTTAAAAACATATAACTGCACTTCTGAATGGCTAATAAGACTTATTTTTACACATATACCCCCAAAAGGCTGTAATTTTGTCACTTTATCGCACAACCGCAAGCAAGCCTTTATTTTTTCCTCTAATACACCCCAAAAAAAGCTTTAGAACATATAACTGCACCGCTGAACGGCTAATAAGACTTTTTTCCTACTAATACACCCCAAAAAGGCTGTAATTTTGTCACTTCACCGCACAACGGCAAACAAGCCTTTTTTTCCACTAATACACCGCAAAAAAGGCTGTATTTTGTCACTTCACTGCACAACAACTAATAAGACTTTTTTCCCCACTAATACACCCCAAAAAGGCTTCAGAACATATAACTGCACCACTGAACGGCTAATAACACATTTTTTTTCACACTAATACACCACAAAAAAGGCTTTAGAACATATAACTGCACCGCTGAATGGCAAATAAGCCCTTTTATTCCCCTACTAATACACCCTAAAAAAGGCTTCAGAACATATCACTGCAACACTAAACGACTAATAATACTTTTTTCCCCACTAATACACCCCAAAAAAGGCTGTAATTTTGTCACTTCAACGCACAATGGCAAATAAGACCTTTTTTCCCACTAATACACCACAAAAAAGGCTTTAAAACATATAATTGCACCGCTGAACAGCTAATAAGCCTTTTTTTTCCCACTAATACACAGCAAAAAATGCTTTAGAACATATAACTGCACTGCACAAGAGCTTACAAGGTATTGTCTATTGCAAACCTAAAAGCAGCAATATAATAGCAATTTGGGTCCCTATTCAGTGCAGCAAGGTGTACTAGGATTGTTACTATTACCCAGGCTGTACACTCTCCTATTGGACCCTGTTCTGCTTCAATACTGTGGAATAATTCCTCCCTATCCTTTTCTTACACTTCTAATGATCTTTCCCTGAACTTCTATTCAGCAAAAAAAAAAGTTTTAAAGTATTTTCTACCACTTTCCCTAGCGCCTGCTGACATTTCTCTCAGCACTAAATACATCGGAAAATGTCTGAATCCAAGATGGGTGAGGCTATTTATAGGGCTGTGACATCACAGGGCTGGCTGGCTGCTGATTGGCTGCATGCATGGCACTGTGGGTGATCCCTCGTTCCTAGAGTTCTTTGCTCCATGTCCTAACACGTGCAGCAGCCTTTTTAGAAAAAAATGTGTGAGGAAATTTCGGATTTGGTGCAAATCGAATTTTTCCTTAAATTCAGATCGAATTCTACTTCATCAACTTCGATTCGCTCATCTCTTGAGATCACTCGTTGTATAATAATTAGTGCATTAAACTTTGCTCATTGCAGAGAGATCACATGGCCACATCCATAGTACCCTTCTTGCTAAGGTGCCATATGTGACCATGTGATATTGGTTGGTCAATCATATGATGCCCATTTTCCCATGGCTATAAAACAGTTCTGAAGATTGTTCAGTAGACTGGCTTGTCTTAAAAGGGTTGTCCCATGAACATATTCGACAAACCAGCACCTGAATATGAATACTTATAAAACTGAATGCAATTGAAAATGTAGTATCTGTAGATAGACATGCCACCCCCCAGCTGCAGCAGAAAGGACACATTCCTTGAGCTGTCAGCTTAAAATAAATCTAGCAAAGCAAGGAATGGGGGAGCTCTGGATCCTTGAGAGGTGCAGGGCTGGCTCTAACTTTCTTTTCATGGAGATTCAATTAGACTTGCATAGGCCCTTCAATTTGCATTCTGTGATACATTTTTTTAAATATCTTTCTTCTGTGCTAATGTGTTGTTACTAGGGATGAGCGAATCGACTTCGGATAAAATATCTGAAGTCGATTCGCATAAAACTTAGTTTCAATACTGTACGGAGCGAGCGCTCTGTACAGTATTACAATGTATTGGCTCCGATGAGCCAAAGTTATTACTTTGCGAAGTCTCGAGAGACTTCGCATATCAACTTCAGAAATTGATTTATACTGTAAAAAAATATTTCCCGAACTTGGAATCGAACCCGAGTTCGGGAAATGTTTTTTACAGTATAATGCAGTATAAACAAGCTTAATGCGAATCGATTTCAGATGTTTTATCCGAAGTCGATTCGCTCATCCCTAGTGGTTACACAAAAACTGCTGCTATTTAGACGTAGGAAGTAGGAAGTTGATATTGTGTGTAGTCATATAGTGTAAATCCACACAATGATATTTTGCCAGATTCCATCTTGGGCATTGAACCCATACCCCAACATAAAAGATAAAACAAAAACATGAAAAAGTTTTTAAAAAAGTTGAACCTTTTGATGTTTACAGAGGGTGAATTGCTAGAGACTGCTTCACATAATCCTTTTCAGAGCTGCTGACTCTGGCTAAGGCTAGTTTCACATTAGGACTCATTCATACGGCGTGGTTTTGGTCTGCATCCGAGCCGCATTTTTTGTGGCTCGGATGTGAACCCATTCACTTCTATGGGGCCGCAAAAGATGCGAACAGCACTCCGTGTGCTGTCTGCTTCCGTTGATCCGTTCCATGGCCCTGCAAAAATTATGAGTCATCTCCTATTCTTGTCCATTTTGCGGACAAGAATAGACATTTCTATAAAGGGCCGCCCGTTCCATTCCCCAAATTGCGGAAGGCCCACGGGCGGCATCCGTGTTTTGCGGATCCGCAATTTGCGGACCACAAAACACGGCACGGTCGTGGGAACAAGCCCTTAGACATCTCTGGCAGGGAGCAGCCTACCGGAGATTTCTGGATCCGGCATTGCCGGACTCTACCTGACAACTGCAGGCCCCATTCAATATAATGACAAAAATCACTGGCTGATTCTTGGAATGTATCTAACACAATCTGCTACCCACATCTTTGATTATTTCACCAAATGAACAAGCGTTTCGCTCGTTCATAGAGTGATCGTGGGTAGTGTTGAGCGAACAGTTCGAGAATAGTTCGGCTTCGTACCGAATTTTGGGGTGTTCGGGACACGGACCAGAACCCGAAAATTTTCCGAAAAGTTCGGGTTCGGGTTCGTTGTTCGGCGATTACTTCCCGCTTTCTGAAGGTCTGCACAGCAGCCAATCAACTAGCGTTTTACTTCTTGCTCTAAGAGCCCTACTAATGGCATGGCTGTGATTGGCCAAGTGCAGCATGTGACCCAGCCTCTATTTAAGCTGGAGTCACGTAGCGCCGCACGTTACACTGCTCTGATTAGTGTAGGGAGAGGACGCAGCTGCTGTGAGGGCGAGATTAGGCAGGAAAAAGTCAGCAAAAGCACCAAATGAAGTGATCGATCTACAGCTGTGAATGATTGAACTTGCTAGTTACTTGCTCACTGGTTTTTAGGCTGCACAGAGCGTTTTTCTGTCACTTATTTTCCGGAGTGATCGGCGGCCATTTTGTGACTTGTGGTGCACCAGAACAAGCTGCCACCAAGTCCATCAATCCATCAATACTAGTTTTTTTTTGCTATATCCTACTTCAGGGGCTTGGCTGTGCTAATTGTCACCGATAGAAACTCAGGATAGCAACTTCTATATTTTATTAAGGAGTTAAATACAATTGCCCAAATACCAATCCCCAAAATCTGGTGATCCAGCTTTGGCTAGCCAAGTATAATACTGTCTGCTGTCTGGCAAAGGATAGATTATTTTCTGTGGTGAAATTCAATTGTCAAAATAGCAATCCCCTAAATCTGGTGTCCCAGCACTGGCTGGCAAACTATAATAGTTGGGATCTTGACATAGGGGCCACTTAATATGGTGGATTTGGTGATCTCTGTAATGGAGACACCCCTTTGCTTGGTTTTCCTTCCTTTGAGGGATATCTGGCTTTCATTGTTGTGTAGACCCATAACTGGGGCTCCACATTTATTTTGCATATTCCCTTTTCCCAGGGAATTTTGCACTTCGGATTGCTGTGTTGAGACGCTAAGTGAAGCTCCGCGGTGTTTTTGTAGCTGGTCTCCCTGAGATCAGCTATTGTTGTGTTTAAACTATAATAGTGTCAGCAAAAACATATATTTTGTTCTGGGGTGAAATTCAATTGCCAAAATAGCAATACCATAAATCTGGTGTCACAGCTGTGGCTGGCAAACTATAATGGTGTCCGCAAAAACATAAATTTTGTTCTGGGGTAAAACTCAATTGCCAAAATAGCAATACCATAAATCAGTGGTTTCAGCTGTGGCTGGCCAAGTTTCATAGTGTCCGCAAAACATATATTTTGTTCTGGGGTGAAATTCAATTGCCAAAATAGCAATACCATAAATCTGGTGTCACAGCTGTGGATGGCAAAGTATAATAGTGTCTGCCAAAACATATATTTTGTTCTGGGGTGAAATTCAATTGCCAAAATAGCAATACCATAAATCAGTGGTTTCAGCTGTGGCTGGCCAAGTTTCATAGTGTCCTGCAAAGGATATATTTTGTTCTGGGGTGAAATTCATTTGCCAAAATAGCAATACCCTGAATCTGGTGTTCCAGCTGTTGCAGGTCTAGTTTAAATCTGTCCGTAACAGGGTATATTTTGTTCTGGGGTGAAATTCAATTGCCAAAATAGCAATACCATAAATCAGTGGTTTCAGCTGTGGCTGGCCAAGTTTCATAATGTCCTGCAAATTATATATTTTGTTCTGGGGTGAAATTAAATTGCCAAAATAGCAATACCATAAATCTGGTGTCACAGCTGTGGATGGCAAAGTATAATAGTGTCTGCCAAAACATATATTTTGTTCTGGGGTGAAATTCAATTGCCAAAATAGCAATACCATAAATCAGTGGTTTCAGCTGTGGCTGGCCAAGTTTCATAGTGTCCTGCAAATTATATATTTTGTTCTGGGGTAAAATTCAATTGCCAAAATAGCAATACCATAAATCAGTGGTTTCAGCTGTGGCTGGCGAAGTTTAATAGTGTCCGGCAAAGGGTAGATTTTGTTCTGGGGTGAAATTCAATTGCCAAAATAGCAATTCCCTAAATCTGGTGTCCCAGCAGTGGCTGGCCAAGTTTCATACTGTCCGGCAATGGACATATTTTGTTCTGGGGTGAAATTCACTTGCCAAAATAGCAATACCCTGAATCTAGTGTTCCAGCTGTTGCAGGCCTAGTTTAAATCTGTCCGTAACAAAGTATATATTTTGTTCTGGGGTGAAATTCAATTGCCAAAATAGCAATACCATAAATCAGTGGTTTCAGCTGTGGCTGGCCAAGTTTCATAGTGTCCTGCAATGGATATATTTTGTTCTGGGGTGAAATTCAATTGCCAAAATAGTAATACCCTGAATCTGGTGTTCCAGCTGTTGTAGGCCTAGTTTAAATCTGTCCATAACAGGGTATATTTTGTTCTGGGGTGAAATTCAATTGCCAAAATAGCAATACCATAAATCAGTGGTTTTAGCTGTGTCTGGCCAAGTTTCATAGTGTCCTGCAAATTATATAATTGGTTCTGGGGTGAAATTCAATTGCCAAAATAGCAATACCATAAATCAGTGGTTTCAGCTGTGGCTGGCTAAGTTTGATAGTGTCCGTAAAAACATATATTTTGTTCTGGGGTGAAATTCAATTGCCAAAATAGCAATACCCTGAATCTGGTGTTCCAGCTGTTGCAGGCCTAGTTTATATCTGTCCGTAACAGGGTATATTTTGTTCTGGGGTGAAATTCAATTGCCAAAATAGCAATACCATAAATCAGTGGTTTCAGCTGTGTCTGGCCAAGTTTCATAGTGTCCTGCAAATTATATATTTTGTTCTGGGGTGAAATTCAATTGCCAAAATAGCAATACCATAAATCAGTGGTTTCAGCTGTGGCTGGCCAAGTTTCATAGTGTCCTCCAAATTTCATATTTTGTTCTGGGGTGAAATTCAATTGCCAAAATTGCAATACCATAAATCAGTGGTTTCAGCTGTGGCTGGCCAAGTTTCATAGTGTCCGCAAAAACATATGTTTTGTTCTGGGGTGAAATTCAATTGCCAAAATAGCAATACCATAAATCAGTGGTTTCAGCTGTGGCTGGCCAAGTTTCATAGTGTCCTGCAAAGGATATATTTTGTTCTGGGGTGAAATTCAATTGCCAAAATAGCAATACCCTGAATCTGGTGTTCCAGCTGTTGCAGGCCTAGTTTAAATCTGTCCGTAACAGGGAATATTTTTGTTCTGGGGTGAAATTCAATTGCCAAAATAGCAATACCCTGAATCTGGTGTTCCAGCTGTTGCAGGCCTAGTTTAAATCTGTCCGTAACAGGGTAAATTTTGTTCTGGGGTGAAATTCAATTGCCAAAATAGCAATACCATAAATCAGTGGTTTCAGCTGTGGCTGGCCAAGTTTCATAGTGTCCTGCAAAGGATATATTTTGTTCTGGGGTAAAATTCAATTGCCAAAATAGCAATACCCTGAATCTGGTGTTCCAGCTGTTGCAGACCTAGTTTAAATCTGTCCGTAACAGGGTATATTTTGTTCTGGGGTGAAATTCAATTGCCAAAATAGTAATACCCTGAATCTGGTGTTCCAGCTGTTGCAGGCCAAATGTAAATCTGTCCATAAAAGGATACCTTTCAACCAGGGCCTAAATACTAGCCCTAAAAGAGATTCCCTAAATCAGTGGTTACTGCTTTGTCTGGATTAGTGTAATACGCTACATAAATAATTAGGCAGATAGTGCTAGGTGCCTGTAAAAAAAGGCCTGAAATTGAAATCAATATATTGGGCCAAATATTATTTTTCTTATTGTGGTGCTTGGTGAACAGTAACAATGAGGAAAACATCTAGTAAGGGACGCGGTCGTGGAGGTGTTAGTGGACCCTCTGGTGCTTGGAGAGGACGTGGCCATTCTGCCACAGCCACACGTCCTAGTGAACCAACTACCTCAGGTTACAGTACCCGTCAGAATTTACAGCAATACTTGGTGGGGCCCAATGTCGTTCTAAGGATGGTAAGGCCTGAGCAGGTACAGGCGCAAGTCAATTGGGTGGCCGACAGTGGATCCAGCACGTTCACAACATTATCTCCCACACAGTCTTCTGCAGAAAGCGCACAGGTGGCGCCTGAAAACCAAGCCCATCAGTCTGTCATATCACCCCCATGCATATCAGGGAAACTGTCTGAGCCTCAAGTTATGCAGCAGTCTCTTATGCTGTTTGAAGACTCTGCCGGCAGGGTTTCCCAAGGGAATCCACCTAGCCCTTAGACATAGAATGCACTGATGCACAACCACTGATGTTTTCTGATGATGAGGTCATTGGAATACCAACTCATCGGAGTCCACATGTCTCTGATGATGACGAAACACAGGTGCCAACTGCTGCGTCTTTCTGCAGTGTGCAGACCGAACAGGATGTCAGGGAGGAAGACTGTGTGGAAGACGATGCAGGGGATAATGAGGTCCTAGACCCCACATGGAATGAAGGTTGTGCCACTGACTTTCATAGTTCAGAGGAAGAGGCAGTGGTGAGACCGAGCCAACAGCGTAGCAAAAGAGGGAACAGGGGGCAAAAGCAGACCAGCCGCCGCCAAGAGAGTTCGCCTGCTACTGGCCACCGCCACCAGGGACCGAGCACCCCAAAGTCAGCTTCAAGGGGTTCCCTGGCATGGCACTTCTTTAAACAATGTGTCGATGACAGACCCGAGTGGTTTGCATGCTGTGCCATCAGATCCTGAAGCGAGGCATTAACGTTCTGAACCTTAGCACAACCTGCATGACCAGGCATCTACATGCAAATCATGAACTGCAGTGGAGTAAACACCTTTAAAACAAGGAACTCACTCAGGCTCCCCCTGCTCCCTCTTCTGCTGCTGCCTCGGCCTCTTCCTCCGCCTCGGGAGGAACGTTGGCACCTGCCGCCCACCAAACAGAGGATGTGCCACCGACACCACCACCTGCGTCACCAAGCATCTCCACCATGTCACACGGCAGCGTTCAGCTCTCCATCTCACAAACCTTGGAGAAAAAGCGTAAATTCCCACCTAACCATCCTCGAGCCTTGGGCCTGAATGCCAACATTTCTAAACTACTGGCCTTTGAAATGCTGTCATTCAGGCTGGTGGACACAGACAGCTTCAAACAGCTTCAAACAGCTGATGTCCATGGCTGTCCCACAGTATGTTGTTCCCAGCCGCCACTACTTCTCCAAGACAGCCGTGCCTTCCCTGCACAACCAAGTATCCGATAAAATCAAGTGTGCACTGCGCAACGCCATCTGTGGCAAGGTCCACCTAACCAGTAAGCACGGCCAGGGACGCTATTTCTCCCTAACTGCACACTGGGTAAATGTAGTGGCTGCTGGGCCCCAGGCGGAGAGTTCCTTGGCGCACGTCCTTCCACCACCAAGGATCACAGGGCATCATTCTTTGCCTCCTGTAGCCTCCTCTTCCTACTCGGCTTCATCCTCCTCTGCTTCCACCAGCTCATCCAGTCAGCCACACACCTTCACCACCAACTTCAGCACAGCCCGGGGTAAACGTCAGCAGGCCATTCTGAAACGTATATGTTTGGGGGACAGGCACCACACCGCGCAGGAGTTGTGGCGGGGTATTGAACAACAGACCGATGAGTGGTTTCTGCCGGTGGGCCTCAAGCCCGGCCTGGTGGTGTGCGAAATCTCGTCGCAGCTCTGTGACTAGCCGGTTTGACGCACATCCCTTGCCTGGCGAATGTGCTGAATTTGGTGGTGCAGAAGTTCATTCACAACTACCCCGACAGAGCTGCTGCATAAAGTGCGGGCCGTCTGTGCGCGCTTCCGGCGTTCACATCCTGCCGCTGCTCGCCTGTCTGCGCTACAGCATAACTTCGGCCTTCCCGCTCACCGCCTCATATGAGACGTGCCCACCAGGTGGAACTCCACCTTGCACATGCTGGAGAGACTGTGCGAGCAGCAGCAGGCCATAGTACAGTTTCAGCTGCAGCACGCACGCGTCAGTCGCACTGCGGAACAGCACCACTTCACCACCAATTATTGGGCCTCTATGCGAGACCTATGTGCCCTGTTGCGCTGTTTCGAGTACTCCACCAACATGGCCAGTGGTGATGACACCGTTATCAGCGTTACAATACCACTTCTATGTCTCCTTGAAAAAATGCTTAGGGCGATGATGGAAGAGGAGGTGGCCCAGGAGGAGGAGGAGGATGAGCGGTCATTTTACCACTGTGGCCAGCCAGGGCCCACTACTGGAGGACGAGGAGGATGAGGAGGAGGTGGAGGAGGATAAGGATGAAGCAGGTTCACAGCGGGGTGGCACCCGACACAGCTCAGGACCATCACTGGTGCGTGGCTGGGGGATACGGAGGGCGATGACGATACGCTTCCCACAGAGGACAGCTTGTCCTTACCTCTGGGGAGCCTGGCACACATGAGCGACTACATGCTGCAGTGCCTGCGCAACGACAGCAGAGTTGAGCACATTTTAACGTGTGCGGACTACTGGGTTGCCACCCTGCTGTATTCCCGGTACAAAGACAATGTGCCCACCTTACTTCCTGCACTGGAGTGTGATAGGAAGATGCGCGAGTACAAGCGCACGCTGGTAGACGCACTCCTGAGAGCATTCCCAAATGTCACAGGGGAACAGGTGGAAGCCCAAGGCGAAGGCAGAGGAGGAGCAAGAGGTCGCCAACGCAGCTGTGTCACGGCCAGCTCTTCTGAGGGCAGGGTTAGCATGGCAGAAATGTGGAAAAGTTTTGTCTCCATGCTACAGCTAACTGCACCACCACCTGATACGGAACGTGTTAGCAGGAGGCAGCATTTCACTAACATGGTTGAACAGTACGTCTGCACACCCCTCCACGTACTGACTGATGGTTCGGCCCCATTCAACTTCTGGGTTCTCCAAATTGTCCACGTGGCCAGCGTTAGCATTTTATGCCTTGGAGGTGCTGGCCTGCCCGGCGGCCAGCGTTTTGTCTCAACGTGTATTCAGCATGGCAGGTGGCATCATTACTTACAACGCAGCCGCCTGTCCACAGCCAACGTGGACAAGCTGACATTCATAAAATGAACCAGGCATGGATCCCACAGGACCTGTGCCTCCCTTTTGCAGAATAGACATTTATAACTGCCTCCCCATCAACCATGTATTCTTGTACTCCGGGCACTTCTTTATTGAATCCTCATTTTTTTAACTTTACGATGATCTTGCGGTGCAACCCAAAGTTGAATGAACCTCTCCTCTGTCTGGGTGGTGGGGCCGAAATAACTGAAAGTGGCCTTCTCCAGTGGTGGGTGATATGACGACGTATTCCTTGCTGTGGGACCTCTCTCTCTGTCTGGGTGCTGGGCGAAATAACTGAAAGTGGCCTTCTCCAGTGGTGGGTGATATGATGCATGATTCCTTGCTGTGGGACCTCTCTCCTCTGTCTGGGTGCTGGTTCTGAAATAACTGAAAGTGGCCTTCTCCAGTGGTGGGTGATATGACGCATGATTCCTTGCTGTGGGACCTCTCTCTCTGTCTGGGTGCTGGGTCCGAAATAACTGAAAGTGGCCTTCTCTAGTGGTGGGCGAAATGACGCATGATTCCTTGCTGTGGTACCTCTCTCCTCTGTCTGGGTGCTGGGCTGAAATAACTGAAAGTGGCCTTCTCAGTGGTGGGTGATATGACCCATGATTCCTGGCTGTGGGACCTCTCTCCTCTGTCTTGGTGCTGGGGCCGAAATAACTGAAAGTGGCCTTCTCCAGTGGTGGGTGATATGACGCATGATTCCTTGCTGTGTGACCTCTCTCCTCGGTCTGGGTGCCTGGCCTAAATAACTGATAGTTGCCTTCTCCAGTGGTGGGTGATATGACGCCTTATTCCTTGCTGTGGGACCTCTCTCTCTGTCTGGGTGTTGGGCCGAAATAACTGAAAGTGGCCTTCTCCAGTGGTGGGTGATATGACGCATGATTCCTTGCTGTGGGACTCTCTCCTCTGTCTGGGTGCTGGGACCGAAATAAGTGAAAGTGGCCTTCTCAGTGGTGGGTGATATGACGCATGATTCATTGCTGTGGGACCTCTCTCCTCGGTCTTGGTGCTGGGGCCGAAATAACTGAAAGTGGCCTTCTCCAGTGGTGGGTGATATGACGCATGATTCCTTGCTGTGGAACCTCTCTCCAATTGATATTGGTTAATTTTTATTTATTTTATTTTATTTTAATTCATTTCCTATCAACATTTGTTTGCAGGGATTTACCTACATTTACTGCCTTTGGCAGCCCTCTAGCCCTTTCCTGGACTATTTTACAGCCTTTTTAGTGCCTAAAAGTTCGGGTTCCCATTGACTTCAATGGGGTTCGGGTTCGAACTTCCCGAACCCGAACTTCCAAGTGTTCGCTCATCTCTAATCGTGGGACGTTTACACAGTCCCATTGTCCAGAACAAAGATTCGTAGGAACATTTGTCCCCAGTAATCGGCCCGAATATTGAGCTGTCTATGTCCAGGTTCACATAAGAAATGAATTGTCATATCTATAATCTATAAGTGTGTCTGTATATTGTAAACACTGTTATCTGATCATCAGAGAAGACAGCAGAAGGAATCAGTAAAAAATGAAAAAAAAAACTATGCGTACTTGAATTTTACATCATTTCATAACACATCACCACTTGTTAGTCAATTCCTCGTTTTATCTTTGTAACTGAAATGAGGCCTCACCCTTCCTGTCTGAGAGGTGCGGAGCAGTCAGAACTTCCTGAGCTGGCACTGGCAACTTTGTTTTCTTACTATAGTTAGATAAATTGATTGTGTCTATACATTTCTATTTCAGCTCACTTTATATAAATGTGATATTTTATATTTACAGGCATTTAAAGGAGTTGTCCAAGTTATTTTTATTGATGATAGGTCATAAGGTCATCAATACCAGATCGGCAGGGGTCTGACACCTGCCAATCCCGTCAATCGGCTGGTTTAAGAGAAGGCCAACACAGCCTTCTCTTCATTGTTTATCTGATCGCCATCGCAACAGTAGCGGCGAGCAGGTGTAACTACAAGAAGCAGTCCCATTCACTTCAATAGGACAGCTCCTGCCTATTCAAGTGTATACCACAAAGCCGTCCCATAGAATTCATAGAAATAGTTACATAGTACAGTTGAAAAAAAGACATAAGTACATCAAGTTTAACCACCGTATCTTTCACTCTAGACAGTGAAGGAAATTGGAGGCAGGGGGCATGACATACCATAATGCTTTTTAATAGTGGAATCACTGAGGCTGTGTGTGAGGGACTATTTTCTATGTAGATTAAGAATGACAAGGGAACTGACTACAATGCTCTCCTGGGAGATGGAAGTGCGTGATGGTCACATGAGATGAGCTGCTGTCTGCTCACAGAAAGTGAAATGAGCTGCAGAGGGGTGAATAAAGAAGGCAAAAAAGGTGAAACTCACATTACAGAGCAGCGGTTTATGGGAAAACACATTTAAACCCTTAAGGACCCGCGCCGTACATGTACCGCGGGCTGATCGGGCAGGTGCAGGATCTGCGTCCGCCCCATAAGGAGCAGGGGAGTGGCAGTCACTGATAGCCGGACCCCTGCTGTATGCGCCGGCATTGGTGTTTTTAATTATCCTCGCACTGCCGCGGTCAGCGCTGACCGCAGCACGTACGGGATCCTGCCGGTGCGGTGTGGCCATCGGGTCCCGCGCTGCTGTGACGGGAACCCGATGGCAGGAAGGCAGTCCGATGCGGAAGGCAGCCCGATGCCTTCCTTAAGCATCATGGCTGCTGTCCATGACAGCCTGTGAGATCCACAGGCAGGAAGCTGTAAGTGTATTACACAGTGTAATACACTTACAGCCAATGCATTACAATACAGAAGTTTTGTGATACATTGTAAAGGGGATCAGACCCCCAAAAGTTGAAGTCCCAGAGTGGGACAAAAAATAAAGTGAAAAAAAAAAGTTTTCCCCCCAAAAAATTAAAAGTTTCAAGTAAAAAAGCACGTTCTTTTCCCAAAACAAAGTAAAAAGAAAATGTATCGCCGCGTCCGTAACGACATGTTCTATGAAAATACCACATGACCTAACCCCTCAGGTGAATACTGTAAAAAAGATAAAACCAAAACTGTGTCAAATAAGCCATTTTTTGTCACTTTATATCACAAAAAGTGTAATAGCAAGCGATCAAAAAGTAATATGCACCCCAAAATACTGCCAATCAAACCGTCATCCCATCCCGAACAAATGATTCCCTACCTGAGACAATCACCCAAAAAATAATAAAAACTATGGCTCTCCGACTATGGAGACACTAAAACATAATTTTTTTTTGTTTCAAAAATGATATTGTGTAAAACTTAAATAAATAGAAAAGTGTACATATTAGGTATTGCCATGTCTGTAACAACCTGCTCTACAGAAATATCACATGACCTAACCCCTCAGATGAACACCGTAAAAATAAAAAAATAAACGGTGTAAAAAAAGCCATTTTTTTATCACCGTACACTACAAAAAGTGTAATAGCAAGTGATCAAAAAGTCGTACGCACCCCAAAATAGTGCCAATCAAACCGTCATCTCATCCTGAAAAATTATACCCTACCTAAGATAATCGCCCAAAAAATAAAAAAAACCATGGCTCTCAGACTATGGAGACACTGAAACATGATTTTTTTTGTCTCAAAAATGATATTATTGTGACAAACTTAAATGAATAAAAAAAGTATACATATTAAGTATTTCCACGTTCTTAACGACCTTCTCTATAAAAATATCACATGAACTAACCCCTCAGATGAACACCATAAAAAAATAAACAATAAAAAAACTATGGCTCCCAGAATATAGAGACACTAAAACATGATTTTTGTTGTTTAGAAAATGCTGTTATTGTGTAAAACTTAAATAAATATAAAATGTATACATATTAGGTATCGCCACATCCGTAAGAACCTGGTGTATAAAAATATCACATGAACTAACCCCTGAGGTGAACACCGTAATAATAATAATAATAAAAACGGTGTAAAAAAAGCAATTTTTTGTCACCTTACATCACAAAAAGTGTAATACCAAGTGATCAAAAAGTCATATGCACCCTAAATTAGTACCAATCAAACCGCCATCTCATACCCAAAAAAATGAGCCCCTACATAAGACATTCGCCCCAAAAAAAAAATTATTTGGACTTTCATAGTTTTTATTATGCAAAAAAAAAAAAGGAGTTATATTTGGTATTGTCGCATCTGTAACAACCTGCTATAAAAATACCACATGATCTAACCTGTCAGATGAACATTGTAAATAATAAAAATTAAAAACTATTTTTTGTTACCTTGCCTCACAAAAAGTGTAATATAGAGCAACTAAAAATCATATGTACCCTAAAATAGTACCAACAAAACTGTCACCTTATCCTGTTGTTTCCAAAATGGGGTCATTTTTTTGGAGTTTCTACTCTAGGGGTGCATCAGGGGAACTTCAAATATGACATGGCAACTTAAAATTATCCCAGTGAAACCTGCCTTCCAAAAACCATATGGCGTTCCTTTCCTTCTGTGCCCTGCCGTGTGCCCGTACAGAAGTTTACGCCCACATATGGGGTGTTTCTGTACACAACAGAATCAGGGCAATAAATATTGAGTTTTGTTTGGCTGTTAACCCTTGCTTTGTTACTGGAAAAAATGGATTAAATGGAAAATATGCCAAAAAAGTGAAATTCAGAAATTTCATCTACATTTTCCTTTAATTCTTGTGGAACACCTAACGGGTTAGAAAAGTTTGTAAAATCAGTTTTGAATGCCTTGAGGGTGTAGTTTGTAAAATAGGGCCATTTATGGGTGGTTTCTATTATGTAAGCCTAGCAAAGTGACTTCAGACCTTAACTGGTCCTTAAAAAGTGGGTTTGGGAAATTCAGAAAAATTTTTAGATTTGCTTTAAACTTCTAAGCCTTCTAACATCCCCCAAAAAAAGAAAATGTAATATACAAAATGATCCAAACATGAAGTAGATAAATGGGAAATGTAAAGTAATAACTATTTTAGGAGGTATCACTATCTGTTTTAAAAGCAGAGAAATTGAAATTTTGAAAATTGCAAATTTTTCCAAATTTTGGGTAAATTTTGTATTTTTTTTATAAATAGAAATAAAATATTTTGACTCAAATTTACCACTGTCATGAAGTAAAATATGTGATGAGAAAACATTATCAGAATGGCTTGCACCTCTTCATAACTTCCTTGGATCCACTGCCAGCTATGGGTCTTTATTAAGACCGACATATAAAACTATGGTCTTAATAATTGTGCTCCAATATTACTTAAAGAGGGTTGTCTGAGAATACAGAATTTCTGACAGGTGCCAGCAGCCTGCATCTCCTACTGAAAGGGTCATTCATACCTGTTGCATGCTGCTTCAGTCCTCCATGCTGGCTCTTGCATCTCCTTTATCTGGTCCTGTGTTTGTTTTCTTCCTCTCCAGCATGGGCATAGTCTCCTGATCCTCTTCAGCCAACCACTGGCTTCAGTGATGACGTGTCCACAAGAGCAGTTGGATCAGCCAATCAGGTGTGGCAGCAGGCAGCATGGGGGTGCATGGGTTTATGCAGTGTCTGACAGAAAACCATGTTGCACAGTATACAAAGGCACTCGCAAGCATCTATTCTAGTGTAACAGGGACAGTGTAGAGAAAGAGTAGAAAGAAATAATTGTGTGGAATACTAGGGACTTTGATCAGGGAAAGCTTTGAGGGAGTAAGGGGCTGGGCCACAGTGCTTAATAATTCAGCTGCCGCAGAACCTCATTCTAGCAGTTTTGTGTTACCACCTACCACCTTCAGCCACCTGCAATACATTTTTTATTTATTTATTTATTTATTTCAAAACCTCAAGTTTCTACTTAGGCTTATTGCCAACACAGCACCCCAATAGCACTCTTCTGGAATATGGAAGAGTTAAATGAAAGACTCTGGCCGCATTCTCCCACAGCCAGAATGTGGGTAGTAGCAGCAGCAGCAGCCATCCAGGCAGTAGCGGTAGTAGTAGCAGCTCTTCCTGGCTTCTGAAAGGCATAACATTATTATTGAGGACAAAGAGGAAGAGATTGTGGACTGTATGCCTTACTCCTCCTCTCAGTCATAGCAAGATGAAGTGGAGGTCAACTCTGAGTCTCACAATGTACCTTGGAGCCCGTGTGCACAGCATTCCTCCTGCTCTTCCTCTTTGCAGTCCCAGAGAAGCTTTTCAGCCTCATCCTCTCTGTCATCACTGTCCCCTCCTAGTGGGGTGCCTTCTTTTTTTTAAAAGAAGAGGCAGCAAAACAAATGCATGATGTTGATGACTTGGACGAAAGCAGTCAGCTTTTGGACTGCCATGAGGAGGAGTTTCGGGGGAGATTGGGACCCCATGGATAGCTGTGTTGGTGGTAGTATTGATGCCACTTGGGGCAGTGGTCACAACAGTGGCACTCTGGGCAAATAGAGAGTAGGGAATTGGGAGGAAGGCCAAGGAGCTCACAATGACATATCACAGTCTGAGAAAATTGGTGGAGAGGGTGAGGACTGATGATGATCGTGTGTTGAACAGGACCTGGCAGCCGCATTTGAAAAGGAGGGGGTGGCAGCAGCAGCAATAAAGAGGAGAGTCGATGTAGCGCTAGAACCTCCCAAAGAACTGCCTGGGTCAAGTATTCTTTTGGGAACTGGGGATGCAGCTAATAGTGTGATTGCAGAAGCTCCAAAACGTGAAAGTATCTCCCATCTGGCAGTTTTACCTCCACACTGTCAAAAGACAACAGCATTGCCCTGTGCAAGATCTGCAAGTGTAAAATAAGCCATGGCAGTAAAACACAAACATGGGCACCACAGCCCCACATAAAGCAGCATCACCTGATCTAGTAGGAAAACAGGTGTCCATCAGCTATCGCAAAAATAAATTTCTCTTCCCTGTCTCCCTTGTGGCAGCCAGGCCACAACCACAGGTAGGATGGTGTCTTTGTCATCAATACTTACTGCTTCTCTCACTTAGACTCTTCCTCCCTTGCTCAGCCATCAATAATGGATTGCATGGCCAGGAAACAACTCTACATGCCCAGCAATCCACTGGCGGGCAAGCTTAATTCCCACCTGGTCAAGTTGCTTAGAGTGCAGTCACTGCTGTACCACCTAGTATAGTCTGCTGCCTTTAGGGAGCTGATGGCGTGTGCTCAGCCTCCCTGGAAGATACCTAGCCAGCATTATTTCAACCAAAAAGCCATGCCTTGTACTCTCAAGTGGCGGAGAACATGGGCCGCTTCTTGCAATTATCATTGTGGGACAAAGTGCATGCTATGGTGGACACCTGGAGTAGCTGTGATGGGCAGGAACAGTACATGTCTTTCATGGCCCACTGGGTCAATGTGTTTTGACACACACCAAGGCAGCACCCCGGCCAAAAGGTCACCTTTTTAGACTACTCTACATTTGTGGCAGCATAGCCCCACGTCAGGTATTTATCAGCCTCTTCCACCTCCTCCTTCAGGAACCTCCTCCTTTTCCCAATAGCAGCAGGACACAGCATCACTCCCCCTCCTTTCTATTACGTGTCAAGTCAAGCTTTGCCATGCAGTGTTAGAGCTGATCGGCCTGGGCGAGAGTAAGCATACAGCCAATCACTTGCTAAAGTACATCAAGCAGTAAACATCCTGTTGGTTCTCCCTCCACCAACTCCAAGTGGGCAAGGTGGTCAGGGACAAGGGCAGCAACATCATGGCCACTCTGAATCTGGGGAAAATAACACATGCTCCCTTCATGGAGCAAATGATAATCCTAGTAGTGCAACGCTTTTTAAAAAGTACACTGGCTTGTGAAAGGGACTGGCAATGTCCAGGAGACTGACCTCAAATTTTAGTCATTCTTATGTGGCTAGGAACACCTTCCTGGACATGCAGATACTAAATGGTCTGCCATTAGACCGTTTAATCTGCGATGTTCGAGTGTCAAGGATGGAGGACAGTTAGCAGGATATAACTGATAAGAACTCTCCCAAACTACTGTGCACATGTACAAGTCCAGATGGTAGACAGATACATGCCCTCGTACCTATAACTGAGTGACACCTGAATTCCCTATAGTAGTGAGGGGAATGGCCACCGGCTCCCGGCACTGAATACGGAGGGAGTCAGGGTCACCTAGAATCAAGCCAGCAAACAAAACACAAAGTAAACGGAATGCACTTATTTTAGAGCAAAACAACTGCAGCCTCCAGCAGCACACACTTCATCCAGGAAGTAATATAAACCGCAAGGAGGAGCAGTAAGGGAGAGAATATAAAGCAAACCAATTAATAAAAGATAAGAGGCAGCTGAGGGAGAGAAAGTAACTGAGCAAAGTGAAACCAAAACAAAGAACGTCATACACAAGACAGGGAGGAACCTCTGACCGACCGTCTCCCAGAACCGGCAGTGACATCCAACTCACTGGAATTCCAATTTGCACATGCTAGAGCATGGCTGCATCAAAGCCATGCAGACTAATTTGACGCAGTGTGCGGCACATGGTCTGAGCACTGACAGGCTGACCCCCCCATTCCTTTAACCTCTGTTTATTTAGAAAAGACTTGGCCACCCTACTTCAGCTCATTTTCAGGGTCTTGGCCAACTTCGTCAGAGGGTGCCATGTTGAACTTCCAGTGACGAGTATGAGAGAGTGTAAGTGCGATAACACCAAATTTAACACACCTGCTCCCATTCACACCTGAGACTTTGTTACACTAATGAGTCACATGGCACTAGGTAGAAAAAATGGCTAATTGGGAACAATGTGGCCATTTTCACTTAGGGGTGTACTCACTTTTGTTGCCAATGGTTTAGACATTAATGGCTGTGTGCTCAGTTATTTTGAGGGCACACAAAATTTACACTGTTATACAAGCTGTACACTGACTACTTTACATTATATGAAAGTATCATATCTTCAGTGTTAAATATAATAAAATATTTACAAAAATGTGAGGGGTGTACTCACTTTTGTAAGATATGTAAGTCAGTGCTACTGACATTATTTGCTATTAATGACATTGCGTTCAAGAGCCTGGAAGGGGGGGAATGCAAAAATTAATTTAAAAAAATTTACAAAAAGAGATAACATACTTTCCTAATAAGTCTGAGTCCTGGGAGACTAGAGGGAGTTACATACCAAATATCAGGGCAATTTGAGCAACTTTGTTTCCGTTAGAATCAATTTGAGTCCGAACCAAATTTTTTAAAAATTTAGCGAGCCTGAAACAAATTGAAGCTCAAAAGGTTCACTCATCTCTAATACATATCTTATGTATGATGCTAAGGTGAATAACTCCATCAACAGAACTTTCAGTTTTTTTTTTCTGAAGGCAATATTTTACTTCTAATGTTTTTTGTAAATTAATTCTTCATGAAACTTAAGAACTTTGTTTGTTTATTTCTGGTGGCTAAACTGTTTCCTGTTACAATACTATGAGCATTACAGAAAACTGACTCCTGTATGCAAAATGTAACTGAATTCAGAAACATTCAGTTACGTCTTCCTTTCTTAAGACCCCGCCTCTAGAGCTAGTGTGGCTGAGAACTTTTCAGTTGCAAAAAACTGATTTAATTTCCTGTGCTTCTTATTTATTTTGCTCTTACTTGGTGACAAGATGACAAGACTGTCTGAGCCACAACTGAGTTGCACAGAGGGTAAGCAATGGCTGATGTAAAATTTTATCTCCACTTTGCTGCATTTATATCTAGTTAGTTTCATCTCTGACTTCCTCATTTGATATGCCATCAACCACAAGAATTGTATTTTTTAAAGTAACAATGCATTTTGCAAACTTGATCACTCTGTTAATTAATAGTGCAGTCACACATTTCGTGTAGTGTTGTAGCAGTCTGTAAGATAGCGTTGTATTAGTAAAATCACATTGTCATTATGTACATAACCATGAATATACTATTCTTCTTTAGGACCGTGCTACTATATTGCTGCTTTGTTATCATTTTCAGCCTTGTCTAAACCTATCATAGGACTTCTCTATATGATGATGTATAGTGTAGTATATACATGCTTTTTTATATTTGTTGTTGTTTATTCCGAGATATATATTCTGCATGTCACATTTTCTTGAGTGAGAAAATGGGTGAAGAAAAATCATCTTGTAGATCCCTAAAATGGTCACCTAGCGGTGGCAATACCAAGCCTACTTTTATCAAGGAGCTACGTAGATTTACAGAATTTCAGGGTTAGTAACCACGCATCATAAGAATATTGGAAAACAGTTCTCATATGCACAGTTGCTGCCCTTCGCACCATAGCACAAACCAACTAGTCCAAGCCTGACTTTTGAAATTTTTGGATCATATACGCAACTGACTGAGTACATGTGAGAGGCCACAAATTAGTAATGTTTGGTTTTTCACTCTTTCCGTAGATTTCTCTGTAGTTTATGCCCAATACTATTTTTCATTTGACAATGAGGAGAAATGATGCCACACCCAATACACCTGATGTTGAGTTTACATGATGTAGTTTTTGTTTGGTTTGCTATTCTTTCACCTCGACTTTTTTTTACAGATAAGGGGATGTTGAATTAACGTGTGTCACTTGTAAAACCTATGGAGGAAATTACTACATGCAGTTTTTGCCATACGCTTTTTTTGTTTACCACATTAAAAAACCCACCCTAATCCTATGTGATCGTCACAAACTATCCTCATTTATACTTGAAATGCCTGACCTGTCCTGCAAACACAAATTGCAGAAATGAAACCTCATCTATAATATACCGTATATGGCAATGGCGAGAATAAAAATAGATCCATACATAGCGTAACCAGCTATGCTGCCTAAGGCTACTTTCACATTAGCGTCTGTAATTCCGCTATTGAGATCCGTCATAGGATCTCAGTAGCGGAAGAAAACGCTTTAGTTTTGTCCCCATTCATTGTCAAAGGGGACAAAACTAAACCGAACGAAACAGAATGCACCAAAATGCATTCCGTTCCGTTTGGTTGCGCTCCCATCGCGGACAGAATAACGCTAACACAATAGAAAACGGATCCGTCCCCCATTGACTTTCAATGGTGTTCATGGCAGATCCGTCATGGCTATAGAAGACATAATACAACCAGATCCGTTCATGACGGATGCATGCGGTTGTATTATGGTAACGGAAGCGTTTTTTCAAATCCATGACGGATCCACAAAAAAAGGCTAATGTGAAAGTAGCCTAACATATACACACATGAATTCCAGCAACTTATTCGTATTTGTCACAGTTTGAGAATACCTCCCAGTCATCCTGGTTTTGGCAAAACAGTTCTGGATTTTGGCCACTGTCCCGGGAGGGCTGGGACATATACCTCTTTCAACTGCATCTACATCCTGAGGACACAGATACAGCTGAATACAATAATGAAGCAGAGAGCTGTCAGCCATCTGCTTCTTCATTCGCTGTTCTTTGTTCTTCTCAGCAGCAGGCGCTCTTAAGTGACGCCATCATGTCTGCTGTGCACAGCACAGCCAGGGATGATGGGTAGTGTCTAAATCCCACTCGCCATAGGGACTTTTAAAGGTCACATGACATTGTAAAGTCACATGGATTTGATGCAGAATCAATATAGAGGAGCAAAGTAATGACTAAATTCCATACGCCCTGGTAATAAAGATTAATAAGACAATATTAAAAAATTATACCTAACCTTAATGATGGTATGTTTGGTGAGTTGATTGTTGAGTGTGGGGTTGAGGCTTCGAATGTCACATGATGCCAGAAGGTCCTTACGGTGCATGGAAATTTGCCATTACCGGGGAGGATGTGCTCTGTTCATCAGGGGAGCGGTGATAGGTGAGAAGTGCTTTTTTATTTTATTCAAACTACAGGGGCAGCACTTTTGTAAGGGAGGCACTAAGGGGGCACTAATGAGGCAGCTCTTTTGTAAGGGGGCAATTCTTGCAAGTAAGCACTAATGGGGCTAAACTTTTGTAAAGCGACAGTAAGGGGGAAGCACTTTTGTAAGGGGGCACTAAAGGGGGCACCTCTTCTAATTGGGTATTAATAGGGCAGCACCTTTGTAAAAGCCATACTAAGGAGGCAGCACAACTGTGAAAGGGAACAAGGGGGCAGCTTTTGTAAGTGGGGCACTAATAGCACTGCACTTTTGTAAAGCTGCACTAAGCAGGCAGCACTTTTGTAAAGAGTAGTGTTGGGTGCGAATATTCAAATCATGAATTTTAATCGCGAATATCACCACCTCCAGAATTCGCAAATATTTAGAATATTGTGATATATTCGTATTTTCGAATTTTAGATTTTATTTTCATCTAAACCGGTGATCCCTCCCTGCTTCTTTCTTGTGGGCCAATGAGAAGGCTGCAATGTCTTTGTCTGAGCTTAGCAACATCCCTAGCAACCAATTGGAAAGTTGCCTACCCCTTACTATATAAGAAACTCCCCAGCAGCCATTTTCTGCAGTTTTTTACAGTTCTGAGAGAGACAGCAGTGTCATTGCTGTGCTCTGTGCTTTCCTGTGTCACATTACATTAGATAGTTAGTTATCTTATATATATAATACAGATAGTTAGTGAGAGATAGTCACTGTTGATTAGATTGTGATATAGTGTAGCTGATAGGTTCCAGTGCAGGGTGTTAGGTAGTGTGTAATATTCGCGAAATATCGCAAATTCGAATATTGCCCCTGCCGCTCATCACTAGTAAAGAGGCACTAAGAGGGCAGTTCTTTTATAAGGGGGCAAAAAGGGGACAGATTTTCTAAGTGGGAACCAATAGGGAAGCACTTTTGTAAGGGGAGTACTAAGAGGGCAGCACAACTGTAAAGAGGCACAAATGAGGCAGCACTACTATGCAGGGGCACTCAGGGGGCAGCACTACTGTCCAGGAGCAAGTGGGGCAACACTATTGTGACAGAGCATTAGGTGGCTTTATATTGTGTGGGGGCACAAAGGAGTAATAACTACTGCAAAGGGACAACAAAGGGGACTAGACTGGGTATGTATAGATAGTCATTGGGTGAATTTAGGGGCATGGTTTTGGGTTTAGCAAAAGTTAGAAAGTATGGTTTTGACCATGCAAAACTGCTGACAGTGCTAGGTACAGGTTGGGGAGAGCTGAACAAACATACTTTTTGTTGTGCTTTTATTATCAGGAGAAGAGTGAAAATCAACTTATCTTCTACAAGACGCAGCTCCTGCAAGAGCCCTGGAGGCGATGTTTCACTGTGAAGTGCTCTCTGCATTTAGCTGCTTCACAGCCCCATCCCTCTGATTTAAATGACAGCTGTAGCATCCATCTAGGAGACCACCAGCAAATGGGAGGGTCTGTGAAGCAACCCTTTGCAGAGAGCTCTTCACAGTAAAGCTCCACAACCCGGGCACCTGCAGAAGCAAAAATAATATGAAGTAAAAACTTCATATTTACACTACTCATGATAAAAGCTCTGCTAAACATGTTTCTTCTGCTCTCCTCAGCCCCTACCTAGTGATGAGCGGCAGGGGCAATATTCGAATTTGCAATATTTTGCGAATATTTTGTAGAATATCCGTCATATATTCGCGAATTTGCGGTTATTTTCTTGATTGTGAAAATTGTCAATGTAATATGCACGTAATGCGTGCGCAATACAGGCGTGGGTCACTATAGGTAAGTTTTTCAAGCTTCTAGAAGTTTCCTGAGACTGGAGAAAATGGTTGGCACGGCAGAACATTGCACTAGCTTTATATGCACATAGAGTGCAAAATAATGATGCACGTATTTTTGCGCAATACGTGCAACTTCACATTTTAGCAGGTCTGACTACATATTAGTGATTGGTGAACTAAGTATTCTTTGTGAACTTGTGACATCACAGCAATATGTCTGTAGCATGTATGTATGGACAGCAGAACCTATTACACTACCTAACACCCTGCACTGGAACCTATCAGCTACACTATATCACAATCTAACCTACATTGACTGTCTCCCACTAACTATCTGTAAAATATATAAGCTAACTAACTATCTAATGTAATGTGACACAGTAAAGCACAGAGCAAAGCAATGAAACTGCTGTCTCTCTCAGAACTGTAATAAACGGTAGAAAATGGCTGCTGGGGGTTTATATAGTAAGGGGT
Organism: Bufotes viridis; assembly: GCA_033119425.1. Lineage (NCBI taxonomy): Eukaryota > Metazoa > Chordata > Amphibia > Anura > Bufonidae > Bufotes > Bufotes viridis. The sequence continues at coordinate 116,637,295 of CM065591.1, read as the reverse complement.
AGGCAACTTTCCTATTGGTTGCTAGGGATGTTGCTAAGCTCAGACAAAGACACTGCAGCCTTCTCATTGGCCCACAAGCGAAAAGGGAGGTTACAGATGGAAAAAAAAATCGAATATTCAAAAATATGAATATATATCACTATATTCTAAATATTCGCAAATTCTCTAAGGTGAGATATTCGCGATTAAAAATTGGGATTCGAATATTCACGCGCAACACTACTCCAAACAGACCCCACAGCAGTCAAATGGTGTGCCTGTATGGTAGGTACGCACTGACGGGTGTATCTACCCTAAGGCCTTTTTCACACGAGCGTGTCCGGATTAGGTCCGGATGCGTTCATTGAAAACTGTGCGATTTCACAAGCAAAGCCATTCAGTTCGGGTGGTGCAGGAATTCCGTTACAACGGAATATAATGAAATTCGTAGATGGAATGCAAAACGGAAGCCTTTAAGAGGCATTCCATTTTAATCCGTCATAACAGAAGTCTATGGCCAAGCATAACGCATCCGTCTGGTTTCCGTTATGCAGGACTTTGTTTTCAGTCCTGCATTCCGTCTACAAATTCCGTTATATTCTGTAATCCTGTAAAGTTTGGGTTTGCTTATCCCTAATTATAACACAAAGCCAACATGAATCACAATGTAATTTCTTTATTATATCACAAAAGGAAAAACAAAAAAATATATATGGATGAAAGCAGATCCACCTCTATGATCAGCATGGAAGGAAATTCGCCCTTCACCAGTATTAGCATGCATTTGCTTACGTGTAGCAAGTGAATAACAATAATAGGCAAGCGACAATAGTGGAACAAAGCAGAAGGTATACCGACCAAGAATGGCGCCCGGCAGTCCCAATCTTCATTTCCCTATTGCTTCCTCACACATAGCCCCCACCAAGAAAGCAATCACAAAATGTATCTTGAGGCCATTGGGTGCCATCATTGGTTGGTATACCTTTTGCTTGTTGCATTTTTATAACCACTGGCATTGTCTTATGAGCTTTCCGTTCAGCGCTATTGGTTTATTTGAAACACGAGACAGTATTGCTGTGTATAAGAAGCCCATTCATTACACTGTAGGTTGACTGTTAATAGCTGTGGATTTTTGCTGTATGTTTTTTTGAAAAGTGCATGAGCTTGGACCTACTGCTAAAGATGCAAATGCCTTATACATACTGTAAGGCTACATTCACACTCGCGTTTTGTGCGGATCTGTCATGGACGGAGCCGTCCAGATGATACAACCATCTGCATCCGTTCAGAAAGGATCCGTTTGTATTATGTGTAACATTGTCAAGACGGATCCATCTTGTACACCACTGAAAGTCAATGGGGGACGGATCCGTTTTCTATTACATAGTAACATAGTAACATAGTATATAAGACCGAAAAAAGACATTTGTCCATCCAGTTTCGGCCTGTTTCCTACAAGTTGATCCAGAGGAAGGCAAAAAACCCCCGTGAGGCAGAAGCCAATTTTCCCCACTTAAGGGGAAAAAAAATTCCTTCCCGACTCCAATCAGACAATCAGAATAACTCCCTGAATCAACGACCTCTCTCTAGTAGCTATAGCCTGTAATATTATTACACTCCAGAAATACATCCAGGCCCCTCTTAAATTCCTTTATTGTACTCAACATCACCACCTCCTCAGGCAGAGTGAAGAATCCTTTTCTATGTTTGTGTACAAACCTTCTTTCCTCCAGGCGCAGAGGATATCCCCTCGTCACAGTCACAGTCCTGATTGTGCCAGATTGTGTCAGTAAAAACGAATCCGTCCCCATTGACTTACATTGTGTGCCAGGACGGATCCGTTTAGCTCAGTTTCATCAGACGGGCACCAAAGCGTTGCAATCAGCATTCTGGTGTCTGTCTCCAAAGCGGAATGGAGACTGAACTGATGCAAACCGATACATTCTAGAAACATAGAAACATAGAATGTGTCGGCAGATAAGAACCATTTGGCCCATCTAGTCTGCCCAATATACTGAATACTATGAATAGCCCCTAGCCCTATCTTATAAGAAGGATGGCCTTATGCCTATCCCATGCATGCTTAAACTCCTTCACTGTATTTGCAGCTACCACTTCTGCAGGAAAGCTATTCCATGCGTCCACTACTCTCTCAGTAAAGTAATTCTTCCTGATATTACTTTTAAACCTTTGCCCCTCTAATTTAAAACTATGTCCTCTTGTAGCAGTTTTTCTTCTTTTAAATATTCTCTCCTCTTTTACCATGATGATTCTCTTTATGTATTTAAAAGTTTCTATCATATCCCCTCTGTCTCTTTTTACTTCCAAGCTATACATGTTAAGGTCCTTTAACCTTTCCTGGTAAGTTTTGTCCTGCAATCCATATACTAGTTTAGTAGCTCTTCTCTGAACTCTCTCCAAAGTTTCAATATCCTTCTGCAGATATGGTCTCCAGTACTGCACACAATACTCCAAATGAGGTCTCACTAGTGCTCTGTAGAGCGGCACGAGCACCTCCCTCTTTCTACTGTTAATGCCTCTCCCTATACACCCAAGCATTCTGCTGGCATTACCTGCTGCTCTATGACATTGTCTGCCCACCTTTAGGTCGTCTGATATAATGACCCTAAATCCCTTTCCTCAGATACTGAGGTTAGTACTGTATCACTGATTTTATATTCTGCTCTTGGGTTTTTACGCCCCAGGTGCATTATCTTGCACTTATCGACATTAAATTTTAGTTGCCAGATTTTTGACCATTCCTCTAGTTTTCCTAAATCCTTTTCCATTTGGCATATGCCTCCAGGAACATCAACCCTGTTACAAATCTTTGTGTCATCAGCAAAAAGACACACCTTACCATTGAGGCCTTCTGCAATTTCGCTGATAAAGATATTAAACAATATGGGTCTAAGAACAGATCCCTGAGGTACCCCACTGGTAACAATACCATGGTCTGAATATACTCCATAGACTACAACCCTCTGTTTTCTGTCCTTCAGCCACTGCCTAATCCATTCAACAATATGTGAGCCCAAGCTCAAAGACTGCAGTTTATTGATAAGCCTTCTATGTGGGACAGTATCAAAAGCCTTACTAAAGTCCAGATAAACGATGTCTACTGCACCTCCGCCATATTTATTTTAGTCACCCAATCAAAAAAGTCAATAAGATTAGTTTGAAATGATCTCTCTGAAGTAAACCCATGCTGTTTTTTATCCATCAACCCATGGGTTTTTAGATGTTCCACAACCCTCTCCTTGAGTATGGTTTCCATTAATTTCCCCACTATTGATGTCAGGCTTACTGGCCTATAGTTGCCCGATTCCTCTCTACTACCTTTTTTGTGAATTGGCACAACGTTTGCTGATTTCCAATCTTCTGGGACGACACCTGTTACCAGTGATTGGTTAAATAAATCTGTTAATGGTTTTGCTAGTACACCTCTAAGCTCTTTTAATAGCTTTGGGTGTATCCCATCAGGCCCCTGTGATTTATTTGTATTAATTTTAGACAGCTGACTTAGAACCAGCTGATCTGAGCGGATCCTTTTCCATTCAGAATGCATTAGAATGCAAACTGATCAGTTTTGGACCGCTTGTGAGAGCCGTGAACGGATCTCACAAACGAAAAGCCAAAACACGTGAAAGCCAAAACGTGTGAAAGTAGCCTGTTTTCACACATGGCATTTGGTTTGGTAGATAATGAAGTTATGATTTCCAATTCTTACATTTTAGTAGTAGTGTACCACCTGCAGAAATTTTTCATTAATTAAAATATTCACGTATGTAGTTTTTACAGGCTGTATCGCTTGTATGAGATATCCTTCTAAAGGGGTGGAGGTGGGTACACTAGCATCCATTAGAATAGCAGCTCTGCAATCATGAGATTAGGACTGCAAATTCCCTATGTTTTATGCAAATGAGAACAATAAGAACATGTTTTGATTTCATTTTTGGCTAAGAAGATCTCATCTTACCAATCTTGCGACCTGTTCAGACCCATTAGGGGGTTGTTTAGTGGCACCTACAATCCCCATTTTGCCTTAGTTGTGCTTCCTTTTTAAACCCTGCCCTGCTGAAGCTTGGCTTTTGCATACCTTAGTAAAAAAAAACAAAAAAAACAATGGACATCTTTGACATGGAAGACATAGGGGGACATTTATTAAGACCGGCGATTGATACACTAGTCTTAATCCCTATGCTCTACATAACTTTGGCACTTGCTGCCGCCGGCCGTGTGAGATGGTTTAATCTATGCCAGCTCCCTTGCTGCCATAAACTGGCGCGGAAATTGATGAATGAGACAAGCCGGCTGGCCTGCCCTCTTCCTCGCCCACACCACGCTCCCTTTTTTTGCCACTTCACAAACATGACAAGCGGGGTAAAGTCACAGATTTTGCCTCAAAACACCTTTGTGACAAAATAATACGCCAAAAAGTGATGTATAACAAATAATAAATGACCACATACATTTTTATGTTACTGGTTATCTTGAATTAAAAGTGAGTTTTATGTGTAATCTTCATTTCTGCATTCATTTCCACGCCCCTGATATGCAGTTTGCAAGCTGCTTCTATTTTAAGACTTTTCTCATGGGAGTGTGTTCCTCTTACTAATACATGCTGGATGTGGATCATAAAAGGAGAGAAAGTATAAAGAACAGATACAATTTCAACAGTTTTTTTTAATTCACTCCCAGTTTTGGCTTCAAAAACTGCACCAGGAAACCTAACCGTGCGGCCGTACCCTAACACAAAGGGAGGGTTACAGCAGAGCGAGCTGGCACCGCCATGAACCGTGCCCTGTCTTATCTATATCAGAAGCAGCACCACTGGTGGAGTTAAGATAGGGTTAGGATATGTTCACACAGAGTATTTTCTCTGCTAAAAAAAAAAAAATGATGCAGAACCGCATTAGATATTTTTGAATGCATCTTTTTTGCTGATGACCTTTTAATGCGGTTTTTGATGCAGATTTGGCATGGATTTTCATTCCTGCTTGTTTTTAATGGGAATTCTGAACATGGAATCCACGTCAAGAATGAACATAACACTTCTTCGTTTTTTAAAACCACAAAATAAAGGGTTTGGGTTCAACTTGCGGATTACCCATGAAAATCAATAGGGGTGTTCTGCATTCATTTTAGGCCCCAAATCCGCATCTAAATCCACGCCAAAAATCATCTATATGAAAATACCCTTACACATTGGATTAAAATTCAGCATGGTCACATGCTGCTTTGGACACCTCCCGGATGAGGCCAGTCATTGACTGCAGTAGTGCACGTGACCCCACCTGTGTAGGAAGTTTACATGCTGGCAGTGTCAGACTGACGATGGGCCCACCAGTAAAATTCAATCTGGGGGCCCTCTGTACAGTTATATGTATATATTACCGTCCACACTACCTAGTTTTTTATATGAACATAGGCAATATACTGTATAGCATCTTAGCCTCTTAGCCAATCTATCTATATGTCAGTCTACTGAGCCATGTGCCACCTGTGCAGGGGGCGGGTTGACTAGGAGCCCACTTTGCTCAGGGGCCCACCGGGGGATTTGCCTGTTCCCCAGTGGGCCAGTCCGAGCCTGCATGCTGGGATTGGAAGAGCAAATAAGACAGCCGGGACCTATGGAGATGGAACTGAGTGAAGGGAGCAGGTACTGTAAGTATAGTTCCCTTAACAGTTCCTAATAGGTGGAGGGGGGATTAAAAAATATATATTGTGGATAACCCCAGAGTCACAGTTGCTCATAACTGGTTTACTGATCAGAAATGACATATGTTTTATGCCATGCTTCATGTTTTGTAACCAAGGCACAAGACATCCTGTTTGCAAAATGTCACACATGCAGCTGCCTCAAGTTCCTAATTACTCTTGAAGTCTGGGCATGTCATATGCTCTTGCCTTTCAAACTTCTGATTTCAGTTACTCAAGTGTGAACAGTAATCAGACTCTAATTTTATTGTACAGGTGTTGATAACAGAAATATACATTCCGCTGATGAGCAAACAATCCACTACAAGAGGAGAAGCAAAAGACAATGCTAAAGTAAAGGTAAATGCCTAAATATAAAATGTGATTTATTAAACAATAACTTTTGATCTTTTACTTATACTGTATGTGCACATATACAAAGAGTTTAGCGTTTCTTAAACCCTTAAGGGGGTTGTCCTGTCTCACCAGATGGCTTGGCCCGACCGACTTGTTTGGACAAAGCTATAAGGGGGCCTGTTTTTGTGGGGCGTATTGTATTTTCGCACACTTTTAATTTATTGAGTGATGTTTATTATTTTGTACAGAGGCATTGCAAAGCATTATTGCCTGTCAAGGGATGCCTTGCAGATACTATGGCAGGCTAGGGCACCTCCGTCTGCCATTGGGCTGACAGATGGAGTTCCCCTCGCACTGTCAGACTTCTTAGGCCCCTTTCATATATGCGTTTTTCCTTTCCGTCCTGGAGTTCCGTCTTCGGCGTTCTAGGACGGAAAGATACTGATCAGGATTTCCCTAATGCATTCTGAATGGAGAGCATTCCGTTCAGGATGCATCAGGATGTCTTCCGTTCAGTACGTGAACGTTTTTTGGATGTTGACAAAACCGCAGCATGCTGCGGATTTGTCTCCGTCCAAAAATCCGGAAGACATGCCGTAATGCCGGATCCGGAATTAATGCCCATTGAAGAGCATTAATCCGGATCCGGCATTAAGCTAAACGTCGTTTTGGCGCATCACCGGATCCGACATTTAGCTTTTTCTGAATGGTTACCATGGCAGCCAGGACGCTAAAGTCCCGGCTGCCATGGTAGAGTGTAGTGGGGAGTGGGGGAGCAGTATACTTACCATCCGTGTGGCTCCCGGGGCGGTCCAGAGTGACATCAGGGCGCCCCATGCGCATGGATCACGTGATCCATGCGCATGGGGCGTTCTGACGTCATTCAGGAGCGCCCCGGGAGCCGCACGGACGGTAAGTATACTGCTCCCCCGCTTCCCACTACTACTATGGCAACCAGGACTTTAATAGCCTCCTGGCTGCCATAGTAACACTGAGAGCATTTTGAAGACTGATCAGTCTTCAAATGCTTTCAGGTCACTTGCGTTGTCACGGATCCGGCGGGCACTTCCGGTGACGGAAGTGCACGCCGGATCCTAACAACGCAAGTGTGAAAGAGGCCTTAGATGCCATGGTAAGTATTAAGTAGAGTTTTATGGATCTCAGCATTAAATATCCTATACAAACACTGAATTATCTAGTGGCGTCTTGCTAGTCCTGTGATTACAGCAGCATCTCCAGTGATTTTTGTGTTGTTTGTGAGTGATATGTCCTCAGGAGTATACTGACACTAGGATGGAGGAATGGCAAGGCTAATATGAAAAAGGTTTGTAGACAGTGACAGTGACTGGGCTGCAGCTCCACTGTAGCTGTAACATGCTAAAAAATGACAACCACTTACTGTTTGTGAATTAAGGAGAAGGAAAAGTCTGCATTATGGGCTATAGAACAGCCAAGCTTTTAGGGCACTGGCTTCACAAAGGCTCTGTATATGAGGATTATAAGAGCATTATAAAGTTTTTATTTTTGACCACATGTCCACTCTTAAAGATAATGGCCATCCTATTCTGTTTGATTAGTAAAATTGTGCTACCTTTTTTCAGATCACAGGATTGCTCACTTACATCTACTGTACATTTCTGAATGGAAAATCTGTCAAGTTTTGACGCAATGCGATAAGAGAGATATGTATCCTGGCATGCTTATATATACAAAACAAAAATGAAATATTCCTTTATGCATGACCATGAACATTGTTGTTTTGTGGTCTGCAAATTGTGGATCCTCAAAACACGGATACCGTCCGTGCACATTACGCATTGTGTAGAACGGAATGGCCTCTCCATAATAGAACAGCCCTATCCTTGTCTGTAATGCAGACATACGAACATGGAATGCACACTGAGTCGTTTCCATTTTTTTGCAGCCCCAGTGAAGTCAATGGTTGCACATACGGGCCAAAAAAAAAACCTGAATCGACAAATTAAGTTCATGTGCTTGAGCACTAAAATTGCCAGCAGGACTGAGCCATATGGAGTCGACAGAAGATGAGATGGATTGGTTCCCAGCATAGCGGATGACTCTTCATCTTCACAATTGGGAGGTGGTGGTACTGGGGGATCACAGTAGTTAGATGCCCCCCCCCCACCGATCAGACACCTAATGTATTCAAGAGAGATGCCATCAATGTCTATTAACATGAGTAAGTTGATAATATATGCAGCGAGCCCCTGAAGATCCGGTGCACAGGATGAAAGTGTTAGTGGGCCTGATGAGGTATAGTGTCATAGTGTACTCCCTCAGACTGTTGCACCCTGGGGATCGGTGCAGTGGAAAGGTGATTTAACGAACCAGGCCAGAAATAAAAGTATAGGGTCTCTCTAACTTAATGTGGAATATAACTTGTGGTATATCCTGCAGTATTATTTACAAAGTGCCGTTTCTGGCACCAGATGAGGAGGTATGGTGGATGGTTGTGTGGCAATTAAATGGCACTTGGATTTACATGTCTACTGTGTGATACAGGCTTGAAGTTAGTATTGCCTGGTGGTTATTCTAGGTGATTGGTGTCTGACCTGTATTCCCTCCCTGGCAGCAGGGTCTGTGAAGCTGAATTTTGCTGTTTACTCTGCTGACTTTATCCATTGTAGCTTTGGAGAAAGCTGTATGTTGACTATGGAAATCTTCCTGGAGTAAGGTTCTCACAGGAGAACAGTATCAGGCTTTTGGAGTAGGAGCTCAAGTTTCTGCTTTCATCCTCCAAACTCTCTATTCTTGAACTCCCCTCCTGGCAGGAAGTAGGACGATCTCACTCCTACCAATAGGGGAGGAACAGGGTGGTTAGCCCTGTTACTGCCAACCATACCTCTTTTGTTGTAATACAGGGCCTAACCATAACATAACAACAATACACAACAAAATTACAGATACTTCCAGGTCTGGGGTACTGCATATAATGGATAAACAGCAAACAAAATACTCCATCTCCTATCGGGTGGAGATCCGGCAAGGAATGGTGTGGTACAAGACCAAGGCAAAAGCAGAAACAACAGAAGTCCCAGCCAGGAAAGGAATACAAAATTCTTTAGTCTTTATTGGATATTTAAAATCTTCACAGTACAGATAGCCTGCCCATAAAACTGCATTTACACGTTTCAGATGTTTGGCACGTCCTTATTCATAATGCATATAATAGATACTTCTGAATACTTTTCACTTTAAAAATGTAAAGTTAAGTCTTTCCAGTTCCTTACTAGAGCAAGGGGTATACATTTTCCACATCTGCAGTGGTCATATTTTTCTCAAGCAGAAGCAAGGTCATTCCTACCACAAAACCAGAAGTAGGTGACTGGATGTTGGCAGATGCTGTTGTTTGGATGATTTTGTGTAAAGTCCCTATATGTTGCTGATTTTATAAATTCATTTGTAACACATATTATGCAGTGTTTCCCATACGGGGTACAGGAAAAAATAACCAATGCAAATCTTCAGGTGTCGTCTCTCGCAATAAAATATATATATGATGAGTCCATATGGACTTGCCAAGGAGACCTAAAATGGTGACCCCTGGAAACTATTTTTTACTGGTAAGGCAATACTTGTTAAATGAATGCTTCTTATAGTCCGAAAAATACGGGATATGATAATAACCAATTAGATACAACAGTAAGCAAAGCAAGAGTACTCAATGACAAGCAGCAGCTGCAAAAGCCAGTACTATTTCAGACCAGATAAAAAAGCTGTGTATCAGAAAAACTAATTTCTGACCTCTTTAGGTTTGATTTTAGTTTGAACAGAATTAAATTATAGGTACACTTTCCTGCCATATTCATCTAATAACCGCTTGACCACCCTAAGCAATATATTTTAAATACATGATAAAAGTTGTTTAGCAGTAATTTACCCTAGACCTCCAGGGATATTAGATATTAACCCATAACCACCCTAGATCTGTAATTATAAGGGATATCAGTACCCCAAATTAATTGGGGTATTCCCATCTTGGGCATTGGGAGCATATTGCTAGGATATGTTCCCAATGTCTAATTGGTGCGCTTCCCACCTTTGGCTTGGCTATTTCCATAAGCCCCATAGTAGTGAATGGAGCGGTGGCCGCACTTGGCCAGTGCGCTTCCCATTAATTTCAATGGAACTTCTGGAAATAGCGGAATGTGCTGCTCGGTTATTTTTGTTGATTTCATAGAATTGAATGGAGGCCGGCCGCGCATGTGTGGTGCGCCCTCCAGCACTTTGCGGGCTCCGTTCTAAGTATAGGTGCGGGTCTCAGAAGTGGGACCTGCACCTATCAGACATAGCCTTTACGAAATCCGTAGATGAGTGGCATGATATGACCTGCTCTGAAAAAAAATGTTTGCTTTACTCTCTAGGGTGTTGCGAGTAAAGCAAAAGTTTTTGTTCTCAAACCTGGTCATTTTGCACCATTAATCTTAGGATATCTCAAGCCAAGAGGAAATGTAAGTAAGGAGATGTGATGAAAAAAAAAGAAAGCTAAAGGAGACATACTGTATGTACTAAATATTAACACTAGTAATCGTACAGAAAAACTGCCCCCTTAACCGTCCTATATTAAATGTCCAATGCGCTGTATGTGTAGAGTTGCCAAAATGGGTATAATTGTAATTTTAAAAAGTGTAAAATAAAAAATAAATAAAAAAATAAAGACAAAATACAAAAAAAAAATGTAAAGCGCCACCATGGAGTACAAAGCAGCTTCCAGCCCTGCTCCCAACAAGCATAACTCATACAAACAAAGGGACATAATTTAAAAATATTTCAGTTGCATGTTAGGGTACTTTCACACTTGCGTTGGTGCGGATCCGTCTGTTTAATTGCACAGACGGATAATGCAAACGTTTGTATCCGTTCAGAATGGATCCGTTTGCATTAGTTAAAAGAAAAATGACAAAGTCCAAAACGGATCTGTTTTGAATTACATTTGAATTACATTGAAAGTCAATGGGAAACGGATCCGTTTTCAAATGCACCATATTGTGTCATTGAAGACGGATCCGTCCCCATTGACTTACATTGTAATTAAAAACGGATCTGTTAGGCTCCGCCTCTTCAGACGGACACCAAAATGCTGCATGCTGCGTTTTGGTGTCCGCCTCAAAAACAGAATAGAAGCGGAACGGAGCCGAACTGATGCATTCTGAACGGATCCTTATCCATGCAAAATGCATTGGGGCTTAACTGATCCGTTTTGGACAATTTGAGAGCCCTGAAAAGGATCTCACAAACGGAATCCAAAACGCTAGTGTGAAAGTACCCTTATACTATTAAAAAAATGGGAAAAACAGACAATTTTTTCCCATTTATCACATAAATCACATAGTATAAAAATAAAAAAAAGACACCAAAAATAAAAATGAAGCCCTATATATCACTGTAAAAGGCATAACTGGTATTCTCTATGTAGCTAAACGGAAAAAAAGTTATGGCTTTCAAGGATGCATGTAATGAAAAAACGGACAATGTGCCTGGTCATTGTTATGCCTAATCATCAGCCCGTGTAAGAGTGCCTTTACATTGCAGGTAATTCTAATCTGCTCTAAATAGTTAATATCATCTTATACATAATGGTGGCACATTTATTAAGTCAGGCATTGTAGACGCCGGTCTTAATAAGCCCTTGCCCTGGAGACGGATCGACAAAGTTATGTACATAACTTCGTCGTATCCACCTCCGATTCTAAATGTCAGGCTATTTTAGACCACCTGCTGGCCCCTTCCCCACCCACTCCATGCCCCCTTTTTTAGACCTGGTGTGAGCGGGAATGAATTTGCAGATTCTGCCACAACATGGCGTGCAACAGAATCGGCACCAGATAAATGGCATAAATTTGCATATATCTGTTCATAAATAACCCCCAATATGATTATGATTTTATCTTTGGGAAAACCTTACAGCAGTTGATCTGTGGCAACCTTCTGATGTAATTCCATGGTTCCTGTACTGGTTTCCTTCAGTTAAGGAAACTACAAGGCAGGGAGGTAATATCTGTTAACCAAGTAAACATTTTAGTAACTACACAGTACTGAAAATTATGTTTAGGCTTTGTATACACAGACATCATGGACTATGATTGTAATATAGGCCATGACACTGTGCTGTCTCCAATACATCGTGGATCAGAATGGTGACCCATGGAACACTCCAGCATTTAATGGAGTTTTTCTGGGTTTTCTCATTTTGTTGACGGATTTTGAGCCTCAAGCTGCACTATTTTTACAGATAAAAGGGATAGAAAGCCCAAAAGAACCCCCAACAGAAGGTTATAGCAATGCCCTGAACAGTAACACACAGATATCCATAATACATTTTAATAATTAGATTTAGAATTGCATTGGATAATTACAATTTAAAAATGCAACTGTGCAGTGCATAATGCCGATTTTTGCCACATGGCATGGGATTGTGACTATCAAATATGTCTGGGTGGAACTGCTAGATACTTTAGATGATGTATTGATGCAACCTGTTGTCTGCACTCCAGAGGTACATATTTTAGGTCTCCTTGACAAGTCCATATGGACTCACCATATACATATTTCATTGGGAGAGACAATAGATATTAAATGTATAAGGGATAGGTGTGAAAAAGAAAAAGTGCACGGGGCCATTCCATTTGAGAACATTGTATCTAAAAACAGGGGATGTCCTAAGAAATTTCCGAACATTTGTGATGCCTATAGTGTGTCACTGTTGACATTATTTCCCCCAGAGACTCTAACCCGGCTGCTCGGTTAGGAGTACCCTGATTTGCAGAATGTCTTTGACTAAAACACAAATGTGCAAAGAGAACTCATATAAAGAAAATTAATTACCAAAAAGGTTACAAATGCTGGGGAACAGTTATTTTTGGAGGTACAGGTTGTCCCCATAGCAGGCATTCTTGAGTTCTGGACCCAACCTTGCCTAAAGAGGCAATTGTCCCAAATAAGATCTGACACAGCAATCCATAATTTTGGTCCCTTGGCAAGAGCATACTGTGGGTTATTCCCACCCCTTTAAGAGCTTTTTCATTTCCATTTGCAGGTGCACATACAGTGGATGCTTGCATTGCTGCATTTCTGTATTTCAACTTATGACTCACATGACAATCACAAGGGTGTTAAAAAGGAAAACATTTTCTATTTTTAGAGGGCAAACGTGTCTATTAATCATCAGAGTTTTATGTAAACTGTTCTCTCTTGTCTACTATTTTTTCCTTGGATAATTTACTATATTGCCATTGTCAATGAATTTCATTGTGTAAACGCCAATAATGCCACTCGCCAATCAGTCACTCATTTATTCTATCTACTCACCCCCAAATCCAAACAACTGAGACCAGTAACAGCTCTAACAAGACTCAAGGTTGCATATTCAGTATGTCATTGAGATCCTGGACCAGACAGACACCAGATCTGAAAGCTCTTTGCCAATCAGACAAAATTCTAGATTCCACTTGTGATAATCAGACCTCAGTTGAGACAAAACTTATGACACTCGTACCTCAGATGAAACAGATTATGTGTAAAAAGATCTCCGATAAGTGAAATTTGTGCTTTATAAAAATAGCTGATGAAGTGATGTGGTGCAGAAACTGACCGAAAAGCACAGTTAAAGAGGTTTTCTGAGATTAGAATATTGATGACCTATCCTTAGGACCGGCTATCTGTAGAGATGAGCGAAGCTTTGGGAAATTTGATGCAGCAGCTTTGTCGAATTTTGACAAGAAATTCGATTAGTTACAAATTACTTCATCACAAAACGCTTTCCATTGTATGGGACAGGCGCAGCCGCCCATCAACCCCTCAGATACTGCCTTCAACGCTGATTGCGGCATCTGTGACTCACCTGCAGCCCTTCAGGGGTTAAAAAAACATGCTAAAAGAAACCTGCCAAAGGAACTGAGACGATCATGTTGATGTCACCACATGATCACGCAGGGCACGTGTGTTAAAGTCATCACGCTTGCCGCAGGTGCTTTGGTGAGTTTTCTTCATTAAGACGGGAGCGGAAGATCTCTCCGCGGTCAAGTGGATGAGGTGAGTATAATTTTTTTTACTTTCAGCCACCATTTTAGGAAAAATTGATTTGTTATTCAAATTTTACCTAAAATTTGGATTGAAGTCCACTTCGGATACTTTGATTCGCTCAACACTAGTCATCAGTATCAGATCGGCGGAGGATCGACTTCCAGCACCTTGCGGAACAGCTGTTTGAAGTGTCTGCAGCGCTTCAGTGAGTGGTGCAGCCTCTTCCTAGGCCGGTGACATTGCGTTCATCGGTCATGGACTATGTCCCGCTTAGTCTCATTTACATGGATCTGGGGATCTCCCAATTTATTGCTTCAATTGGTCTGCTAGATTTAGTTCTAGCTGGCAGCTCAGGGGGCATGTCTTTCTGCTGCAGCTCTCTGGCTTTAAAAGTCATAGCTACTAACAGTAGATACAGCTGGTGACAGTTGAAGAATGGAACTGAGCATGTTCAACCACCTCAGTGAGGAGGACAGAGAAATGAGGAAAAGAACAAACAGTGGTTGGCGCTATACAGCTAGATTTTATTGAATAACTCAGTGATGATAGTAAATTATTAATGACATGCAGTTACAAAAGTTTTCAGATCCAGGTGCTATTTTGAAAATTATAAAATATTTTTTGTGGGACAACTCCTTTAAAGAGAATCTGCCACTAAGAAAAAGCGGGTTTACACGGGATAATGGAACAGCTGATTGTCGGGAAAGAAGCGCTCCATCCCGACAGTCGGTTTCTCACTCAGTGAAGGAGACCGCGCATTTACATGCAGGGATCTCCTTCATAGTATGAGGACGAAGGATCACTATAGCGATCCCTCGTCCCCATACAGAATCATCGTTTCTGGTCAGCGGATTGCTGTTTAGACAGAACGATCTGCTGCCCAGGAACGATAATTTATGTGCCTGCACGAACGTTAGGATCACCCAATGACTGAGTGTTTTGCTCGGTCATCAGGTGACCGGCGGCACATTTAGACGGGCAGATTGTCAGGAATGAGCATTGCCAGGAATGGTCATTCCGGATAATCTGGCTGATTATTGGAACATGAAAATCCACCTTTAGTGCTTCAGTGCATTATCCTTTTGCAGGATTAGTGTAGGGGAATGGAAGGAAGTGGAGAGATAAAGCTATTTGAGCTATGCAGCCATTAAAAAAGTTAAGAGAAGGGGTGACAGATTCACTTTAACCATACCTCCCAACTTTTGAAAAGGAAGAGGGACCGACAATTTTTTTCCACACTAGGCCACACCTGTTACTCCGCCAAAAACATAACTAAAAACCTAATCCCAGCCAGTCCCCCAAATGCCCCCACATAGTAATTACTCCTCCTTTATGCCACCGCACAGTATTTATGCCCACACTGTGCCCCTTCACAGATTATGCCCAGATATGTGCCCCCTCACATTAGTTATGACAGATATGTGCCCCCTCACATTAGTTATGACAGATATGTGCCCCATCACAGTAGTTATGCCCAGCTGTGCCCCCTCATAGTAGTTATGCCCAGCTGTGCTCCCTCACAGATTTATTCCCAGCCCTTCCCCCTAGGCATTAATATGCCTAGCTGTGTCCTCTCACAGAATTAAGCCCAGCATTGTGCCCCCTTTACAGGATTATGCCCAGCATTGTGACCCCTTCACAGATTATGCCCAGCTGTGCCCCCTCCCAGAATTATGCCCAGCTGTGCCCCCTCATAGAATTATGCCCAGCTATTTCCCCTCACAGTATTATGCCCAGCATTGTGCCTCCTTCACAGGCTATGCCCAGCTGTGCCCCCTCACAGAATTATGCCCAGTTGTGCCACTCACAGTAATATGCCCAGCTGTGCCCACTCACTGTTATATGCCCAGTTGTGCCCCCTCACTGTAATATGCCCAGTTGCGCCACCTCACTTTAATATACCCAGTTGTGCCCCCTCACTGTAATATGCCCAGCTGTGCCCCCTCACAGTAATATGCCCAATTGTGCTCCTCACTGTAATATGCCCAGTAAAGTACCCCCTTCACAGGCAAAGCGGGACATATCTCTGCCACTGCAATCCAGGACTGTCCCGCCGGATCCGGGACAGTTGGGAGGTATGCTTTAACCACCTAACCTTTTTGCTGGAGCTCAGCTCCTGCAGTGGGCTCGGGCAGAAAGTGGAGGGCAGAGGGTTGCTTTAGATGCTGATAGCTCCTGAATGGTGGCAGCTAGAAACATACAACTGGTCTTGTTTGAAAGCTGACATAAATGACAGCATTAGTCCATGCAACACAGAAGAAATCACTGTTAGAAATTTAGTCGAGAATAATCACGGGTAAAACCTGCTTTTTTCAGCTGTATTCACTGCATTCTGATTTCTATCAGTAATATCTTCCCCTGTACTGAAGATCATGCTGTCATTCTGGTATTGTCTGAATGCTTCGAATGTCAGTTTTCAAACAAAACAAATCTGTCAGTTTGTAAAAGGAGGGTGAGCAGAGCTGATAGTCTGCAGGAGGAAAGAAAAAATAATAAATAATATATGTGACCGACCCACATAATAAAGTTATGTTATTTTTACCTAACAGTGAACACCGTGAATAAATTCCACAAAATAATGTAAAAATTGCAGTTTTTTAATCTTTCCCCCTAAAAATTAAATAATAAAAGTTATTTAAAACACTATATATACGCCAAAAGGGTTCCTCAAAAACCTACCACTAATCCTGCAAAATAAATTAAAAAAATTACAAGAAAATGAAAAATTTATGCCAGAACACAAAGGGGGGAAATAATATTGGTCCTTAAGGATAAAATTATTGACGTCACTAAGGGGTTAAAAATGCAATAGTGTCCCCTAAGTTGTGCACCAACAGGATTTATTGAAGACACACATTAAAAATCTACAATAAAAAAGTGACATTTTTGGGAGATTTTATTTTTATTTTAACGTGACTGTCAGGAGGTTAAATACTATAAAAGATGGAAAATGTTTGTGAAACGCCAGGCATTTGTTTTTTTCCTTACAGTACATTAAGTCATAGTGCACAATAAAGTGAGACCATCGGGCTTTCTTTAGACCTTTTATACTCAGCCATCATAAGTAGTGAGCTTTAGCTGGTGGCCTTTACGAAGTCTGTAGCTCTATAGGGTTTAGTTCTAGAGGCGCCAGTCACATGTACAGTAGTGCACTAAATTGGTTAGACGCCAATTGGTCATGCTTATACTATCAGATCAGGTCGGCTGCCCCTAAAGTGGTTTTCTCACTTCAGCAAATAGCACTTATCATGTAGACAAAGTTAATACAAGGCACTTACTAATGTATTGTAGTTCTCCATATTGCCTCCTTTGCTGGCTTGATCCGTTTTTCCATCACATTATACACTGCTTGTTTCCGTGGTTACAGCTAGGGTTGAGTGAAATTGAAGTTAACAAAGAGGACTTCGATCCAAATTTCCGAAAAAAATTGATGTCACAAAGCCGAATTTCCTCGTGCTTTGTGGTAACGAATCAATTTTCCTAAAATGGCGGTAAAAAAAAGTCACACCACACATTCACCTCATTGATTTGATTGTGTAGAGGCCATCACAGCCATCTTGATTGAAGAAAACAAGCCAAACACGCCATATTATGTCACCATGTCAGGGCCCGTGAGATTTGGCACGTTTTCTTCAATCAAGATGGTCGCAAAGTCCTCGCTGCAATCAAATATATGAGAAATGTACTTTTTTTTAACCCCTGAAAGGCCTCAATGTAACTCTCGTGATCAGCGTTTTACTCGTCCTCTAGGGTTTTCAATGACGGGGGATGGAGCATTTGCCGTTCCCGATCAATGTGCCTGCTACATACAATGGAATGCGATTCATGACAAAGTACTTAATCACAAATAGAATTTCTCGTTGAAGTTCGGTAAAGCAGCCAAATAAAAATTTTAAAACTTCGCTCATCACTAGTTACGACCAACCTGTAATCCAGCTGCGGTGCTCGTGCTTGCACTCTATAGGACAAAAATGTGATTTCACTTTGAAGAATATTAAGCTGCAGCACTCTTAGTTACTTTCTGGAGTTCTCTTTGTAGAGTCATATTTACAGTATATTAATTTAATATTCAATAATTCTATTAAAGAAAACAAACCCTGGGCTTGTTCTTCATTGCCAACCTTGTTAGGTTTAGATCACAAGACTTCAGCTGCTCTCATAAGAGGAAGAATCTATTCAGTTTAAAATGAAATTATATGACGTTCAACTCTCTGTTTTCCTTTTATCTTGCTGTCATGTAATAAAGCTGTTTGGTACAGTAAATACAACCATGACAATAAGTAGATTACTTCTTGAAGAACATGTTTATTACAGAGATGACACCAATAATTAGTTCAAAATTTACTAATTAAAAGTTCTGCTGATTTGTCTATTTGAGATACTAAGGGATGCACCCCATCAATCTATGCAGTGCAGCAGTGTTATGTAACCTGCAGCCAACGTGTCTCAGCTGACTATACAAGTTAGTACCAAAAAATAACGATTTACCTATAATGCTTCATTTATAAAACTCCAAATCACTTTATACACAACCTTCGATGTCTACAGCATGAATTTTTAGTCATATTCTATCCTTCTGCATGTTTACTACTGTGCTGTCAGATTAATATAGGAGTCTATAAGGTTCCTGAATATTTAGAGACAGGGAAACCACAGATGAGGAACAAGCCACACTGTCTGATAACATGTACTACAAAGTTTAATGTATTGACAAGTAGTAATAATGCTATAAATCATAATGATATATCCAGGTAATACTTGACAGAGGTAGCTGTGCCCAGTAGTCTCTGCAATGATGAAGGATCCTTGGCCCAAAATATTTCATTAGTTCAATTTGACACATTTTTAAGGATTAAATGGTCACTGTCATTTACAGAAACTGTGCATAAATCAGTAGTATAAACAAGGATAAGAGACTTTGTAATATACATTATTAGAGAAAAATGCCTCTTTCTTCACATATCAACATATCTTGATGGAGCCAGCAAAGGGAAAATGGCTATAAATGCAAGATATTATATAGTCAGATATGGTGGTGTTCCTGTTGCATACCGGTGGCAGTTCATTTCTACAAGGGTGCTTTAAATCCTCAGAAATATCAGAAATCAGAAATATTATGGGTTCTCAAATATATATATATATATATATATATATATATATATATATCTTTCTAAATGTATTTTACAAAAGCAACTTTGCTGGAGAAAGGTATAGTGTTAGTTATAGTGGTGGCTACTTTGTGGTCATAGTTCTGCTCTCTCTGTCTACAGATTCAACAGATTATGCTGTCACACAATGTCAGTAATATGGCAATATATTAATAATAATGCGAATGGACTATTTTAACGTCTGTTGACCACAATGTAACATCTGTCTCCTGCCTAAAATGGCAAATCACAAATAGAAAAGTGAGAGCAAAAATACCCTTAAAAGAGCAAACAAACAGCTCATGTCATGTCATGTTAACCAATATGGGGCAAGTGATGATGACTTATGGGTTTTTCAACCACAGTTACATTTACTGATGTTGACATTGTTTACTTTAAGCCCTTTGACCACTTAAAGGGCACCTGTCAGCAAATTTGTACTTATGAAACTGGCTGACCTGTTGTATGTGCACTTGGCAGCTGAAGACATCTGTGTTGGTCCCATGCAGGGCCGGCGCGTCCTATATGCGGAATAGGCAGCCGCGTAGAGCGCCCCTTGGGAAGGGGCGCTGCGAGGAGCGCCGGCCCTGCCTCATGCTGAAGCCGCCCGAGCGCTCTGAATTGAGCCTCAGGCGGCTGCAGCACTGCCCGGGCTGGTGCGTCCATGAGGGCGCACCGCCCGGGCGCAGCATGAAGAGAGGAGCTGACAGGAGGGAAGCGCTCAGCGCTCCCTCCTGTCAGTTCCTGATTGTAGCGTGGCCGAGCCGTCTAAGGTCTCCTGTACCCGGCCGGACTGACATGAAGTGCGCACAGAGTGTGCACTTCATGTCAGTCCCTCGGGTACAGGAAACTAAAGCTCCTGTACCCGTGGAGCATAAAGAGCTCGGCCACGCTACACTAGAGGTAAGGGAGGGGGAGAAAAAGAATGCCAAGGGAGAGGGGGAGAATGACAAGGTTGAGAGGGGAGAATGACAAGGAGAGGGGGAGAATGACAAGGAGAGGGAGAGAGAGAATGACAAGGGAGAAAGGGAATGACAAGAGGGAGAAAGGGAATGACAAGAGGGAGAAAGGGAATGACAAGGGGGAGTGTGAAGAATGGCAAGAGGGGAGAGAATGACAAGAGGGGGAGAGAATGACAAGTGGGGGAGGAAGAATGACAAGGGGGAGAAAGGGAATGACAAGGGGGAGTGTGGAGAATGGCAAGAGGGGGAGAGAATGACAAGAGGGGGAGAGAATGACAAGTGGGGGAGAATGACAAGGGGGAGGAAGAATGACAAGGGGGAGAGAACTGGCGTTAGTTAAAGGGGTTCTGCAGTTTATTTAAACTGATGATCTATCCTCTGGATAGATCATCAGCATCTGATCTGCAGGGGTCCGACACCCGGGACCCCCGCCGATCAGCTGTTTGAGAAGGCAGCGGCACTGGCAGTAGCGCCTCGGCCTTCTCGCTGTTTACCGCAGGCGCAGTGACGTCACTGCGAGAAGGCTGAGGCGCTACTGAGGCGCTACTGCAGAACCCCTTTAATATGGCAGATCATGTGGGTGGGGCATTGTGATGTCACATGGGGGGGGCGGCAAACTTTTATTTTGCCTAGGGCGGCAAAAATCCTTGCACCGGCCCTGTTCCCATGTTCATATGTGCCAGGTTGCTGAGAAAAATTAAGTTTTAATATATGCAAATGAGGCTCCTGGAGCAATGGGGGCGTTGCTGTTACTTGTAGATAGGTTCGCCCAATCTCTGCACAGGGAGCTGTCCAGGCCCCAGGAGCATATCACTCCTGAGGAAAGCCACCTCATATGCTTTAACCGCAATTAACAATGGCATCTGAGGGGTTAAATATATGCGATCGACGTTATCACCAATTGCAGATACTGCCTTGGGGTGTCTGCTGCTTAAAACCCAGCAGCTATGGTGCTCGCTTCTCTATGGGTGGGAGCAATGTTTAAAGACTCCATAAAAATATAAGTATCACAAATAAAAATGAATAAAAACTCATAATAAATTACCAATAAAATCTGGTCCCATTGTACTCATTAATATAAATCTATAATCCTGGTCCAGCAGCAGCCAAAGCAGGGCCCTAGCCGATATGGCTATTGTTCATAAATTATATTAATAATTGCATGCAGATAGGGCTGTTTATGGTGATTCGGTCCATTATTAATGAGTACAATGAGACCAGATTTTATTTGTATCTTTTAATGTGTTTTTGTTTGTGATATTTCAATTTTTTATTGTTTTTGTTAATATTTTTGAACAATTTTATCACTTTCTATATTATTAACTAGGCTATCTTTTTATATTGTATTGATATCTGTGTTGGCCACTCAATAAATATTGGTATATACTTTTTACATCTTTGATATTATTACTCACAGAGCCAGTCCCACTTGTTGATTTGTATCCTTTTTTGCTGTTTAGATATACAGCTGACTTAGCACCCGTAATAATAGTTTTTTCATTAACTGTCAGCCAACCAAGAATTTCATTTCTAATATGTTAAAAGACCCTACCGCCGATGTATATAGTCATATGGCAGTAGGGAAGTGCCTACGTACTTCTTGACATTCTTTTTGTAAACAAAGTGAATCATGAAGTGCCACACAACCCCCCCTGTCTGAACAATTGCACTTAAATTGCATAACAACTGTTTGTTCAGATTGTATGAGGATGTGAAAGCCTTGCTAGATTTTGAAACATAAAAATGAAGGTGGATTTACACAGCCAGAACTGCAAACGTGTATTCCCAATAATCTGCCCGTCTAAATGTGCTGCCGATTGTGAAACGATCATTCATCGGGTTATTCTGTTTTTCGTGCAGGCACATAAATTATAGTTTCTGGGCAACAGATCGTTTTGTCTAAACAATGATCTACTGCTCAGAAACCATCATTCTGTATGAGACGAGCGATCACAATATATCAATTACACCATAAATTCATGTCACATATTACAAAGAATGGCAGAATAAAAGGTGGTGGCTGAAAGCCAGGAGCTCCTGCGTCCACCGGAAGGTCCAAATACGACAAATAAATAAGTATATATATACACCCAGGGTAGTATCCCATGAGATGTGTCTATACTACTCCTTACATATAAATCTGGCTACAAAAGCTCCTACCATTCATTATCCAGTTGCTAAAGACACCAAACATAACTCTTATACCTGGATCTGGGTAACCGTCAGTATATCGTGCGAACCTCCGAGTGGCACCGAGCTCACCCCAACGTACGTTTCGAGCCTGCTTTTTCAAGGGGCAACAGATCCTTATCAGATTATTCATCGGGTTATTCTGTTGTTCGTGCAGGCACATCAATTATAGTTTTTGGGCAACAGATCGTTTCTACTGCTCAGAAACCATAATTCTGTATGAGATGAGCGATCACAATAGTAATACCTCGTTTTCATACTGTGAAGGAAATCACTGCATGTAAATCCCCTAAACTAGCGACTGACTGTTGGGAAGGAACGTTTCCTTCCCGATAATCGGCTGTTACATTGGGACATGTAAACCCACCTTTAGATTTGAGGAGCATCTGTCTGATTTATCTGATTGGAGGGACTCCACTGCCAAACATGTCTAAACATTAAAGGGGTTGTCCCGTGAAAAATATTATACACTTTTCAAACCAGCACCTGGATCTGAATACTTTTTGTAATTGCATGAAATTAAAAATTTTGCATGGCCACTGAGTTATTCAATGAAATGTATCTGTATAGCACCACCTGCAGTTTGTTTTTTTCTTACTTATTTGACCTGCTCACTGAGATGGCCGCACATGCTCAGTTTCATCATTCAACTGCCTCCTGAGCTGTGATAGGGAGAGCATGGACACACCTCCTTACTGCAGCAGAAAAGGCACTCCACTTGAGCCGCCAGCTTCCTATAAATCTAGCAGAGCAATTAATGGGGAGATCTCTTGATCCATGTGAGTCGCAGGGCTTGTTTGACCTTTGTTAGAAAGAGATTGTCATGTACCATGTGATGTCTAATTTTTATGTTTTACATGGGATAACCCCTTTAACTGTTTATGCTAATTACACAAAGTAGAGTCTTTTTTTTACGTGAAAACTATTTATATTAAATGGATTCTTTTTTATTTTTTATTTTTTTACCAAAGTTTTCCATTACATCTCTGTAAAAAAATATATAGCTATGGTATATTTATATAAAAGAGTGGAGCTTTGCTGTAAAGGCGTTCTCTGAAATTAGGATCCCATTTTCAGGAGGCCAGATAGGGTGCAACAACAAAAAAAAAAAACTCGCCTGCCATGAACACTCTGGGTCCAGTGATGAGCTCTTGTCTCTGAAGTGTGATGTGCCATCTACCACTGCCAGCCAATCAATGTGGTGCCTTGGTCAGGTCATTCCTGCACAGGACACCACTGAGGCCATCTATTGGCCCGCATCAGTGACGTGCATGTAGATAAAGCATCGCAATTCCACGTCAATGTGGAGTGGAAGCAATAGAGCTGTGTGCTGTTGTTTGGGTATTTTTGCACTCTGTTCAGCTTTTTTCTCTGACACAGAGCCTATTTTTGCTCTCTGGAGCTTCCAGTAGATGGCGTTCAATGTATTTGGATTTTTTTAACTCATTTGGATGGAAACAGCTCTGCTTTCCTTAGAGTTGGGGCAGGTTCAAACACTTTACAGTGAAGGGAAGCAGTGAGAGCAGTTTGCAGGCCCCGTAGCAGTGACATGGTTGGCCTTTCCAGTAATTACTGATATATAACATATATAAGAAAGCACTCTGTAAGGCAAGTTTTATAAAAGTCGATTTTGGGATGTTCTGCACCCAGTAATAGTTAAAAGCCATGGTTTAATTTTTTTTAACGTAAACTAAAATTAATAAATGCTAAATACATTTTTGGAATTTACTTTCAGTGGCTTATACAGTGAGTGTGATATGGGCTAGTGGGACCAAATCACCAAAGCTACAGTATCTTCCTGTGGCTATAGCATTACGCAATGTTCCAACATGAAACCGCATATAAAGGTCAATGCAGGAACTAGTCTATGAAAAGAAAGTGTGTGTGTACCACAACTGCATGTTTTATGATTAGAAGAGGAAGGTAAATTGCTTACACTATACATATATGATCTCAGAATTGTATTCATCATGATGCTTTTAAATATCGGAAGAGGTCAGAAAATATCTACCAGAAAGCTTTCCATTATAACTGTAGCACGAATATAATAAAGACCTCAGTTCCCATTATAAGGGCAGTCTAACATCATATTCAGTACCTCAGTGCTTTAGATTTACCTCAAATAATACCCTACATTTCTCACTGTCAGTGAAGATTTAGTTGAATATTTAAAATATTAGAGTGTTGCTATTTAAAGTGTACCTCCAGTATTAATACAAAATGTAAGATCTGTACTTTGTGTTTCTAGTGAATTAGATGCCGCCCCCTACTGCTCCCCAACATTTCATTGAGAACCTGCAGCTGCTTCCCCCCATCTCCCTATCTTTTGGACAGATTTGTTACTGACTGAGAAGGATGTTTTTGAAAGTTTAATTTTGAAGTCTACAATAATTGAGGGCTTTTTATCCACATTTGGGATATTGGAGTACAGTACATTTAAAGTCCATTCAACACTAACCGAACCAAGGAAGGCAGAAGAGAGTCAGCAGGTGTCTAAATCAGTCCTTCAATCACTTTTACAACTTACTGTTTTTCTGCACAATGCCATGAATCAGAAGATCTTCGGAATATCTAGCATAACTCATCCAATGTTAACTTTATTCATCCAGTAAAGTTTTGTTAGTTAGACGGATAATTAGCTTGATCAAGAAAAGGAAACTGTACAGACTGCCAGGATAGTTTAAAAGCGGAACTTTAAAATCGCATATTCAAACACATGGATTCTGAAAGACCTATATGACACAGAACTGGACATGAGCTGACCATGCCCCAGAAGAAGCCGAAGAAAGGATAATCCCTGGGTCTGGCATTCTGCTCAGCGTTTTTACACATGTATTTGGATATGCAATATATATATTTTTTTTTGGACCATCTGTTTATTCGTTTTTAAAATTACAATTCCAGGAAAAAGAAATTTGGATATGCAATTTTAAAGGGAAATTGGAAAAGGAATCAAAGTCCTGATTTGCACACCTACTGACTCTCTTCTGCCCACCTTGGTGTGGGTGGTGCTAAGTAGGGTTAGTACCGAATTTTGGGGTGTTCGGGACCCGGACCCGAACATTTTCATAAACGGTTCGGGTCCGTTGTTCGGCGATTCTGCCCGCTTTCTGAATGGCTGCACAGCAGCCAATCAGCAAGCGTTTTACTTCTTTGCCCTAAGAAGCCATCACAGCCATGCCTACTAATGGCATAGCTTGTGATTGGCTGAGTGCAGCATGTGACCCAGCCTCTTTATAAGCTGGAGTCACGTAGTGCCGCACGTCAGTCTGCTGATGTTAGCCTAGTTAAAGGTTGCTGCCGGTGCTTGGGACAGGATAGGCAAGAAATCTGTAGAACCTTTTGTACTTTAATCCACAAGAGGGAGGGAGCTTCAGCAATCCTACATTGTACCCAGCCACTGCCAAGGATTTTTTTTTTTAATCCATCTGTTACTGAGGTGGGGGTCGGCAGCCATTTTAGCCACTGCAGTGTACTGCATATGTGCCAGCTTGCCAGGGACATCAGCCTAATGCTGTCTGGTAGCTCAGTGAAGAAAAAAAATGCTTTTTTTCTGGCTGCTCAAGTCCCCTCCATTACCTTTTGTATAATTATGGGGTGACATAGTCCATTTGTCTAGTCTGGGACCTGTGGTGCCACAGAGCACTTGTGTATACCATGCACTAAACTGTATATTCAATTTCAGCAGTCAAATAGTGCATCAGTGTATTTTTGTGAGAAAAAGCTGTAATCCTGGTCCCCAAAGCATTTTTAAATACACAGCCCAAATACACATTTGACATTTTTGCAGTGAAATAGTGAATTAGTCTCTTTTTTTGTTGGGAAAAAGCAATATTCTTGCTTCACAAAGCAGTTGTGCATACAGCGTACAAATACATATTTAATATTTCTGCAGGGAAATAGTGCATCAGTGTGTTTCAGGGAAAAAAAACTTTATTCCTGGTCCACAAAACAGTTTGAAATACACCGCCCAAATACATATTTGACATTTCTTCAGTGATATAGTGAATTAGTCATTTTTTGTGGGAAAAACAGCAATATTCTTGCTTCACAAAGCAGTTGTGCATACAGCGTAGAAATACCTACGTTTTATTTATAGCAGTGAAATACTGCATTTGTTTTTTTTTTTTTTTAAAAGCCGTGTTTTGGGTCCACAAATCACTTTTGCATACAGCGTAGAAATACCTACGTTTAATTTACAGCAGTGAAATACTGCATTTCTGTGTTTTATTAAAAAAATCCGTGTTCTGGGTCTACAGATCACTTTTGCATACAGCGTAGAAATTCCTACCTTTTATTTATAGCAGTGAAATACTGCATTTCTGTGTTTTAGTAAAAAAAATCCTTGTTCTAGTTCCACAAACCACTTGTGCATACAGCATAGAAATACCTATATTAAATTTACAGCCGTAAAATACTGCATTTCTGTGTTTTATAAAAAAAATCCTTGCTTTGGGTCCACAAACCACTTTTGCATACAGCGTAGGAATACCAACGTTTTATTGATAGCAGTGAAATACTGCATTTCTGTGTTTTATTAAAAAAAATTCTTGTTCTGGGTCCCCAAACCACTTTTGAATACAGCGTAGAAATATCTACGTTTTATTTATAGCAGTGAAATACTGCATTTCTGTGTTTAAAAAAAAAATAAAAATCCATGTTCTGGGTCCACAAACCACTTTTGCATTCAGCGTAGAAATACCTAAGTTTTATTTCCGGCAGTTAAATACCGCAGATCTGTGTTTTATTGAAAAAAGCCGTGTTCTGGGTCCACAAACCACTTGTGCATACAGCGTACAAATACCAATTTTAAATTGCAGCACAAAAATAGTGTTTTACTGAAAAAAAAAATGTGTTCTGGGGTAACCAAACAGTTGTGCATACAGCGTACAAATACATATTTTACATTTCTGCAGTGAAATTGAGAATCAGTGTGTTTTAGGCCCAAAAACTTTATTCTTGGTCCACAGAGCATTTTTATGACATGGGCACTTCCTTAGTGAACTTAATTGTTGACAATTGGCAGTTAAATTGACACCGGAGAGAAGCCATCTTTCAGCTTGGTGGGTGAACGCAAATAATGAGGAGAATATCAAATGAGAGATGTGGGCATGGTCATGGTGGTGTTGGTGGAGCTCCAGTTGCTGGGAGAGGACGTGGTCGTTCAGCGCCAACTACCGGTCAAAGTCAAACACCTTCCTCTGGTGCGAGTAGGCGACAGAATCTGCAGCGTTATTTGGTAGGCCCAAATGCCTCTCTACGGATGGTGAGGCCAGAACATGTACAGGCGATAGTAGATTGGGTGGCTGACAGTGCCTCCAGTTCCTTCACAGTGTCTCCCACCCAGTCCTCTGCAGAAAGTTCAGAGTTGGCACCTGCAGCCCATGCCCATCAGTCTTTCACCTCACTCCCTTGCAAATCAGCCAAGCAGTCAGAGCTCCAAGTCATGCAGCAAACTCTTATGCTTTTTGATGACTCTGTTGGCAGGGTTTCCCCGGCCCATCCACCTAGCCCTACCCCAGAAGTGGAAGACCTTGAATGCACTCATGCCCAACCACTTATGTTTCAGGATGAGGACATGGGAAGACCGCTGAAGCACGTCTCTGATGATGACGAAACACACGTGCCAACTGCTGTGGTTTTCTGCAATGTGCAGACCGACGAGGAGAGCAGGGGTCATGAATGGGTGGAAGATGATGTGGAGGATGATGAGGTCCTAGACCCAGACTGGACTGAAGGTCGTGATAGTGACACATGCAGTTCTGATAGAAGAGGCGGTGGTCGCACAGAGGCAACAGCACAGCAAAAGAGGGAGCAGGGTGCAAAAGCGGAGCGGCCGTTCCATAGACAGTACGCCTGCTACTGCCCACCGCACCCAGGCACCGAGCACACCAAGCCTGCTCCAAGAAGTTCCTTGGCATGGCAGTTCTTCACACAATGTCCTGATGACAAGACACGAGTGGTTTTCACGTTGTGCCATCAGAGCCTGGAGCGAGGCATAAACGTTCTTAACCTGAGCACAACCTGCATGACCAGGCATCTACATGCAAAGCACGAACTGCAGTGGAGTAAACACCGTAAAAACCATGAATGGTCTCAGGCTCCTCCTGCTCCCTCTTCTGCTGCTGTGTTGGCCTCTTCCTCCACCTCTGGAGTCAACGTGGCACCTGTCAACCAGCAAACAGAGGATGTCATTCCGTCTGGTGGAGATGGATTGTTTCAAACAGCTGATGGCGGTGGCTGTCCCACAGTACGTAGTTCCCAGCCTCCACTACTTTTCCAGGCGAGCCGTCCCTTCCCTGCACAACCAAAGTGGGGATAAAATCAAGTGTGCGCTGCGCAATGGCATCTGTGGCAAGGTCCACATAACCAGAGATACATGGACCAGTAAGCACGGCCACCGCCTCATATGCGACTTGCCTACCAGGTGGAACTCCACCTTGCATATGCTGGATGCAGCATGCACGGGTCAGTCGCTCTGCGGATCAGCACCACTTCACCACCAGTGACTGGGCCTGCATGCGAGACCTGTGTACCTTGTTGCGGTCTTTTGAGTACTCAACCAACATGGCCACTGCTGATGATGCCATTGTTAGCATTACATTACCACTTCTATGTCTCTTCAAAAAATCTATTACGTCGATGATGGAAGAGAATGTGGCAGAGGAGGAGGAGGAGGAGGAAGAGGGGGCATTTCACAGGGTCTCAGGCCGGTCACTCCGAAGTGGCTCAGAGGGTAGGTTCCTGCACCAGCAGAGGCCAGCCAGGGCACAGTTCTGGCGGACGAGGAGGAGGAGGAGGAGTTAGAGGAGGAACCGGGTTAATTGCAGGGTGGCACCAAACGCAGCTCAGGGCCATCACTGGAGAGTGGCTAGGGGGATACAGAGGACACAGACGATACACCACCTACAGAGGACAGCTTATCCCTACCTCTGGGCAGCCTGGCACACATGAGTAACTACATGCTGCAGTGCCTGCGCAACGACAGCAGAGTTGCCCACATTGTAACTTGTGCTGACTACTGGGTTGCCACCCTGCTGGATTCCCGGTACAAAGACAACGTGCCCACCTTAATTCCAGCACTGGAGCGTGATAGGAGGATGCGCGAGTACAAGCGCACGCTGGTAGACGCGCTCCTGAGGGCATTCCCAACTGACACAGGGGGACAAGTGGAAGCACAAGGCGAAGGCAGCAACGCAGCTGGGTCACGGCCAGCACCTCACAAGGCAGGGTTAGCATAGCCGACATGTGGAAAAGCTTTGCCACCACGCCACAGCAACCGGCACCACCAGCTGATATGGAACGTCTTAGCAGGAGGCAGCATTTGAACAACATGGTGGAACAGTACGTATGCACACGCCTACACGTAC
This sequence comes from Bufotes viridis, assembly GCA_033119425.1. Lineage (NCBI taxonomy): Eukaryota > Metazoa > Chordata > Amphibia > Anura > Bufonidae > Bufotes > Bufotes viridis. The sequence continues at coordinate 116,607,547 of CM065591.1, read as the reverse complement.
TGACTGATGGTTCTGCCCTATTCAACTTCTGGGTCTCCACATTGTCCACTTGGCAAACGTAGCCGCCTGTCCACAGCCTACGTTGACAAGCTCACGTTCAATAAAATGGACCAGGCATGGATCACACAGGACTTGTCCATACCTTGTGCAGAATATACATTTATAACCACCTCAAACATACATTCTTGTACTCCAGTGCACTTATTAATTGAATCCTTTTTTTTATTTGTGCCATTATTTTGGGGGCTACCCCAATTTGAATAAAACTCTCCTCTGTCTGGGTGTCAGGGGCCTAAATTTGTAAAAATGGCCTGTTCCATTGCTGGGTGACATTAACCTCTTATTGCTGTGAATGCACCTCTCCTCTGTCTGGGTGCCAGGGCTTAAATTAGTGAAAATGGCCTGCTCCATTGCTGGGTGACATTAACCTCGTATTGCCGTGAATGCACCTGTCCTCTGTCTGGGTGCGAGGGGCCTAAATGAGGAAAAATGGCCTGTTCCCTTGCTGGGTGACATTAACCTCTCATTGCCGTGAATGCACCTGTCCTCTGTCTGGGTGCCAGGGGCCTAAACTAGTAAAAATGGCCTGTTCCCTTGCTGGGTGACATTAACCTCTTATTGCCGTGAATGCACCTGTCCTCTGTCTGGGTGCGAAGGGCCTAAACTAGTGAAAATGGTCAAACTAGTGAAAATGGCCTGTTCCATTGCTGGGTGACAATAACCTCTTATTGCCATGAATGCACCTCTCCTCTGTCTGGGTGCCAGGGGCCTACATTTCTGATAATCGCCTGCTGCATTGCTGGGTGACATGAAGCCTGTTTTGCTGTGCATTGACCTCTCCTCTGTCTGGGTGCCAGGGACCTATATTTCTGATAATCGCTTGCTGCACTGCTGTGTGACATGGAGCCTGTTGTGCTGTGCATTGACCTCTCCTTTGTCTGGGTGCCAGGGGCCTAAATTAGTGAAAATGGTCTGTTCCATTGCTGGGTGACATGAAGCCTGTTTTGCTGTGCATTGACCTCTCCTTTGTCTGGGTGCCAGGGGCCTAAATTAGTGAAAATGGCCTGTTCCATTGCTGGGTGACAGTAACCCCTTATTGCCGTGAATGCACCTCTCCTCTGTCTGGGTGCTAGTGGCCTAAATTAGTGAAAATGGCCTGTTCCATTGCTGGGTGACATTAACCTCTTATTGCCGTGAATGCACCTCTCCTCTGTCTGGGTGCCAGGGGCCTAAATTAGTGAAAATGCCTGTTCCATTGCTGGGTGACATTAAGCCTGTTATTGCCGTGCATTGCACCTCTCCTCTGTCTGGGTGCCAGGGGCCTACATTAGCTGAAAATGGCCTGTTCCATTGCTGGTTGACATGAAGCCTGTTTTGCTGTGCATTGACCTCTCCTCTGTCTGGGTGCCAGGGGCCTAGATTTATGATAATCACCTGCTGCATTGGTGGGTTACATGAAGCCTGTTTTGCTGTGCATTGACCTCTCCTTTGTCTGGGTGCCAGGGGACTAAATTTGTGAAAATGGCTTGTTCCATTGGTGGGTGACATGAATCCTGTTTTGCTGTGCATTGACCTCTCCTCTGTCTGGGTGCCATGGGCCTGAATTTGTGAAAATGGCCTATTCCATTGCTGGGTGACATGAATCCTTTTTTGCTGTGCATTGACCTCTTCTCTGTCTGGGTGCCAGGAGCCTAAATTAGTGAAAATAGCCTGTTCCATTGCTGGGTGACATTAACCTCTTATTGCCATGAATGCACCTCTCCTCTGTCTGGGTGCCAGGGGCCTAAATTAGTGAAAATGCCATGTTCCATTGCTGGGTGACATTAACCTCTTATTGCCGTGAATGCACCTCTACTCTGTCTGGGTGCCAAGGGCCTAAATTAGTGAAAATGGCCTTTTCCGTTGCTGGTTGACATTAACCTTTTATTGCCTTGAATGCACTTGTCCTCTGTCTGGGTGCCAGGGGCCTAAATTAGTGAAAATGGCCTGTTCCATTGGTGGGTGACATAAAGCCTGTTTTGCTGTGCATTGAACTCTCCACTGTCTGGGTGCCAGGGGCCTAAGTTAGTGAAAATAGCCTGTTCCATTGCTGGGTGACATGAAGCCTGTTTTGCTGTGCATTGACCTCTCCTCTGTCTGGGTTCCAGGGGCCCACATTTATGATAATCGCCTGCTGCATTGCTGGGTGACATGAAGCCTGTTTTGCTGTGCATTGACCTCTCCTCTGTCGGGGTGCCATGGGCCTAAATTTGTGAAAATGGCCTGTTCCATTGCTGGGTGACATGAAGCCTTTTTTGCTGTGCATTGACCTCTCCTCTGTCTGGGTGCCAGGAGCCTAAATTAGTGAAAATAGCCTGTTCCATTGCTGGGTGACATTAACCTCTTATTGCCGTGAATGCACCTCTCCTCTGTCTGGGTGCCAGGGGCCTAAATTAGTGAAAATGGCCTGTTCCATTGCTGGTGACATTAACCTATTATTGCCATGAATGCAGCTCTCCTCTCTCTGGGTGCCAGGGGCCTAAATTAGTGAAAATGGCCTGTTCCATTGCTGGGTCACATTAACCTCTTATTGTCGTGAATGCACCTCTACTCTGTCTGGGTGCCAGTGGCCTAAATTAGTGAACATGGCCTGTTCCGTTGCTGGGTGACATTAACCTCATATTGCCTTGAATGCACCTCTCCTCTGTCTGGGTGCCAGTGGCCTAAATTAGTGAACATGGCCTGTTCCATTGCTGGTGACATTAACCTATTATTGCCATGAATGCAGCTCTCCTCTCTCTGGGTGCCAGGGGCCTAAATGAGTGAAAATGGCCTGTTCAATTGCTGGGTGATATTAACCTCTTATTGCCGTGAATGCACCTCTCCTCGGTCTGGGAGCCAGTGGCCTAAATTAGTGAAAATGGCCTGTTCCATTGCTGGGTGACATTAACCTCTTATTGCCGTGAATGCACCTCTACTCTGTCTGGGTGCCAGGGGCCTAAATTAGTGAAAATGGCCTGTTCCGTTGCTGGGTGACATTAACCTCTTATTGCCGTGAATGCACCTCTCCTCTGTCTGGGTGCCAGGGGCATTTATGATAATCGCCTGCTGCATTTCTGGGTGACATGAAGCCTGTTTTGCCGTTATTTGACCTCTCCTCTGTCTGGGTGCCAGGGGCCTACATTTCTGATAATAGTCTGCTGCATTGCTGGGTGACATGAAGCCTGTTTTGCCGTGAATTGACCTCTCCTCTGTCTGGGTGCCAGGGGCCTAAATTAGTGAAAATGGCCTGTTCCATTGCTGGGTGACATGAAGCCTGTTCTGCTGTGCATTTACCTCTCCTCTGTCTGGGTGCTAGGGGCCTATATTTCTGATAATCACCTGTTGAATTTGTGGGTGACATGAAGCCTGTTTTTCCGTAAATTGACCCCTCCTCTGTCTGGTTGCCAGGGGCCCAACATTTCTGAATATCACCTGTTCCATTGGTGGGTGACATCAACCCAGTTTTGCCAGTAATAAGCCACAGCCTATGCTTTGCTGACAGGAAACCAAATTTAGCAAAAACGTATGTTACTGATCAAAAGATGCGTGACTACTGACTACAAAACGCATGCTGGTAGATGCACTACTGATGGCATTCCCACCTGACGCCTCCCCAACCTCCAATTCCATCACCTCCTCCGAGTTGCCAATTAATATTGTTTAATTTTTATTTATTTTATTTTATGTTAAGTCATTTCCCTATCCACATTTGTTTACAGGGCATTTACCTACATTTTAGTGCCCAAAAGTTTAGTGCTAAGTGGAGTTTGGAAAAGTTTTTGCACCTGTTTACTTAACTCGTCAAAGGAGTTCTCCAGGAATTATTTAAAATGGCCATCAGTAACCTAACCTAGAATGTGAGTAGGACTGGTTGCCTCCACTTGCAGAGGTGCCTAGGGGGGTAAAGGGGCTGGTCTTACTAAACACTACATTGATTTACAACAGATGGTAATGATGCAGTCCTGCTATGATATGCCATCATGGTTGACATGAAGGATAGGTCATCAGTATTAAAGTCTTGGAAAACCGTTTAATGAATCCTGTTAAATTCATTCTTCTAATCTGAATAATGGTTACTTCTTCAATGAAAAAGCACTACATTACAGTTAACATAAGAGATCATATTTGCCAAAGTAAGATATTTCCATTTTATTAGTAGTAGATCTTGTCACTTGTTATTAGTTTTGCATATGTGTGCAGTCACCATTAGAAGATGTTTGTCAAGTTTCTCATAGATCCATTAGCTTAGGCTAGTGTTACACGGCGATTTTTTGTGACTGCATTGCGACACTCATAGACATACATTACATGAAATGTAGCATTACTTTCTTGTTGCGCGACACAAATTGCCGTGTAGCCCTATTCTAAATTATGAAACTTGTTAGTCAGTTACAAAATTGGCCAACCTGCTGCATTTACTACTACAGGAAATGTCTTAGTACTGGTTGGATCACCACAATTTTCTTTATGCTACTGGCTATGAACATTAGTAATTCTAATTGTAATCCTTTTTAGTTAGCTGTAGAACATGATAGACAGTGAATAATAATTTGACAAGTTAAAATGCAAGGAAATAAGGCCTGTTTCACCTTTACATCAGTAGTTCCAGTGAGCTGTCCCAGCAAAGATGTTCCTTACCGAAATCCCTGCTGGCCCCATTGTCTATAATGGGGTCCAGCGGAGATCTGGCTGTTACCTGGAAAATATACCGGGATTTGGCCAGTCATACTGCATGCAACAATATTTGTCTGGCCAAATCCCGGCATATTTGCTATAGTCAATGGGGCCGGTGGGCATTCCGGAAACATTTGACAATGCCGGAACCAGACAGCTCCGGGAGGCTGTTCTCTGGGTAACAACCTGACACAAATGTGAAACAGGCCTAATCCAGCACATTGATATACACATAGCTACTGTTGATCATGCAATCACAACAGGAGTCCTCATGCACTAACTTACACAGGCAGAGGATGGGAGAAAATATCGGGAAAAAGCATACATACAAAAACTCGTTGCCAATCATTTCCTCATGTAAATGTGTCACTGATCACCTGAATGCTGGTTTGTCTAGTGATTGCATCTTTTATGCTGCACATATAATCAACATTTGCCGGAAGCAGATCTCCCTGTGTAAACAGGAATTAATCTGTATGGGGATGAACTGCAGAAGTGATATTCTGTCTCAATATAGAAGCATTTATTGCTGCATGTAGATGCATGCAGTTGTCGAATCAACCATCAGACAACTGTCATGAACAATCGTTAAGTTCCCGATAGTGTCTGTGCAGGTTGTCGAATTATTCATACACTTTCAGGAAGAATACCTAATGAATAATAAACATAAAATGTTTAATAGTAAATGGAAGAGCTGAAACAGCCTCTTTAAGGAAAAAAAGCTTTAAAATCTGAAAAAATAAAGTGTGATCACAAGTGGCTATTTACTAAAACCATAAAATGTAGACCAGTTTTTGATGTTTCGTTTCCTTATAATGTTCACGTATTCTGGTAATCTCATCGTCTGCTTGTCCTCTATATATTTCCAGTGAATTATGTTCGTTATGAAGGTGTCACAAGTTCAGCAATATAAAAAAAAAATAAAAAAACAACAGAAGACCTTAATGTGTTTCCTGCCAGTGTTTCTGAAAACGTTGCAGTTACTTTCAAAATCAGAAAGTTAACATTATGTAGTAGTTACTTTTGTTATTCTCAAGCTTCTCAAGCTTAATTTCACTATGTAATAAAGAATTTCATTTGGTATGAACCAACGGTACATATAACATTGTGGTTGAGCTTGAACAGGTGTCACCTCAAGCAACCAGTACATAATGCAGTGTTAATAAAGTGGTGTATTCTGTAGATTTGTGGAAAAAATGTAGGAGTCTTCAGTTCTTGATCATGTTCTGTGCCCCTTTGTAGATATTCATCACTTAGGTTCCGCTATAGGCAGAACATGCATATAATCTAATGAACAGAAATTCATCCTTCATCCTTCAAACTGAGGACAAATAATGGCTCTTGGCTAGCTACTCACATTTTTAGAACCCTACATTACATTGAGTGGTCTAAAGCCAAAGCACAAGACACTAAATTCCACTTTACTGTACAGTATTTAGAGTGGTCTAAAGCCAAAGCTCAAAATGCAACATTGCCATATATTGAGTGGACTAAAGCCACAAGCTATGTTTATTGCAAAAATGCACCTTATAACCCAAGCTGAAGACCAGTATCTCAATAATTGATGATGGACTTATTGGACTTGTGGTTGGATGGTGTTCCATGCTTTCATGTAGATGCTGTGATGATACTTATGCAGTTTGGCTAGAATGTGATAGATTGCAAGCATTTTTTTCTCACTTGATTTCATAAAATTACCTAATGTTCCATATTTTCCTTTTTATTATCTTCCAGGTGTATTTTTCCAAACCAGGTTAAAAGGATCATAAACCCAAACCACAATGGATTTGTACAGGTTACCAAATGAATCCCACCCAGACAATGTGACATTGGACATGCTTCAAAACAAACTCATCTGGGTAGCTTTACCAGTTGTGTATTCATTCGTGACTTTAGTAAGCATTCCTGGAAATGCAATTTCACTTTGGATTTTGATATTTCACTCTAAACCCATCACATCATCAATAATCCTCATGATTAACTTGAGCATTACAGACCTTGCACTTGCCGTACTTCTTCCCTTTCAAATATACTACCATGCCAAAGGGAACAACTGGATATTCGGGAAAGAGCTTTGCAATGTGGTGACTATTATGTTTTATGTTAATATGTATGGTACAATATTAACAATCATGTTGATCAGCGTGGAGCGTTACTTAGGCATTATCTACCCATTGAAATCAAGTACGTGGAGGAGAAAAAGGTACGCGATTGGAGCAATTCTTCTAATTTATCTGATGTTGTTTGTTGTATTGATCCCTATGGAGTCGACAGACCTAACATATGAAGTGAAGCATCTAAACATCACAACATGTTTTGATGTACTGAAATGGAGCATGTTGCCAAATATTATATCCTGGGCAATTTTCATCATTTCACTTTTCTTTTTTTTGTTTTTAATTCCGTCTATAATTACTGTGGTTTGTTATGTCCGTATAATTAGAAAACTGATTCAGACATCCAACAGAAACGGCACAGGTCATGAAAGAAGATCTATCAACCTTGCGATATTTGTCCTTATAGTGTTTGTCACCTGTTTTGCACCAAACAATGTAATCCTTCTGGTGCACACGATTGTTCGGCTCTTCTATCAAAACAGTTATTACTATGCTTACAAACTGACACTTACGTTGAGTTGCTTAAGCAGTTGTGTGGACCCTTTTCTTTATTACTTTGCTTGTAAAGAATTTCGGAACAAAGCATTAGAGTTGTTGAATTGTAGATCGAGAAGCATTGAAAAGTTTGGAACGAGGCGAGGCAGCTTGTTCTCCGCTCTGACTTTTTCCAGTGGACAGTGTGAAGCCTTAGAAAATGGGAACATCCACAGATTTGACAATAACCACCAGGAGAGTGATATGTAGACATTATTGTATTCTTATTGTATGAGGGTTGAAGCAATGTAAAATTATTTTCATACACATCTAAAGGATCTCATATACATTATAGTTAGAGATAAACAAATTTCATATTTTGAAATTCGTTCACACTTCATTTGGTGGTAAAAGGTGAATTGCATTATGGATTCCGTTACCACAGACCATAATGCAATTCTATGACGGAATGCAGGGGAGTCCTCTCCTGCATAACGGAAATGGGGCGGATCCGCTTTGCAGCCCATAGACTTCTATTATGACGGAATGAATAACGAAATGCCTCTAAAAGCATTCGTTATGCATTCCATCATAGAATTGCATTATGGTCCGTGGTAACGAAATCCATAACGTAATTAGCCTTTTACCACCAAGCAAAGTGTGAACGAATTTAATAAGCGTAAATTCGCTCATCTCTAATTATAGTATTATCAGCTAAACTCACCATTTTCAGCAATGTTGGCCAACGATCTAATGTGTATGTATCTCTCTAATCTTTTCTGACAGATGATATCGGGGAGAGAAGGATTGGGTGCTTTGAATGTCAGCACCTGATTTTTTGTTCTCCAGGAGACAAGCCACCAGAAAGAAGTTTTTTTTTCTTCTTTCTCTTCTTAGTTTATTCTCTTCTTTCTCTATTGAAATCACAAGCAAAAGCTTGTGTATGGAGAAGTAGGGATAGATACCAGTAGCTAAAGGCTCCATCTACTGAAGGTGTAGGAGCAACTTAAAGTTTTGAGAATTCTTCACTATTTATTTATGGTCCCTAGTATATATGACCTAATGAAAGACTCATACCTACCTATTCCATACCACTTCAATCCTGGGCACTGGTTCTTGTTTCCACTTGTGGTCAGGGTATCGACATGGTCAGCTGCCACGCTGAAGCCAATGACTAGCTTCAATGGTGACATGTCCCCAAATAGCACAACCCAGTGGTGAATATGGTCATATAAGTAAGTAGTGAGAATTTCTATAGAGCTCCTTTAAGTGGGATCTCAGTTAATCAGCATTTGAAGTAAAAATGTGGGTATCTCTTAGGAGATGGTTTTAAGATGAAGTTAAACATTAAGTGCTTCATAAAATATTGCATGGTTGGTATTGTTTATACTGCGCATATAGTTGTTTAACATTTTTGGGTATGAATAATTTGATTTACAAATTCATAATTTAACCCAAACATATCAGTGAACCTTAGACAGCAAAATGGTATGTTTAATGGCATGTCAGCCATTTAAAGGTATTTTCTGGCCATTTAAAGGCAATGTACACCTTTGGAGGCATGTTTTTATTATTATTGCATTGTACTCATTCTGAGCTAAAAATATTTTTGTATAATTGGTCTTTATAATAAATATGGAGTCATTTTTTTCTGTACAGAGCTGATATGCTCTAATAGCAGCCTTTGGATTTTCTGTCCTTTCTGTCAGAGCAGAGGCAGACGGAACTCTTATCTTTGCTCTCTGACCTTATACACACTCATTATAGCTTAGTTCTTATCTTACTGTGGCTTAAATAAGTGTTTATGACTTCTGTGTAGTTAAGGTCTCTTTCACACTTGCGTATTTCGGGACTCTATGCCAGAAAAATCCTGATCAGGATTATCCCAATGCATTCTGAATGGAGAGAAATTCGTTCAGGATGCATCAGGATGTCTTCAGTTCAGGACCGGAACGTTGTTTGGCCGGAGAAAATACCGCAGCATGCTGTGCTTTTTGCTCTGGCCAAAAATCCTGAACATTTGCCGCAAGACCGGATCCGGAATTAATGCCCATTGAAAGGCATTAAACCGGATCCGGCCTTAAGCTAAACGTCGTTTCGGCGCATCGCCGGATCCGACATTTAGCTTTTTCTGAATGGTTACCATGGCAGCCAGGACGCTAAAGTCCTGGTTGACATGGTAAAGTGTAGTGGGGAGAGGGGGAGCAGTATACTTACCACCCATGCGGCTCCCAGGGCGCTCCAGAGTGATGTCAGGGCGCCCCACGCGCATGGATCACGTGATCCATGCGCATGGGGCGCTCTGTCGTCATTCTGGAGCTCCCCGGGAGCTGCACGGGCGGTAAGTATACTGCTCTCCCGCTCCCCACTACTACTATGGCAACCAGGACTTTAATAGCATCCTGGCTGCCATAGTAACACTGAAAGCATTTTGAAGACTGATCAGTCTTCAAATGCTTTCAGTTCACTTGCGTTGTTACGGATCCGGCAGGCCTAAAGAGGCCTTAGAGAGAAGGTTTATTAGATGACCAGAAACAAAGTGAAGGGAAAGTACCAGTCACACATCTAGAAAAACAGTTAACCCTTTGTGACAGAACAACTCAATATTTTTAATAAAGGCCAATTGAAAAAATCATTTTTAGGCAAAAATGTGTAACATGAGCTGTAATAGAGTTGTGACGCTCTACGCTGCGATTGGACAGCGCTACAGCCAGGGAGAAGGAGACGCCCACTGAGAAACCCTGGTGTCTCCTCCTCCCTGTCCCGATGCTCAGTATTAGCATACTGAGCAGGAGAAATATGGTGGGGCACAGCGGGGCATAGGAGGCATATTTAAAAAAAAATGTTTAGCAGAGTGGCAGCATCAGTGGGGGTACCCCGCAGGTACAGGTATATATCTCCCTTAAGGAAACAAACCTCTTTGGCAATTAATATTTGTATATTGCCACATTATTTGTTATGGGTCAAATGAAATTACAGTTATGTTCTGTTTTGTGCTGTTTTTGATATTTACATCTGCATTGGGTTTAAGCAATTTCATTAATTTTGCATGTAATGTATATAAACCAAGGTATTGTAAATAAACTGTATATAGAGAACTCTTTTTATGTCTTCCCTTATATTTGCTTGCTTACATGGTAGCAGTAGTCCCTAATCATGGCTATGTCACAGAGGTGTACTTATTGGGCAGACATTTGACAAAGTGCTTAGAGCATATATGGCCTATAGTGTTGAGCGAGCATGCTTGGCCGAACACCAGTTCGGCTCGAGCATTGCAATGCTCGGCACATTGCAGTGTTCGGCCGAATACTGCGTGTGCTCGAGCGCGATGCTCGAGTCTCCTCCCCTCATGTTTGTTGGCTGCTACGCAGCCAATAAACATGCAGTTGAGTACTGCCAGTCACTGTTATGTCATAGCCATGTTGGTTACTAGCACTACAGTGATTGGCTGGCTGGAACACGTCATCGGGTGCTATAAAGCACCCGATGACACGTGGCTCAGCTAAGTCTTAGTCAGGGAGAGCTGTGCTGTAGAAGGGACAGATAGTGTAGGGAATTGAATTTTTTTCTTTTTTTAGGCAGGGTTAGTGTTAGAGACCCAAAAGTCCTTTTAAGGACTATTGTTGTGTCTGGCAGCAATATATAGTATTAGTGCAACCTGCGCTAAATTGCGTGCAATTGTTTGGCCACTGCAGAGAGCGACATTATGTGCACTACATCTCCAGTTTAACGTGTGCGCAGCCTAAAATTATCTGTGACATCCAGTGTACTTTTTCCGTAGACGATGTCAGCTGCAGACAGTTACATTACCTGCGCTACATCTCCTGTTTAATGTGTGCACTTACTAAAAATATCTGTGACATCCAGTGTACTTTACCCATAGACATTGCGGACAGGGACATTATCTGAGCTACATCTCCTGTTTAACGTGTGCACATACTAAAAATATCTGTGACACCCAGTGTACTTTTTCCATAGACAGTGTCCAATGCGGACAGTGACATTACCTGTGCTACATCTCCTGTATAATTTTTGCGCATCCTAACAATATCTGTGACATCCAGTGTACTTTTTCCATAGACGCTGCGGACAGTGACATTACATGTACAACATCTCTTGTATAATATTTGTGCATCCTAAAAACATCTGTGACATCCAGTGTACTTTTTCCGTAGACGCTGTGGACAGCGACATTATCTGTGCTACATCTCCTGTTTAACGTGTGCGCATACTAAAAATATCTGACAACCAAAGTACTTTTCCCGTAGACAGTGTACGCTGCGGACAATTAAATTACCTGCACTACATCTCCTTTTTAACGTGTGCACATACTAAAAATATCTGTGACATCCAGTGTACTTTTTCCATAGATAGTGTTCAATGCGGACAGTAACATTACCTGTGCTACGTCTCCTGTATAACGTTTGCGCATCCTAACAATATCTGTGACATCCAGTGTACTTTTTCCATAGACGCTGCGGACAGTGACATTACCTTCACTACATCTCTTGTATAACGTTTGTGCATCCTAAAAATATCTGTGACATCCAGTGTACTTTTTCCGTAGACGCTGTGGACAGCGACATTATCTGCGCTACATCTCCTGTTTAATGTGTGCGCATACTAAAAATATCTGACATCCAAAGTACTTTTCCTGTAGATGGTGTCCGCTGCGGACAATTAAATTACCTGCGCTACATCTCCTGATTAACATGTGCACATACTAAAAATATCTGTGACATCCAGTCTACTTTTTCCATAGACGTGGACAGCGACATTATCTGCACTACATCTCCTGTTAAAAGTGTGCATATACTAAAAATATCTGTGACATCCAGTGTAATTTTGCCGTAGATGCTGCAGACAGCGACATTATCTGCGCTACATCCCCTGTTTAATGTGTGTGCATACAAAAAATATCTGTGAAATCCAGTGTATTTTTTCTGTAGACACTGCGGAAAGCGACATTATGTGCAATACATCTCCTGTTTAATGTGTGCGCAGCCTAAAATTATCTGTGACATCCAGTGTACTTTTTCCGTAGACGGTGTCCGCTGCAGACAGTTGCATTACCTGTGCTACATCTCCTGTTTAATGTGTGCACATACTAAAAATTTCTGTGACATCCAGTGTACTTTTTCCGTAGACGTTGCGGACTGGGACATTATCTGCGCTACATCTCCTGTTTAACGTGTGCACATACTAAAAATATCTGTGACATCCAGTGTACTTTTTCCGTAGACGCTGCAGACAGCCACATGGTGATAGAGCACGCAAAGGCTGTGGCCCTAGGCGTGGTGAAACTGTGCTTGCTGGCAAAGCACAAGAAACACACTCATCTACGATACATAGTGCCATGTCCCAGTTTGCAGGGCGGCACAGGTCACCACTCTTGAAGTCAGACCAGTGCGAGCAGGTGGTCGGTTGGATTGCAGCAGATAATGCTTCTAGTCAGTTAAGCACCACCCTGTCTTCCACAAAGTCCAGTCTCAGTAGCCAAGAGTCTGGTCAGCAGAATCCTCACACTGATCCTCCTTCCAAGTGATCCCACACTCGGATATTCTGAGGAGCTCTTTTCCTTGCCATTCCTTAATTTGGGCCTCTCGCTAAGCCTGCTTGAAGAGAGACATGAGGAGATCTTGTGCCCTGATTCCCAAACTCTTGAGCATCCCCAGTCAGAAGAAGATGGCGGTGGGGAACGGCAATTAATGTTTCACGAGGTGGATGATGAGACACAGTTGCCAATAAGTCAACCGCAATTAGTGTCTCAAGAGGTCCATGATGAGGATGAGACACAGTTGTCAATAAGTGAGGTTGTTGTTAGGTCAACAAGTCAGGAGGATGACCAGAGTGAGGAAGTGGAAGAGGACGTGGTGTACAATGAAATCACTGACCCACCCTGGGAAGGTGGCAAGCCGAGCGAGGACAACAGTACAGAGGGGGAGGAATCCGCAGCACCGCAACAGGCTGGAAGAGGCAGTGGGGTGGAAAAAGGGAGAAGGCGGGCCAACAGGCCCGCAACTGTTCCCCCGAGCACCCCCTTGCGAAATCTTCTTTGCCAAGGGATAGGTGTTCCGCAGTCTGGAGCTTTTTTGAGAAAAGTGCGGACAATAAAAGAATTGTCATTTACAACCTGTGCCATACCAAAATGAGCAGAGGCGTGAGCACTGGGAACCTCACCACCACCAGCATGATCCGCCACGTGGAATCAAAGCACCTTAATAGGTGGGCCGAACACCTGGGTCCACAATCAGTGTCTGCAGGGCACACCACTGCCTCCTCTTCCCCTGTGTTACCTGCTGGCCAATCCCCTGTCCAAGACGCAGGCCCGGGTGCCTCCCGCCCTGCACCTGGACTTTCGCAAGCACCATCAGCTAGCACATCCACTTCTGTATTCCAGCGCAGAGTACAGATGTCCATACCCCAGACCTTTGAACAAAAGCGCAAATACCCAGCCACCCACCCACAGGCCATAGAACTAAATGCGCACATTTACAAATTGCTGGCCATGGAAAGGTTGCCATTTAGGATTGTTGACACTGAGGCTTTGTGCAGCCTGATGGCGGCCGCCGTCCCTCGCTACTCAGTCCCCAGCCACCACTATTTTGCCCGATGTGCAATCCCTGCCTTACACCAGCATGTGTCCCGTAACATCACCCATGCCCTGACCAACGCAGTTATTGGAAAGATCCACTTAGCGACTGACACATGGACAAGTGCTTGTGGCCAGGGACGCTACATTTCCCTGACGGCACACTGGGTGAACGTTGTGGAGGCCGGGAGTGATTCGTACCCTGGGATGGCACAGGTGCTACTGACGCCAAGGATTGTGGGCCCTACTTCCATTAGGATTTACGCCACAACCTAAATTAGTGGCTGCAACCCCCCATCTAATCCACCTCCTCCTCCACTTCCACCTCTGAATTCTCATCTTGCAGCACCAGTCATCAATCAGTCAGTAGCTGGAAGCAGTTTAGCACTGCAGTAGGGAAGTGGCAACAGGCCGTGTTGAAACTTATTTGCTTAGGTGACAAACAGCACACCGCTGCAGAGCTGTGGCAGGGTATAAGGCACCAGACTGAGCTGTGGCTCTCGCCACTCAACCTTTAACCAGGCATGGTTGTGTCTGATAATGGCCGTAACTTGGTGGCAGCTTTGGAGCTAGGCAAGCTCACACATATACCATGCCTAGCCCACGTGTTAAACTTCGTGGTTCAGCGATTTCTCAAAACCTACCCCAATTTGCCTGAGCTACCGGTGAAGGTGCGCCGGGTGTGTGCCCATTTCCGAAAGTCATCTACAACTGCCACCAGTCTAGCAACCCTAATGTTTTAGATGGTCAGCTCAGCAGCAGGCCCTCACCCCTAATATTTTAGATGGCCAGCACAGCAGCAGGGCCTCACCCCTAATGTTTAGATGGTCAGATCAGCAGCAGGCCCTCACCGCTAATGTTTTGGATGGTCAGCTTAGCAGCAGGCCCTCACCCCTAATGTTTTAGATGGTCAGCTCAGTAGCAAACCCTCACACCTAATGTTTTAGATTGTCAGATCAGCAGCAGGTCCTCAACCATAATGTTTTAGAGAGTCAGCTTAGTAGCAGACCCTCACCTCTAATGTTTTAGATGGTCAGCTCAGTAGCAGACCCTCACACCTAATGATTTAGAGAGTCAGCCTAGCAGCAGGCCCTCGCCCCTAATGTTTTAGATGGTCAGCTCAGCAGCCCTCGCCCCTAATGTTTTAGATGGTCAGATCAGCAGCAGACCCTCACCCCTAATGTTTTAGATGGTCAGGTCAGTATCAGGCCCTAGCCCCTAATGTTTTAGATGTCAGCTCAGCAGCAGGCCCTCGCCACCAATGTTTTAGATGGTCAGATCAGCAGCAGACATTCGCCCCTAATGTTTTAGAGAGTCAGCTCAGCAGCAGACGCTCACCCCTAATGTTTTAGATAGTCAGCTCAGCAGCAGACCCTCACGCCTAATAATTTAGATGGTTAGATCGGCAGTAGACCCTCGCCCCCAATGTTTTAGAGGGTCATCTCAGCAACAGACCCTCAC
Organism: Bufotes viridis; assembly: GCA_033119425.1. NCBI lineage: Eukaryota > Metazoa > Chordata > Amphibia > Anura > Bufonidae > Bufotes > Bufotes viridis. The sequence continues at coordinate 116,592,208 of CM065591.1, read as the reverse complement.
CCCTAATGCTTTAGATGGTCAGATCAGCAGCAGACCCTCACCCCTAATGTTTTAGATGGTCAGCTCAGTAGCAGACCCTCACACCTAATGTTTTAGATGGTCAGCTCAGTAGCAGACCCTCACACCTAATGTTTTAGAGAGTCAGCCTAGCAGCAGGCCCTCGCCCCTAATGTTTTAGATGGTCAGCTCAGCAGCCCTCGCCCCTAATGTTTTAGATGGTCAGATCAGCAGCAGACCCTCACCCCTAATGTTTTAGATGGTCAGGTCAGTATCAGGCCCTAGCCCCTAATGTTTTAGATGTCAGCTCAGCAGCAGGCCCTCGCCACCAATGTTTTAGATGGTCAGATCAGCAGCAGACATTCGCCCCTAATGTTTTAGAGAGTCAGCTCAGCAGCAGACGCTCACCCCTAATGTTTTAGATAGTCAGCTCAGCAGCAGACCCTCACGCCTAATAATTTAGATGGTTAGATCGGCAGTAGACCCTCGCCCCCAATGTTTTAGAGGGTCATCTCAGCAACAGACCCTCACCCCTAATGCTTTAGATGGTCAGATCAGCAGCAGACCCTCACCCCTAATGTTTTAGATGGTAAGATCTGCAGTAGGTCCTCGCCCCTAATATTTTAGAGGGTCACCAGCAGGCCCTTGCTTCTAATATTTTAGAGGGTCACCAGCAGGCCATTAATCATAATTTTTTAAGGGTGTGTATGATGTCCTCCTTTATGTGTAATAAATGGCGTATTGGAGTGCCGGTTCCTTGTAATTTTTGGCAGCCCTTTCACTTAGCGTATAGGCTTTATGAGTGTAGGAGTCCCACTACATGAACAATTGTACCACAATGTGATATACAGGTTGCATAGGAGTGCCTCTTCCTTGTAATTTTTGGCAGCACTTGCACTTTATATACAAATAACTATACAGGAAAGAATGTTTCCTAACAATTTTTCCTCTAAAATGATCTATCTTCGGTTTTGTGTGTATTATTGTCAGTCTGTTAAAGTGGCATAATACTCAGACAACATCGTTCCCAGCAGCGACCTGGGAGTCCAAGTTGCATCCAGACATCCTTCCCATGCTGTTCCCAAACCATTTCAGTGGTGTTTCCATCAATTTCTGACCTTTTTATGTGAACCAGACACCCTCCCCTCTTCAGAGCAGGGGGTGCCTGGTTTAATGCTCTGGTTCTCCCATTGACTTCCATTGTGCTCGCGTGCTCATTAGAGCACCCGAACATCCTGAGGTGTTCTACTCGAGCACCCGATCACTTTGGTGCTCGATCAACACTAATGGCCTAAAGATAACAGAAGAGACAACATAGATGACATAAACTGTCATTCTTTCTTCGTACACATTTGATATAAGAGCTGGCTTCACACTGGATGCTGTCCTGAGTGATATATTCTGTTGGATAAACCTCATAGCCTACTGTGGCTGAAACAAGCCATATCCCTGTTGGATCCTATTGTAGTCAATGCAGATCTGACAGTGTGCGCCGGTATCCGGCAATGCCAGATATTGTGGATTCCAGCAGTCTGTTCCTCTGCCAGAAGAGTTCATGCCGCATATGTTAACCTACTCTCACAGAGAATATTATGAAATGTTCTATTATTGGTTAATCATAGGGTTGGATTTCTTAAAACACTGTGCAAGTGGCATAATTTCCTTTCTAGCCTTTCTCAGGTGAAGACATGTTGTTTTCCCCTTTCTTTTAATCCCATGTTCCTAATACCCATTGCATGCTGTATACATTTTTTCCCGAATGTTTTCATGGGCAAGACACTATTTACCAAGACCACCTCCTAGTCTTTGTTCTATTGGTAATTAACAATAGCTTTTAACTGAGTACAGATAGACAAAACCAGTAAAAAAGCTGTTATGACCAGTGGGTGGGACCTGCTGGTCAAACCAGAGATATTGTGGATTCTCTGTGTCAACCAAGGGATGGCAGCCATTAATTACTAGGGCCTAGAGTGTTATTCAGCACTTTCACAGGAGACAGGACAGAACGCAGCAAGAGAGAAACTGAACCACTGCCTACCGGATTAGCTAAAATGGTTGACAGCTGAATCACTGAGTCAGACAACAGATAACCCTCCAATAGTTCAATTTGCGGTAAGAACCGCAATTAGTGTGAACAGAGTCCAATAGCTGACATGGTGGTGAGAAGTGGTATTGCTGAGAAGACTGGAATAAAGGCAGCAGATGATGATGATGATGACGGTCAGAGGCAGAAGCTGGAGCGTGGTCAGAGACAACCCAGGGGTCAGAAGACGGTATTAGATAGTAGCATGGTACAGACGATTAGACAGAATCAGGGTCAGACAGGTCCAGTAGTTGATGCAGGTGGCAGGCAAACAGAATAGTAAAACTGGCTGGGTCAGCCACAGAAGATCAGAACAGAACACCTTTGCTATTACTGTTAGTAACTCTAGGAGAGGAAGCTGCTATTTAAACTTGTAACCCCACCCAGCCGTCCTGGAAAGTAGGAAGCATGCGCCCCTTGAAGCATAAATGACAGGACGTGCCGCATGCCCCTATGGGATGCCAGCATGGGATGGAGAACAGAGGCAGCGTGGCCGGAGGACGCGTCTAGCAGGCACGCGCCTGTTCCATCTGGCAGAGACAGCAGCGGGCAGCAAGGTAAGAGATGCTGGGGATATATTACCAATAGGAACCTCCATACATATTAAATGTGAAATGGCGACCTAGCTCCACAAAACTACAAACGAACAACAACCACCAATAGTCCCCAACAAAATACACATAAGTCGTATATATAAAAAAAATCTATAAAATTTTATTAAACATGAAAATACATGGAATAGCCACATGTTACTGCTACAGAATAGGAAGCAAACCAATTGGACTACGGACTAGACAGATAATAGTCTATACCGGAATAATGTCAATATAGTGCCATGAAAAATATAGAATGTAAAATAAATCATAAATGTAAAAAAGATGGCCCTATTAATAGCTGCCACTTAGATATATGAAATGTGATACTGGTATATCAACATACAACATCACTACTATATCTAGATGGAATAGTAAACACAGAAATACTAATGGTATAAGAGCTGGGGAGGACTTCTGTACAACCCTTGGTCCAGGAGAACATCCGTGCTGCCTGATATTCATCAACGAGGAACTATCGCACAATCACTGAATTTTGGGTGAGCTGGGCAAACATATGTTCTTATGTCTCCTTATACCTTATGTTTGTGGAAGCTTCGATCCCGGTTTTGGTTCACAATCACTGATGGAAATCACTGACCAAAACACTGACGTGTGAATAAGGTATCAGACTGGAATCACATAAAAGAGGAGATGTACAAGTCTTTCGTTTATACTTTTGCTTCCTTTTCAATCTATTCCTGGCTTTGACTAAAGTTGGGTTTTGACGTTGATAATGGGTGCATGGATTTTTTGGGTAAAAACTGTTTTCCCATGTGGTCAATAACCAAAATCACCAATTTGTGGTAAAGCGGAAGTTTTGCAGGTACTTTCACACTTGCGTTATTCTTTTCCGGCATAGAGTTCCGTCAAAAGGGCTCTATGCCGGAAAAGAACTGATCAGGCATATCCCAATGCAATCTGAATGGATAGAAATCCGTTCAGTTTGCATCAGTATGCCTTCCATTCAGTCACTGTCAGGCGTTTTGGCAGCATGCTGCGGTATTATGTCCGTCCAAAATGCCTGATCAGTGGCCGGAATGCCGGATCCGGCATTAATTTACATTGACTTGCATTAGTGCCGGATCCGGCATTGCGAAGCAACTGAGGGACGGATCAGTCCTTCCGGTCTGCGCATAAACTGTAAAAAAGACTGCAAGCGGATCTATCCATCTGCATGACAAGTGGAGAGACGGATCAGCTTTTGCAATGCATTTGTAGACGGAACCGCACCCGGATCCATCTACAAATGCTGCCAGTTGTCACACTGAACGACGGATCCGGCTGGCAGCTCCGACAACAGAACTGCCTGCCGGATCACACTAACGCTAGTGTGAAAGTACCCTAAGGGTATGTTCATATTGTTGCAAACCTGTTGCAGACAGGATGAAAAAAAACTATTTCATACATCAAAATATGGTTCTTTCTGCAGCGCATGTTTAATGCATATAACCACATTAAAACTGCACCAAAACTGCAGGTATGAGTAGTCTTATTTGGCAGAGATATCATTTGTCCATTTAATTGCACAGACCTTTTTTTGAGCACTGATGTTTGTCAGAATCATAATCTCCACATTGTGGCCACTTTTTACTGATTTATGGGTTTAATTCCAAGCCACATCTAAGACTTTCCCCCCCATACCTATTATACTGAAAACCTCAACTTTTGTAATGCTGGGTGTTTTCATGTACAAAACCACAGGACCAAAATTTCCTCATTTTGGTAAGCAGTTCTCATAGACTGTATATTACTGTATGTAGCTATTTTTGTAGCAATGCAAGCAAAACACCATGACATCTTTATCTACGTACAATACTTGCACTTAATAGAACTTTAGCAGGTAGGATCAAGAAGGGGCGTGGCCTGCCGCTGAGCCGCCAAGACGTGCTTCAGAGAGCTCTCTGAACTACTGTACAGTGTTTCATTCTTGGCCATCAGCAGTTACATCGGTCGAAACAGGACCAAACTCATCAGAACCGGTCCATACACTTTGCTTCATACCTCCTGGTCTTCCCAGAACTTTCTCTGAACAGAGACCAGCAATATACTTACTGAGGCCTACACGGACTGAAACCTACCTGCCGCCTGTTCTCTGCCTGTTGACCCGCTGTACAGAAGCCTCTCGGGGTTACCGCTTCAGGTGTGGACTCTCATCAGTAAGATCTAGCTTACCATCTGCCCAATACTAGGCCGCATCCATGAGCGGGAGTTTGTGGAAGGCCCGACCGGAAGCTTTGAAGCTCCCAGAGCCCTAGCAGACCCTCTGGCTTCCTTAGCTGACCCTGTCAACGGTTGCAATCTAAAGGTCCCGTTTCATCAAAGCACCCATCTGAATTAAATACATACTGTGGGTCCTGGCATCCCGAAACTGAATCCGGAACTGAATCCGGAACTGAATCCGGACCTCACGTGCTGCTTTGAGGCCCCTGGAGGCCTACTACATACCAAGTCCTGTGAGTGATTTTTAAAACCCTGTTTTCTCACCACTAAATGTCATTACCTTCTTTAAACTAGTGATACTAGGCACCCCCTACTCCTCTTACATATCCTTGGGAGTAATTTTTCATGACTGTTGATCAGTCTACTAAAACTATACCTCAGTCTGTGAAATTGCATTCATATCTTAAAGGGACACTGACAGGCCGATTTTGCATACAGACATATTAGTATCATGATATCAGTCTCCATTATGCCATTAAAAATATATTAGTTTTACCCCCACCTGTAGTTTCATTTGTGATAAAAATAGGTTTTATGTTTATGGTAATTACCTTCCTAACGTTCCCAAGGGGCTGTTCCTCCAGCCGTTTGTGCCCAGCCACGCCCCTGATCTCTGAGCCCAGCGCCGTCCCGCTGTTAATTTATTCACTCCTCTCTGTCTCTTTTTTTTCTCAGTGTGCCGTAATCCCGCACATGCGTGGATGTCACACATGTCCGGACTGCGCAGTGTCCTGGCAGCAGTCTCAGAGCCTGTTATCGCGCATTTGCCAGTGCAGGATTACGGCGCACTAAGAAAAATAAAAGAGGACGGAGAGGAGTGAATAAATTAACAGCGAGGCGGCGCTGGGCTCAGAGATCAGGGGCGTGGCTGGGCACAAACGGCCGGAGGAGCAGCCCCTTGGGAACGTTAAGGTAATTACTATAAACATAAAACCTATTTTTATCACAAATTAAACTACAGGTGGGGGTAAAACTAGTATATTTTTAAAGACATAATGAAGACTGATATCATGATACCAATATGTCTGTATGCAAAATCGGCCTGTCAGTGTCCCTTTAAGGAGTTGGTCCTAATTTTTCAAGTGGTTGTAACCCTTGCAATAACTATCCAATTCTCTACAAACTCTTTAAGCTGTGGTTCCTGATGTGATCACGATACACCGCACACAATAGACCCAACTACCTTACTGCTTTCTATTGCCGCCATGGTTAAAATTGGGAACGCTACTGCAAAGACCCGAGCAGCACCCAAAAATCCAATTCCACGTGGGAAGAAATGGATAAGTACATAAACAGGAAGAACTCAGCTCTCGCCATTTCAAAGATGACCATGCCATCCAAAGATTTTCTTCCTATGGCACAGGTAGACACAGGAGAGGAGACAGAAAGTGACGTTAATACCCCTCTGCATTTAGACTCCCTTCCAGTCTCTCACCCCTTCTTACAAAAATCTCTGGACAAAGCCCTGGCCAAGGCTTTAAGCCCTCTTTCAAAGGACTTGCAGGACATAAAACAAGAGGTGAAACAAACAGGCTCACGAGTTGAGCAATTGGAAAATAAACAAGCAACCATATGCGGCTGTCAGGGGTGTAGCTAAAGTCTCATGGGCCCTGGTGCAAAAATTCCGCTGGGGCCCCCTCTTCCCTCAGAGCTTTGTGTCTTCTTATGCGGCACAAGGCTCTTTGGGCCCCCTCAGGCTCCTGGGCCTGGTAGCGACTGCTACATCTGCATCCCCTATAGCTACGCCCCTGGTGGCTGTAGTACAGCAGTCACAGAGAGCATGTCTTCATGCCAAAACTACCTCAATGCTGCCTTTGAAGCCATTGAAGATCAAGAAAACAGGGGCCGTAGCCTTGGGAGTAATGCTCCAATTTTTTATGACTGTTGATCGGTCTACTAAAATTATACCTTAGTCTGTGAAATTGCATTAATATCTTAAAGGGAGAGCTCTGCTCTCCCATCTCCGTTCAAGATATTAAAGATGTGATCATTACTTCGCCTAAAAACAAATGCACCAGCCTGGGTGGCCTGTCCTCGTTCTACTATGCCATTGTCATGACTGTGACTGATCCAGACAGGTCTGGGAGGAGAAGGTCGCAGCGACTTGCTACTCGCGATAGCTTGTGAGTTTGCTCCGTGGTTCAGGGTATGTCATCCGGGTTTTGCCTTGTGAACCTTTTTGTCCTGACTGGGAGTTTGTAGGCATTCTTCTCAGGTGAGTGCTGTCTGCCACTCCCAGCTACTATATTAGTTTCAGTTTCACTTGCAGTCATTGCCAGATATAGTCCTTACTTCCAGTGCTATTCTGACCTTTGAAGGAGATCGTTTGACGGTATTGCTGTGGAGCTCTTGTCTGGCGTGGACTGTCGTTATTGGGATCATCTTCTCTGCTTGTGACTGGATAAGTCTATCTCTGCTGGAGATTGTTTGTTTGTTGCTGTCTTCCCCTGTTGTTCTCCTAGACATGATGGTGACTAGTGCCTCCATCTGCCTTTCCCCAGTCTAGTCTTCTGAGGGTGACTCAGGGTTTAGGCATCCTGCTCGCCGCACGGGTTCACACCCCGTCTAGGGTATCAGGGCAGACAGGTGCCAGCTTAGGGTTTGTCAGGGGTGGCCGTTCTATTTCTCATCCGTAGATAAGGTTCCCTCTTCCCCTCCGTCTGGTGCGACACGACTGCTGCTGGGATAGCGGTCGTGACAGCCATACGCTCGGATACCCTGCTTCCATACCTCAGTAAGCTATACAATGCAGCATTATCTGGTGTCCCCTTTCATAAGCAGACACTACTAGCACAAATCTCTATTATTCATAAAGAAGGGAAGCACCAAATGTCTTGTAACAATTATCGACCCATTTCTTTACTTAACGTAGACCTCAAGCTATTCGCAAGGAACCTAGCCCAAACATTACAAACAAAAAAACCTCCCCTCTCTTATCTCTCCAAATCAAGTGGGATTTGTACCTGACAGAGAAGGCAAAGATAATAGTTACAGAGTCATAGCCCTCATCACTCATTCAAAATCCTCGGCTAAACCCTTAATACTGTTAAGTACAGACACCGAAAAGGCATTCGATCGAGTGGATTGGACCTATCTTAAAGCCTCATTAGCGGCCTTCAGAGTCCCACCCACGTTCATTGAAGCTATATTTACCATGTATACAGACAGTCGGACTGGGGTGCCTAGGGCCCACCAGTGGAAATTATTCTAGGGGTCTGCCCTACAGCTACCAAAAATAAATATTACTTCTTCATTTTTCGGGCTCATGCACATGAATATTTGCAGTTTAGCACACAATACAGTGTGCAAAACAGAACAGTATTGTGCACTGCTCTATATCAGATTGTTTCTCATTAAGCAGCTCATTGTAGTTGAAAACCTAATCTGTGAAGGTCCCTTTACACATTACATGCAGTGATCCCATTGTATGGGGAGCAGTGATCACTACTGTCAATGTTCTTCCCCATACTCACTAGTTGTTTGCCAGCAGCAGATCATGATTACACAGCACAGTCTACTTACAGTACCCGATGAATGAGCGTTTCGTTCGTTCATCAGGTAATCGGCCTACACGGCATCCACTGAACCCATTACTCCCAAGAGCTACTAAAGCGAGCAACATGGTAACCTGTGTCACAGTGAACTACACTCTGACAATATATCTATCATCATTTATTTTTACACAATAAAGCATTTTAAAAAAAAAAAAATCATGTTTCCATTTCTGAAAGCCATATATTTTTTTTATTTTTCTACCAATGATCTTGTGTAGGGGCTCCTTTTTTGCAGGAAGAGTTGACATATTTATTGTTCAATTTTACACTTTTTTGGATAGAGGATAGATGTTGGCCACTCACAGCGCTCATAGCCCCCCCCCCTTATGTGCCAGTAGCCGTCCCCCTTTATGTGCCAGTAGCCGCCCCTTATATGTGCCAGTAGCCGTCCCCCTTATGTGCCAGTAGCCGTCCCCTTATGTGCCAGTAGCCGCCCCTTATGTGCCAGTAGCCGTCCCCCTTATGTGCCAGTAGCCGTCCCCCTTATGTGCCAGTAGCCGTCCCCCTTATGTGCCAGTAGCCGTCCCTCTTATGTGCCAGTAGCCGTCCCCCTTATGTGCCAGTAGCCCCCCTTATGTGCCAGTAGCACCCCCTTATGTGCCAGTAGTCCCGGCTTATGTGCCAGTAGCCCTCCTTATGTGCCAGTACCCTCCCCTTATGTGCCAGTAGACCCCCTTATGTGCCAGTAGCCCTCCTTATTTGCCAGTAGACCCCCCATTATGTGCCAGTAGTCTCCCCTCCCCACCTTATCATGTGCCAGTAGAATCCCCCTCACCTTATCATGTGCCAGTAGAATCCCCCCTCACCTTATCATGTGCCAGTAGAATCCCCCCTCACCTTATCATGTGCCAGTAGAATCCCCCTCACTCATGCTATATCATGTGCCAGTAGAATCCCCCTCACCTTATCATGTGCCAGTAGAATCCTCCCTCACCTTATCATGTGCCAGTAGAATCCCCCTCACCTTATCATGTGCCAGTAGAATCCCCCCTCACCTTATCATGTGCCAGTAGAATCCCCCTCACCTTATCATGTGCCAGTAGAATCCCCCTCACCTTATCATGTGCCAGTAGAATCCCCCCTCACCTTATCATGTGCCAGTAGAATCCCCCTCACCTTATCATGTGCCAGTAGAATCCCCCCTCACCTTATCATGTGCCAGTAGAATCCCCCTCACCTTATGTGCCAGTAGAATCCCCCTCACCTTATCATGTGCCAGTAGAATCCCCCCTCACCTTATCATGTGCCAGTAGAATCCCCCTCACCTTATCATGTGCCAGTAGAATCCCCCTCACCTTATGTGCCAGTAGCCCCCAAAACAAAAACAAACAAACAAAAAACACTTATACTTACCTCCAGCGATGCGATGCAGGCCTCTTCCGGCCTGTGTCCCTCACTGTACCGCTCCGGCGGCGCGATGATGTCATAGCGCCGCCTGCACCAGCCTCTGGAAGCCTATAAGAGGAACAGGTAGGGGACACGCCTCTCCCTGCTCTGCCACAGCACAGACGTCTGTATCGCTGTCCTGAGGAAGGCGAAACAGATGACTATGGAGGTGAACGCTTCCACAGTGGAAGCGTTCATCTCCCTGTGCCCTGCCGCCGGCCGCCCCACTTGTCACCAGGGCCGCTGCAGGGCACTACGTGGGTGACACTACGGGGGCCATTTACAGAGGCAACCGAGGGGCTCAGGGGCAATTGCCCCCCGCCCAGTCCGCCCCTGCCACCAGCACAGCCTGTGTTCCCCTAACTCCTCCCACACACATGGCTGATCACATGACTGTGACATCACCACAGGTCCTGTAACCCCAATGTAGTGTTTAGTCCAGTCTCTGGAGCTGCTCCTGGTCAGAGAGATGTCCATGAGGGGCGGGGCTTCACGGTAGAGGGGCGGGGATTCATGTGTGCCAGACCTGGCAGCTTCTGATACAGCGCACCTTACAAGAAAAAGACCATGCGTAAAAATATGCATGAGTCTTTTAACAGGGAGTAAAATGGCCTGAACAGGAGTCTATGACGCTTGTACAGGCATTATTGCTGCCTCTGTAGACTGTAACTAGGCAGGGGCCCACCGAGGATTTCCTCGGCACCCGGGTGCGCTAGTCCGAGCCTGTATACAGACCCCACCACCAGAGTGATGTTTAATGATGTGCTGCCGCCTGTGTTTCCCATTTTCAATGGTACTCGACAGGGTTGTCCTCTGTCTCCCCTGCTTTTCGTGCTGACTATGGAAACCCTATTATAAAAAAAATCAGACAGGACAGCCGCATACAGGGTATCAGATGCCGTGGGGGGGGGGAGCACAAGGCTGCAGCATAAGCAGATGACCTATTACTGATGCTGACTAACCCTTCCCATTCGCTTCCGATCACGGAACGATTATTTTACAATTTTGGCAAGATGTCTAATTTTAAGGTGAATATGAACTCAAGTCCTAAATATATCCCTCCCTAAGCGTCAAACCTCCTTACTATCTACACTATCTACTACTTCCCCTTTTAACTGGTCCCCACCCACTATTACCGTAATTTCCTAGGGATTAAAATCTCCTCTGAGCCTGCTCATCTATACAAAAATAACTTTCTGCCCCTATTACATGAGATTTCCAAAACCCTGTCCTCCTAGCCAACTCCGTATACAGTATCTCATAGTTCGGACATAAAAATATAGCCAAATGCCTTATTTGGCCTAAGATAACGTATTTCTTACAAGTACTCCCTATACATATCCCCAATTCTATTTATTCCATGTTGAATAAGATCTTCTCAAAATACATACGGAACTCCAAGAAACCGAGAATTACTGTAAATACTCTACACTCCAACTTCCACCAAAATATGGCGGAATGTACCTGCCTGCCCCGCAAACATTTGTCAGAGCAGTTCATCTGAATAGAATTGTCGATTGGATCAGACGTCACCCACATAAACTTTGGTTCAACATAGAAGAAGAAATAGTATGCGACCCACTAAGGCACATTGTATTCTCTGACCAAACTAGCTCTGTACCTCTCAAAACATATAATGTTCAAAACTGAGACTAGACTATTCTGGAATATGCAAGACGTACGCTCATTATGTTCTCCCTTTCCATCTCTATTATAACAAGTCAGAGATATACTATATAGTTCCGACCATGCCCATAACAGCACCATTCCAAGTGAGATTAAATTTAATAATACCACTGTCGACTCCCTAATCTCAAACGGCACAATCCCTTCCCTCACTACACTTACTGATTGACTTAACTGCCGATCATTATCACCGTTATTATATAATAAGTTCACTCTCTCTTTCAAACAAATTATCATCAGGAGATTTAAGCAGACCAGTAAACACAGTTTGAATCCTTTCTCACTCAGCTTAAAACGCCTAAGAAGGTGGTCTCGGCCCTCAGCAAGCTACTTCTATCTCTACCTACCGATACCGAGCACTCTTTTATTAAAGCCTGGGAATGTGACCTCAAGAAGAAGTTCTCAAAAGAAGGTTTACAAAAAATTATCAACCCCTGATGAAGCCAGTGTAGCTGGCGAAACATGTCGGGGGACAGTTAGTAGGTTTTAATTGTCTATGTCCGTCCCTTTGTAGCTCATTTGTAACCAGTTTATGGTGTTACAATTTCTCTCAAATAATTATGCAACCAGTGTATGGTGTTACATTATTATCGGTGAGACATCAGATGCTAGTAGTGAGCCATTTGGCTTATTCTGGCATATGCAGAGCCAGCCTGTCTCGGGCTACAGCATGGTAGTAGTGTAGCAGGGTTTGTGCACGTCCCTGCCAGCTAGAGTTTCAGTATTATACATCCACGCTACATATAGGGAAGGGACACAGTATTTTTTAACCCCTTGTGGAGGCTCACTGAGCTACTTTTACTGTGATCATTAAAAGTTATGTGTTATAGTAAAATATCTGGGTCACGAAATACAAATGAGAGGCAAAGATTTTTCAAAAGAATATATGTAAGTGAAAAATAATACAGGAAGTGGTGGGTTTGTAACTTGCACTTGTTTATATGTTACGTTAAGGTGTTAAGTTCTTACTATCACTATCCAGCGGGTGTGAACCCACTGTGCCTCCTCTAAGGGCGTTGTCTAAGTGAACCCCTCGATCTTCACAGTACCCCTGATGTTGGGGATAGACTTTCCCGAGGGGAACACCAGGTCGCTACCTCTTGAGGAGGATAGGCATAAGAGGAAGCTGGTCCAGGCAGACCAGGAGGTACCTGAGATAGATACCAGAGGTACAGGCATTGTCAGCAGGCTGAGACGTTACCAGGAGCAACAGTGCAGGACCGAAGGATGAGGCAGAGGCGAAGTCAGACAGGCACAGGTCAGGCAATCGGGTTCAGCAACGGGAGAGCATCTGGGAAGAGGGCTGAGCCACTTATATATGTGCAGGAAGGCTAGGATTGGTCCGTGAGGTCACATGACCTAACCCATAAAGCCCAGGAAGTGACGCGCGCGCTAGCCCTTAAGGAAATGCTGCAGGAAACAAGCAGAAAGCATGCTGTGGCCAGGGCTGAGAGGAAGCTGTGGAGCAGACCCCAGACAGAGCTCAAGACTGCAGCGTTGAATGGGAAGCACTGGGCGCAGATCAGCGCTGAACACGGCATCCGGGACCGCGGCTGTAAGCAGAGGAACAGCAGCCGCTGTTACACTTACAGGCATTCACTTTTGTTTACCTCTGAAAGAGCAGTAGACAAAAGAGCTTTAAAACCTTTACTACCTGAGGTATAACAGCACTGTGGATGAAATGTACATAGAGGTGATCAGCTACACATTTAACTGACATAACACCTTACCTAAGTGTGAGGAAAGTGCTTGCTGATATTTGGTATAGTTGTTGCACACATTTCTGCTTGTTATGTCTCACTTAGTGACAGTGTTGGGCTGCGGTGTTTAAGGCCCACCAGTAAAATTAATTCATTGTACAGCTACAGTCGTGGCCAAGTTTTCACAAAGTTTGCTGCTAAACTGCTTTTAGATCTTTGTTTCAGTTGTTTCTGTGATGTAGTGGAATATAATTACACGCACTTCATACGTTTCAAAGGCTTTTATCGACAATTACATGACATTTATGCAAAGAGTCAGTATTTGCAGTGTTGGCCCTTTTTTTTCAGGACCTCTGCAATTCGACTGGGCAAGCTCTCAATCAACTTCTGGGCCAATTCCTGACTGATAGCAACCCATTCTTTCATAATCACTTCTTGGAGTTTGTCAGAATTAGTGGGTTTTTGTTTGTCCACCCGCCTCTTGAGGATTGGCCACAAGTTCTCAATGGGATTAAGATCTGGGGAGTTTCCAGGCCATGGACCCAAAATGTCAACGTTTTGGTCCCCAGGCCACTTAGTTATCACTTTTGCCTTATGGCACGGTGCTCCATCGTGCTGGAAAATGCATTGTTCTTCACCAAACTGTTGTTGGAAGAAGTTGCTGTTGGAGGGTGTTTTGGTACCATTCTTTATTCATAGCTGTGTTTTTGGGAAAAACTGTGAGTGAGCCCACTCCCTTGGATGAGAAGCAACCCCACACATGAATGGTCTCAGGATGCTTTACTGTTGGCATGACACAGGACTGATGGTAGCGCTCACCTTTTCTTCTCCGGACAAGCCTTTTTCCTGATGCCCCAAACAATCGGAAAGAGGCTTCATCGGAGAATATGACTTTGCCCCAGTCCTCAGCAGTCCATTCACCATACTTTCTGCAGAAGATCAATCTGTCCCTGATGTTATTTTTGGAGAGAAGTGGCTTCTTTGCTGCCCTTCTTGACACCAGGCCATCTTCCAAAAGTCTTCGCCTCACTGTGCATGCGGATGCGCTCACACCTGCCTGCTGCCATTCCTGAGCAAGCTCTGCACTGTTGGCACTCCGATCCCGCAGCTGAATCCTCTTTAGGAGTCGATCCTGATGCTTGCTGGACTTTCTTGGACACCCTGAAGCCTTCTTAACAAGAAGTGAACCTCTTTCCTTGAAGTTCTCGACGATCCTATAAATTGTTGATTGAGGTGCAATCTTAGTAGCCACAATATCCTTGCCTGTGAAGTCATTTTTATGCAACACAATTATGGCTGCACGCGTTTCTTTGCAGGTCACCATGGTTAACAATGGAAGAACAATGATTTCAAGCATCACCCTCCTTTTAACATGTCAAGTCTGCCATTTTAACCCAATCAGCCTGACATAATGATCTCCAGCCTTGTGCTCGTCAACATTCTCACCTGAGTTAACAAGACGATTACTGAAATGATCTCAGTAGGTCCTTTAATGACAGCAATGAAATGCAGTGGAAAGGTTTTTTTATGATTAAGTTAATTTTCATGGCAAAGAAGGACTATGCAATTCATCTGATCACTCTTCATAACATTCTGGAGTATATGCAAATTGCTATTATAGAAACTTAAGCAGCAACTTTTCCAATTTCCAATATTTATGTAATTCAAAACTTTTGGCCACGACTGTACATGCAAATACTACCTACTCACACAGCAGCAGGACTCTCGGGATGATTGCTTATGGAGGTCCCTGCAGTGACGTCTAGAAAGCAAGTTCTTGAGGGTAGAGAATACAGGCTGACCTTTCTCTGTACCTAGAAGTCATCTCAGCCACCTGATGTGTTTATGATAATGAACTTGGTACAGGTAGTTTGTTAAATAACCTACCCAGTTTTTATGTGAACATAGACTGGTTGAGATACGTTATGCTGCCTATCTGTATGTAGTGCTCTCACTGTACAGTGTCATGTGCCAATTTTTCAGTGGGTGGGGCACTTTGCTCAGGGGCCCCCTGTGGGCCAGTCCGAGCCTGCCTGGTCAGGTGGATCCACTAAGCCTCTGATCCAGGTGAGTGGGTTTTACACAGCGCTGGTGCAATAAGCCCTTATGTACACGACCGCATCTATATTTTGGTGCACAAACCACGGATCCACCAAATATGGATAGAAATGGCTATTCTCATCCCTAAAACCAGAATAGGACATGTTTTATAATTTGCAGAATGACCACATGGATCCACAAAAATATGCAGGTGTGTTTATGGCCCCATAGAAATGAATGGGTCACTGTGTTATTGGATAGCACTGAAATAAAATATGATCATGTAAATGAGTCCTAATGCAAAGCTGCGGCAGTGCAGCCAGTAAAGTTGAAAAACGTTTTCAGCTTCTTGACACTGAGGCAAGAAAAATGGGCATGTCTTAGCGGTGCGGAGCCTATTGCAACTTGTTGGGCTTACTATAACTAGCATACTTTTGAGTTTCTGGCACACAGAAGGCCAGAGCTGCGCCTAATTTATTAAGAGGCATGTGGCTCTTAATAAATTAAGCACATTCTACTCCAGCAAATAGGGCATTAAGACTGGCACATAGGAACGCCAGCCTTGATAAATGTTCCCCTTAGTGTAGGAAACCTGTTGTAATGCTGCACTGATGCTGAGCTATAGATGGGCATCGATCAAGTAAAGTTGAAGAACACTTGGTGAAGCAGAGGGGGAGGCGGTTTGAGTGGGACCGCATGGGTACTGGATCCCAAACAGGGGACTAATACTGCTACAATTATTAGGTACAGTTGTGTTCAAAATTATTCAACCCCCAATGCTGTAAAGGGTTTTAGGGAATTTTGTGTACATTTGTAATTGTGTTCAGAATGAAATCTTACAAGGACTTTTTAAAGAACCAAATGCAACTAAAATGACATCAATTGTTTTTGTAATACAGTATTAAATGTTTTTTTTGTGATTTCTTCATTGACACAATTATTCAACCCCTTAAAGACTACCACTCTTAAGAACAGTGGTTCATTCAAGTGTCTTCGATCAGGTATTGAAAAGACCTGTGGATGTCAAGGAGCAGCAATCAAGCATAATAAGCACCAATTAGGCAGATTTAAAATGACTGTGATACTCAGCTCCTTCTAGACATTTACTGGTGTGTTTACAAACCTGGTGAAGTCAAGAGAATGGTCCAGGAAGACAAGAGAAGAGGTGATTTCTCTTCACAGGAAGGGCAATGGCTATAAGAAGATTGCAAAGATGTTAAACATACCAAGAGACACCATAGGAAGCATCATTAGCAAATTCAAGGCAAAGGGCACTGTTGAAACGCTACCTGGTCGTGGCAGAAAGAAGATGCTGACTTCGACTGCTGTGCGTTACCTGAAGTGCAAAGTGGAGAAAAGTCCCCGCGTGACTGCTGAGGAACTGAAAAAGATTTGTCAGATGCGGGTACTGAAGTTTCAGCTCAGACAATAAGGCGCACACTGCGTAATGAAGGCCTCCATGCCAGAACTCCCAGGCGCACCCCTCTTGCTGTCTCCAAAGAATAAGAAGAGTCGACTGCAGTATGCCAAAAGTCATGTGGACAAACCACAAAAGTTTTGGGTTAGTGTTCTGTGGACTGATGAAAGAAAATTAGAACTGTTTGGGCCCATGGATCAATGCTATGTTTGGAGGAGAAAGAACAAGGCCTATGAAGAAAAGAACACCTTGCCTACTGTTAAGCATGGCGGGGGGGTCAATCATGCTTTGGGGCTGTTTTGCTTCTACAGGTACAGGGAAGCTTCAGCGTGTGCAAGGTACCATGAATTCTCTTCAGTACCAGAAGATATTGGATGAAAATGTGATGCAGTCCGTCACAAACCTGAGGCTTGGGAGATGTTGGACCTTTCAACAGGACAGTGATCCCAAGCATACCTCCAAGTCCACTAGAGCATGGTTGCAGATTAAAGGCTGGAACATTTTGAAGTGGCCATCGCAGTCACCAGACTTAAATCCGATTGAGAACCTCTGGTGGGACTTAAAGAAAGCAGTTGCAGCGCGCAAGCCTAAGAATGTGACTGAACTGGAGGCTTTTGCCCATGAAGAATGGGCGAAGATGCCCGTAGATCGCTGCAAGACACTTGTGTCAAGCTATGCTTCACGTTTAAAAGCTGTTATAACTGGAAAAGGATGTTGTACTAAGTACTAAGATTGAATGTCACTTGGGGGTTGAATAAAACTGATAATGATGTGAGCACAGAAAAGACATTTGTGGCTATTTCATTATAAATGTTATGTTATATTTGTCTGACTTACAAGTGCCTTTTTGAATTAATTGTAAACAAGATGACTGAAATGATCAAAATCAGTGTCAAACTGGCCAAAACACTCAATTTCAGTGGGGGTTGAATAATTTTGAACACAACTGTATATGCAGTTTTAGTAAATACCATACATTTTTAGCATAGTTTGTTTAGAGATGTAGCTAGTAGGGTTGCGCAAACTTGTTTATTAACAATTCGGCGTTCGGGTTCATTGAAGAATCCCTTTATGGATTTCAAATTCCGTTATGGTCCGTGCTAGCGGAATCCACAACGGAATCTAAGATAACCCGAACTTTAGACGCCAAACTTAATTAAATACAAGTTCGCTCAACCTTAGTAGCTAGGTTTTCCTGAATTCAAAGCAAGAGTCAGTTTCCATGGCCAAGCTCTAGTACTGGTGTTTTTTGTGCCCTCCTCCCCCGGTACATGTCCAAGCTCTCTAACTCCTGCCTCTAAGTTATTATACAGTACATTTTTCTTTGAAACTAAGCAGTTTTCAAATTAATGAGTTGTATGTGTCTACATGGCCATATAATTGTAGTTATTTACAATCCTATTAGTGTAAAGCCTCATTCACACGTCACTGTTTTGGTCAGTGATTTCCATCAGTGATTGTGAGCCAAAACCAGGAGTGGAGCTACACAGAAATAAGGTATAAGGGAAAGATCTTCACCTGTTTTGTGTTTAGAGCCACACCTGGTTTTGGCTCAGTCACTAATGGAAATAACTGACCGAACACTGATGTGTGAATGAGGATGGTGCACGCTCGTGACCATTACAGCAAGAACATAAACTAATAAGGTTTTACTCTTGAGGGTTGAGGGCATTACTCCTAATCTAGCATTTCCAGATCCAGATCCCAGAATGAAGATACTCCATAGTTACATACATGTTGAACCTGTACTACCACCCATCAACACTTTGTTTATGTTAGGCTTTTTATGCATTTATTTTCTTTTTGCAGAGCTTACATTAAAAGTCAAGAACTTCCAAAAATGAAAAGTAAATTCAATGAGTATGGAGTTCACTCATACAAAAAAAAGTCTATAAATAGCATATTCAGAGTCCATAGTCACACAGCCCAATGTTTGTTCCAACAAAGATTTATTGCTCGAAATGTCTGGCTGACATAAACCATGCCACAAGGACACTTTCAACATGTATATTACATTTTGCAATTCCATGTAATATATCCTTGAACCTATGTCCTTGCAATGGGTGACATTGATTCACCCTTTATAAGGCTACTTTCACACTTGCGGTAAACTTTTCCGGCATTGAGTTCCGTCGTCGGGGCTCAATACCGGAAAAGAACTGATCAGTTTTATCCCTATCCTTTCTGAATGGGTAGAAATCCGTTCAGGATGCATCAGGATGTCTTCAGTTCAGTCACTGTCAGTCGTTTTGGATGGAGGAAATACCGCAGCATGCTGAGGTTTTATCTCTGTCCAAAGTGCAGGAACACATGCCAGGATGCCATATCCAGCCTTAATTTCCATAGAAATGTATTAGTGCCGGATCCGGCATTAAGAAGTTTCTGAAGGATAGATCCGTCCTTCGGGTATGCGCAGACCCTTAAAACTAAAAAAAAATACAAGACGGATCTGTCTATCCACATGACAAGCGGAGAGATGGATCCGTTTTTGCAATGCATTTGTGAGACGGATCCGCATCTGGATCTGTCTCCAAATGCTTTCAGTTTACATCCAGATTGCCGGATCCAGCAGAGTGTACACTTTTTTCTGGATCTATCCAAACTTAGCTGATTAACTAATAAACACTCTTTTCAAAAGATAAATCTAAGAGAATCCCTGAACAAATTTAGGACCACACTGTAACAATTTCCTTTTTTTTTTACTAGAACTCCTAATTGATAACATGATATTTACATGGCTCACTCCGACATTTCAACTGTGTGCTGCATATCTTATGATAATCCTCATCTTTAATGCAAATCCTAAATAAATGTGAAAACTGACTCTTGGGAATCATATTCCAGGTTTTGGTGGCATGAAAGTTCTCCCTCTAATTATTTTTTTTGTCAATTGTGAAAATAAAATTGCAATAAACAATTATTAGCATTCGAGACTTCAACATCCAGAAAATGAATACTGTCTGTAATTTTTTAATTCATAGGATGAAAATATTGTCCACATACTGTGACCTTAAAGGAGTTGGTCAAACGCAGACATTGATGGCATATCGCTATGATATGCCATCAATGTCAGGTACATACAGGTCTCACCTCTGGGACCTACTCCTATCTCCAGAATGGTGGCCCTGAAGTGAAGAGAGCACACCATGCATACACAGCTTGTTCTCCATTTATTGCTATGGCAGTTCTTAAAGTAGCCAAGCTACTTTCTGAAGTCCTGTAGTAGTGACTGCAGAGTGCACAGCACACAGCACATAGCCACATCCCCATTTACTTGTATGGGATCACCGTAAATAGTAAAGCCAGCACTTTTTGTACTGCCACAGAGGTGAACGGAGTGAGGCCATGCTTGTGCTATGCACTCCTTCACTTCGGTGGCCTATTCTAGAGATAAAATCAGGTTCCAGAGGTGATATGCTTCACTGCCTGATGTGGAAATATATTTTCAAATACATTTATTCTGTAAATGGGCAACTCCTTTAAAGTCCCCTGCAGCTGCAAATAAAATGACTACCCATAAAATAACTTTTAGACAATGTCAAAAAAGTCACCAGGAATACAATTTAATTTAGTTATTAACCTTGCATTTTTATATACCGTAATCTTTTTCACACAGCTGTCATCCCCTTTACATAAGGACTATTGATTTACTGCAAAAACTGTATTATTACCATTGTGAATTTACAATACCAGTATTCAGTGTTATTGTAGAAGGGAAAGGACATCTAATTTAATCTCTGTCTTTAAATTACAGAAAAAAAACACTTGCGATTTTCCTAGTACCGCCTAATAATGTGTGTTCCAAAGCCATGACATTTCATACGAAAACGTCTGGTAAACAGATGAGTGGAAAATGAAAGAACCTGCCTCATCATCTGAGAATAAGAATGTAGTAATGTAGTAGTGCAAACAGCAGTAGCAGCACCAGCTGTACGGCCAGTAGTAGTAGTAGGCCACGGTTGTCCCTGGATTCATACCAGCTCCAAATTATTATTGAGGACAAAGAGGATGATATTGTGGACTGGATGGCTCACTCTTCCTCTCAGTCACAGCAGGATGATGTGGATGTCACCTCTTAGCCTGTGGCAACCCCAGAGAAACCTTTCACTTGCATTATGACTGTCTTCACTGCTTCCTTCTAGTGGAGTGCCTTCTTTTTTCCTAAGCTGCACACGCTATAGAAGATGCTTAAAAGAGTTTCCCTGTTGATAAGTTATGTGATAAAAGTCAGTATTTGAAATGCTATGAGGAGGAGATTCAGGGAGAGGTGGGGGAAACCTTGCATAGCTGTGGTGGTGGTAGTAGTGACACTCTTAGCTATGGTGGTTTCAGCAGGAGCAGTGGTAGTGACAATGACACTTAGGGCAAATGCAGAGCAGGGAATCAGGAGGGGGGCAGGGAGCCCATGATGAAACTTTAAAGTCTGATAAAAGTGACAGGGAGAGTGAAGACTCTAATGATGATTATGTGATTGGGGTTCTCATAAGGTGACATTAGAGGAGGAGTGTGGTGGCCACGGAAAAGAGCAGAGGCAACGTACCGCTAAAACCTCCCAAAAACGTTGAGGGCCAGATCTACTTCTATTATGGTCAGCTCAGGAACTAGTGATGCCGCTGATACTGTGGGCACAGGCTCAAAACATGCCAGAACTAAGCCAAACTTAGCTGCTGCTAGCTCTGTGGAGTGTGCGAGTATCTCCCATCTAGCAGTTTGTCTCCACAGTGTCAGAAGACAAAAGCATTGCCATGTGCAAGATCTGTAGGACTAAAATAACTGTTTGAAGGTTTTATAAGAAATGCTATTCTGGAGTATCTCAATGAAAACAAGCATATAATGCCATATCAGCATGGCTTCATGAGGGACTGGTCCTTTCAAACTAATTTAATCAGCTACTATGGCACAAAGTCCACAAACCCCTGCGCCCAAAGTCAGATTCATAAAGACAATGGGCGAGATTTATCATGAGGGGAATTATTAGTCTTTTTTGTCAAAAGATGTTTGATAAGTTTGGTGCATCTTTAAGTTTAAAACTTCTGTCTTAAGATTTTACTCCACTCTCTACACCACTCTTTTACTGGATTAATAGTGATACATTTTTGGGACTTTAAAAAAAATAATAATCTTGATAAAGCTGGCTTAAATCAGCTTGACAGGCTGACCACATCCACTTTCCTAATCGTGTTTCAAAACTCGAGTGAGTAGAGAAAAATGTCTCAAGATTTGTGTGCCCGATTTTGAGATGAGTTTGTGACTAGTTTGGTGTGGAGAGTCCAACCTGTACTGAGAGAACACTTTTGGGATGAATTGGAATGGCAAATTGCCAGCCAGACCTTTTCCGTCAAACTTCAATTACCTGGCCAAAGTTTTGGCTGAACGGGCACAAAATCCCAAACTCCATAATCTTGTGGAAAGACTTCCCAAAGGCATAAGTAGCGGCAAAAGAGGGTCTAACTCAAAAATGTTGTTTATAGTTAAATTCAGCCCATTATTATAAACAATTAATTTTTGTATTAACACATTAAAAATGCTTATATCTACAGATATTCCAGGAATAGTGTTCTTAGAGCCACTTACTGTATCTATTGAACAGCCTTTCTGTGTCCACCTCAGTAAATTTGCAAAGGTTGGACCCACATGTTCAGTCTCGCTTATCTCTTTGAGTATGCGAAGGGATGCCTGGTGTGGTTAGCTGGCTGCCTTTGAAACAGTAGCCTATTCTCAGCATGCAGCTGGTTCTCCACTTGCCTGCTGGAATGTGTACGGATCTCTGCCGGGCCCGATTATACTTAATAGGGTTGGCAGACATTCTGTCCGCATCCAGCAGCTTCGGATCCCGAGAATTCTGGCAGGCTGTTCTCTGCTGGAACAGCCTGACGAAATTTAAGTCTGAGATGTGAAAGTAGCCTAACTTCACTTTTGTCAGTCCGTGAACTCTAATGGACTGTGTACAGCTAAAAAGGAATGCAAGGGACATCTGTGATGGGAACTCTGTATATGGATCTCATCATATTGGTCTGTAGTTTGCATTGCTACTTGTGAAATCTGCAGAAGGATTTGCAGAGGAAATGTTGGATTTGTTCTCCACCCTTCAGCTGGAATTGTAAGGAATTGTTATTTCAGGAATTATATCTTAGTGGATGTTGGGAATAGAAGACCTTGCTACAGCCAAGCCTTTGTTGGAACTATTTTGCTAAGTGTGTGTGCCCATCGTGTGTGAAAGTGTTTTGCATCTTTCTGCTCAGTAAAGACTGTAAGTTTAGTGCTCTACTTCACTTTAGGTTTCTGCCTATCATCCACACCTTCCATCAGCCAGGAGACTGAAAGAGGGTGTGCTCTGGAGGAGCTACCACTGCTATTGTGTGGCCTGCTCTTCACTGTGCCAGCCCTGGGAGTGTGGGAGAAGGACCCCGCTGTTGTGTTTATGTTACAACCACTCCCATCCCTATTCTCCTCTTCGCATTCCCCCGGGTGTGGTCAAAATGTTAAAATATCCCTTTGTTTTTTGTGTAGTAGTTTTCTTAAAATTATTGGTGGAGAACAACTACATTTGGATGTGACCTCTGGAGTCCTGGTATACATAAGCTGGATGATTGATAATAAAGATTTCAATCAGCACCGGAGAAGGGGAAGAGAGCCAGCAGCATGTGAATAAAAGGACTGTACAACACCTGCACATCATTGAACAGACCCCAGTGTTTGAGACTCACTGGGACTTCACACCATTGATTTTAATTAAATGACTGTGCGGAAAAGAAAAAAAAATGTCCAGGTGTCTGTATCAGGGTCTCCATCAGCAAGTTATCCTGACCTCATATAGGGCAACATAAAACTGATGACAGATTCCGATGAATAAAATACTAATCAGTCAAGGACAGAATAAACAATTAAATCAGGTAACTCTCTGATTGGAGTCCTTCACTTTCCTCATCTTCTCTATCTGGCCCAGACCACCAAAATTACTCCATCCAGTCCAGATACAACTCGCCTCTGTAAAGTTTATCAGATATCTTTAGCTCCATGCTTGCCCAGCACATCCTGGTCTTCTTCACAAACATCCATTCAACTGCCTCTCTAAAATGGATACCCTGCTGTTACTCAAAAATGTGCCCCAATATATTGGAGCTTGATAAAGACCGTGGAGGTCGAAATGTCAATTTTTGGGTGCTAATAAATGAAGAAAACTTCACTGATACAAGAGTGCTGCGGTTTTCCTTTTTATATTGATTTTGCCTTGGATCCGGAGGGCCAGGATCTACTCACCGAAGGCACCGCCACATAAAAAGAAACATATGGAAATAACCAGTGAGTAGTGCTGTCCTACATCTTTTTCATTTGTTACCCCAATATATTGCATCATAATATGGATAACTCCTATATAAAATTGTACTATATAGACATTGCCCCTAAAAGGCACCAAATAAATAGCACCCTATTTATATCTGTAACATATTGAGAGAGCCCCAGTATATGGTGACCAGTTTAGCATAATTATCAATCCCCATTCCCGCAGCCCAGCATCGCCTCTGTTTAGCCACTCCCATTCTGAACTTTCTAAGGGTGTGCTGCAGAGAGATATGGAAGCAGAGTTCTCTATGTGTCTTTTATGGGAACATTATAACTGTTCTCCTGCTCCCTCTTTCCCTCTCCTCACTTCTTAACACACTTCTTTGGGCAAGTGTAACCTGATCTCTCAGTGAACCTGAAGAGCTGTCTCTTTCCTGATGATGAATTTATCAGTGAATTATGAGTGAGTGAATAGTCTAGGGGGCAGGAGGAAACCAGCCTCATAAGTGGATAGGAGCATTGTCTTATAATAAAGTATATTACACAGTTTTTTATCTTCACTTATACTAGTGATTTATGGAAATTTGTTTATAGTTGGAGGTACACTTTAGCTCTATGCTCCTGTAAGTTAATCACTACATCACTGGAGCAGCCCAAAAAAAAACTGTTTTTGTTTTTTTTAATCCTCTGAAGTTAACCTTTATGTATATGGTGCTATTAAAATTTGGTGGTAAATATACAAAATTAAGTGCACATCTCTGAGGTTAAATATATTGTAACATATATTTATAATACTATAATGACGAAATTACTGGAGATGTGATGGATGGCAAGTATCAGCCAGCA
Organism: Bufotes viridis; assembly: GCA_033119425.1. Lineage (NCBI taxonomy): Eukaryota > Metazoa > Chordata > Amphibia > Anura > Bufonidae > Bufotes > Bufotes viridis. The sequence goes on along the minus strand of CM065591.1, from coordinate 116,567,399 downwards.
GTAATAATGACCACATCCTTACTGGTGACGAAAAACAACACTGCGCACAAAACTGAACTTCCTGACACCTGCTGCCATTCCTGAAATTTAAGGAACTTTAGGCTTGTTTTGCCAGTAATATATAAAATGTCATATGCACATATTTATTGTCTTTCCATGTTGTAACTATTGAGAAATACTGTAATAAATCACACGGGTATGTTCTTATGTTCTTTTGAACCATTCATTTCCTCATTTCTCTATGCTATTCTAATTTTTACATTTTATTTAATTCTATTACTTATAAAAACACTGGCCCAGATTTACTAATGTACCTGTGCCAAAAATCTGTCTAAAAAAGTGGCACAAAATGGCAAATACTGGCGCATCTAGGGTTTCTACACTTTTTTCATTATGGTCGTCAAAGAGACGGGGCTTAGTGGAACATGAGTGGAGCATTGTTGAAAAAGGGTGGGGCCTAAGGCTACTTTCAGACCTGGATTTGGTGCGGATCCGTCTTGTATCTGCACAGACGGATCGCACCGATAATGCAAACGCTTGTATCCGTTCAGAACGGATCCGTTTGCATTATTATGAACAAAGTCAAAACGAATCCGTCCTGAACACCATTAAAAGTCAATGGGGGACCGATCCGTTTTCAGTTGCACCATATTGTGTCAATAAAAAAGGAACCGTCCCCATTGACTTCAATTGTAAGTTAGGACGGATCTGTTTGGCTCTGCATCGTCAGACGGACACCAAAACGCTGCAAGCAGTGTTTTGGTGTCCGCCTCCAGAGCGGAATGGAGGCGGAACGGAGCCAAACTGATGCATTCTGAACGGATCCTTATCCGTTCAGAATGCATTGGGGCTAAACTGATCCGTAAGAGCCCTAAAACAGATCTCACAAGCGGACCCAGAAACGGCAGTGTGAAAGTAGCCTTAGATGCACCATTTTGCCCCAAATCAAGTAAGCCAACCAATAGATGCTATAGAGTCAGATAAAATGTTCTGTCCCTGCACCAGAGTTTTCATCCACTGTGATAAATGAGGCACAAGTCTAGACAGCCTGTTTAAGTTTGCACCATCCTTAGGGTTAGTAAATCTGAGCTCTTTTCTTCTCTTTGGAAATTATATATAGCAACAGAAAAGCTACTATACCATCTTAGCATAAGTAAAAATTTCAGTTAAGAGGATATAAATTCTGAATCTAGAGGATAAAATTCTGCTGCCAGCAGCCACCATTAGAGGGAGCACCTCAATATAACAGATCCAATAGAAATCAACACTAGTGATATAAATCCTGACATACTTGAGGCTCTGAAACTCTAGAATTATTGCAAATTATTGTGCTCAAAACAGATTGTCCTCACAGTATAGACACATCTAGTAACTATAGAGTAGATTCATGTAGCATATATTACATAGAGTAGAAAATTAACGATTATGGAAAAAGTGAACCTGGCACCCCTGATTACAATGCTCTTTTAGTGCAGACGAATTGAATTATTTGGCTTAACAGTAGAACATCCAGGGAGGCAGTCACTTATGGATCTCAGTCCGCTTTCTATCATATGTCAGGTAATGCAGAGAAGGGCAGCCCAAAGCAAGGGATATTCATTTTCTAGGTTATAGAAAAAATCTTCAGCTGGCAATTGGGGGCATCTAAGGCTAGCACACACTATTAAACATAACTCATGACAGAGACCCTAATGAAAACACTTGGTCACTTACTTGGACTGACCCAGTCAATTTGTTAAAATCAGTATTAACCAGCTCCAGGGTGAGCTGAGAGTTGGAGTCTCAATATAGCGTACAAGCTCAGAAGACATCATATTCATGAGCTTGTGGCGCTAACCACCTCCCCAGTTGATGACTGACAGCTCTCTTCCTCTATGCAGCATCAAAGAAAAGGGTCACTGCAAAAGGATAACTGTTGTAATAAAAGTGTTCTGATTTACAGTATTTATGCACCCAACAGCATTGTATGGTTCAGTTAGGTTGCCAGGATATGGATCTGAGTCTGGTTCCTGGTTAGACAGTCAGTAGAGTGTGTGCTTTGCTGAGAAAGAGAGAGGACTTACTTGTGCTTACTCCTCAGAGATAGGCCTAAGCTCAGAGAACCTCCATCGCTGAGATATGTACAGATAAAGCTGCTTCATCGAAAAGTTCTCCAGAATCTGCAAAATCATGCATATGAGTCAGACAGCAAGACATTGTGCTTATTTATGGCAAAAAAGACTTTGCTGCTGTGAGAGGGAACATTGTCAATGCACCCTTTCACTCTTTGAGAAGGTTTGGCCAACTGTGACTAATCCTGTACCCCTCAGTCTAGAAATTACAGAAACATCCACACAGTGCAACTTTCTCCTACATGGTAAACTCATGAATAGAACGGTAAACAACCTGAACAGTAGAAAAAACAGAGCATGTGGGTGTAAGGTTATATAACAATGGAGATTTAAAATGCATTCAGAAAGACTTTCACTTTTGTCACATTATTTTAGGTTGCAGCCTTGTGCTAAAATTTAAAAAACAAAAAATAAAAAAAAATTCGCCATTATTCTGCATTCAGTGCCCCATAATGACAAAGTAAAAACAGAATGCTCAGAATCTTTGCTAATTTATTGAAAAGGAAAAACTAAAATCTTGCATTGACATAAGTATTTAGACCCTTTACTCAGGACTTATTTGAAGAACTATTGGCAGCAAATACAACCTCCAGTCTTCTTGGGTATGATGCCACAAGGTTTCAACACCTAGATTTGGGGACTTTCTGTAAGGATACGGTGGTTTGCGCTCCAGCCTGGATCCATGCCCTGTGTAACCATGACAACGATCGCTGTTTGCCTCCCAGGCTGGAAGCAGTGGCCGCTGGGCCGTCTAAGGTGGCTCCGCCCATCCACACTTGGTCAATAAATAGGAGCCAGGTGCTGCACAGGGTGTTCCACTAATGGAGTGCGCACCCTGCCTGCTCCATTCACCACGAGGACGCAAGCTTCTAACTACCTGCAACTCTGAACCTCCAGGAGAAACCCTCACCTACCTTACCCGGCTCCACCACTGCAGGATCCCTGCATGACTTCTAACAGCAAGTATCAGCCTGTCATTTTGTTCACTGACATTGCTCACTGAAAGGAAGGGACTCGCGCTGGTGACTATTAGTACTGCAGGCCTGGGATTTCTGAACATTGCCTAGAGCTGTTATTCATGAACTTTAATCTGTACTCTGATTCCTAAAACGAACTCTCCTCACTATTAGTTTTACACTCTATCTTTAGTACGCGGTACATGATTTTGTTACCCCATACTCTCCGCTTAAGACTGAGAGAGCCGCCTGGGGTACACACTGAGCAGCCGCAAAAGACTCCATCAACACTCAAGTAGTGTGATAGGAGTGGATGTCAAAGGACTCCGCAGTTGAGATCCTAACTGATCAATTTGGTGCGTTACACTTTCTGCCATTTTTCTCTGCAGATCATCTGAAGCTCTGTCAGGTTGAAGGGGGACTGTCGGTGGACAGCCATTTTTTAGGTTTCTCCAGAGCTGCTCATTTGGGTTCAAGTCATGACTCTGGCTAGACTACTCAAGGACGTTCACAGAGTTGTCCCTAAGCCACTCTTGTGTTTTCTTGGCTGTGTGCTTCGTGTTGTCTTCGGCCCAGTATGAGGTATAGAGCACTCTACATCAGGTTTTCATTAAGAATATCTCTTGACTTTCCCTCAACTCTGACCAGTCTCCCTGTCCCAGCCACTGAAAAACAACCTCACAGCATGATGGTGCCACCACCATGCTTTATTGTAGGGATGAGCAGTGCCTGGTTTCCTCCAAACATGATGCTTAGAAGTGAGGTCAAAAAGGTTAACCTTGGTTTCATCAGACCAGAGAATCTTGTTTCTCACAGTCTGAGAGTCCCAGCCTGCTTTCCTTGAGTTTGCCTAATCTCTATTCCTGTCTGCAAGTCTTTCCTATGTCTGCATTAACTGTGTGCTGACTGGATCTCTAAAAAACAGCATTCTAGTCTTGGTGGCTATTCAGACTATAGCTGTGGTTTTCGTGCATTTTCTGTACCATATGATTCTGGTGCTTGCACCAGAGTCCCTGACCCCAGTGGGTCAGCTACCAACTACACCAAGACTATCCGAGGAGCTAGTAGTCCAGTTACTTTACTGCAATGAAGTCCATATGCCTGCATCGAGGTTAAAGGATAATACCAGGGGAATGCAGAATAGCACCCTTAGGCCTTTTTCACACGGGCGTCACGTTTGACGCCCGGATAAGAGGCGGGTGCGTTGCGGGATAATGCGCGATTTTTCCGCGCGTGTGCAAACTTTTGCAATGCGTTTTGCACGCGCGTGTGTAAAATAGGCATGGTTGGTACCCATACCCGAACTTCATCACTGAAGTCCGGTTTCGGGTTAAGTATTCTGTAGATTTTATTATTTTCCCTTATAACATGGTTATAAGTCAAAATAATAGCATTCTCAATACAGAATGCTTAGCAAAATGTGGATCGAGGGGTTAAAAATAAAAAACTTAACTCACCTTAGCCACTTGATCACGTAGCTGCGATCTTTTCTTCATTCATTAGCTGCCGTCTAAAGGACCTGTGATGAGGTCACTGAGCTCAGCACATGATCCATCACCATGGTTGGACCATTGGATGGCTGCGAATGCTTGAAGAAGACAGAGGAGATCAGCAACTATGCGATCAAGTGGCTAAGGTGAGTTAAGTTTTTTATTTTTAACCCCTCCATCCACATTTTACTAAGCATTCTGTATTGAGAATGCTATTATTTTCCCTTATAACCATGTTATAAGGGAAAATAATAAAGATCGGGTCCCGTCTCTTAGCAACCATGCGGGAAAATCGCACTGCATCCGCACTTGATTGCGGATGCTTGCGATTTTCCCACGGCCCCATTCACTTCTATGGGGTCTGCTTTGCGTGAAAAACGTACAATATAGAGCATGCTATAGAGCATGCTGCAATTTTCACGCAACACAGAAGTGATGCGTGAAAATCACCACTCATGTGCATAGCCCCATAGAAATGAATGGGTCCGGATTCAGTGCGGGTGCAATGCGTTCACCTCACGCATTGCACCCGTGCAGAAATCACGTGTGAAAGGGGCCTTAGGGTTAAGCCCAAAATCAAACTGGTTAGTTTGCCCAATGGGTCCACACTCGCCGATCTGTAACAATTGATCTTGTCTTGTGTCATTAATGGATCCCTCAAACCATGTTCTAAGCATAAAGCAATATATCAGTTATGCCTGAAATGTACTTTAAATTTGTTTCTGCCCCACATTTATTATTTCATCAAATGTAGTCTGATGGAAACTATGAAACATAACAACTATGAAATAACATGGCAGCTTCTTTAGAGAAAAGATTCAGGCATGAAATGTCAAGTTTCATTTTTGGTTATGTCACTAAAGTACACTGACCAAAAACTGACCAAAAATATAAACGCAACACTTTTGGTTTTGCTCCCATTTTGCATGAGCTGAACTCAAAGATCTGAAACATTTTCTACATACACAAAACACCCATTACTCTCAAATATTGTTCACAAATCTGTCTAAATCTGTGTTAGTGAGCACTTCTCCTTTGCCGAGATAATCCATCCCACCTCACAGGTGCGGCATATCAAGGTGCTGATTAGACAGCATGAATATTGCACAGGTGTGCCTTAGACTGCCCACAATAAAAGGCCACTCTGACATGTGCAGTTTGATCACACAGCACAATGCCACAGATGTCACAACATTTGAGGGATCGTGCAATTGACATGCTGACGGCAGGAATGTCTACCAGAGCTGTTGCTCGTGCAATTAATGTTTATTTCTCTACTATAACCCGTCTCCAAAGGCGTTTCAGAGAATTTGGCAGTACATCCATCCGGCCTCACAACCGCAGACCACATGTAATCACACCAGCCCAGGACCTCCACATCCAGCATGTTAACCTCCATGATAGTCTGAGACCAGCCACCCAGACAGCTGCAGCAACAATCGGTTTGCATAACCAAACAATTTCTGCACAAACTGTCAGAAACCGTCTCAGGGAAGCTCATCTGCATGCTCGTCGTTCTCATCGAGGTCTGTAACTGACTGCCGTTCGTCGTCGTAACCGACTTAAGTGGGCAAATGCTCACATTCAATAGCGTCTGGCATGTTGGAGAGGCCTTCTGTTCACGGATGAGTCCCGGTTTTCAATGTTCAGGGCAGATGGCAGACAGCGTGTGTGGCGTTCTGTGGGTGAGCAGTTTGCTGACATCAACATTGTGGATCAAGTGGCCCATGGTGGCGGTGGGGTTATGGTATGGGCAGGCATATGTTATGGACAACAAACACAGGTGCATTTTATTGATGGCATTTTGAATGCACAGAGATACCGTGACGAGATCCTGAGGCCCATGGTTGTGCCATTAATTCACGACCATCACCTCATGTTGCAGCATGACAATGCATGGCCCCATATTGCAAGGATCTGTACACAATTCCTGGAAGCTGAAAACATCCCAGCTCTTGCATGGCTAGCATACTCTCCGGACATGTCACCCATTGAGCATGTTTGGGATGCTTCGGCTCGGCGTATACGACAGCATGTTCCAGTTCCTGTCAATATTTAGCAACTTCGCACAGCTATTGAAGAGGAGTAGACCAACATTCCACAGGCCACTATCAACAACCTGATCAACTCTATGCGACGGAGGTGTGTTGCACTACGCGAGGCAAATGGTGGCCACAGATACTGACTGGTTTTCTGTAAGGTAAAACTGTGCACATTTCAGAGTGGTCTTTTATTGTGGGCAGTCTAAGGCACACCTGTGCAATATTCATGCTGTCTAATCAGCACCTTGATATGCCACACCTGTGAGGTGGGATGGATTATCTCGGCAAAGGAGAAGTGCTCACTAACACAGATTTAGACAGATTTGTGAACAATATGTGAGAGTAATGGGTCTTTTGTGTATGTAGAAAATGTTTCAGATCTTTGAGTTCAGCTCATGCAAAATGGGAGCAAAACCGAAAGTGTTGCTTTTATATTTTTTGTCATTATACTATATCACCATATGTTACAGCGTCTGTACTAGAATGACATCTAGTGGACGCTTGTTAGCCTCACCTCTGCATTTAGTTTTCTGGCAGCATTGTCATACATGGAGAACCTTGTCTCATTGATTAGATTCTGTACATGTATTTAAAATCCACCAGTTACTGTATGCTCTAAGTTCTCAAGCACTATTTGCCAATTCCAGATGTTGCATGGAAATCTATAGGCAATATTAGGCTTGGACTGGCCCACAGGGGAGCAAATAAATTCCTGGTGCGTCCCCAGATAGGCAACATACTGTACAACATATCATCCAGCCTTATGTGATTATATAAAAAACTTGGTAGATTATCTAACAAACTACCCAGTTTATTATTTTAGATGCACCGAATGGTTGAGATGACTTCTAGACACAGAGGCAGTCTAGGAAGTATCCTCCTTCACCAGGGTCTTGTCACCATCACTGCAAGAGCTCCCTTTATCAAATCAGTAAAACAGGACAGCAGGATACTTGTAGGGTCTTGTTTTCTTCTGCTGTCTGTAGTATCAAGAAGAAAAACACTGCCCATGATTTTCCATCAGACTTCCCGAAGTCTGCACTGCACATGTACCAAAATGGAGATGTACAGTGCAAACAACCAAGAAGGAGCTTTCATTGAGGTGCAGGGGACCAGACCAGAGCTAGTACCTTTACTGAGCTAGCCTGGGTCACTCTCAGCACATCAACACCAATACTGGCTGGACTCCCTCGTTGTCTACAAGTCATCTCAGCCACCCGATGCACATATAATAAAAAGTGTTGGGCGCGATTATTCGCATCACAAATTCTTATCGCGAATATCGCGACTTTGAGAATTCGCAAATATTTAGAATATAGTGAAATATATTCATATTTTTGAATATTCCAGATTATTTTTTTCCTCTGAACCCATGATCTCTCCCTGCTTCTTGCTTGTGGGCCAATGAGAAGGCTGCAATGTCTTTGTCTGAGCTAAGCAACATCCCTAGCAACCAATAGGAAAGTTGCCTACCCCTTCCTCTATAAGAACCTCCCCAGCAGCCATTTTCTGCAGTATTTTTTTCAGTTCTGAGAGAGACAGCAGTGTCATTGCTGTGCTCTGTGCTTTGCTGTGTCACATTACATTAGATTGTTAGTTAGTTAGCTCATATATATAATACAGATAGTTAGTAGAAGATAGTCAGTGTAGGTTAGATAGCTATATAGTGTAACTGTATATGGTTCTGCTGTCGATACATACATGCTACAGGAAATTTCACAATAATACTTAGTGCACCAATCACTAATATGTAGTCAGACCTGCTAAAATGTGAAGTTGCACATATTGCGCCAAAATATTTGCATCATTAGTGCAAATTTGCGCAATCGCGAATATATTGGAGCACTCTTTCTGCATATAAAGCTATTGCAATGTTCTGGCGTGTCAACCATTTTCTCCAGTCTCAGGAAACTTCGAGCAGCTTGAAAAATGTAGCAAAAGTGACCCACGCCTGTATTGCGCGCGCATTACACGATTACATTGCCAATTTTCGCAATCAATAAAATAATGGAGAATTCGCTAATTTATGGCAAATATTCACCCAAATATTCACAAAATATCGTGATTTCGAATATTGCCCCTGCCGCTCATCACCAATAATAAACTGTTAAACAATCTACCCAGTTTTTTATATGTACATAGGCTGGTTAAGATGCTGAACTCTGCACAAATGGCACATAGCACAGTAGAGATTGGCAGAAGTGGGGGATTAGGGGCCCATCTGTGGTTTGCCCTGTACCCATGTGGGCCAGCGCAGTCATCAGCTCATCTCCTGAGTCCTGACTGAGAGGATTTCCGACTCCTGCTGCAGTCTGCAGATGTAACTGGGGCTACCTGGGCATAATGGGCTGCTTGGTTTGCAGGAGGGCAAGCCTGGAGCGGTTTCTGCCAGTCAGCTCATGTCCCAACTGAAGGTCCTACTCCTGCAGTGAGGTGAGGTGACTGACTTGTGACAGGTTGTATGATGATGTGTACAGTCGTGGCCAAAAGTTTTGAGAATTACATAAATATTGGAAATTGGAAAAGTTGCTGCTTAAGTTTTTATAGTAGCAATTTGCATATACTCCAGAATGTTATGAAGAGTGATCAAATGAATTGCATAGGCCTTCTTTGCCATGAAAATTAGCTTAATCCCCAAAAACCTTTCAACTGCATTTTATTGCTGTCATTAAAGGACCTGCTGAGATCATTTCAGTAATAGTCTTGTTAAATCAGGTGAGAATGTTGACGAGCACAAGGCTGGAGATTATTATGTCAGGCTGATTGGATTAAAATGGCAGACTTGACATGTTAAAAGGAGGGTGATGCTTGAAATCATTGTTCTTACATTGTTAACCATAGTGACTTGCAAAGAAACGCATGCAGCCATCATTGGGTTGCATAAAAATGGCTTCACAGGCAAGGATATTGTGGCTACTAAGATTGCACCTCAATCAACAATTTATAGGATCATCAAGAACTTCAAGGAAAGAGGTTCAATTCTTGTTAAGAAGGCTTCAGGGTGTCCAAGAAAGTCCAGCAAGCGCCAGGATCATCTCCTAAAGAGGATTCAGCTGCGGGATCGGAGTGCCACCAGTGCAGAGCTTGCTCAGGAATGGCAGCAGGCAGGTGTGAGCGCATCTGCACGCATGGTGAGGTGAAGATTTTTGGAAGATGGCCTGGTGTCAAGAAGGGCAGCAAAGAAGCCACTTCTCTCCAAAAAAACATTAGGGACAAATTGATCTTCTGCAGAAAGTATGGTGAATGGACTGCTGAGGACTGGGGCAAAGTCATATTCTCTGATGAAGCCTCTTTCCGATTTTTTGGGGCATCAGGAAAAAGGCTTGTCTGGAGAAGAAAAGGTGAGCGCTACCATCAGTCCTGTGTCATGCCAACAGTAAAGCATCCTAAGACCATTCATGTGTGGGGTTGCTTCTTATCCAAGGGAGTGGGCTGAATCACAATTTTTCCCAAAAACACAGCCATGAATAAAGAATGGTACCAAAACACCCTCCATCAGCAACTTCTTACAACAATCCAACAACAGTTTGGTGAAGAACAATGCGTTTTCCAGCACGATGGAGCACCGTGCCATAAGGCAAAAGTGATAACTATGTGGCTCGGGGACCAAAACGTTGACATTTTGGGTCTATGGCCTGGAAACTCCCCAGATCTTAATCCCATTGAGAATTTGTGGTCAATCCTCAAGAGGCGGGTGGACAAACAAAAAACCTACTAATTCTGACAAACTCCAAAAAGTGATTATGAAAGAATGGGTTGCTATCAGTCAGGAATTGGCCCAGAAGTTGATTGAGAGCATGCCCAGTCGAATTTCAGAGGTCCTGAAAAAGAAGGGCCAACACTGCAAATACTGACTCTTTGCATAAATGTCATGTAATTGTCGATAAAAGCTTTTGAAATGTATGAAGTGCGTGTAATTATATTTCACTACATCACAGAAACAACTGAAACAAAGATCTAAAAGCAGTTTAGCAGCAAACTTTGTGAAAACTAATATTTGTGTCATTCTTAAAACTTTTGGCCACGACTATACAGTCTACAGGTTGAGGAGGGCAGCGCTGCAGCTCTCACCTCAGATAAATATATCATAGTAATAATGTTGAAGGCGCAAGGTATGTGTGATGTGAGCAGTCTTTAGCTCGTGCCCTCACAAGGAAGATGACTTCCTAGAACTGCTTGCAAGGAATAAGGATCTAGTAGTGATGCAGATCAGAGCTGCTGCTGGCAGGATCAGCTTCTATACAGTATATATGTACATTACTACTCCTCTTGTCATGTGTACTAGGTGTATATATCAGTATCTGTTCTCACTATACTGTATATAGACTGTGCACAGTACCACTTCTCCTGTCCTGTATACTCGGTGTGATTTTCAGTATCAGCTCTTATTTTGTATATATGAATACTACACAGTAACCCGTGTCTTATCCTGTATACTGGATGTAATCCTCAGTATCAGCTCTTATTTTGTATATATGAATACTACACAGTAACATGGTCTTGTCCTGTATACTGGATGTAATCCTCAGTATCTGCTCTTATTCTGTATATAGGACACTGCACAGTACCACTTCACTTGTTCTGTATACTGGGTGTAATTCTCAGTATCTGCTCTTATTCCATATGTATGGACACTGCACAGTACCACTTCTCCTGTCCTGTATACTAGGTGTAATTCTCAGTATCTGCTCTTATTCTGTATATAAGGACACAGCACAGTACCACTTCTCCGGTCCTGTATACTAGGTGTAATTCTCAATATATGCTCTTATTCTCTATATATCGACACTACACAGTACCATTTCTCCTATCGACACTGCACAGTACCACTTCACTTGTTCTGTATACTGGGTGCAATTATCAGTATCTGCTCTTATTCTGTATATATGAACATTGCACAGTACCACTTCTCGTGTCCTGTATACTGGGTGTAATTCTCAGTATCTGCTCTTATTCCATATGTATGGACACTGCACAGTACCACTTCTCCTGTCCTGTATACTAGGTGTAATTATCAGTATCTGTTCTTATCCTGTATATATGGACACTGCACAGTACCACTTCTCCTGTCCTGTATACTGGGGTAATTCTCAGTATTTGCTTTTATTCTGTATACATGGACGTTGCACAGTAGCACTTCTCTTGAGCTGTATACTGGGTGTAATCCTTAGTATCTGCTTATTTTGTATATACGGACACTGCACCGTACCACTTCTCCTGTCCTGCATACTGGATGTAATCCTCAGTATCTGCTCTTATTCTGTATATATGGACATTGCACAGTACCACTTCTCTTGTCCTGTATACTGGATGTAATCCTCAGTATCTGCTCTTATTCTGTATATAAGGACACAGCACAGTACCACTTTTCTTGTCCTGTATACTGAGTAATTCTCAGTATCTACTCTTATTCCACTTGCATTGGAATCTATGAAGATTTCACTTCTTTCCTATGGGGCCCTATTACAGGCAAGGGCTCCATAGGAAATACTATGCAGAAGCCTCCTGTCATTCATAAAGACAGGGGCTGCTGCATACACGCTCGGGCTCCTCTGACCGCCACACGGGGGTTTTCAGCGCGCTCATATGCTGTGGTCAGGATTGACCACGGCATCTGAGGGGTTGAATGTCCGCAATCGGCATAACTGACGGTTGCGGACATTAGCCGCGGGTGTCCTCTATAAAAAGCAGACAGCCAACCGCAGTGGGCCCCATCTTTAAACAAACGCCCGATGAGGTACATGTATTTCGTGAAGGATTTAAAAGTGCCCTGTCTGACCTAGGAAGAAGTACATCGGCATCTTATAAAGTTTAAAATAGACGAATAGCCGGGACCAGAAGGCATACACCTCCGTATCCTAAGAGAATTAAGTAATGTCATAGCCTGACCCTTATTTCATATATGTAAGGACTATATTAACAGGGAGTGTTCCACAGGATTGGTGCATAGCAAATGTGGTGCCAATATTCAAAATAGGTCCAAATACAGAGCCCGGAAACTATAGGCCGGTACGTTTAACATCTGTCATGGGTAAACTGTTTGATTGTTTTCTAAGAAATGCTATCTTGGAGTACCTCAATGAAAATAAGTAAATAACGCCATATCATCATGGCTTCTTCAAAATATTTATTAATGATCTTGTAGAAGGCTTGCACAGTAAAATATTAAGTAATTAACACAGAAGAGGACAATATACTACTACAGAGGGATCTGGATAGATTGGAGGCTTGGGCAGATGAGTTTTAACACTGACAAATGTAAGGATATGCCCTTGGGAAGGAAAAATACAAGTCACCCGTACATACTAAATGGTAAAACACTGGGTAACACTGACATGGAAAAGGACTTAGGAATTTTAGTGGACAGCAAACTAAGCTGCAGAAACCAGTGTCAGGTAGCTGCTTCCAAGGCCAATAAGATAATGGATTGCATCAAAAGGGGCATAGATGCCCGTGATGAGAACATAGTCCTACCACTTTACAAATCACTAGTCAGACCACACATGGAGTACTGTGTACAGTTCTGGGCTCCTGTGAACAAGGCAGACATAGCAGAGCTGGAGAGGGTACAGAGGAGGGCAACTAGAGTAATAACTGAAATGGGGCAACTACAGTACCCTGAAATATTATCAACATTAGGGTTATTCACTTTAGAAAAATTATAGAAATACGGTGTCAAAAGCCTTTTTTGTCACCTTACATCACAAAAGTGATCAAAATAACATATGCACCCCAAGAGAGTGCCAATCAAACTGAAATCTCATCCCGCAAAAAATGAGCCTCTACATAAGACAGTCGCCCAAAAAAAATATGGCTTTCAGAATGTGGAGACACAAAAAAAAAATCATTTTCTTAAAAAATGCTTTTTATTATGTAAAAACTGAAAAATTATGTAAAACTGAAACAAAAACCCCCAAAAAGTAGTCATATTTGGTATTGTCACATCCGTAGCTGCTCTACAGGAATAACACAATATCTAAGCTGTCAGATCAAAGATGTAAATAACAAAAAATAAAAACGGTCCCAAAGCAGCAGTTTTTTTTGCAAATTTTCCATTTTAATCAATTTTTCCAGTAACAAAGGGTTAATAGTCAAACAAAACTCAACATTTATTGCGCTGATTCTGTAGTTTGCAGAAACACCCCATATGTGGTCGTAAACTGCTGTATGGCCAAACAGCAGGGCACAGAAGGAAAGGAACGCCAGTTTTAAATACCTTGAGGGGTGTAGTTTCTAGAATGTGGTCATTTTTGGGTGGTTTCTATTATGTAAGCCTCACAAAGTGACTTCAGACCTGAACTGGTCCCTAAAGTTTGTTTCTGAAAATCTTCAAGATTTGCTTATAAACTTCTAAGCCTTGTAACGTCCCCAAAAAATGAAATGGCATTCCCAAAATGATCCAAACATGAATTAGACATATGGGGAATGTAAAGTAATAACTTTTTTTGGGCGGCATTACTATGTATTATAGAAGTAGACAAATTGAAACTTGGAAAATTGCAAATGTTTTCTAAATTTTTTGCAAATTTGGTATTTTTGTTATAAATAAAAATGAATTATCAGAATGGCCTGGATAAGTAAAAGCTTTTTAAAGTTAATCACACATAAAGTGACACTGGTCAGATTTGCAAAAAATGGCCTGGTCCTTAGGGTGAAAATTAGCCCGGTCCATAAGGGGTTAAAGGCCATGGACACCTTTGTGCACTAAAAATCAATAACCCCATATCTTACCATAATGCAGCACATAATAAAATTGCACTTGTTAGTTTACTGGTATCAGCTTTGCTTCAAATGCTCTCAGAAATGCATTTCTATGAGATTCACTCACTGTTCGGATGCCTCATCAGGCTCTGTGGGCGTTCCTGTTGATTTCACATGCACCAGCACAAGCTCTTCTGCCCCGCCCCTACATCCTGCTCTTCTGCCCTGCACCCACATCCTGTTACATAGCATAGCTAGCAGCCACTTACATACAGGCTGCTGGAACTACCAAATAACTTGGTAGTAAGATTTTATTCTAATCCACAACATGGTGAGTCTTACAGTATGCTACAGTCTGTAATCAGCAGATCCATTTTTCACTTTCCATTCTGTAGAAAGTCCATTATTTGTAGACACAATAGATATTGCAGCTGATAATGTTAGTGCAGCGATCTAGAGTCAGAACCACTGTGTTATAAGCCTAAAATAGATATCATTACTGACGCTCTTACTACCTACACTCTCGTTTGAATACAGTATTGTGTTCAGTCCGCACAGTGAGCGGTCACTTGTCCCACACAGATTAGTACAGTGTTACGACACACAATGCTATGTACACATAGAAGTACACAGGGGGGGAATTTATCTAACTGGTGTAAAGTAGAACTGGCTTAGTTGCCCATAGCAACTAATAAGATTCCTCCTTTCATTTTTCAATGAAGCTGTGAAAAATAAAAGGTGGAATCTGATTGGTTGCTATGGGCAACTAAGCCAGTTCTACTTTACACCAGTCTGATAAATGACATATATCACCAGTGTATTATAACAGGACTAGGACGAGGGCTAAAATTTAGTCTATTGACAAAGAAAACAAGGGCGGAACAAAAGTGTGCTGTCATGGAGACTTCCAGGAAGCCGGATTACCGGTGAGTGTAATACTCATTTCCCCAGTTGTCTACATGACAGCACAATTGAGAACTAACAAAGTAACTTAGGGGGGCACTACAGCGCCTAGGACCTTACATCCAAAGGCCAAGTCCTCATCAGCAAATATGTCCACCCCATAATGCTTGGTGAAGGTGTAGGCCCTCTTCCAGGTGCCCTGCAGATTCATTCTAACGAAGCAGAGGCTCTCTCAGCCCAGGAAGTGGAGACCGATCTAACCGAGTGGATCTAAGGGATGGAGGCGCCTCCTTACCGGAAGCTTTATAGGCCTCAGAAATGGCAGCGGGATATAGAGCTCTTGGCCACCTTCTTACCCCTATTTGGGCCTGCAAACTGGATAAATACATTTTTGTCAATACGCTACTCCTCTGTGGCGTATAAATAATGAAGAACTGAACGCCTAACGTCTAAATTGTGGAATCTAGATTCCTGCTCGTCTTTAGGGTTAGGAAAAAAAGACGGGATGACTATATCTTATGACCTGTGGAAGGAGGATACCACTTTGGGAAGAAAACAGGGGTCTAACTTAAAAACGAGCTTGTCCTTCAGCACATTGAGGAAGGGCTCCTGTATGGACAGGGTCTGGAGCTCGCAGACCCTCCTTGCGGAGGATATGGCCACTAGGAAGATGGTTTTCAGTGTGAGCCACTTAATGGATAGTGAGAGAAGAGGCTCAAATGGTGCAACAGACAGCCCTGACAGGATGGTGTTACGGTTCCACGGTACGACCATATTCCTGACTCGGGGATTTAGTCGATCCGCCTCCTTCAGAAATCTTGCTACCCAGGGGACCTCATAAAGGCTGGTATTATAGAGGGACCCCAAGGCCGACACTTGGACTCACAGTGTGTTAGGAGCAAGGCCCAAATCCAACCCATCCTAGAGGAATTCCAGGACAAGAGGGATATTAGGGGTGGACTGGTTGAACTTAACTCCGCCGCAGGAGGCAAACTTCCTCCAGACTTTGAGATATGCTTTGGAGATGTTGGACTTTCTACTCAGCAAGACGGTCTTTCAGATAACCCTAACACTACCAAGAGGGATTGCTCAGAATCCAGGCGGACAGCTTGAGGAGGTTGGTATTGGGGTCTATTGCTACACATGGGTCTCTTCGGTTGAGGGAGAAGAAACAGGTCTAGGATGGGACTCCCCCCATCGATCCTGAATCTTTTGGAAAGCGGTCTGGGACAAAGACCATTCGCCTGGATCCAGACTTCGCCGACTGAGGTAATCTGCCTGGAGATTCAGGGATCCCTTCAGATGTACTGCCGAAAGGGATTTTAGATTCCTTTCTGCCCAAAGGAAGATTCGGTCTTAGAGCCTCTGGAGGTGACCGTGTCTTGTTCCTCTCTGATGCTGGATAAACGCCACAGATGTGGAGTTGTCCGAATGGACGAGGACGTGGCGATTCTTGGCCTGCACTTGGATGGACTTGAGGCCCTCCCATACCATCCGGAGTTCTCTGTAGTTAGAGGACATCCTTCTCTGGTCCTCGAACCAGATCCCCTGAAAGGTTTCTGAAGCCATGAGGGCCCCCCAGCCTAGGGAGCTGGCATCCGTTGTGAGGGAAAACACATACTCCTGCCTCCAAGGAACTCCCGTTTCCAGGTTCTTGGTCTTGAGCCACCAGCCCAGTGAAGTCTTCACTTCCCAGGACACTGGCAACCTTTAGTCCAGGGATGATTGAGTCCTGTTCCATAAGGGTCTCATATGGAATTGGGCCCAGGCTACCGCCGGGATGCAGGAGGTGAGGTTGCCCAGCATTTCCATGGCCTGCCTTATTGAGCAACGGGACTGCTTGGTGAAGTGGAGGACCCTCAACTTCAGCTTTTTTACCTTTAGCGGGGGGAGAAAGGATCTTTGAAGAGTTGAATCCAAGAGAATACCCGGGAAGACCTTCTGATGGTCTGGGAGCAGGTCGGACTTCTGCCGGTTGACTAACCAGCCCAAGTTCTGGAGGCGCAAGAGAACCACGTGGATGTGCCTGTGAAGGAGATCTGAGGTTTCTGCTACTATTAGCAGGTCGTCCAGGTAAGGGACAATTATTATCCCCATCCTTGCTTGGTGAAGATGCGGGGTGCCGATGATATGCCGAACGGGAGGCACTTAAATTGATAGTGGTGAGCTGTCCCATCTTGCTCCATCGCGAACCTCAGGTATCTTCTGGAATGGACCTGTATTGGGATATGGAAGTATGCGTCGGAGAGGTCTATTGTAGCCATCATAGCCCCTCTTTTGATGAGCTTCACCGCCGACTAGACAATCTCCATCCTGAACTTGTGGTAAGAGATATGTTTGTTCAGGGGTTTTAAATTTATAATGGTCCAAAAATTGCCATTCGATTTCCGGACCAGGAATAAGGGGGAGTAGTGACCCCTCCCTAATTCTCCGGCAGGGACTTTTTCTACTGCCCCCAGGCGAAATAAGTTTGATACGCCCTCGGACAAGGGAGACTCGAAAAGGCCTTCCTCCGACCGGGATGATGTCATTGCTTTGACGAAGAAGCAGAGGGATCTCCCCTGTTGGGATTGAGGGAAAAACTTTTTCCTCTCCCGCCTCTCATAAAGCCGCTACCCTCACGGCCCCTCCTGTCGGTCCTGGGATCCTGCTGGGGCCTCTGAAAAAACAGTCTCCTGGACTCGGATTTGTCCTCTGGGAAACCCCTCTTACGGTCCGTAGCGTTCTCGAGGATCTTGTCCAGGTCGGACCCGAACACGTACTAACTGTGAAAGGGTAGAAATATCAGCCTGTTCTTTGAGACGGTATCCAGGCCTTAAGCCCTTCTGGTAGTGTTGGAAAGGACCGCTGTGTCGGCAGATAGCCTGACAGATTCTGCGGCGGCATTGGCAAGGAAGTAAGTGGCCTTCTTTAAAAGAGGAAGACTGTCCAGGATGTCCAGGGGCCTTATTCGCTATATGGCGCTCTGGCTGTTCAAGCCACACGCAGAATGTACGACCAACAGGGGGGGGGGGGTCGGGGTCGGCGACCGGACCCCTGTCAGGCTATCTCGATTGGTTGCTTAGACCATTATTGTTGGGAACTCCCACGTACCTTAAGGACACTGGCGATTTTCTTTGCGCCCTCGATTATCTCGAGTGGCGCGAGGACTTTCGCCTAGTGTCCTTGGACGTGGAGAGTTTGTATACTCGAATCCCCCACGATCTAGGCAGTTAATAAAATTTTAGGCCGAACTCAAAAGAACCGGCCTTCTGCCAATTCATGGGGGAGGCCCTCGACCTTTCTAATAATGCTTTTTTATTCAAAAGCCAGTGGTACCGCCAGGTGCAGGA
Organism: Bufotes viridis; assembly: GCA_033119425.1. NCBI lineage: Eukaryota > Metazoa > Chordata > Amphibia > Anura > Bufonidae > Bufotes > Bufotes viridis. The sequence goes on along the minus strand of CM065591.1, from coordinate 116,548,864 downwards.
TACCGCAATGGGCACTCCCGTGTCTTTGCGAACCTGTACCTGGCGGTATTTGAGGAGTCTTATGTGTTCACGGTGGATAACCCCTTTCTTCAATATATCCATCTTTTTTTAAGATACGTGGATGATGTGTTTCTGGTCTGGTCGAGCAGCGAGGATCAATGCCATGGATTTGTGAAGTATCTTAACCAGATTAACCATATGAACATGAGGTTCACGGTTAATTTTGGAGGCGACAGCCTTGAGTTTTTAGACGTCAAAGTGGAGGTGAGAGATGGCTCTCTCGTGACCTCCGGTTATTGCAAGCCCACGGCGATGAACTCGCTGCTCTACCAGACCAGTTTCCATCCCCAAGCGGCAAAAAAAGACGTACCTTACGGGCAATTTGTCCGGCTTCGTAGAATTAATAGTTCCGATGATGGGAACTTGAAACAAGCGTTCCAGCTTAAAGAGCGCTTGATTGAGAGGGGTTATCCGCCGAGAGCCATAGACGCCGCATTACAAAAGGCGTTGTCATGCCCACGTGCCACGCTGTTGAAGGAAAGAACCAAGGGTGACGACGGACCTGATCGTTTTGTCTTCACTTTTGGATATAGTTCTATGGCAGATACTATCCGTAAAGTAATTCAGGATAACTGGGATTTGTTGAGGGGGGATTCTGCCCTAGCCCCACTCACACAGCAAAAAACAATGGTGGCCTTTAAAAGGGGCACCACCATTAGAGATCGGCAAGTACACAGCAAATTTATAGAGGTAAAACAGAGGGACTGGTTAACACGGAAGAAAACCTGTAGGTAACTTCAAATGCGGCTTTTGTTCAATATGTCCCCAGAATTCCCAGGCCAAGATATTACAATTAGTGGCAGTCAGCCACAAGGTTCGGGACTTTATTACATGCAGAACCACACATGTGGTGTACGCTATCATATGTCAATGTCAGGCCTTTTATATAGGGAAAACTAAGAGGTCCCTAGTTGAAAGAGTTAAGGAACATTTGACTTCTATAAGAACAGGGAGGGGTTGCCCGAGATTGATCGCTCATGTTAGGGAGCGACATGGCGGAGACGTGCGATGCCTAGCCTTTGCAGGTATTGAATGGGTTAAGAAATCTCCCCGAGGAGGGGATAGGCATCGCACTTTGTTAAAAAGAGAAGCATGGTGGATCCTCCACACAGAGGCAATGGGACCGACAGGTTTATATGAGAAAAATGACCTGGCAGTGTTTCTGTAATGAGAAACTGTAAGATAGTTATATATACCCCTCTGTGGTTGGATCCCATCATCCTCTCTTCCAATTTATGGATGGAAGTGTGCATTTAATATATTTTATATGTGTGAAGGTAGCACCTTCAAGTGTAAATGATCTACATAGCAGAATTAATATGTTGTATGTGAAATGATCGTCATCATAAGCGCATTTCGCGCGATTTATTAATACTTAGACGCGATTGGAATGTACATCTAATATATCCCATATAAGTGAAGGTAGTACCCTTTGGCTGTTTTTATTGTAAAGCAGCAACATAGCAGAATTATCGTATTATATGCGAAATAATTGTCATCACAAACGCAATGGTGCGATTCATTAATATTCATGCGAATTTCTGACATAAGTGAAGCCAAGTGTCACATGTGAATTAATTGAATTTGTAAACGCAATCTTGCGATGTTTTTATTGTTAATCAGGATTGGCTGTAAGGCACTGAGTGCGGCAGCGGGATGACATCATAAAAGCGCGTCATGCGCACGCCGATCCTACTGGCCTGACGATGCGCTAATCTATGCGCGAAACGGCCGTCGCCATTCCGCAGCCGCCTAGCTCGATGTCCGCCCCTGCTACCTGAAGTCTGTTTGACGTCTGGTCTATGAAGAAATAAATTTCACTTTCAAGAAGCCGGGTGAGTGCCGCACCGCTTTTTTCTTTCCTACGTTTGAGCATATATTGCCCTCCTTGGAGCTGAGCACCACGCATGGCAACACACACTGGTCCGGAGGTGGCCTTAAGAGGCGTACGGGGCGAAACATTTGGCAGTGCCACCCTTTCTTATCCTGTTTCTCTCTAGTTGAATTAGCAGGGTGAAGTATGCAGGCCTCAGAGCGATCAGAATCGGCTTCCTTTTGAATTTGGCACCGGCCGCAGCCTCCGTGACGTCACGACGTTGACCATGCCTCCCGACGTCATCACCCGGCGACTGGAGGGAAGCGCGTCATAGCGTCGTTCCAGCCACCCATACCTCGCTGCATCAAGCCCGCCTGGGCCGCGGCGGAGGGAACTTCGCCGGGGGCACCATGAACAGGGGAGACCCGGGAATAGGCCGTGCCTGGAGGAGGGAAGAGCCGGACCCCGGAACCGACCTCCGGTCTATCAGGTGAAGCCCTGCCGCAGCAGGGCGACATAGGGGAAAAAACAAAAAGCAAAAAAGGACTAGGGAACCCAGAAGAGCTCCCAGCACCTCTCTGGCATTCCTTCCTTGACAGTACAGGAAAAAACACTGGTGATGAGGGGTGGGGGTGGGGTTTTTAACCTCTCTGAGTGCTTTTTCCTGTCCCATCAGAGGAAGGCCATCTCAGTTGTGCTGTCATGGAGACTACTGGGGAAATATATATATGATTAATATATATATATATATATATATATATATAGTAAGGGATCGCTGTACTTTTGGCGGTCATTCTCACAATATTCTCGCTGATCACGGTTTGATTGTCCCAACTGTGCATTTATTAGTGGCACATCACACAAAAAAAGAACACAATACAAAACAAACACCTGCCCGGCTGGGCTCTCACTAAACAGAGGTATTCCCAATCTCACCTCTATAGCGCCGTTCACACCTGGAACCGGATACGGCTTTCTCAGCCACTTGCCCAGCAGCCTCTTGGCTGTAACAATGTCCAGCCAAATGTGGCTAGCACCTAGCCCCGTGGCCCCTCCTCCTCGCTCAGAGTCTCCCCAGCTCTCCTGCACACACTTCTCCCCTGACACACCCAGAGAGGGTTAATTTATCCCTCCCTGATTAACCCCACTAACCTCACCTGAGGCCAGGGAACCTGTAATGGATTAGGGGTGTGGACTGAGAGACTCCCACTACCAACCTTACTCCCAGTCCAAAGAAATCCAGCCCATACAGCTTTAACCAAACAATCTCCAGCAAGCTATGCCTTACTGAAGCAGCACTTTTCTGGATTTCAGCCACCTCACCCAGTGAAACGGAACCACCAGGTGAGATACACACCCCGACCATATGACTACCGCACACTTTACTGTTCACATCATCACAATATATATATATGTATATATATATATATATATATATATATATATACATATATATATATATATATTACATATATATATATATCAGCACTCCCAAACTCTTTATTCACCCCTGTGGTCGCAATGCTTTCAGCTCATTTACAGAGTCTCTTTTTAAGCTATAAGTTTAAACGTTGCGACTAGTGTTGAGTGAACTTGTGTTTCAAGTTCGGCGTACAAGATTTAGGTTATCTAAGAACTCGGTTATGGATTCCGCTACCACAGACCATAAAGGTCCATTCACACGGCCGCAACCAAGTTTGAGGTCCACAAATTGCGTATCCTCAAAAAACGCGGCACGCACATGGCTAGCACTATGATGGAAATGCCTATTATTGTCCGCGGCTGCGGACAAGAATAGGACATGCTCTATATTTTTTTTGCGGGGCCACGGAACGGAAGTGCGGATGCGGACAGCACCATGTGAAAATGAATGGGGCCGCACCCCTTCCGCAAAGTTGCGGAACGGTTGCGGACCCATTGTGCGGACGTGTGGATGGACCCATAGTTATGGTCCGTGGTAACAAAATCCATAACGGAATTCTTGCATAACCCCAACCTTGTACGACAAACTTGAAACGCAAGTTCGCTCGTCCCTAGTTGTGACTAAGGGTCCTTTCACACTTGCGTTCTGAGGATCCGGCAGGCACTTCCGCCCCGCCGGATCCGTCAGAATGCAAGTCGCCTGAAGCATTAGAAGACTGATCAGGATCCTGATCAGTCTTCGAATTGCTTTCAGGTTACTATGGCAGCCAGGACGCTATTAAAGTCCTGGTTGCCATAGTAGGAGCGGGGAGCGGGGGAGCGGTATACTTACAGTCCGTGCGGCTCCCGGGGCGCTCCTGAATGACGTCAGAGCGCCCCATGCCCATGGATCACGTGATCCATGCGATCACGTGATCCATGCGTGTGGGGCGCCCTGACGTCACTCTGGAGCGCCCCGGGAGCCGCACGGACTGTAAGTATACTGCTCCCCACTATACTTTATCATGGCAGCCGGGACTTTAGCGTCCTGGGTGCCATGGTAACAATTGAGAAAAAGCTAAACGTCGGATCCGGCGATGCGCCGAAACGACATTTAGCTTAAGGCCGGATCCGGATTAATGTCTTTCAACGGGCATTAATTCCGGATCCGGCCTTGCGGCAAGTGTTCCGGATTTTTGGAACAAAAAGCGCAGCATGCTGCGGTATTTGCTGCGTCCAAAAAACGTTCCGGTCCTGAACTGAAGACATCCTGATGCATCCTGAACGGATTTCTCTCCATTCAGAATGCATGGGGATGATCCTGATCAGGATTTTTCCGGCATAGAGACCCGACGACGGATCTCTATGCCGGAAAACAAAAACGCCAGTGTGAAAGGACCCTAAGGGGTGAATACAGTGTTTTTTTTTTTCATTCCTTTTTTTTGTGAGAGTGCTGCCATTTTTTGAAATTCTTATATTGTCCTGGATTTGTTGCCGGATCCATTGGCCTGCACCTCCATATTGATATTTTTATATATTTGGCCCGATGTGCTGCCATTGTTTATATATATATATATATATATATATATATACTGTAAGAGGGCGCAAGGTTCCGTCGTCGACGGAAGGTACGTGTCACCGAGGTTCCTGGCCTCGGTGAGGTAAGAGCCGGGTTTTTTGTGTGTCAGCAGCAGCTAGTGCTGCTTGACACATTGGTATTTAGTTTGGCTGCAAAGCCAATCCGGGCCGGCTCTTACTGGGAGTAGGCAAAGAGTTGGGCGGGTGCCTATTCCCCACGGTCCAGGCCAGACTTTTGCCGGGCCTTTAAAAGGCAGCCTCCTCAGCAGCTGAGGGTGATTGTCCTGGAGCTGCTAGTAAGGCCTCTTGCACACGAACGTATTTTTTTTTTCAGTGTTTTGCGGTCCGTTTTTATCGGATCCGTGGTTCCGTTTTTTGATTCTGTTTTTCCGTATGGCATATACAGTAATAACATAGAAAAAATTGGGCTGGTCTTAAAATTTTCAATAGATGGTTCAGCAAAAAACTGAACGGATACGGAAGACATACGGATGCACTTCCGTATGCTTTCCGTTTTTTTTTGCAGACCCATTGACTTGAATGGAGCCACTGAACGTGATTTGTGGACAAGAATAGGACATGGTCTATATTTAAACGGAACAGAAAAAACTGAAAAACAGAAATGGAAGGCATACTGAGACACTTCAGTATTTTTTGCAGACCCATTGAAGTGAATGGTTCAGTATACTGTCAGTATACTGAACTGAAAAAACTGCCAGTATACGGTCCGCAAAATACTGTCGTGTGCACGGGGCCTAACGCTGTGGAGCTCTCAGGGCTGGAAGCAAGAGCTCAGCAAAGAGGTGATGATCCTGGAAGCCTGAGGGTGGATTTTCCTGCTGCTGCGAACACGCACCTAAAACCACACAGGTGATTGGATCCTGTCTTAGACTTTGTGTTTTGCCTTAAGTTTTTTGCTGTGTGTGATTTAACACGAAGTGACTGTTTAGAGTTTTATTTGTGCAAGTGTGAAATAAAACACTGTTTTCTGCACTTCCTGGACTTCCTTTTGCCTCTGTACTGCACCCGCACCGCTGTCTACCAGAGCAATTCCCCACAATACATATACACCAACAGCTGATAGACTTTCATCAATACTTGAATAGTATAGATCAGGACCTACAATTTACCTTGACTTCCTCTAACACTGAAGTACAATTCTTGGACACTACAGTCATTTACAGCAATTGTAAACTGCACACACAGCTTTTTACGAAACCCACTGACAAAAATAGCATGTTACGCTATGAGAGTTGCCATCCTCGCAACATGGTAAGGCATCTCCCCTATTCCCAATTCCTACGGGCAAGACGAATTGTATCAGACGAGGTCACAATAGGCGAAACCTTGGACAACATGATAGTAAAATTTAAACAACGTGGCTATCCCCAAAAGCTACTACATGAACAGAAACAAAAGGTTCTCAATCTAGACAGACAGTCTCTGCTATCTAGTCAGAAACTCAGGAATACTCAAAATAGAATTACTTTTGTATCCACTTATTCTGAACGCAGTAAAGAAATTAACTAAATTCTTTGTAAACATTGGGGTATTCTAGGAGGTCGTTTGAAAGACGTACCGTATTTTCTGCCCTATAAGACGCACCGGCCCATAAGACGCACCTGGGGTTTTTGGGGAGGAAAATAAGAAAAAAAGATTTTTAACCAAAAGGTGTGCTTTTGGAACTAATGGTGGTCTATGGATGGCACTATTATGGGGGATCTGTGGATGTCACTGTTATGGGGGGGATCTGTGAAGGACACTGTTATGGGGGATCTGGGGATGACGTACTGTTATGGGGGATCTGGGGATGACACACTTATGGAGGGTCTGGGGATGACGCAATGTTATGGGGGATCTGTGGATGACGCACTGTTATGGGGGATATGTGACTGACACTGTTATGGGGGATCTGTGACTGACACTGTTATGAGGGGGATCTGTGAAGGATACTGTTATGGGGGGATCTGTGAAGGATACTGTTACAGCCCCCCTGTAACAGTATCCTTCACAGATCCCCCCCCATAACTGGGCTGGCACTGTTATGGGGGATCTGTGGATGGCACTGTTATGGGGGATCTGTGGATGGCACTGTTATATATGTGTCATCCACAGACCCTCCCCACCCCATAACAGTGCCATCCACAGATCCCCCATCCCATAACATTGCCATCCACAGACCCCCTCCCCCCATAAAACTGAGTGAGCGGGGAGGGACTGGGAGGAGGAGCTGGGGGCCAGCAATTGCAGAGGGGCCGGTGCAGTGACTGTACCCGGCCCCCCCGCTCCAGTGACTGTACCCGGCCCCCCCGCTCCAGTGCTGCACTATTAAAATATAAGGTATCTAAATCAATTAAAAGTTCTGGTCCATGCCCACCACTCCTAATATTACCGACACACGGCTTATTCAGTTGATAGCAGGCATTCCGGGCGGCCGGCACGTCACTCACTGACGTCCAAGCCTGCGCCGCCTGCTTTATTCCTCCTCCCAGTCCCTCCCCGCTCGCGTGTACATCGCAGCTGGCGATGTAAAAATGTCAGCATTCGCCCCATAAGACGCAGGGGCACTTTTCCACCATTTTTTGGGGGGGGAAAAGTGCGTCTTATGGGGCGAAAAAATACGGTACCTGAATTTGGAATTCCTCCACTCTGCTCCTATCGCAGAAATAGGAGCATTAGGGATCAGGTAGTAAGAGCTGACGTTGGCCCTAAAAAAATCTCCATCCAGACCAGATTCACCCAGTCCAGCATGGGATGTTTTCCATGCCTAGGCTGTGTGAATTGCCGCTATATCTGTAAATCTAGGGCATTTGTACATCCTGTAACTGGACACACTTTTCCTATTAAGTTCCACCTCACATGTGAATCCTCTTTTGTTGTCTATGTGTTATCATGCCCTTGTAAACTTTTGTATGTCGGTGAGACTTCAACCGATTTAAAAACCAGGTTTAACAATCATCGCAACACAATTAGGAAAAATCGTACCGATTTTCCGGTTCCCCGACACTTTGTATCCCAGAAACATAAGAAAGGTGACCCAAGATGTTGGATTATAGATCAGATTGTAATGCCAAGAAGAGGTGGGGATCGCTCATCCCTTCTTAGAAAAAGAGAACTATATTGGATCCATACTTTAAATAGTCTACATCCCAATGGCCTGAACGTAGAATATAGATGAGGAGTTGTGGTGAACATGTAGGTTGCCCTTATCTACCTGTATTGTGCATGATGCTTCCACCTGTTGAATGATGAAGTTTATTGAAAAAAAGTGAGAAATACTCTTTGGATATATTAACTGATTTTCTCTTTTTTTATTTTAGATATTCACGCACACTTCAGAGAGGGGTCACTAATTTGACAAGGATTGCACCCGGCTGTGATGAATGACCTCCACACTTTTTCTTTTTCTCTGGTGTCTAGCGTACATCATTGGCTGTAGTTTATGTGTACATCATGCATGATAGATTTGTTTACCCAATATACACCACTCCCTTGGTCAATGTTTGGGCATAGAGGAGAGGAGATCCTTCCTCAGCCACATATTGGCAGAGTCTGGAGGCTACTTCGGATGCTGACACTGACGTGCCATCACCCGTTGTGTCCTACCTATGCAGGTGGTTCGCCCAGTCTTGGAAGGCTGAGTTTCCATCTCATCTGCCAGCAGTGATATTCTTTCACAGTGGCGTGGATCTGCCCGTGGTACGTATAACCAGTGACGGGAGCTTGAATCATTCTATCCTTAAATGCCTATGTTACTGTCCCTAAGATTGGCAGCGCATGCGCTTACTTGTACTCTATAAACGCTTGCACCCTATTCTAAGACGGCCGTTTTGGTCGGAAGGTGAAAGAGCGCATGCGCCGCCTTAAGGATGCCTGTGCCCTTCTCCAAGATGGCCGTTCTGGCCAGAAGGGTATAGAGCGCATGCGCCATCCATATACAGCCTTTTGTGATGACGAGACGCCGTAGAGACATGCTCAGTGTACCCGGCAGGTACGCTATGTCTGCACAATGTGGACGCCATTATCCATCTGGGAACGACCTGTGTCTCGTCCTCTCCTTAACCTCACTGACACTCACCAGCACCTGACACTGATTGGATTAAGTATGTACACATGAACATGACGGTTTATGGTTGTTGTTTTTTATACTTTATGCGATATTTGCACTTATAGTACATATATTTAATATGGATATGACTTTAGATATTACTATATGGTCTTAGAGTGAAAATGATCATGTTTTAGTGTGTATATTGAAATGGAATTTTATCTGTCACTAATTACGTATTTAAATTAATTACGCACTGATGTGTATTGGATCACCTTTATAATGCTTGTAACTCACTGCGTTTCAATGCTTGAGAAAGGCTCACGTTGAGCCGAAACGTCGCTCTGTGCCACTATTGGTGAATAAAACTTCACGTTTTTACTGGATGTCTTTTGGAGTGCAGTCCATTTTTTCTATATATATATATATATATATATATATATATATATATATATATAAAGTAAAAAATACTTGCAATACAACAGCACTCTGCAAACCAAATAAAGTACAATAATGCCATAGTAATAGCAAATATTCTAATGCTACACCGTGTGATTTCCGCATCAGTATGTCCGTTCCGTAGCCCCGCCAAAAAAATAGAACATGTCCTATTCTTGTCCATTTTAGGCATTGTTACAATGGATCCTTTCACACTAGAGATTCTTGGCAAATACACTTTGTACAAAATTATTTGGGCCCATCTGCCAAACGTCAAGACGATCTCTGTAAGACGGGGACCAAACACCTACCTGTTATATGACATAACGGCCACCATAAAATTCAGGGAGTAGGGGTTCCACATCTATACTAAAATATGTGCGTGGTGTCCGTGCGTGTGTGCCGATTTGTCAAGTGCGCATGCGCGGCGCACAGATCAATCGGCACACACTCCACAGACACTACATGGGCGGCATCGCTTTGTAATGGTATCGGGGCCCGGTGCAGTCACTGTATTCTATTGCATCGGGCCCCGCTCAGAGTAGTAATACTATGAATGACTGTAATAATAATAACGATCTTCACTCCTTCACTTACTAAACAGTGAGGCAGCGTAACTCACTGTGACGCCCCTCACTGTGACGCTTCATGAACGAAGCAGGCGGCACAGGCTCATGAGGTAGTGAGTTACGCTGCCAATGCCCGCCCGCCAGGCCTCCTGCCTCACCGTTTAGTAAGTGAAGGAGTGAAGATCGTTATTATTATTACAGTTATTCGTAGTAGTACTACTCTGAGTGGGGCCCGATGCAATAGAATACAGTGACTGCACCGGGCCCCGCTGCCATTACATTCACACTAAACAGCGACACCGTTATGGGGGGAACGGTGGATGACACATAGCATAAGATGCTATGTGTCATCCACCGATCCCCCATAACAGTGTCATCCACCGATCCCCCATAACAGTGTCATCCACCGATCCCCCATAACAGTGTCATCCACCGATCCCCCATAACAGTATCATCCACCGATCCCCCATAACAGTGTCATCTACAGATCCCCCCCATAACAGTGTCATCTACAGATCCCCCCCATACAGGGCTGTGGAGTCGGTAGATAAATTGTCCGACTCCGACTCCGACTCCGACTCCTCAGATTTTGAAACTTCCGACTCCGACTCCTCGACTCCGACTCCTCTGTATTTAATATGCAAATACGAAGCTGTTCCACCAAGTTCTTCTAATCTCCTCTAGCACAGAGAGGTAGTTGAGCAGAAGCTGCTGCCTTCTCCTTTGTGTGCTGATCTTCTGCTGAAGATAGAGCAGTGGGAGGATCCAGGAAGGGGCAGGGGAAGGGGCATTCATTTTAAAACATGATTTTCCTAGTTCAATCCCATAGTCATGTTTAAAATTTAAGCTAACAATCTGAGTTTACATGTTTTATAGCCTTAGCTGAATGATAGCAGCTTCAGTCTTGAACTATTGACTATCCATTCCCTTCACTTATACAAGTGTCTCCAGTCCTTAATCAGTTATCAGTGAGAGGCGAGGATAACCATGGGTTCCCTGTAACAGCAGACCACAAGATAATGGAAAGTGTAAGTATTGCCGCTCCTTAAAGGGACACTGACAGGCTGATTTTCCAGCTAAAGATATATATATACTGGTATTCATCAGAGAATTAGGAATAAAACTATACTAATGTTACCCCCAGTTACTGTACTTGTGTTTAAAAACATTTTAATCTGTATGCAAATTCACTATCTTTGTGCCCAATGGGGCACCGTCTCCTGCGGCTTTGTGCCCAGCCGCGCCCAAGTACAGCTTCCCAGCGCTGTTCCCTCGTTATTATTCACTGCACTGGCCTTTTTTTTCAGGCTAGCCGAACTGTGAATTCCTGCGCAGGCGCACGTGTAGAGTCTGGCTATGCTGAGGCTGTGCCAGCTTTCTCTCTTCCTCCTCACTACCTAGTCCTGTCTAGTGCTGCCAGTACTCTACATGTGCGCTTGCCCCTTGGGCACAAAGGTAGAGAATTTGCATATTGATTAAAACGTTTTTAAACACAAGTAAACCTCAACTGGGGGTAACAGTCGTCTAGTTGTATTCCTGATCCTCTGATGAATACCAGCAGATATATCTTTAGCCGGTAAATCAGCCTGTCAGTGTCCCTTTAACTGCACAGTAAAGCATATGAAAAGCGTGCTTCTTCACGGTCACTTAACGTCTTTGTTTAGCAGTAACGTGACGCACTGCATGCATTGGCCTTTATTCTGACAGTAGAGAAGTAATTAATTATAACTTTATCTGAATTGGGACATTTAAACTTGCTTTTTTTTATTCCAATTTTTTTATTCCAATTTAAATCTAGTAGAGTCGGAGTCGAGTCGGTCCATTTTTGCCGACTCCGACTCCGACTCCAGGTACCCAAAATTGCCTCCGACTCCGACTCCTCGACTCCGACTCCACAGCCCTGCCCCCATAACAGTGTCATCCACAGATCCCCATAACAGTGTCCTCCACAGATCCCCCATAATAGTGTCCTCCACAGATCCCCCTCATAACAGTGTCCTCCACAGATCACCCTCATAACAGTGTCATCCACAGATCACCCCCATAACAGTGCCATCCACAGATCCTCCCATAACAGTGCCATCACCAGATCCCCCCATAACAGTGCCATCCACAGATCCCCCATAATAGTGTCATCCACAGATCCCCCCCCCATAACAGTGTCATCCACAGATCCCCCCATAACAGTGCCATCCACAGATCCCCCTCATAACAGTGTCATCCACAGATCCCCCCCATAACAGTGTCATCCACAGATCCCCCATAACAGTGCCATCCACAGATCCCCCATAACAGTGCCATCCACAGATCCCCCATAATAGTGACATCCACAGATCCCCCTCATAACAGTGCCATCCACAGATCCCCCATAATAGTGTCATCCACAGATCCCCCATAACAGTGTCCTCCACAGATCCCCCATAACAGTGTCATCCACAGATCCCCCATAACAGTGTCATCCACAGATCCCCCATAACAGTGTCATCCACAGATCCCCCATAACAGTGTCATCCACAGATCCCCCATAACAGTGTCATCCACAGATCCCCCCATAACAGTGTCATCCACAGATCCCCCATAACAGTGTCATCCACAGATCCCCCTCATAACAGTGTCATCCACAGATCCCCCTCATAACAGTGTCATCCAGAGATCCCCCCCCATAACAGTGCCAGCACTAATATTCTAGCGCCCGTTATTGTAACGGGCTAAATGTCTAGTTCTAGTATATATATATATATATATATATTAGGGTTATTCCTGCAGTATATAAATCTTTTGCTAGAGTTAGGGCACTTTCACACTTGCGTTATTCTTTTCTGGCATAGAGTTCCGTAAAAAGGGCTCTATGCCGGAAAAGAACTGATCAGGCATATCCCCATGTATTCTGAATGGATAGAAATCCGTTCAGTTTGCATCAGTATGCCTTGCGTTCAGTCACTGTCAGGCGTTTTGGCAGCATGCTGCGGTATTAGGTCCGTCCAGAATGCCTGATCAGTCGCCGGAATGCCGGATCCGGCATTAATTTACATTTACTTGCATTAGTGTCGGATCCGGCATTGCGAAACAACTGAAGGACGGATCCGTCCATCCACATGACAAGCGTAGAGACGGATCCGTTCTTGCAATGCATTTGCAGACGGATCCGTCTACAAGTGCTGACAGTTGTCACACTGAACGGCGGATACGGCAGGCAGCTCCGACAACGGAACTGCCTGCCGGGTCACACTAATGCTAGTGTGAAAGTACCCGTAGTTGTGCATTGTGTGTGCGTAGATATATTACTCTTTTTACAACATTCACCTGAGTAGATAATGTGATTTTTTTATAGAGCAGGTCGTAATGACGCGGCGATACATAATATGTCTATTTTTTAAATTTTATTTTGTATTTACACAATAAAATGTTTTTGAAAAAAAATCATGTTTTAGTGTCTTCATTTTCTGAAAGCCATATTTTTGCTAATTTTCGGACGATTATCTTATGTAGGGGCTAATTTTTGCGGTATGAGATAACGGTTCAATTGGTACCATTTTGCGGCATATATGACTTTTTGATCGCTTGGTTTTACAATATTTGTGTCGTAAGAAGATAAAAAATTGCTTTTTTGGAAGTTTTTATTTTTACGGCGTTCACCAGACGGGTTAGCGCATGTGATATTTTTATAGAGCAGGTTGTTACGGACACGGCGATACAATATGTCTGTTTCTTTAAATATATTTTGGTTTTACACAATAAAAGCATTTTTGAAACAAAAAAAAAACATGTTTTAGTGTCTCAATTTTCTGAAAGCCATATCCTTTTTATTTTTTGGGCAATTGTCTTAGGTAGGAGCTAATTTTTTGCGGGATGAGATGACGGTTTGATTGGTACTATTTTGGGGTACATATGACTCTTTTGATCAGTTTTATACCATTTTGTAAGAAGTACGATGGGCAAAATTAGTTGTTTTTTTTATGGCGTTCACCGTGCGGTAAAAGTACGTAATCCTTTTATAGATCAGGTCGTTACGGGTGCAGTGATACCAAACATGTTTAGTGTTTTGTTTTTTATCCATTTTTAACCAATTATATGTGCGGATACAGGAAGAAGTTATATTTTTTTTACTTTTATACTTTACACTTTTTTGACTTAGACCCACTTGGTTCTTGAAGATCCAGTGGGTCTGATGCCTCTACAATACACTGCAGTACACTGTATAGTGTACTGCAGTGTATTGTCAATCACTGGCTCAGCTATACCATGACAATCTGGATGCCTTTGAAGGAGTTCAGTTGCCATGGTAACCATCGGGATGCTGCCACAGCAGAGCAGTGGCCCGATGGTTATCCCCTCCATACAGAAGTCCCTAAGGACGCGGCATGGAAGGGGTAAACAGCCAACATCCATGCCAGCACCGATGTTGGCTCTGCCCCGCTGACAGAAGGCTCCTCCTGTCACACACGCGCGGTGCCTTCTGTCACTCACTGGGCCCCCTGTCACATAGGCATGGCTCACGTAACACACACAGGCCTTCCTGTCACACACGCAGGGCTCATGTAGCTCACAGGAATCACAACCTTTCCTTCCTTCCTTCCTTCCTCCTCTGAAGGCCCCGCTCCATATGTACATTAGCTGCCGTGGCCGGTCACGTGGTACACGGCCAAGGCGGTCATGTGACTGTGATGTCATTAAGGTCCTTCCAGGTGCCGATGAGCAGCCACTGCTGGAGCAGGACCCGGGACACCTGCAGTAAGTAATGTGCGGCTGTTACATGAGGTGGTCAGTGCCTGGTGCCGGCCCGCTCTGTGTCACCGCTCTGCGTCACCGCTCTGCACCCACTGACCCTAATAGTCGCCGCTGTGAGTATTTGTAATTAACTGTTATTACTGGACATACACCGGCTTTCTAGCCAGTAATTGGCAGCCTGGCTGTAGTAAAAGTGTGTGTATATATATATATATATAGTGTGTGTGCACATGTGTATGTATAATGCGTGTGTGTATAAGGTTTGTGCACGTGTGTGGGCATATGTGGTGTGTGCACATGTATGTGAAAGGTTTGTGCACATGTGTGTGTGTGTGCGAGTATAAGCTCGCTCTGCATATAAGGTGTGTGTGTGTGTGAATATAAGGTGTGTGCGTGTGTGTGTGAATATAAGGTGTGTGTGAATATAAGGTGTGTGCACATGTGTGTGTGAATATAAGGTGTGTGCACGTGTGTGTGAATATAAGGTGTGTGTGCACATGTGTGTGTGTGAATATAAGGTGTGTGCACGTGTGTGTGAATATAAGGTGTGTGCACGTGTGTGTGTGTGAATATAAGGTGTGTGCACATGTGTGTGTGAATATAAGGTGTGTGCACGTGTGTGTGTGAATATAAGGTGTGTGCACGTGTGTGTGTGTGAATATAAGGTGTGTGCACGTGTGTGTGTGTGTGTGTGTGTGTGAATATAAGGTGTGTGCACATGTGTTTGTGTGTGTGTGTGAATATAAGGTGTGTGCCATGTGCATTACTGTATACAAGATGTGTGCACATTTGTGTGAATATAAGGTGTGTGCACGTGTGTGTGAATATAAGGTGTGTGCACGTGTGTGAATACAAGCTGTGTGCACGTGTGTGTGAATATAAGGTGTGTGAATATAAGGTGTGTGTGTGAATATAAGGTGTGTGCACGTGTGTGTGTGTGTGAATATAAGGTGTGTGTGTGTGTGAATATAAGGTGTGTGTGTGTGTGTGAATATAAGGTGTGTGTGTGTGTGTGTGTGTGTGAATATAAGGTGTGTGTGTGTGTGTGTGTGTGTGAATATAAGGTGTGTGTGTGTGTGTGTGTGTGAATATAAGGTGTGTGTGTGTGTGTGTGTGTGTGAATATAAGGTGTGTGCACGTGTGTGTGTGTAAAGTTCCATTCACGATCGTAGTATGTATGCATAACGGATCGCGTGTCTGTAATAACGGATTGCATTCCGTTTTGCTGATCCATAGACTTCAATAGGGCCATGTCCTATTGAAGTCTAGGATCAGCAAAAACGGAATGCAATCCGTTTGTGTGACACGGATCCGTTTTTTTGCGGACAACATACGGTCGTGTGAATGGAGCCTAAATATAAGGTGTGTGCACGTGTGTGTGTGTGAATATAAGGTGTGTGCACGTGTGTGTGTGTGAATATAAGGTGTGTGCACGTGTGTGTGTGTGAATATAAGGTGTGTGCACGTGTGTGTGTGAATATAAGGTGTGTGCACGTGTGTGTGTGTGAATATAAGGTGTGTGCACGTGTGTGTGTGTGAATATAAGGTGTGTGCACATGTGTGTGTGTGAATATAAGGTGTGTGCACGTGTGTGTGTGTATAAGTGTGTGTGTGTGTGAATATAAGGTGTGTGCACGTGTGTGTGTGAATATAAGGTGTGTGCACGTGTGTGTGTGAATATAAGGTGTGTGCACGTGTGTGTGTGAATATAAGGTGTGTGCACGTGTGTGTGTGTAAATATAAGGTGTGTGCACGTGTGTAAGGTGTGTGATGTGTGTAAATATAAGGTGTGTGCACGTGTGTGTGTAAATATAAGGTGTGTGCACGTGTGTGTGTGAATATAAGGTGTGTGCACGTGTGTGTGTGTAAATATAAGGTGTGTGCACGTGTGTGTGTGTAAATATAAGGTGTGTGCACGTGTGTGTGTGTAAATATAAGGTGTGTGCACGTGTGTGTGTGTAAATATAAGGTGTGTGCACGTGTGTGTGTGTAAATATAAGGTGTGTGCACGTGTGTGTGTAAATATAAGGTGTGTGCACGTGTGTGTGTAAATATAAGGTGTGTGCACGTGTGTGTGTGAATATAAGGTGTGTGCACGTGTGTGAATATAAGGTGTGTGCACATGTGCATTACTGTATAAGATGTGTGTATATACACTACTCACAAAAAGTTAGGGATATTTGGCTTTGGGGTGAAATCTATGGAAAACATAAAAAGTTCACACTACAGTGATATTATATCATGAAAGTAGACGCAGCAATGGTGATTTCCTCATCTCAAACTAGTTATTGAAACAAAAGCCAAGAACAGCGGTGGCTCTACCCCACAAAAATGTCAATGTCTCAAAAACTTATTGTCTCTTGACAATGACGTCTCATGCCGTTCACAAGTCGACTTATTGTCTGCTGAGGCACGGCATCCCACTCTTCATGAAGGGCGGCATCAGGTCATTGAGGTTCTGGGGTACAGAGTTACGAGCCTCTACATGGCGATTCAGCTGATCCCATAGGTTTTCAATGGGATTCAGGTCTGGACAAAGGGCAGGCCACTCCATTTGAGGTTCCCTAATGATGGAACCTCGATGAGCTGGCACATTATCATCCATGAAGATGGCATTAGGTCTGTGTTGGTCATACAGAGGCACAATGACTGGATTAATGATGTTATTCAAGTAGTATGTGCTTGTCACTGTACCATTCACAAAGTGTAGGGCAGTTCTGTATGGGATAGACACACCTGCCCACACTGTAACACCACCACCACCAAAGGCTCGTCTGGTGACAACAGTGGCTGATGCAGAGCGCTCTCCTTGACATCTCCAACATCGTTGGTGGCCATCATTTGGTGTCCTATTCTTGTCCGCAAAAAACGGTTTGCGGACCCATAGAAGTCAATGGGTCCGCAAAAAATGCGGATGACCAACGGAAGCCATCCGTTTGTCATCCGCATCCGTTTTTTTTTTTTGCGGATGGTTGCTTGGAAACCAGGGAACTTGTACAGGTACTTTAAGAAACGGTTTTAAGCCTTCCGTTTTTTTGTTGCGGATCCGAAAAAAAAAAAACGGAAGACACACGGAAACACAACCTACAAAACTTGCGGACACACGGAAAGGATGTGGATGTGAAAAAAAAAAGGAAGACGGATCTGCGATTTGCGGACAGCAAAAAACAACTGTCGTGTGCATGAGGCCTAAGGCGGCCCGCAATGCTCGGGCACCGGCCGTGGGGCTGCTGCAGCGGATTGCGGACCCATTCACTTGAATGGGTCCGCGATCTGCCCGTTCCGCAAAAAGATAGGATATGTTCTATCTTTTTGCGGGACGGAAGTACGGAACGGAACCCCGCGGAAGCACTCCATAGTGTTCCGTCATTCCGTTCCGCATTCCATTCCGCATCTCCGGATTTGCGGACCCATTGAAATGAATGGGTCCGCATCCATGATGCGGAATGGCCACTGAATGGTGCCTGTGTATTGCGGATCCGAAAATGTGGTCCGCAATACGGGCACGGGGTGCACACGTTCGTGTGCATGAGGCCTAAGGCTGAGGCGGCCCAAGAAATGTACGTAATAATACTTGCATTAGAAAACCTCTGGCACGTGGACCAATGGGTCCTAATGGATTGCAGGGTGGTCATAACCATGGAAACGATTGTAATGTCCATCCAAATATAGGCCATTAGCGTGCGGGGGAGGAGGAATTTGGGTCAGGAAAAATGGTAATCTCTTGAGAGCCTAGCAACATCCATGGCAGTAGATTTTTTTATGATGTCTGACCAGTGACGGGGTTTATTTTTAGTGCAGTGTCTGTTCATTTCCTTTGCCTATGTCTTAGTGAGGCCTCATGCGTGTCACTAGGGCAGCGAGGTATGGATACTGTGTAAATGGTCACTTTTTGCTTACCGGACAAGTTGTTTCCACGATGACGCCACGTGGTTGTCTCCCTATTGCCGTGGTTAATATGTCAGTGTTTGGATTACAGTTGAATTGAACATTTTTCAGGTTTCTGGCCATGTGCCCACTGGTCTAAAAAGTCAAGGTCAAAATCTGATGTGGTTTTCTAAAGCATCGAGCGGTCATGTCATTAACCTGCATCTGTCCGCTTTAGGGTTATTAACCCCCTAGTGACCAAGCCCGGCAGGGCCTTTATGACCAAGCGTTTTTCTTCCTTTTTTCGTCGTCGCGTTCCAAGAGCTATAACTTTTTTTATTTTTCTGTCTATATAGCTTTATGAGGGCTTGTTTTTTGTGGGACAAGTTGTAGTTTTTAATGACGCTATTTTGGGGTACACATAACTTTCTGATCAACTTTTATTAACTCTTTCTGGGAGGAAGATGGGGAAAAAGCAATACTGCCACTGCGTTTTTACGTTATAAATTTTCGGCGTTAATTTTTTCGGTATAAATAACATAAAATATTTATTCTCTGGGTCCGTGCGATTACAGAGATACCAAATACATATAGTTTTTTTATGTTTTACTACTTTTTTTTGCAATAAAACCCCTTTTTATTTTTTAAAGAAAAAAATGATTTTGCATTGGCCCATTAACTTTTATTTTTTTATTTTTTTTTGTGTGAGGCCGTGATTTTTGTGGGACAACTTGTATTTTTCATTGGTATCATTTTGGAGTAAATGCCACTTTTTGATTGCTTGTTATTAAGTTTTTTCGGTGGATAATTTATGTGATATTTATATAGTCTAGGTCGTTATGGACGCGACAATACCAAACATATAGGGGAGGGTTTTTTTTTCTTTTTTTTTTTCATTGAAAAGCGTATTTTCAATGGAAAAAAAATGCATTTTTTTATTTTATGTAATTTTTTTATTTAATAAATGTGTTTTATTTTTATTTTTTTATCACTTAATTGTCCCACAAGGGGACTATAACAAACAGTATTTTGATTGCTATTCCGAGATTGACCAGCAGGTTGCGCCAGAGAGGCACAGCCTGCTGGAAATCAGTGAAGACAGGCTCTCCTGCCGATCCGGGCTGTGAGAGCCGGGTCCGCGCTCCCCACTGCACAGGAGACCCGTGTAGAGGCTCAGACTAGGCCGCCGTAAAAAGGCGTATGGATGGTCACTAAGGGGTTAAAGGAGCTGTTGGTTTTAAAAATTTAGTTTTTTTTTTTTTTTCAGAAGGAATGTATTGTGATATTGATTCCTCACCATTTTGTCTTTAAAATAGTTTTCTGAGATTTTAATCCTGGTGACCATTCATCAGGATACGTCATCAGTATTTGATCAGTGGGGGTCTGACACCCGGGACCCCCGCCGATCAGCTGTTTGAGCAGGCGCTGCTGTAAATGCCGTGGCCCTTTCCCTGCTCACCATGCACAGCGCCGTACACTGTATAGCGACTGTGCTTGGTTTCGTGCTCAGCCTCATTCACATCAGTGGGGCTCAGCTGCGTGTGCCTAGGTCATGTGACCAATGAATGTGTCGTCACTGGCCTAGGAGAAGCTGTGAGTGCCACTGCCTTTTTGAACAGCTGATCAGCGGGGGTCCCCAGTGTCGGAGAAGGGTTAACAATAAATCATTTAAGATAAATCTGGATCTAAAATGACAGTTATTTTTTTATGTGTGGCCTCGTTTGATTCCTTTTTGCCCTATTTAATCCCATGCCTGTTCTTTTAATTAGGAGTCTAAAGTTCTGTGGTGAAAGAAATAAAATGCTGCTGAATCCGGTTATTACAAAACTGGCAGGAAAACGGGTCGTGCTGGCCAGTGCATCGCCTCGGAGGCAAGATATACTTTCCAATGTGGTAAGAACTGGGTATATAGGTGTACCTAGCACATACCCCTATTCATCTCATTCCTGTCACTAAGTTTTTTTTCTTGGAGTGACATTGACTTAAAAGGGACGTTTCTCTGGCCCTAACATTACAATAATATTACTTGGCAGTGTAGGGCTTTATTAGTAGATGTCGGGGCTCTTTTTCTTTTTCACATTGGCTGCTCCGTACCCGCCCTCTGTACCCCTGTTCAGTTTTGCTGCTGTGTATGCTAATTCTGATCGATACATGGAGGAGGAGACGGTGATTGGACCGCACCACAGCCACAGAGGATGAGTCGCCCATTGAGAAACCTGCCCATCTCCTCCTCCCTGTACCAATAATACTAATTAGCATACAAAGCGGCAAAAGTGAACGGGGAACGGAGCAGCAATGTGAAAAGAAAAAGCACCCTGACATTAGGGTTGGGCAATATACCGGTGGCTGTGATATACCGCGGTATTAAGAAACTGCGATATGGCGATATCACAGTTTCCTAATAACCGCGGTATTTAATGACGTCATAGGAGCGGTCGCACGTGTGCCGACCGCTCCTAAAACATCCATGTCAGGGCCGAATTCCTGGCGCCCGGGACATGTAGTGCCGGGCGCCGGGCATGTAGTAGCTCGACCTTAACTATTATGACGCAGGCTCCCGGGCAGCGCTCTGTTCCTCCATGCGCCGCCTGCCCCTTCATTCATAAAGTGGGCGGAGCATGGAGGAGCAGAGAGCTGCCCGGGAGCCTGCGCCACAATAGTTATTAAGGTCCGACTACTTACAGAGATTAACTACATAAATACTGGATCAGAGCTGCGGGGCCGGTGTATTACTGCAGAGTAACACTGCACCGGCCCCGCAGCTCTTATCCAGTATTTATGTAGTTAATCTCTGTTCCTCCATGCTCCGCCCACTTTATGAATGAAGGAGCAGACGGCACATGGAGGAACAGAGAGCTGCCCGGGAGCCTGCGCAACAATAGTTAATCAGGTCGGGCTACTTCTAAAGACATTACAGTGTTGGGGGCACTGTGGCTGACATTGTTATGGGGGATCTGTGGATGACACATATATAGCATAAGATGCTATATATGTGTCAGTCACAGTGCCCCCCCCATAACAGTGCGTCAGTCACAGTGCCCCCCCATAACAGTGCGCCAGCCACAGTGCCCCCCATAACAGTGCGCCAGCCACAGTGCCCCCTATAACAGTGCGCCAGCCACAGTGCCCCCCATAACAGTGCGTCAGCCACAGTGCCCCCCATAACAGTGCGGCCAGCCACAGTGCCCCCCATAACAGTGCGGCCAGCCACAGTGCCCTCCCATAACAGTGCGCCAGCCACAGTGCCCTCCCATAACAGTGCGCCAGCCACAGTGCCCTCCCATAACAGTGCGTCAGCCACAGTGCCCTCCCATAACAGTGCGGCCAGCCACAGTGCCCTCCCATAACAGTGCGTCAGCCACAGTGCCCTCCCATAACAGTGCGTCAGCCACAGTGCCCTCCCATAACAGTGCGTCAGCCACAGTGCCCTCCCATAACAGTGCGTCAGCCACAGTGCCCTCCCATAACAGTGCGCCAGCCACAGTGCCCTCCCATAACAGTGCGCCATACAGTATAACGTCTCCTTGCGGCTGCCCCTGTGCCCCTTACAGTATAACGTCTCCTTGCGCTGCCCCCATACAGTATAACGTCTCCTTGCGCTGCCCCCATACAGTATAACGTCTCCTTGCGCTGCCCCCATACAGTATAACGTCTCCTTGCGCTGCCCCCATACAGTATAATGTCTCCAAGTGTTTTTTTCTTCTAAATGGGCATTTATCGTGATATATATCGTTATCGCGATAAATTTCTTAATATCGTTATCGTGGCAATATTTTTGATATCGCCCAACCCTACCTGACATCTCATAATAAAGCCCAGCACTGTCAGGTATAATATTATAACGTCAGGACCAGTGAAAGGTCCTCTTTAACCTCCCACCAGTCACCTTAAGATTGGAAAAACCCTCCCAAAAAGTCACTTTTTAATGTGTGTCTGCAGTAAATGTTGTTGGCGAGGGGACACTCTTTGCATTGTTAACCTTTAACCTTAGTGACATAATTAATTTTAGCCTTAAGGACCAATAATATTTCCCGCCTTTGTATTCCAGAAGTGTTTTTAATTTTTTCTTCAAAATTTTTTATTTTTTTATTTTGCGGGATTAGTTGTAGTTTTGTTAGGAACCATTTTGGGGTATATATAGTGCATAATACCTTTTTTTTAATTTTATTTTTATGGGAAAGATCCAGACTGACTGTTTTAACTGCTCATATATCTGGTTTGGTACCAGCATATGAAAGCTTACATTCAATACCAGATTGACAGCAATATATTCAGTACAGGGGAAGATATCACTGTTAGAAATCGGTATGCTGTGAATAAGGCATCCAGATGTGAAAACTCGATTTCTAACAGTGATATCTCCTCTGTTTCTTGGACTAAATAGCTGTCATTTTATCTTTTATGAAAGCCTGGAATGTCAGTTTTCAAACATTACCAGTTGCATGTTTCTAGCTACTACCATTTTTCACGGACAAGAATAGGACAGGTTATATTTTTTTGACGGACTGGATTCGCTGACCACGAACGCGGAGGACAAACGGTGCATTTTCCGAGTTTTCCACGGACCCATTGAAAACCAATGGGTCCGCAGAAAATCACGAAAAACGGAGCAGCGGATACGGAATCAAACAACGGTCGTGTGCATAAGGCCTTATTCTGCTGTTTGTACCAGCAGCATAAAGGTGATGACAGGCTCCCTTAACCTCTTAAGGACGCAGGGCGTACATGTACGCCCTAGCGTCCTGGTACTTAAGGACTCAGGGCGTACATGTACGCCCTGAGAAGATCCGATATCACCGCTGCGCACGTGGCGGTGATCGGAACAGGATGCCTGCTGAAATCATTCAGCAGGCATCCTGTGATACTGCCGAGGGGGTCCTGTGACCTCCAGTAGTCAGCGATCGCAACAAACCGCAGGTCAATTCAGACCTGCGGTTTGTTGCGCTATGTGGTCTCTGATCCCCGCGGTCTGTGACCGCGGGATCAGAGACTAAAATCTGCCCCTTATTGTAAATTTTAACCCCCTGCACCCCGCCATCTTAGTGTCCTCCGGGCGGTGCAGGGGGATTTGCGGACATTTCCCTGGTGTCTAGTGGGTATAGCAAGGGGTCAGCACATTGCTGACCCCCTGCTATAAACTGCTGACATCTGTGCTGCAGATGTCAGCAGTTTAACCCCTTCTATACCGCGGTCCGTACTCAGGTAAATACTGTTAAAAAAATAAAATAAAAACAATGTAAAAAAAAAACATTTGTCACCTCACATCTCAAAAACTGTAATAGCAAGCGATCAAAAAGTTGTATGCACCCAAAAATAGTGCCAATCAAACCGTCATCCCATCCCGCAAAAAATGATACCCCACATAGGACAATCACCCCCAAAAAAAAAAAAAATAGTGCTCTCAGACTATGGAGACACTAATACATGTTTTGTTTTAAAAAATTATAATATTGTGTAAAACTTAAATAAATAAATAAAAAGTATACATATTTGGTATCGGCGCATCTGTCACAACCTGCTCTATAAAAATAACACATCACCGAACCCCTCAGGTGAACACAAAAAAAAAAAAAAAAAACGGTGTCAAGAGCCATTTTTGTCACCTTACATCACAAAAAGTGTAATAGCAGGCGGCCAAAATGTCATATGCACCCCAAGATAGTTCCAATCAAACCGCCATCTCATCCCGCAAAAATGAGCCCCTACATAAGACAGTCGCCCAAAAATAAAAAAATATATGGCTTTCAGAATGTGAAGACACTAAAAATCATTTTTTTCAAAATGCTGTATTATGTAAAACTGAAACAAAACCCCCAAAAGTAGCCATATTTGGTATTGCCGCGTCCGTAGCAACCTGCTCTATAGAAATAGCACACAATCTAACCTGTCAGTTCAACGATGTAAATAACAAAAATAAAACGGTCCGAAAATAGCTATTTTTTTGCAAATTTTCCATTTTAATCAATTTTTCCAGTAAAAAGCAAGGGTTAACAGCCAAACAAAACTCAATATATATTGCCCCGATTCTCTAGTTTGCAGAAACACCCCATATGTGGTCGTAAACTGCTGTATGGCCAAACGGCAGGGCACAGAAGGAAGGGAACGCCATATGGTTTTTGGAAGGCAGATTTTGCTGGACTGGTTATTTGACACCATGTCCCATTTGAAGCCCCCTGATGCACCCCTACAGTAGAAACTCCAAAAAGTGACCCCATTTTGGAAAGTACGGGATAAGTTGGCAGTTTTGTTTGTATTATTTTAGGTAAATATGATTTTTGGTTGCTCTATATTACACTTTTTTGGAGGCAAGGTAACAGAAAATAGAAATTCGAAATTTCATCTCCATTTGCCAATAACTCTTGTGGAACACCTAAAGGGTTAACAAAGTTTGTAAAATCAGTTTTGAATACCTTGAGGGGTGTACTTTCTTAGATGGAGTCTACTTTTTGGAGATTCTACTCTAGGGGTGCATCTGGGGCTTCAAATGGGACATGGTGTCAAAAATCCAGTCCAGCAAAATCCGCCTTCCAAAACCATATGGCGTTCCCTTACTTCTGTGCCCTGCCGTTTGGCCATACAGCAGTTTACGACCACATATGGGGTGTTTCTGAAAACTACAGAATCGGGGCAATAAAAATTGAGTTTTGTTTGGCTGTTAACCCTTGCTTTGTTACTGGAAAAATGGATTCAAACGGAAAATTTTCCAAAAATCTAAATTCTGAAATTTTATCTCCATTTGCCATTAACTCTTGTGGAAAACCTAAAGGGTTAATGACGTTTGTAAAATCAGTTTTGAATACCTTGAGGGGTGTAGTTTCTAGAATGGGGTCATTTTTGGATGGTTTCTATTATGTAAGCCTCACAAAGTGACTTCAGACCTGAACTGGTCCCTAAAAAGTGGGTTTTTGAAAATTTCTGAAAATTTCAAGATTTGCTTCTAAACTTCTAAGCCTTGTAACGTCCCCAAAAAATAAAATGGCATTCCCAAAATGATCGATACATGAAGTAGACATATGGGGAATGTAAATCAATAACTTTTTTGGGCGGTATTACTATCTATTATAGAAGTAGAGAAATTGAAACTTGGAAAATTGCTAATTTTTCCAAATTTTTGGTAAATTTGATATTTTTTTTATAAATAAAAATGAAATTTTTCGACTTAATTTTACCAGTGTCATGAAGTACAATATGTGACGAAAAAACAATCTCAAAATGGCCTGGATAAGTAAAAGCGTTTTAAAGTTATCACCACATAAAGTGACACCGGTCAGATTTGCAAAAAATGGCCAAGTCCTTTAGGTGAAATAGGGCTGAGTCCTTAAAGGGTTAAAGTAACACGCCAAGCATTCTACCATTTACAGCACAAGCTGGCATTAATGTACAAAATAAAAAAAATTCTCCACTTGATTTTTTAAGCTTTTTATTGCTGAGGAACTTTTACAGGACCTTGTGCATCAGACAAATACATGCCCAGCAATATTTGGCAGACAGACCAAATTCATCTTACTCAAAACCCAAATTTTGGAAGCAAACTAATGTGCCAGAAATTAAAAGATTCCTTGCCCTAACATTCAACATGGGAATCGCCAAAAAAGCTGAGCTGACAACCTACTGGTCCAGACATCCCATACATCATATGCCAGTTTTTACATCTGTGATGGTCACGTTACCAAATTTTGTTGAGATTTTAACTCCCTTCGCAGTCCAATCCAACTGGGCAAGACAGACTGTATAAACTGAGGCCCCTTGTCTCATACCTTAATGGAAAATTAAATGAAACGTATACCCCAAGATTAAACGTGCTAGATACCGTGTCAAGATGTATAAGTTATGCAAAAGTGGAATCGGCTACACTTATACATTTAGGGTGTAGGAAGGATATAAGAGCCAGTTGGACCCGCTGATTACCCATCCTATATGGGCATGAATGGAATTTTTTTTTGAATTGTCTAATAAATCGACTACTAAGACAAGGCTCTCATCAGTATGTGGACAACTACTCTACATGTGTTTCACTGTTCAGACACTTGTATGAGAGGGGTATCGTGTCCTGTGGGACAATTAGAAGGAATAAGAAGGGCTTCCCACAGTCACTGTCTAGCTCAGAATTGCTGGATGTGACATACAGAGATAAGAAGGATGTTTTATTACGCTGCACAATCCATGACAATTGCGTAGTCCTAGTACGTCGTAGTTGTAGACACGCCTTTTTTTTCATGACAATTTACATTGCTCATATCTAGGGGTTACGGCGACCATCCAGCAGCAGTGGTTGTGCTTGTACACTATAGAAAAAAGCATCGACCTATGTGTGCTGCTTTTCCTGTAGTGTGCAAGAACAGCCACCGCTGATGGATTGCAGGGTGGTTGTAACCCCTAGAACAAGCAGTGTATAATGTGATGGGCAAAAGAATCAAGCCAACAAGGGAGGCAATATGGACAATCACAATACATTAGTAAGTGCCTTGTAGTAATTTGCTGAAGTGAGGCAACCCCTAGCTGAACCCGGACATACCCATAATTTTACCCGGGCAGCCCTAGGGTTGGGCGATATCAAAAATATTGCCACGATAACGATATTAAGAAATTTATCGCGATAACGATATATATCACGATAAATGCCCATTTAGAAGAAAAGAACACTTGGAGACCTTATACTGTATGGGGGCAGCGCAAGGAGACGTTATACTGTATGGGGGCAGCGCAAGGAGACGTTATACTGTATGGGGGCAGCGCAAGGAGACGTTATACTGTATGGGGGCAGCGCAAGGAGACGTTATACTGTATGGGGGCAGCGCAAGGAGACGTTATACTGTATGGGGGCAGCTCAAGGAGACGTTATACTGTATGGGGGCAGCGAAGGAGACGTTATACTGTATGGGGGCAGCCACAAGGAGACGTTATACTGTATGGGGGCAGCGCAAGGAGACGTTATACTGTATGGGGGCAGCCACAAGGAGACATTATACTGTATGGGGGCAGCGCAAGGAGACGTTATACTGTATGGGGGCAGCGCAAGGAGACGTTATACTGTATGGGGGCAGCCACAAGGAGACGTTATACTGTATGGGGGCAGCACAAGGAGACGTTATACTGTATGGGGGCAGTGCAAGGAGACGTTATACTGTATGGGGGCAGTGCAAGGAGACGTTATACTGTAAGGGGCACAGGGCCAGCCGCAAGGAGACGTTATACTGTATGATGCACTGTTATGGGGGCACTGTGGCTGACGTACTGTTATGGGGGCAGCTGCAGGCTGACGTACTGTTATGGGGGCAGCTGTGGCTGACGCTAACTGTTATGGGGAGGGCACTGTGGCTGACGCACTGTTATGGGGGCACCTGTGGCTGACGCACTGTTATGGGGGCACCGTGGCTGACGCACTGTTATGGGGGCACCTGTGGCTGACGCACTGTTATGGGAGGGCACCGTGGCTGACGACTGTTATGGGGGCACCGTGGCTGACGACTGTTATGGGGGCACTGTGGCTGACGCACTGTTATGGGGGCACTGTGGCTGACGCACTGTTATGGGGGCACTGTGGCTGACGCACTGTTATGGGGGCACCGTGGCTGACGCACTGTTATGGGGGCACCTGTGGCTGACGACTGTTATGGGGGCACTCGTGGCTGACGACTGTTATGGGGGCACCTGTGGCTGACGCACTGTTATGGGGGCACTGTGGCTGACGACTGTTATGGGGGCACTGTGGCTGACGCACTGTTATGGGGGCACCTGTGGCTGACGACTGTTATGGGGGCACTGTGGCTGACGACTGTTATGGGGGGCACTGTGGCTGACGCACTGTTATGGGGGCACTGTGGCTGACGCACAGTTATGGGGGCACTGTGACTGACGCACTGTTATGGGGCACTGTGGCTGACACATATAGCATCTTATGCTATATATGTGTCATCCACAGATCCCCATAACAATGTCAGCCACAGTGCCCCCAACACTGTAATGTCTTTAGAAGTAGCCCGACCTGATTAACTATTGCTGCGCAGGCTCCCGGGCAGCTCTCTGTTCCTCCATGTGCCGTCTGCTCCTTCATTCATAAAGTGGGCGGAGCATGGAGGAACAGAGATTAACTACATAAATACTGGATAAGAGCTGCGGGGCCGGTGCAGTGTTACTCTGCAGTAATACACCGCCCCGCAGCTCTGATCCAGTATTTATGTAGTTAATCTCTGTAGAAGTAGTCGGACCTAATAACTATTGTGGCGCAGGCTCTCGGGCAGCTCTCTGCTCCTCCATGCTCCGCCCACTTTATGAATGAAGGGGCAGACGGCGCATGGAGGAACAGAGCGCTGCCCGGGAGCCTGCGCCACAATAGTTATTAAGGTCGGGCTACTTACTACCTGCCCGGCGCCCGGCACTACATGTCCCGGGCGCCAGGAATTCGGCCCTGACATGGATGTTTTAGGAGCGGTCGGCACACGTGCGACCGCTCCTATGACGTCATTAAATACCGCGGTTATTAGGAAACTGTGATATCGCCATATCGCAGTTTCTTAATACCGCGGTATATCACAGCCACCGGTATATTGCCCAACCCTAGGCAGCCCACCCCCACCCTGGACATGAGAATCGCAGCAGTTCATGCACCGATGCTCTCTTGCCTTGCGCAAGATCGCGCAGGGCAAGGGCTCTTTTATTTACTATAACACACAGCCGGGCGGAAGCTTCCACCCAGCAGTGTGTTCGGTGACGTTATCGGCTCTGATGGGTGGGCTTTAGCGCTACCCTAGCTGTTTTAGAGGCTAGGGCAGCACTAAAGCCCGCCCATCAGTGCCAGTGACATCACTGGGCTCGCTGCTGTGCGGAAGCCTCCGCCTGGCAGTCCGAAGGAGAGCCCGATTCGTCACCGGAACTCCACAAAATGCCTTTGCCCAGCGCGATTCAGCGCAAGGCAAAAAGGGCATCGGAGCATGAAGTGCTCTGATGTTCTTGTTAGGGGGGCTGCCTGGGTGAAATTCTGGGTATGCCTGGGTTCAGCTCTGAACCTGGACAACCCCTTTAAGCCTGTGTTTAAAATGTGAGTTAACATGTTTTCATTTAAAATTGCAGGGCCTACGTTTTGAAGTGGTTCCATCTTGGTTCAAAGAGACCCTTGACAAGTCCCAGTTTTCTGCTCCATATGAATATGCTGTTGAAACTGCTAAACAAAAGGCACTGGAGGTTGCGAGGAGAATGCATGTGGTCAGTTAAAATTTTTCCTTTCATGTAGTTTTTGATTTACTGGCTTACTAGTTGTTTAGACCACACCTGGAATTCAAAAGCGTACTTCCAGGTGATCTTGGTGATGATGGTAGCAAAGGAAGAAATTTATTGAAACAAGTGCAGGGAAAAGTGTCAGGTTCTTTAATCTCTCGAGGACCTGGCAGTTTTCAATTTTTGCAATTTTGTTTTTTATTCCCTGACTTCCCAAAGCCATAACACTTTTTTTTATTTTTTCATTCACATAGCTGTATGAGGGCTTGTTTTTCGGGGGAACAAGTTATACTTTCTAATGACAACAATTTAATATTACATACAATGTAGTGGGGAGACGGAAAATAATTCCAAATGGGGTGGAATTGGAAAAATAAAGCCATTCCACTACAGTTTTATGGGTTTTGTTTTTATGGTGTTTCCTATGCGGTAAAACTGACCTGTTACTTTCATTTTCAGTGTCAGTACGATTACAACGATACCACATTTGGATAGTTTTTCTTGTGTTTTAATACTGAAAAAAAAGAAAGTTTGTAAAAAAAAAAAAATTATTGCCATAGTCTAACCCCTATAACTTTTTTTTTATATATTTATCTCTATGAAGCTTTCTGTGGTCATTCTTTACTTTGGGATGTGTGTGATTTTTTGATCACCTTTTATTCAATATTTTGTGGAGGTGAAGTGACAAAAAAATGGCGATTCAGCTATAAATATTTTTATATTTTATTAGTACAGAAGTTTTCAGGCGTAGCGATGCCTATGATTTTTTTTTATTAACTTTATTTTTATTTTGGGGAAACAGAAGTGAACTTTTATATTTTTATATTTTATAAACTTTTATATTTATTTTTATTTTTATATCACCCAGGTGACTATAACAAGCAATATTTAGTTTGCCAATTCTTTTCTATGATGGATCTTTCTCCTTTTGGCCTCTTTCACACTTGCGTTCTGAGGATCCGGCAGGCACTTCCGTCCCGCCGGATCCGTCAGAACGCAAGTCGCCTGAAAGCATTAGAAGACTGATCAGGATCCTGATCAGTCTTCAAAATGCTTTCAGGTTACTATGGCAGCCAGGACGCCATTAAAGTCCTGGTTGCCATAGTAGTAGTGGGGAGCGGTATACTTACAGTCCGTGCGCTCCGGGCGCTCAGAATGACGTCAGAGCGCTCATGCACATGGATCACGTGATCCATGCGATCATGTGATCCATGCGTGTAGAGCGCCCTGACGTCACTCTGGAGCGCCCCGGGAGCCGCACGGATGGTAAGTATACTGCTCCCCTGCTCCCCACTACACTTTACCATGGCAACCAGGACTTTAGCGCCCTGGCTGCCATGGTAACCATTGAGAAAGCTAAACGTCGGATCCGGCGATGCGCCGAACGACGTTTAGCTAAGGTCGGATCCGGATTAATGCCTTTCAATGGGCATTAATTCCGATCCGCCTTGCGGCAGTGTTCGGATTTTTGGACGGAGCAAAATCGCAGCATGCTGCGGTATTTGCTGCGTCCAAAAAACGTTCCGGTCCTGAACTGAAGACCTCCTGATGCATCCTGAACGGATTTCTCTCCATTCAGAATGCATGGGGATGATCCTGATCAGGATTTTTCCGGCATAGAGCGCCGAGGACGGAACTCTATGCCGGAAAACAAAAACGCCAGTGTGAAAGGACCCTAAGAGATTCATTATCATCCAATACAATGCTGCCACCTGCAGGCCTGTATTGGAATATACCAGCAAAAGATAGAGCATGTCCTATTCTTGTCCGCAGGCTGCGGACAAGAATCGGCATCTCTATGGGGAGTGCAGGCATGGTGTGTTGCAGATCCGCATGTTTTCGGATCCGCAACACACTACGGACGTCTGAATGGGGCCTAAAGCTTCCCTGATCTCAGCGAGGAGGCTGTTATGAGCATTAGACCACTTGGCTCACACATTTTCATTGCTCAGATGCAGTGATCTCATTTGACCACAGCATATGGGGGGTTAAATTTCTGCGATCGGCTTTAAGGTCAGTTGCAGGCCTTAGCCCCGGGCCTCTACCATTTGAAACAGCAGAAACCCGACTGTTATAGCACGAGTGGGTGCCCTCTCTATAGTGATCCACCACACACTTCTTTTTATGTGATGCTTTAATACATAATGTGCAGTTTTACGTTTATACATGTATTAAAGCGTCACATAAAAAGAATTTCCGGTCTGCGGTGGATTTCTCCTTTGAAATAGATTGACATACGTCTTCTACGAGCACCCACCACTAAGGGTGTGCAGATCTCATCCTTTTCCAATCTCTATAGTAATGACTTCTGTTGTACATGTATGACGGAGGTTGTCAAGGGATACATTTTTATGGCAATGCTGTGAAAGTCTTGTTTGTTGCATCCCTTTACCTGGATGCTTACATAAAGAGCTTATCTAGCCTTATAAAATTAATGGGCTATCTTTAGACATTTTGGGGTCTGCCCCTTGGCACACCTGTTGATCAGCTGTTTGAAGGACCAGTGGCAATCGGACCTGCAGGGCTTCAACTCCCGGCATCCCTGCTGATTAGTAGAATGAAGATGCCGCAGCGCTCTTAGACCTCTTCCTGGGCCAAATAACATCACTTTCAGCAGTCACATGGCCTAGGTGCACATCAGTGCCATTCAAGTGAACGGGGCTGGAGCTGCAATCCCAAGCACGTCGGGTAAGCTGTGAGGAGGGCACAGCCCTCTCCGGAGCTCTGGTGAACGCCATGGCTTCCTCAAACAGCTGATTGGTGGGAGTCCCCGAGGCCGGACCTCTGCTGATCTCATATTGATGACTTGAGGATAGACCATCAGTATGAAAAGCAGAAAAGCCTTTAAGCATAGGCCATACGTTTTAAAAAGCTGCATGACAGTTGAAATTCTCCCAGACTACAGTGGAGAAGCTCTTCACTTCCAGCCTCGTTATGCAGCTAAATCTAGGTTCAAATCACCTTAGTTGGGACCACATAAAAGATTTCACGTAATGTATGCCTGGCAGTGGTATGTGTCTGCCATTGAAGCCATTGAAAAAAAAGACAAGATACAGTATTTTTAGTTGTATCAAAAAGTCTAGTTGACTACACTTTTCACCACAGTTGAGGCAAAGGTGCAGGCTTGTTGGCTATATACTCTAGGAAAAGTTCCCAGAGTACATGTCCAATATAGAGGCAAAATGTGGTGGGAACTTAGTATAACAAGGAGTCATCTCCTATGGGTATGGCAGAAATTGCATATTTACTGGCAAATGCAGGGACTTAAAGTGTGTAATAAACTTACTCTATGAATCCTTTTAACCACTCAAGGACCCGCACCGTACGGCACAACCGGACGTAACTGAAGGACCAGTGCCATAAATGTATGGCGCAAGGTCCGCAGGGCTCTGGGGAATGGTTGGGGGGTGTATGTGTGTGTGTGTGTATATATATATATATATATATATATATATATATATATATATATATATATATATTAGGGCTGCACGATATGGGAATTTTGTGCGAGTGCGATTAGGGCCCTAAAAATTGCGATAACGATATGCGATGCGATATTTTAAGGGAATTGTGCTAGAGGTCTATCTGCTTGGATTTTCAAGGTAAAAGCGCACACAGATGACTGATAATGTGAAATGTAGTTATGCTGAACTCAAGAACTGAAAAATAAAATACATATTTGCATTACTGCAAAAGTGCAAAATACAGAACTTGCCATTTTCTTAATACGCTGCACAGAACAGATAAATAAAATAGATAGAAGAACATGTGTTCATTAAAATAACGACTTTCCTCCAGCCCCCCTCCCCGCACTGTAACTGATGTATCGCTGGCCGCGCTGTGCAGCATAGCGGCCGGAGATACAGTGTCAGTGTCACGTAGAAAGTCAACCATCGCTTTATAAGATGCACTGCCATTCCCCCCACTTTTGGGGGAAAAAGTGTGTCTTATAAGCGAAAAATACAGTAATATAATTGCAGCATTTTTGGGTCAGCAAATTGCGATTGCGATATGGCGATTAATTGCGATAACGATTGCTTCGCGATATATTGTGCAGGCCTATATATATATATATATATATATATATATATATATATATATATATATATATAATTTCTGTTAGTGTCAATTTAGAATTTTGCAACCACTGAGCACCGATCAGTAGTGTCCATTATGGATTGCGTCTGCTCAGTTTGCACTGAAAGTTGTTTTTTTTTTTTTTTTTTTTTGTGCATCAAAGACTTTTTTTGTGCAGAAGACTTCTTTTTTTTTTTTTTGTTACAATTTTTTTTCTTCTAAATTTGATTTCAAATTTATTACAAGCCCCTTCACGTGTGAAAACACAACATACACGCCCCTCACACTAAATAAAGGTTTACACATTTTAGGGTATTTTTACACTCGCGTTTTGGATTCCGTTTGTGAGATCCGTTTCAGGGCTCTCACAAACGGTCCAAAACGGATCAGTTCAGCCCCAATGCATTCTGAATGGATAAGGATCCGTTCAGAATGCATCAGTTCGGCTCCGTTCCGCTTCTATTCTGTTTCGGAGGCGGACACCAAAATGCAGCATGCAGCATTTTGGTGTCTGTCTGAAGAGGCGGAGCCTAACGGATCCGTTTTTTCTTACAATGTAAGTCAATGGTGATAGATCCGTTTTCAATGACACAATACGATGCATTTTAAAACGGATCCGTTCCCCATTGACTTTCAGTGTAATTCAAAACGGATCCGTTTTGGACTTTGCATTAGTTAAAAGAAAAATGACAAACGGTCCGTTCTGAACGGATACAAACGTTTGCATTATAGGTGCGGATCTGTCTGTGCAAATAAACAGCCGGATCCGCACCAACGCAAGTGTGCAAGTACCCTTACACGTCACACCCCAATAAAATAAAAATGTCCCATTCATCCCAATGAGTATACTCAGCTGAAGAGGCATACGCCATCCTTGCATCCGATACTGAGTCTGCCAGTGAGGGAGAAGAGGATGCCACATTCCTCTACTCCTCTACCCCATCTGGTGATGAGGGACCCTCTAGAAGCAGCCGAGGCAGTCCCCCAGAGTGAACCCTTATGGACCCCACCTCCTGAGAATTATCAGCCCCAAATTCCGGATTTTGAGGGCAGCTCTAGAATACAGATAGACTGTGTGGGCTTCACTGAACTAGATTTTTCATAATCTTTTTTTGAAGACTTTGTAAATGTAATGGTGGCCCAAACCAATTTATACGCCCAACAATTCATTGCTCAGAACCCTGCATCGCCATATGCAGGACCCCTTACTTGGACCCCAGTAAGTGCAGCAGAGATGATTAAGTTTTGGGGACTTGTGCTGCATATGGGCATTGTAAAACAAAAACCAAACGTTGGGCAGTCTTGGAGTTCGGAAATTTTCTACCAGACTCCAATTTAGGGTTGGGCAATATACCGGTGGCTGTGATATACCGCGGTATTAAGAAACTGCGATATGGCGATATCACAGTTTCCTAATAACCGCGGTATTTAATGACGTCATAGGAGCGGTCGCACGTGTGCCGACCGCTCCTAAAACATCCATGTCAGGGCCGAATTCCTGGCGCCCGGGACATGTAGTGCCGGGCAGGCAGTAGTAGCCCGACCTTAATAACTATTGTGGCGCAGGCTCCCGGGCAGCGCTCTGTTCCTCCATGCGCCGTCTGCCCCTTCATTCATAAAGTGGGCGGAGCATGGAGGAGCAGAGAGCTGCCCGGGAGCCTGCGCCACAATAGTTATTGAGGTCCGACTACTTCTACAGAGATTAACTACATAAATACTGGATCAGAGCTGCGGGGCCGGTGTATTACTGCAGAGTAACACTGCACCGGCCCGCAGCTCTTATCCAGTATTTATGTAGTTAATCTCTTTAAAGTAGCCGGACCTTAATAACTATTGTGGTGCAGGCTCCCGGGCAGCTCTCTGCTCCTCCATGCGCCGTCTGCCCCTTCATTCATAAAGTGGGCGGAGCATGGAGGAACAGAGATTAACTACATAAATGCTGGATCAGAGCTGCGGGGCCGGTGTATTACTGCAGAGTAACACTGCACCGGCCCGCAGCTCTTATCCAGTATTTATGTAGTTAATCTCTGTTCCTCCATGCTCCGCCCACTTTATGAATGAAGAGCAGGCAGCATGGAGGAACAGAGAGCTGCCCGGGAGCCTGCGCAACAATAGTTAATCAGGTCGGGCTACTTCTAAAGACATTACAGTGTTGGGGGTCTGTGGCTGACATTGTTATGGGGGATCTGTGGATGACACATATATAGCATAAGATGCTATATATGTGTCAGCCACAGTGCCCCCATAACAGTGCGTCAGCCACAGTGCCCCCATAACAGTGCGTCAGCCACAGTGCCCCCCATAACAGTGCGTCAGCCACAGTGCCCCCCATAACAGTGCGTCAGCCACAGTGCCCCCATAACAGTGCGTCAGCCACAGTGCCCCCATAACAGTCGTCAGCCACAGTGCCCCCATAACAGTGCGTCAGCCACAGTGCCCCCCATAACAGTGCGTCAGCCACAGGTGCCCCCATAACAGTGCGTCAGCCACGGTGCCCCCCATAACAGTGCGTCAGCCACAGTGCCCCCCATAACAGTGCGTCAGCCACAGTGCCCCCATAACAGTGCGTCAGCCACAGGTGCCCTCCCATAACAGTGCGTCAGCCACAGTGCCCCCCATAACAGTGCGTCAGCCACAGTGCCCCCATAACAGTGCATCATACAGTATAACGTCTCCTTGCGGCTGCCCTGTGCCCCTTACAGTATAACGTCTCCTTGCGCTGCCCCATACAGTATAACGTCTCCTTGCGCTGCCCCCATACAGTATAACGTCTCCTTGCGCTGCCCCCATACAGTATAACGTCTCCTTGCGCTGCCCCCATACAGTATAACGTCTCCTTGCGCTGCCCCATACAGTATAACGTCTCCTTGCGCTGCCCCCATACAGTATAACGTCTCCTTGAGCTGCCCCATACAGTATAACGTCTCCTTGCGCTGCCCCCATACAGTATAACGTCTCCTTGCGCTGCCCCCATACAGTATAACGTCTCCTTGCGCTGCCCCATACAGTATAACGTCTCCTTGCGCTGCCCCATACAGTATAACGTCTCCTTGCGCTGCCCCCATACAGTATAACGTCTCCTTGCGCTGCCCCATACAGTATAACGTCTCCTTGCGCTGCCCCCATACAGTATAATGTCTCCTTGCGCTGCCCCCATACAGTATAACGTCTCCTTGCGCTGCCCCCATACAGTATAACGTCTCCTTGCGCTGCCCCCATACAGTATAACGTCTCCTTGCGCTGCCCCCATACAGTATAACGTCTCCTTGCGCTGCCCCCATACAGTATAATGTCTCCAAGTGTTTTTTTCTTCTAAATGGGCATTTATCGTGATATATATCGTTATCGCGATAAATTTCTTAATATCGTTATCGTGGCAATATTTTTGATATCGCCCAACCCTACTCCAATTTACAGTTAACACCATGACCCGGAAGTGATTTGAGTCAATTAGGAAATTCCTGCACTACATTGACAATTCACAGTGCCCAACCCAAAATGACCCAACATTTGACCGTCTGTTCAAAGTTAGGCCTGTCATTCAACCACCAAGTTTGCTGTGGTGTACACCCCTGATAAAAATGTCTGTGTAGATGAGTCCCTATTACTCTTCAAAGGGAGGATTAGATTCAGCTAGTACCTGCCTAGCAAACGGGCAAGGTATGGAATAAAGATTTACAAACTTTGTGAGAGTAGCTCCAGGTACACCCACAAGTTCCGCATTTACGAAGGGAAAGATTCCCAGATAGAACCCCCAGAATGCCCCCCCATCCTAGGAGTTAGGCTACTTTCACACTACCGTTTTTTACAATAATACACTTGCATGCATCAATCATGAACGGATCCGGTTGTATTATGTCTTCTCT
The DNA here is from genome assembly GCA_033119425.1 of Bufotes viridis. NCBI lineage: Eukaryota > Metazoa > Chordata > Amphibia > Anura > Bufonidae > Bufotes > Bufotes viridis. Next base: position 116,511,202 of record CM065591.1, on the reverse strand, counting down.
AGCCATGATGGATCTGTCTTGAACACCATTGAAAGTCAATGGGTGACTGATCTGTTTTCTATTGTGTCAAAGAAAGCTTATCTGTCCCTATTGACTTACCTTGTGTGCCAGGACGGATCCATTTGGCTCCGCTTCATCAGACGGACAGCAAAACGCTGAATGGAGGCAAACTGATGCATTCTGGACCGCTTTTGAGAGCCCTGAACGGATCTTATAAACGGAAAGCCAAAACGCCAGTGTGAAAGTAGACTTAGTGGGAAGATCGTGTGGGACTTACTGCATCCACTGCTGGATAAGGGTTACCACCTCTATGTGGATAACTATTATACCAGCATACCCCTATTCACGTCCCTAACTGCCAAAGGTACTGTGGCTTGTGGCACAGTGCGCAAGAATCAGAGAGGCCTCCCTAGATCCCTGTTAGGGCAACCACTGAGAATGGGTGAAAGTAGAGCTCTCCTCCGTGAGAACATGCTGGTGGTTAAGTACAAGAGGGACGTCCTTGTACTGACCACCATTCACACTTACGCCAGCTCCCCTGCTCCTGTATGAGGTACCACAAACACTACACCCGAACCAGTTTGTATCCTGAGACACTGTTTGCTGAAAAGTACCCTTTCTACCACTTAAAATGTTTGTACGGTGGTGCTCTTTCCAAAATGGGGTCACTTCTTGGGGTTTTTACATTTCTGGGGACCTCATGAAATTTTTTAATGCAGAATGGCACCTAAAATCCATATCTGCCAATTCAGGCCAGCCAAATTCGCATTGGCTGTTTGCCTGCTGTGCGCCCATACAGCAGCCTACAAGCACATATGGGGTGTTACCTGAATGGGGAGAAAATGGAGAACACATGCTGGGGTGCATTTTCTCCTTTAACCCCTTGTGGGAAAAAAATTGAGGTCTCCTAGTAATTATTTTAATTTTTTTCCAGAAATGTGTGCTTTTGAAATCCTTTAACAAGTGTTTCTGCCTTCTGTGAGACAACTGTTTGCTGAAAAGTACCATTTCTACTACTTAAAATGTTTTTCCAAAATGGGGTCACTTATTGGAGTTTTTAATTTCTGGGGACCGTAGGAAGTTTTTAATGCGACATGGCACCCAAAATCCATGTCTGTTTATTCAAGTCTGCAAAAAACATATTTTGAACTGTGCCTCTAGAGCCCTGCTGTGTGCCCACACAGCAGGCTACAAGCACATATGCAGTGTTTCCTGAATGGGGAGAAAATGGGGAACACACACTGAGGTGCATTTTCTCCTCTAACCCCTTGTGAAAAAAAATTGGGGACTCCTAGTAATTTTTTTTTCACAAATGTGTGCTTTGAAATACTTTAAAAAGGGTTTCTGCCTTCCGTGAGACACCTGTGTGCTGAAAAGTACCCTTTCTACCACTTAAAGTGTTTGTACAGGGGTGCTCTTTTCAAAATGGGGTCACTTTTTGGGGTTTTTAATTTCTGGGGACTTCCAGGAATCTTTTAAATGCGAAATGGCACCAAAAATCAATGTCTGCCAATTCAGGTCAGCAAAATCCATATTTTGCTGTTTGACTCTAGAGCCCTGCTGTGCGCCCATACATCATTTTTTTTAGCACCTATGGGGAACAAAATATGGGGTGCATTTTGTCTTGTTACCCTTTTGGAAAGTGAAAAATGTAAGTGTAAAGCAACTTTTTTGTTGCAATTTCTTATATTCAAGTTTTTTTAAGTGTTTCCTAATTGTGTGAAACGCCTAATTCTGTAATACATCAGTTTTTGAGCACACATGGGAGTGTTTCTGTAAACTCCAAATTCAGGGTAATAGATTTTGAGTTTTGTTTGGCTGTTAACCCTTGATGTGTTGCAGAAAAAATTGATTAGAATATCTGCTAAAAAAAAAGTAAAATTTTGAAATTTCATTACCATTTTAATTCTCGCGGGGTACCTAAAGGGTTAACAAAGTTTGTAAAATCAGTTTTGAATAGCTTGAGTGGTGTAGTTTCTATAATGGGGTGATTTATGGGTGGTTTCTAATATGTAAGCCCCAGAAAGTGACTTCATAACTGAACTGGTCCTGAAAAAATTGGGTTTTGTAAATTTTCCTAAAAATTTTAAGATTTGCTTCTAAACTTCTAGACTAAGCCTTCTAACGTCCCCAAAAAATGAAATGTCATTTTTAAAATGATCCAAACATGAAGTAAACATATGAGAAATGTAAAGTAATAAATATTTTTTGCGGCATTACTATCTATTATAAAGGTTTGGAAATTTGCTAATTTTTCCAAATTTTTGGTAAATTTTGTATTTTTTTATAAATAAAAAATTAATTTTTTGACTCAGTTTTACCACTGTCATGAAGTACAATATGTGACGAGAAAACAATCTCAGAACGGCTTGGATAAGTAAAAGCGTTTTGAAGTTATCACCACAAAAAGTGACACATGATTTGCTAAAAATGGCCTGGTCCTTAAGGTGAAAAATGGCTGGGTCCTGAAGGGGTTAAAGAACACGCCAGCAGGATCAACTTTATTAAACCAGGCATACTGCAGGCTAGGGTTGAACCTGCTGGTGGAAATGGCTCTTTACTTGTGAAAATTGGTTGTGGCATTCATGAGAAAAAAGGCTTTTTATTCTCTATGCAGATAAGGATTCAGTGCACCAAGTGACGTGGCTTAGCCCATGAGTACACCTCAGGTCCTTAGCTTTCCAGTGTGGGTGACACCCCTTGGGGCAGTAAACCCTAATTTGTATAAAAAATACAAGTTTTTTTTTTTCCTCGCTAACTCTGCAACCAATTTTCACAAGACGAGGATCATTTTAATCAGCAGGATCAGCCCTACTATGCAGTTTACCTGGTTTAATAGGGTTGGTTCTAATGACAGGTGCTCTTTAAATATTTAGTAATCTTTATGTGAGTTATCAATCAAAATTTTATAAGACATAAAGCCAACAATTGGGTTATTTACATTCATTTTAAAAGACGTCCGTTTTGACCATGCAACTGCTGACAACACTAGATAGTGGTTCGGAAGAGCAATACAATCATACCTTTTGTGGAGCTTCTTTCATAATCGGTAATGAGAATATAACTTCTGCCAGATTCTGCTCCTGCAAGTGCCAAGAAAGTGGAGTTTCCCTGTCAAGTGCTCTCTCCTCTCTGCATTGAGCTGCTTCATCGCCCCTCTGTTCTGAGTGACAACTATGGCATCCGACCAGAAGACCACTTCAGTTGTCATTTAGAGCAGAGCGAGGGGTTGTGAAGCAGCTCAATGCAGAAAGGAGACAGCAGTTCACAGTGATGGGCACTTACAGGAGCAGAATCTGGAAGAATAAAAGTTATACGAGGGGTGTTCAGTAAGTTATCTACCCCAGCATGTTCTGTCAGTGTTAGAGAGCTGAGCTTGACTGGACATGCAACACACACAGTAGCAGTTCAGTCTGATGAATGCACTGGAAGGGACAGGGTGGCAAGTGCAGTACTTTGCGGGTCTACAAAGAAAGTGAGGCATTTGGAGCTTTGTTCCGTGATTAAATTCCTTACAAAGGAAGAATAGAAGCCTAAAGAAATCCATGAAAGGGTGATTGCTGTATGTGGTGATGATGCATCTTCCTATTACCAAGTAAAGTGCTGGGCCAAGCAGTTTAAACGGGGTAGGGAACCACTTGGAGATGACCCCTGTCGAAGCATCTTCTGGAGGCCATGATTTTAGAAGAATATTGGGTCAAAATCAGTGTTACAGCTCATGAATTAGGCATTTCAGTTGGCACACTTTTCAGTATAATTCATGATGTTGTGATGATGTCAATGGTCAGTTCCCAGTGGGTGCCACAAATGTTGATCCCCGAGCTAAAAACTAGTCACCAGCAATTTAACGATGAGAAATTAGGCAAGCTTAGAGAAAATCCAGGAGACTTCTATTCTCAAATTATTACGGGTGATGAAACATGAGTCTACCACCATGATCCTGAGACCAAACAAGAGTCCATGCAATGGAACCACAAGGGTTAACCAACTCCAAAGGAATTTCGTGTGCAGCAGTCTTCTGGAAAGATCATGGCAACAGTTTTTTGGGATACAGAAGGAGTTTTATTACTAGAATTCATGCCACACAAGACAACAATTACTGGAGACATCTATGCTTCAGCAATGAAGGCAATAAGTGAGGCAATCAAGAGAAACGCCCTGGGAAGTTGTCGGCAGGTGTGTTGCTGCTTCACTACAATGTGCCATACCCCAATGAAGTGGAATCCACGTGTTAACAGGTCATGTGCTACCAACAACATGCAAACTGTATGGGAATCCGACAATCATTTACCCCCCCATACAGTTTGCACCGGCCTGTGTAAAACGCCCTTTAAACAAGTGCCAATCCACTTGTTATATCATAAATTGGTGCTCATTGGGAGCTGAAATTAGCCTGCGTTAACGGACTCTTACCCTGTTTGTAAAATAATTACTTTTATGTAACATATTTGCAAAGCTGCTTTTGGACTATGTCAATAGCTGCTTTGTTAAGATCTCTCTTCATTATTGAGAACTGAGCAGAATTTACAATAATTTAAGAATTTTTGCTTTTGTCTTTAGAAGCACCTAAAAACTCCTGATGTAGTCATTGGAGCAGACACAATAGTGGTAAGTAGGACAAAAGTAAGTGTAAACGTATTAATTACCATTTACTTATTAAGGGGATTCCCCGTGATCTTCCAGAAATATGTGCTTGGTATCATAGAGTGTACTATGTCTGTGGGTATCTCTCTGCGCTTTATCCTTCCTCCTCTCTCCATAGAAATTTAGAGGCAGCTTGTAATCTGATCCTTCAGTCACCTGGCTCGCCACTCATGTGATGGGGGATCTCAGCAAAGGGACATCCTCCAAACAATTTATTTTAGAATGTATTGTGATGTCTTGTGAAAACAGATAAGGGGGGGGAAGTTGTTCCGATAGAGTAGTACATAGAGGGGATAAGTATACATCTCTTACCTTTCAGTGTTGTGCTGAGATAGGCACAGCACTATTGAAGGTAATACAATGTAAATTAGTCCGTGTACGGCTTGTATAACGGTGTAAGTTTGGTGTGCCCTCAAAATAACTCAACACACCGCTATTAATGTCTAAACCGCTGGCAACAAAAGTGAGAACACACCTAAGTGAAAATGGCCAAATTGTGCCCAATTAGCCATTTTCTAGTTTTTGGATATTTTTTTCTATCCTCCGAATTGGTCATCGGTGCCAAATCGATGGGGCTCTGACACCCAGCACCCCCTTTGATCAGCTGTTTGCGGCACCCGCTGGAAACATGACAGTAGAGCCAGAGGTAGAAGACTCAGTCCATTCAGTTGAATGCCTCTCCTTTTATACATGGACACGGGACCCCATTATTTGCTGCCTGACTGCTGTATTCCTATGGATAGGGGATATGTTTGTATTTAGGGACAGCCTTTTTAATAAGACTGCTTTTTTAGCCTGCAGATTGCTGCTGACTGGTACTGCACATGGCTGCTGCTTTGAACTCTCTGGGATAAATGACATCCACCCCATACACCGCTTATATCCTTATTTCTCCTTCAACATCTTTAGCTGGAGGAGAGTTAGGAGATCTCCATACACCTTAGATAGTAAGCTGGTCCTGCACACCTAATGCGTTCTGTACACCTAATGTGTATGGCCAGCATTAGCCCCATGAACGCCAATATTAGTGACAAGTGCTTATTGTGTCAGAAAGCTCTGAGACTTTTGTTCCATTTGGTAAGGGTCCGTTCACACTTCCGCAAAATGGGTCCGCGTCCGTTCCGCAATTTTGCGGACAAGTAACAGCGTTTCTATCATAGTGCTGGCCTTGTGCGGTGTGTGCAAAATGCGCAACGCACATGGCCAGTGTCCGTGCTTTGTGGATCCGCAATTTGTGGACGTGTGCATGGACCCTTAGAGATATGCTCCTATGCTTAAAAAAAAGTTAAGCAACTTTGCAAATATCATGGCTCACGGATGACATTTGCATTTCTGTTTTGCTGATGCATTCACATTGCCTTAGCAGTGCAGGTTGTAACTGTTTTTTAATGTGTAGGCTCTGTGTTTTTTAAAATGTGTTTGTAATATAATTTATTAGGGAATTTATGTAAAGTTATTAGAAAGCAGCGCTCTAACAGAGCATGGCCAAGGAAGTTCAGCCGGCCTCCCCTCACCCTGTCCCAGCTTCTGGCTTCTTACCCCAGCCCTGCCTTCCTACTTGTCTACTATATATTAATATAAAAAAAAACAAGCTTCTAAGCCTGCCTCTCTTCTCCTTTCCCCAGCTGCTATCGCTCTACTCAGACCTGCCTTTCGACATGTCTAATAATTTTTACACGTTTCCCAGTGGATTTCATATGATACCTGTGCTGATCATTGGCAAGCTGTGTTTTGGTGTCCACCTCCAAAACAGAATAGAAGCGGAACGGAGCCGAACTGATGCATTCTGAACGGATCCTTATCCATTTAGAATGCATTGGGGCTTAACTGATCCGTTTTGGACCGTTTGTGAGAGCCCTGAAACGAATCTCACAAACGGAATCCAAAACGCCAGTGTGAAAGTAGCCTAAGATGGGAGTGCCGTAGCCAGTGATCAGTATTGGTGTCAGATGAAATATGTAAAGAATAGAGATGAGCGAACTTTAAAAAAAAGTTTGGCGTTCAGGTTGTGGTAATCGCCGCATCCCGTTATGGATTCCACTACCACGGACTATCCCGGCATATGGAATCCATAAGGGGCAGCTTCCACGAACCCGAACTGTTAAAAAGCCGAAGGACCTGGGGTGATGTCACCGTCATGTGATCAGTGCAGGGGGCGTGGCTCAGCACGGGATCAAATCGCCGAACTTTTTTTTAAAGTTTGCTCATCTCTAGTAAAGAAGCCTGCCTCTGTATCTTACAGTTTTCTGTTTTCAGCATATGGTAGACACTGAAGTTGGAATGTCCTTGGTTAGGCTCAATGTTGCTAAGGAACACTATACAGGCAGTTTTTTTTTTTTAATTTTTTTATAAAAGTTCCTTAATAGAGTATGTTACATAACTACATCAAGCAAATAACAATTACACGTCAACATCCTGGTGTATGCTTTAAACATATCTATGCTCCCCCTCTCGCCGACAGAAGACACTGTCACTTTGGTATACCTTTTATATGAGGGATAGCATAGTTGAGTACGGTACACTGTTCTGTCTGGAGGCATCCTACAAAAAACCCATGGTGCCCTATAGGTGACATATGAAACATGAGAGTCCATCGGTGACAAGTGTTTTATTGTACAGTGTGTCCTCTATACAAATGATATTACCAATCGGGCGGGCGGTCGTTGTAGACCGGAACGTCACTTCCATTCTGTTTTCTCCCTGCACAGATACATGTAGTATCTGATAATGACACTGTGCTCTTTTTACAGACTCTGGAAGGAGCAATCCTTGAGAAGCCGTTTGACAAACAAGATGCTTACAATATGCTATCAAGGTTGGAGGCTTTTCTAGTGAATAGCTCATTCAGTTTTGCTTTTAGTATTAAAATACCACACGCCATGCTGATAACAAATATGCAAACGATTTCCCCGGCGTTTTGTAAGTCTTTTGTACGCTCTCCGAATGACGTGGCAAAGGTAACGCTAACAATCCTTTCTCCAATACCTCATAGGTTGAGTGGTAAAGAACACAGCGTCTTTACAGGAGTTGTAATCGTGCATTGCAGAAGTAAAGAAGGTACGTTTGTCATTTAAGGAGTTGTGTCTTATGGATGCAGAACGTTTAAGCATTCGGTTCCAAACCTATTCAAGATTGACCCAGCATTTACACCTTATAGGGCGAGATGGTTAAAGGGCATCTGTCAGCAGATGTGTATCTAGGAAACTGTCTGACCTGTTACATGTGCGCTTAACCGCTGAAGGCATCTGTGTTGGTCCCAGGTTCATATGTGCCCGCATTGCTGAGAAAAATGATGTTTTAATATATGCAAATGAGCCTCTGGGAGCAATGGGGGCGTTGCTGTTACTCCTACAGGTTCTACAACTGCCACACCTCTGTACTTTGACAGGGCCAGGCGTTGTGATGTTTGCACTGCCTGGTCCTGTCAAGTTGCAGAGATTGGAGCCCCTAGGTGTAACGGCAACTCCCGTATTGCAACTAGAGGCTCATTTGCATATATTAACCCCTAAGGGATCGGCTCATTTTCACCCGAAGGACCAGGACATTTTTTGCAAATCTGACCAGTGTCACTTTATGTGTGAATGACTTTAAAACGCTTTTACTTATCCAGGCCGTTCTGAGATTGTCAGTTTTTTTCCGTCACATATTGTACTTCATGACACTGGTAAAATGGAGTAAAAAAATTTGTTTTTATTTATAAAAAATACCAAATTTACCAAAAATTTGAAAAATTAGCAAATTTCCATGTTTCAATTTCTCTACTTCTATAATGCGTAGTAATACCGCCCAAAAAAGTTTTACTTTACATTCCCCATATGTCTACTTTATGTATGGATCATTTTGGGAATGCCATTTTATTTTTTGGGGACGTTACAAGGCTTAGAAAAGACATTTTCAAAAACCCACTTTTTAGGGACCAGTTCAGGTCTGAGGTCACTTCGTAAGGAATACATAATAGAAACCACCCAAAAATGACCCCATCCTAGAAACTACACCCCTGAAGGTATTTAAAACTGATTTTACAAATGTTGTTAACCCTTTAGGTGTTCCACAAGAGTTAATGGCAAATGGAGATAAAATTACAGAATTTCGATATTTGGGAAAATTTTTCCATTTTAATTAATTTTTTCAAGTAACCAGGCAGTAGAAACTCCAAAAAAACTGACTCCATCTAAGAAGGTACACCCCTCAAGGTATTCAAAACTGATACAAAATTTTAATCCATTTTTTTCTAGTAACAAAGCAAGGGTTAACAGCCAAACAAAACTCAATATTTATTTCCCTGATTCTGTAGTTTGCAGAAACACCCCATATGTGGTCGTAAACTGCTGTATGGCCAAACTGCAGGGCACAGAAGGAAGGGAACGCCATATGGTTTTTGGAAGGCAGATTTTGCTGGACTGGTTTTTAGACACCATGTCCCATTTGAAGCCCCCCTGATGCACCCCTACAGTAGAAACTCCAAAAATGTGACCCCATTTTGGAAACTACCGGATAAGGTGGCAGTTTTGTTTGTATTATTTTAGGGTAAATATGATTTTTGGTTGATCTACATTACACTTTTTTTGAGGCAATTCCATCTCTATTTGCCAATAACGCTTGTGGAACACCTAAAGGGTTAACCACATTTGTAAAATCAGTTTTGAATACCTTGAGGGGTGTAGTTTCTTAGATGAAGTCACTTTTTTGGAGTTTCTACTCTAGGGGTGCATTGGGGGGGCATTAAATAGGACATAGTGTCAAAAACCAGTCCAGCAAAATCTGGCTTTCAAAACCATATGGCGTTCCCTTCCTTCTACGCCCTGCTGTTTGGCCATACAGCAGTTTACAACCACATATGGGGTGTTTCTGCAAACTACAGAATCAGGGCAGTAAATATTGAGTTTTGTTTGGCTGTTAACCCTTGCAAAAAAATAGCTGTTTTGGGACTTTTTTTATTTTTTGTTATTTACATCGTTGATCTGACAGGTTAGATCGTGAGCTATTTCTATAGAGCAGGTTTTTACGGACACGACAATACCAAATATGACTACTTTTGGGGGTTTTCTATTTCAGTTTTTCATAACAAAGCATTTAAAAAAAAAAAAGATTTTTTAGTATCTCCACATTCTGAAAGCCATATTTTTTTATTTTATTTTTTGGGCAACTGTCTTATGTAGGGGTTCATTTTTTGCGCGATTAGATGACGGTTCGATTGGCACTATCTTGGGGTGCATATGATATTTTGGTCGCTTGCTATTACACTTTTTGTGATGTAAGGTGACAAAAATGACTTTTGACACGGTATTTATATTTATTTTTGCTGTGTTCACCTGAGGGGTTAGGTCATGTGTTTTTTTTTTTTTATAGAGCAGGTTGTTATGGACGCGACGATACCTAGTGGCTCATTTTTTTGCGTAGATAAGATGACGGTTTGATTTGGCACTATCTTAAGGGTGCATGTGTGACATTTCTGGTCACTTGCTATTACACTTTTTGTGATGACAAATGGCTTTTGACACGGTATTTATATATATATTTTTTTTTGCTGTGTTCACCTGAGGGGTTAGGTCATGTGTTTTTTTTTTTTTATAGAGCAGGTTGTTATGGACGCGACGATACCTAATACGTATACTTTTTATATATTTATTTAAATTTTGCACAATAATATTTTTGAAACAAAAAAAATCATGTTTTAATGTCTCCATAGTCTGAGAGCCATATTTTTTATTTTATTTTTTTGGGCGATTGTCTTATGTAGGGTATCATTTTTTGCGGGATGAGATGAGATTGGCACTATTTTTGGGTGCATATAACTTTTTGATCGCTTGCTATTACAGTTTTTACATTGTTTTATTTATTGTTTTTTACGGTATTTACCTGAGGGGTTAGATTATGTGATATTTTTATAGAGCAGGTTTTTACGGACGCGGCAATACCAAATATGTATACTTTTTTATTTATTTATTTTACTTTTACACAATAACAGCATTTTAGAAAAAAAATGATGTTTTAATGTCTCCATAGTCTGAGAGCCATATTTTTTTTATTTTTTTTTAGGCGATTATCCTATGTAGGGGCTAATTTTCTGCGGTTTGATTGGTACTATTTTGGGAGGCATACGCCTCTTTGATCAGTTAGTATTACACTTTTTGTGATGTAAGGTGACAAAAATGGCTTTTTTTTACACAATTTTTTTTTCGGTATTTACTTGAGGGGTTAGGTCGTGTATATTTTTATAGAGCAGGTTTTTACGGACGCGGCGATACCTAATATGTGTAGTGTATTTAATTTTTAAAATTTTTATTCAGGGATATGTGTTTTTTTTATTTTTTTAACTTTTTTATTTTTTTAAACTGAGACCCACTTGGTTCTGATGTCTGTATAATACAGTACAGTACACTATATAGTATACTGTACTGTATTTTTTACTTTACACTTAGTCTAATCAGACTGCAGACTTCAGATCAGACTCTCCATCACCATGGCAAGCAGGACACCTCTGAATTGACACGTTTACCCTAAGTTCACACCTGAGCATTTTACAGGCGCGTTCAAACGCGCTGTAAGAGCTCAACATGAAAACCAATGCTTTCCTATGGCCCTCGGTTCTCATTTGAGCGTTTACAGCGTTTGAGCGCTGTAAAACCCAGCATAAACAAGTACTTGAGCTTTTTGTGGGGCGTTTGTCGCGCGATTTGTGATTGACACCACAGTAGATCAATCACAGGAGCCTTGGCGTCTGGCCCAGCAGCGTTCCTATTGCAGCAAAGCGCTGAAATACGCGCGACAAAAACGTTTCAAGACGTTTCAAGAACGCTCAGGTCTGAACCCAGGGTTAGGCATTTTTTAAGTCTCTGATCCCCGTGGTCACAGACTGCCTATAGCGCTGCAAACCGCAGCGATCGCCAGTAAGGGGGGTCACAGGACCTAGGCATTGTAACAAGGTACCTGCTGAATGAGTCCCCAACAGGTTAAAACACCATTTTTTTTCTCAGCGATGCGGGCATGTATGAACATGGGACTAGCACAGATATCTTCATGTTAAGCGCACATGCAGCAGGTCAGTCAGCTTCATAGGTACAAATCTGCTGACAGACGCCATTTAGAGGGAATCAGACAGTAGGTGTTTTTGCTGCCCTAACTAAAGGTATCACAAACTAGTGACAGATCCACCGGGTCACTTTCTTAATTGACCTGGCCCTTTTGATCTGTTCATTACATAGTGCGAGCTAATAAGCTCTGATTTTCATGAAAATCCAACTCTCACCACCTCCTGGGTGCTGATTGCTATGGGAAAAAAGTATATCTATGAGAGGCAGTGGGTGGGGAGAGCCAGGACCTCATGAAAATCTGGTCTCATTAGAAGATGCTGTGGGGGTCCAACATCCCGCACCCTACCGATCAGCTCTCTCGTCGCCTCGTGCTGAACTAGCGTTGAACAGAACAAGAAGCACAGCTCCATTCAAAGTGTAGTGGCCGTACCGTACTGCTGTGGCTTAGGTTCCCTTCACCTCAGTGGGAGCTAAACTGCAGTAACACAGCACGGCCACTACACTTTGAATGGAGCTGTGCTTCCTGTTCCGTTCAAAGCGCTAGTTCCAGCACTAGAGGCGCACGAGAACAGCTGATCGGTGGGGTGCAGGGTGTTGGACCCCCATCTATCACATATTAATCACCTGAGGATAAGTCATCAATATCAGGAGGCTGCCTACATGCTAATCAGCTGGTTATTGAGCGCTTGCTCCTACATCGGCTGCTCGATTACCCGGGCCAATTATTGGGAAAGAGCGTTTGTATCCCGAATAATTAACCTAAAATTGTGCAGTCTAAGAGGGCCTTAACTGAACATCTGGCAAATGTGAAACTGAGATACCAAGGTCAGGACATGCATTTACCCACATTCCTAAAGAATTCATGCCATTTCAATTCCCTAGTAAATGGATTGAGGTCTTTAACCGAAGTAAACGGATTAAACTGGGTAGTGGGTAAAAAAGACAAGCCTTTCCTTGGTAATTCCATTTCATGTCCATTCAAAGGTCTAAATGAGAGATTGATAATTTGTGAAGCATCATCCCTCATTTCCTCTGATCTGTTCCTATTCCTTCCTGTAATTGGTATGAGCCCCTTTAAGGTAGTGTACAGCGGGATGTAATGGTGGTCACTGGGTGTATGTGTTATGTTGGGGTGTCTATATGTATAACTCCCTATGCTGCCTGGACAAGTCATCTTCTGATACGTGTTAATGTTTCAGAAAACCATTTGGAAACTGATATCATTGATTTTCATGAAGAAACTAAAGTTAAGTTTGCAGACCTGTCGGAAGACCTCCTGTGGGAGTATATTGACAGTGGAGAACCAATGTAAGTCTACCTCATTGCAGGAGAGGAGAAGCAGTATGTGAATGTGGAAAAGAGCGTGGACAATAAAGATGTATTTTTGCTTGTGGTAAAATATATTGTATATTAACATTCACTTTTTATAGAGAACGTGTCGGCACGAGAGACCCCTTTACCTTAACCAGGACCTATAATGCCCCTCAAAGGCCCGGGCCCCTCACACAGATTGTATTTAGCCCGCGCCCCAGCACCCGCATCGCTTCTGTTGCCGCACGGCTGCTGTTACATCTCCATCGGGCAGATGAAAACATCCGGCATTGGGGGTAGTTTTGTGGGAAGCCAACAGCAGGTCGCGATGGGGACGAGCCTCCCTAATGTCACCTGCTATATCTATTAAACTTATGTATGTCGATTTCGGGCACCAATCGGACCACTATAAAGACACATAAAAAATGAATTGGTTCAAAATTTTGTATTCAAGATGTGACATTCAGTTTAAAGGGGTTATCCAAGACCTATAATGCCCGGACCCCCACTGCATCTCCCCGTTGCGCAGATAAAAACATTAGGGGGGGTGCCAATAGCAGGCCACAATGGGAACGAGCGTCCCTAACATTGCACGTGACACTAGGGAGGCTTGTCCTTGTCCCTGGATTTGATTGAGGTACAGGACTGGTTCTAGCTTTGTTAGGAAGGCATTTTCATTATTATATAATGTCTGATTTTCATTTTTTACATTAAACATGGGATAACCCCTTTACAGGGCTTATCGAATAATTACAGTAAAAAATAATAATCGGACATCATATACCATATTTTCCAGCGTATAAGACTACTTTCTAACACATGAAATTCTTCTCAGAAGTCCGGGGTTGTCGTACTTAAGAACCAGCCCTGTACCATGGATGCAGAGATCTTCTCATTCAGCCCAGGACTTGTGTCTTTTCTCAGGGGGCATGTCCTGTCTGCCCCAGCTCTCTCCCACAGCTCAGGGAGTGTTTCTTTTCTTAAGAGTTGGCATTTCTGCTGCAGCTATCTTCCTGTCACAGCAGTAGATAGGGCTGGTGACAGTTGAGAGATGTAACTGCATGTGTGGCCTCTCGGTATTACGCCGTGTTGCGGCCGGACCTCCAGCCCGCCCCCATTATAGTGAATGGGGCCAGAGCAGACTTCCGGCGGCACGCGTGCACTAGCGGCAGCACGGATCCGGCAGGCTGTTCGCCCGCCGGAGAAGGCTGCCGCTAATCTGAAAGTAGCCTAAAAAAGGCCTTACCGACAGAGACCAGAATAAAATCCCATTGAAAAATAGGATCAATATAAAGGAAGGAACATGAACCAGAACAGAGACATTAAATAATGTTATCTCCCTAATGCAGGGACAAAGCCGGAGGCTATGGCATTCAGTCTCTCGGAGGAATGCTGGTAGAAAGTGTGCATGGTGATTTCCTAAATGTGGTCGGATTTCCCTTGAATCACTTTTGTAGAAAACTGACTGAAATCTACTACCCTCCACCCAAACAAGCCATCCACAGAGTGAAGCATGACTCCATTCCTTACGTTGAGAGTTTTGAGAACCTCAGTGACGTAGAAAAAGATTGCACCTCTACCAGCAAGACCTGCGAGGCAAAGAAAGCGCTTCAAGAGGGTGTTTGTAAAGCAGGTGGCTCAGGATCCGCCGGGCTTCAGAATGGGATCGAAGAAAGGCCCGTCCACTGTGCTCAGCAACTGTCCAAAATTACCCAACTCCTTGATGGTTTTAAGGCATCTCAGGTAATGGGATTTTTACTATGCTGGGAGTTGTAGTTGCATAAACAGTGAGGAGCCACAAGGGCATCACTTCAGCAGGAGGCATTTATTATGTAGAGGAAGTTAATACAAGGCACTCCGTAATGTACTGTGATTCTCCATATTGCCTCCTTTGCTGGCTCGATTCATTTTTCCACCATATTATACCCTGCTCGTATCCAGGGGTTATGACCACCCTGTAGTGCAGCAGTGGTGGTCATGCTTGCACACTATAGGAAAGCATTCCGGCCTCTCTTGGTCGGGACCGCGGGAGAGCACACAGGCACGCATGTGCAGCAGCTCCCATCCTAGCCACTTTGTATCTGTGCTGCAGCAGTGGCCTTAACCCCCGGATACGAGCGGTGTATATTGTGATAAAAAAAAAGAAACAAGCTGTCAAAGGAGGCAATATGGAGAATCACAATACATTAGTAAGTGCCTTGTATTAATTTTGTCTGCATGATAAATGCCATTTGCTGAAGTGAGAGAATCCTTTAACACTTTATTATTATTATTATTATTATTATTATTTTTGGGGGATGGGTAAAAAAATGCAATAAGGCCACTTAGATTTTGCAGCATTCATTTTTTTGGCATAAATAATATTATAATTTGAATCATTGAGCCAGGACAATTACATCGATATCAAACACATATAGTTCTTTTACGTTTTACTACTTTTGCACAACAAAATGGTCGCATGTCAAGACCTACAATTTATTTATTTATTTTTTGTCTACGGCGCTGTGCGAGGGCTCGATTTTTGGCGTGCCGACATGTAGTTTTGATTGGTAACATTTTGGGGTACATAACGCTTTTTGATTTTTTTTTTTTTTTTTGGTAGCCAATAAGCAAAAAAAACTTTTTTTTAAAGCATTTACTGTATGGGATAAATTACATGATAATTGTGTAGTGCTGGTCGTGACGGACGCGGCAATACCAAGTGTAGGATGGGGGTTTTATTTTTGCAATTTTATCCATTGAAAATGTTTTTTTTGAATGGAAAAATATTTTTTCAATTTTATAAAACTTTAAAGGAGTTATGCGACCTAGTCTCATGTATTCCTCATGTACGCCCACTGTACTATTGATTAACGCAGTTTGTTAAATGTTTAGGTAAGCTTTAAGCTTTTTATCATGGTACAACTTGAATAGAAATCATTGGTAAGTTTCTGCTGCAGCAGCACAAAGGTATTTCCTTCGACTTCTCCACCAGGTCCGTTTCCCATTGGAGATACCAGTGGAAGCTATGCAATTCATACAGATTTTGTTGGTTGAATTATTGCAGTATAGTCCTGTAAACTAGATATACCAGTTATAACAACATCATATCTCTCCCCTCCTTACACAAAGCAAAGTGCACAACCAATCAAAAGTCCACATTACTAGGAATGTTTTTCTACAGAACATAATTCATGAGGTGAGCTGGTGGTGGCCTTTGACGTGTCCTTGTCCGATAGCGTTGAGACATCTTGCTACCAGATAAAGTTTGTGAATTATCTGCGGTATTCCTTGTTGGTATTGCTGGACCAGTTGTATCTGGCAGGCTTTCATCATCTACCTCATCTGTACTGGTTGTACCTGGATCAGAGCCACAAAGCTTCTTAAAGTGGGGCACATTTCTTGTAACCTGATGACCATGATGTTAAGCAGTAACCATGGTACCTTTTGACTTGTGTGACTTGAAAGGGTTCAGGATGGTATTGTGATGATTTGTCACAACCTTTAACAAGGACCAAATCTCTCGCTTCCATCTGGGACTGCGATAACTGCCCTTATGCGCATAGCTCCATCTTTTCTTTGGAGATGGAATCATGGAGAACAAATGGAATCTGGACAGAAACTACCGGGACGTTCAGGAGCTTGATGCGCAAAAGCCTGTTGAAAAGCGTAGTTGCTGGCGGCGTTCCTGTAGTGGAGTGTGCGTGGCTCTGTACTGTCTAATCAAAAAAAAAACACTTTTTGGCACACTGCTTATTTGCTAGGAGTCGGGTTCCTACCCCGTTTGGTATATGAAAAGATAACTCCAGCTTTATGCGTTTCAAGGTGCTTTTATTGGAGATGCGGCACGTGATAATGTGACGTTTCGGCCTAGATGGCCTTTATCAAACCAAAGCGCTGGTGAGTATGAGGTGTAGGAAGGCTGCGCTGTGAATAGAAAGAGAGTGAATCCAGCACGTTGTAAGAGGAGCGCTCCTCTTACAAACATGTGGATTCACGCTCTTTCTATTCATAACGCAGCCTTCCTACACCTCATACCCACCAGCGGCTTTTGTTTGATAAAGGCCATCTAGGCCGAAACGTCACATTATCACGTGCCGCATTTCCAATAAAAGCACCTTAAAACGCATAAAGCTGGAGTTATCTTCTGTACTGTCTAAGGAATCTGTATAACTCTTGTTGTAAATCCTTGCGTTCCAGAGTTTTGTTGACTGATTGCATGAACTGTTCCACCTCACCATTGGCCTGAGACTAGTAAGGAGTTATTTTTCTGTGGGTGAAGCCAAGATGCGTTACTTGACTACTGTAAGGCGAGCCACTATCAGTCTTTACTGTATACCATAAGCAGAGAAGATCTTGTCCAGTTTTGGTATAGCGCCTCTTGCAGAGGTTCTTGTAACCGGTTCAATGGCTGGAAACCTAGAAGAATGATCCATGACAACCAGTAAATAGGAATCATCTGGCAATTATAACTTTAATGATGGTGGCAGATTTTATCTTCGCATCTTCGACCAACTAATGATTAAGGCTATTTTCCTCCAAAAGGGGGAAAGGCCGCTACCCACATTTTCTAGCTAATCTAGTCACATCCAAGGGGCAAGCAGATGTAAAACTTGCACAAATATGCTTCGTATAGAAGTATTTGTGATATATTACCTGGATATGTTTCAGGAAGGATTATAACATTATACTCGTATCTTGTAGCAAGCTATATTTTTTTCAAACCTAATCTGGCAACCTAAACCTTGTCCATGTGCACAGCGGAGATAAATGTCGAGCACTCTGATTTTCTCCACTTGTCTTCTGTTTACAGACATTGTTTGCAGCATCTAAACTGAAGGTCTTTGATAAGTTGAAAGATAAAGGTGCGCTGAAGGCCATGGAAATTGCGGATAAGATTAATGCTTCTGTACATGGAACTGAAAGGCTTCTTGATGCTTGTGTTGCCCTTGGCCTGCTGGAGAAAACTCATCAAGGTGAATCTTAGTGGTAATTTATTTCTATGTAATGTTATAGTCCCGAAGACCTTAGAATGAGAGCGAGAAATCTATCAGGATATGGTAGCATTCCCGCGTGCAATTGATTTTCACAAGGGAAACGAATATTGCCAAACTTCAAACTAGTTCTCCTCTGCGGCTGAGCTTACACTTTAATCTTTGATGCCTGGGTGCTGACACGCAAGGGGGATTTGTTAAAGAGCATCTCTCCTCACCCCTCCTTTTGATTGACAGGGCCAGGCATCAGAAATATCTTCTCTCACCTGGCCCTGCGCCATACAGCACGCCCTTGGCGCATGCACAGTAGATCTAATTGTCTCGCGTGCCGAGACTGTATTGTAAAGTGTGGGACTACAAGGTCAGATGAAAGATGCCTTTGATGTCACATTCTGTCAAAAGGAGGGGGGAGGACAGATGCTCTTTAACAAATTTCCCTTGTATTTCAGCCACCAGCATCAAAAATTAAAGGGTAAGCTCAGCCGGAGAGGAGAACTAGTTGGAAGTTCGGCAATTGGTAGACGCAGTCGTGCTTCAGCTTCAAAATTATTTACAGCGGCCACATAGTGTAATTACAATTGCTCGCCCCATTCACTTGAATATTGTAATTATGACACTATCCAATCAGTGCTGCCATGGCAGTCTGTGCAGGGTCACTCGCCCAAACAGTGACACCTACGGTAGCTGGACCCGTGTTAGGACTGCTGGTCGTTCATTTATAAATTTATAAAAATAAAGGAATGGCAAAAACTAGCCATAAGAATAGAAGCTCCAGAATTGTTATTACATGTGGAATGGAAGTGATTAGTAAAACAGACATGTCACCAGCGTTGAGGATGCAACCCCACAATGCGGCTGTCCACGTTTGGCTAAGCCACAGCCACCCCCAGCACCCAATGGCCGCATGTTTTTGCTGTAAAATTGTGTTACCATTGGTTGCTCCAGGTGGGCGTGCTTTGGTTGCATGTAGGGATGTCCCGATACCATTTTTTTAAGACCGAGTACTGATACTATTATTTAAGTACTCACCGATACCAATTACCGATGCCAATTATAACAATGAAATAAATAACACATTTATTTTGTGACCACTGACCAACCAAGTCCAAAAAACAGAAACAGCCCCAGCCTCTCATCAGCCCCCCCAGCCATTGATCAGCCTCCCATGTGCCCCCCAGCCTCTCTCTCATATCAGCCCCCTCTGGTAACTCAAACCCCCCGACACCCACCACCCTCCCTAGTGAAATCATTGGTGGCAGTGGCCACAGGGTCCCCCCTCCCCATCATTGGTGGCAGTGGGCAGAAGTTTAATGCTGGGGCTCAGATCGGTTACCATGGCAGCAGCATTATACTCATGTGCGCCATGGCCGCCGGGCCCCCTTCTGTCTGTGCGGCACATTGCTAATGCTTATAGCATTAGCAATGTGCCGCACAGACCTATGAGAAGAAGGAGCGCTCGGCGGCCACGGCACACGTGAGTATCATGCTGCTCACTAACTGACCATGGCAGCCAGGACTTCAGTAGCGTCCTGGCTGCCATGGTAACCGATCTGAGCCCCAGCATTACACTTCTGGGACTCCGATCGGAACTGCCGCTGCCACCAATGATGGGGTGGGGGGGGGGGGGAGAGGGGGACCCTGTGGCCCCTGCCCCCAAGGATTAATACTGGGGAGGGTTGGGGGCGCACTGCGCCATCAATGCAGAGTCTGAAGAACATTCCTGGCGCCAAACCTCTGAGAGGACACTGTGATCCGTGCAATTAACCCCGCAGGTGGCACCTGAGGGGTTAATTGCGGGGATCACAGCGTCCTCTCAGAGGTCGTGTGCCGGGAATGCGAGTCACAGAATTCCTTCCCCCACACCGAACTGCTGAGAGCGCCGCCGCAAGCGGCCAGCACGTATGGGCAGTGGTATCGGGGACATTTGCACGGGTACACGTACTCTGCAAATGTCTAGTATCGGTACCGATACTGGTATCGGTATCCGGACATCCCTAGTTGCATGCGACCAGCCGTTGCACTGTGCTGTACCCTGACGAGTTCAGCTTAAGCCACACCTTGTTAGTCACGCCCCCTGTGACAAATAAATGCTGCTCCCATCCTAAACATGGCTGTTGATGGAGAGACATGTTGCCCTTACTGTCCGTTTGAGCCTCCCATTGGTAAGCACTTTGCCTTCACCGCTTTCTTGCATTTCAAGGAGCTGTACAAGTGCAAATAATACTGCGCAGCTTCTAGCAGAGCGGTAAGTAGCACAGACCTAGTTCTTGCCTATGGGAGACCATAAAGGGAAAGCCGCACATCACAAGCTCTTCCAGCAGTGGTAATTATAAGGATGAGAGCAACGTGCAGGTGGCACAGAGGACTTGGCCAACAATAAGGTGTGGCTTCAAAGGGCCGACCGGACCACAGGCTGTATTTGGTATTTCAATCTTGGATACGTTCACTTGAATGGAGCTGACCTGAGGGATATCTGGCTTTTATTGTGTTGTAGACCCAATACTGGGGCTCCACATTTATTTTGCAAATGCAACCAATGGACAGATGTGGTACTGTTCCTGGAAAAATGCAGCCATATTTTTCTAATCCGGGGCAATGCTTTTAAGAACCTGTCAAAGTGTCACAGAGCTTACCATAAAGATAAATTAAGTTGCCCTTATTTAAGTTTTAAAACCGACTAGATTACAGTATTTCTTCAAGGGGTCGTCTCACTTCAGCAAGTGGCATTTATCATGTAGACAAAGTTGATACAAGGCACATACTAATGTATTGTGATTGTCCATATTGTCTCCTTTGCTGGCTGGTTACATTTTTCATCACATTATACACTGCTCGTTTCCATGGTTACGGTGGTTGTGCTTGCACTATAGGGAAAAGCGCCGGCCTCTATGGTGACCGGGACCATGGGAGAGCACACAGCCACGCAGCTTTCGTCCTGGCTACTTTGTGTTTGAACTGCAGCGGTGGTCGTAACACCCTAGATACAAACAGCATATAATACAATGGAAAAATGAATCAAGCCAGCAAAGGAAGCAATATGGATAATCACAATACATTAGTAAGTGCCTTGTATTAACTTTCTCTACATGATAAATTCCATTTGCTGAGGTGAGACAACCCCTTTAAGCAAGCATTGCCAAGATGACTATCGGCACCGGAGAGGAAACAAGATGGCCTCTGGTCTGGGTGTTGATTAATGAAATATGCAACATGGAAGGGTGTTCTATCTTAGCGCCATATAGACACATACATATCAGTGCACTGGAGGAAGGTGGCTCTGTGTCGTACATTGTGATGTATACTGGGGGATTAACCTCTGTTAGAATTTCTTTCCCTGTGGTTGAAAAGGAATTCCTATGACAAGGACCAGAGGGCAGGAGCAGCTGTGACTCAGTCTGCCTCTTTATGGCGCTGCATTGTCGCCGGGATGTTTAAATGCCTCTCAGGGACATATATATATTGTGAAGAAATGCTAAGTCTAAAGGGGACCTTGATGGGAAAAATGGCCGTGATAACAGGATTGCTGCTTTTCTTTACAATGTGCATACATTTATGTGTTCTTTCTTCAAGCCTTAATGATACAGCCTACTATAAAGTGACCCAGTGGTGTCCCTGCTAGTCTGGAATGGTCCCAACTCTCCATTAACATGAAATGATCTTATTGAACTCCAAAGTTGGCAGAGGGTCATTAGTGCAGAGGTCAGCAACGGCAGGGTCCTCTTTGGCATCCTCAGCAGCAGCGCCTTGTTTGAATATACAGTACATTCTCAGCGTACCTGCAGGTCACCCCATTACACTACCTGATTATTGCCAAGTCTGGCTTCATCACTTGATCACTACCCACCACAAATCAGTTCTCATCCTAGGAAGCTGCGGGCCGTCAGATATTTCCATTGCATTAGCCACTGCAGGGAAATGTAGTATCACATGGTGGCCGCTCAGATGACAGGCCAGGTCCCCTAGAGCAAGAGATGTCTATATTCTCTAACAGAACATGTGGAAAAGGCTTGTCTTAAAGGGAACCCGTAACCAGTTTTATGGTTTCCTAACTAAGGGCAACCGAAGCTAGTGACAGATTCCCTATACAAAATGCTGGGTCACTTTCTCAGATGAAACGAGATTGAGACTTCTCAGTGGCTAACTGAAAAGATTGCGACAAAATTGTAAGCTTTCGGAGCCTTTACCTCAGGTGTCTCTTTTGCCAAAATCTTGTATTGAGCAGCTCCAGTGCCTAATGATCAGTCCCGAATAGTCATAAGCTCCTCGCCCACCTGCTGCTGATTCAGATGGAAAAAAAAATGTCAATCAAAAGCAGGTGGGTGGGGCAAGCCGAGGGCTCATGAATATGGGGGCTCATCAGCATGTGCTGGAGGATTTAAAAGTGAGGGCAGCCAGAAACTGGTGACATATTTATTCCCTTTAAAGAGGTTATCCGGGAAATTACAGTGATGACATCAACATCCAACAGCTGATCGGCGGGAGTCCCGAGTGTCGGAGCCCTGCAGATCTGATACTGATGACCTATCCTGAGGATGTCATAAATATTGATTCCTGAATAACCCCTTTAAGGTACTGTATTTATACACATTAGAGGAAAATGGGCCAAACCTGCCAATTTTGGCAGGACCCGTTAACCATCTAATGTTTATTTATATTTTTCTGACTGTCCCTTAATGGCGGATGGGGGAGAAAAAAGGGTCGGCCATTTTGGATTTCAACATGCATGGTCCTTTGTTCTGAAGGGAGATAGGACACCACCAGAGTAGTCTTGCAACAGTTTCTGCTTGTTGAGATCTCTACATGTGTACGGAGAGGTTTGGCGGAATAGCTGTTGTCGAATGGTGTCTAAAGTACATAACCTGCTTTAGTAAGATAACTCCTTTAGGGTAGTTATACACACAGCACTTTTTAGAAATACGCTGCAGTTTTGTGGCATTTTTTTATTTTTATTTATTTTTTATTTATTTTTTTAGCCAAAGCTAGAAGTAGATTCAAGAAGAGTAGGAAATACAAAGGAAGGACTTCTACTTATCCTTTCTGCTGGATCCACTTCTGGCATTTGCTTAAAAAAAGAAACTGTAGTGATATTTTTCCTGAAAATCTTCGTTAAACCATCCATATTACAGGATAAGAACAGAATAAATAATTTTTTTTAGTTTATCCTTATTGACTTTATAGTACAGAACTGCTCAAAAAATAAAGGGAACACTAAAATACCACATCCTAGATATCAATTAATAAAATATTCCAGTTGTAAATCTTTAATATTCCAGTTGTAAATATTCCAGTTGTAAATCTTTACATAGTGGAATGCGTTGAGCACTAAAAAACATAAAAATGATCGATGTAAATCAAAATTAATATCCCATAGATTTGGAATGATAGTCAAAATCAAAGTGGAAAATTAAATTTCAGGCTGATCCAACTTCAGTGGAAACGCCTCAAGACAAGGGAATGAGGCTCAGTAGTGTGTGTGTGGCTTCCCTACAATGCCTGGGCATGTTCCTGATGAGGCGGCGGATGTTCTCCTAAGGGATCTCCTCCTAGACCTGGATTAAAGCATCAGTCAACTCCTAGACAGTCTG
Organism: Bufotes viridis; assembly: GCA_033119425.1. Lineage (NCBI taxonomy): Eukaryota > Metazoa > Chordata > Amphibia > Anura > Bufonidae > Bufotes > Bufotes viridis. The sequence continues at coordinate 116,487,655 of CM065591.1, read as the reverse complement.
TGGTGCAGTGTGGCGTTGGTGGATGGAACGAGACATGATGTGCTTGATTGGATTCAGGTCTGGGGAACGGGCCAGTCGATAGCATCAATGCCTTCATCATGCAGGAACTGCTGACACACTTCAGCCACATGAGGCCTAGCATTGTCATGCATCAGAGCCCAAGGCCCTCTGTACTTGCATGTGGTCTCACAATGGGTCTGAGGATCTCATCTCGGTACCTAATGGCAGTCAGTGTACCTCTGGCTAGCACATGGAGGGCTGTGACCCACTGCCAAACTGATAATGCCGGAGGAGTTTGCAGGCAGCAGAACGTTCTCCACGGCTTCTCCAGACTCTGTCACGTCTGTCATGTGCTCAGTGCGAACCTGCTCTCATCTGTGAAGAGCACAGGGCGCCTATGTCGAATCTGCCAGTCGCCCTGCATGGTGTTGGGCTGTGGAAGTCGGGCCCTCACACGACCCTCATGGAGTCTGTTTGACAGTTTGAGCAGACACATGGATATTAGTGGTCTGCTGGAGGTCATTTTGCAAGGCTATGGCACTGCTCCTCCTGTTAATCCTTGCACAAAGGAGGAGCTGGCGGTCCTGCTGCTGGGTTGTTGCCCTCCTATGCCACCCTCTACGTCTCCTGGTATCTGCTCCATGCTCTGGACACTGTGCTGACAGACACAGCTAATCATCTTGCCACAGCTCGCATTGATGTGCCATCCTGGATGAGCTGCACTACCTGAGCAACTTCTATGGGTTGTAGACACAGCCTCATGCTACCTCTAGGGGTGAGAGCAATGACAAAATGCAAAAGTGACCAAAACAACAGCCAAAAAGGATGAGAACAGAGAAACGGTCTGTGGTCACCACCTGCTGAACCACTCCTTCTGACCCTGGGTTCAGACCTGAGCGTTCTAAAAACGCGCGTTTTTGTCGCGCGTATTTCAGCGCGTTTTTGCAAATAGGAAACGCGCGTAAAACGCGCGTTCTTGTGATTGACTACTGTGGTGTCAATCACAAAACGCGCGTCAAACGCCCCAAAAGAAGCTCAAGTACTTGTTTATGCGTTGGGCGTTTTACAGCGCGTTCAAACGCGCTGTAAAACGCTCAAGTGTGAACCACTCCCATAGGGATGCATTGGTTTTAATCTGTTGAGCGTTTTACAGCGCGTTTGAACGCGCTGTAAAACGCCCAGGTGTGAACCCAGGGTTAGGGGTTTCTTGCTAATTGCCTCATTTCTACCTGTTGTCTGTTCAATTTGCACAACTACAGAAGAAATTGGTTCACAGTCAGTGTTGCTTCATAACTGGACAGGTTGAATTCACAGAAGTGTGATTGACTCGGAGTCACATTGTGTTGTGTAACCCTGGGTTCACACCTGAGCGTTTTACAGCGCGTTCAAACGCGCTGTAAAACGCTCAACAGATTAAAACCAATGCATCCCTATGGGAGTGGTTCACACTTCAGCGTTTTACAGCGCGTTTGAACGCGCTGTAAAACGCCCAACGCATAAACAAGTACTTGAGCTTCTTTTGGGGCGTTTGATGCGCGTTTTGTGATTGACACCACAGTAGTCAATCACAAGAACGCGCGTTTTACGCGCGTTTCCTATTTGCAAAAACGCGCTGAAATACGCGCGACTAAAACGCGCGTTTTTAGAACGCTCAGGTCTGAACCCAGGGTAAGTGTTTCCTTTATTTTTTTTGAGCAGTGTATATATAATTCATAAAGCTAAATAACATGCACATTTTGCACACCTATGCAGCTACATTCACATCAGCACTGGAGGGCTTTTTTTCCTTCACCTAAAATGAGAATGGCTACCAGGGGCAAGATGTGAAAAACAATGGCATGGTTTGGAGTTTTTTACGACCATTTCTGAAGTCTAATTCCTCCCTTGATTGTGACCGGGAGGCAGGTTGATTCAGTTGTTAGCACTGTTGTCTGGAGTCCAACCTGAGTTTTATATTCTCCCTATGTTTGTGTGAGTTTCCCCTGGTTACTTTGGTTTCATTCCACCCTCCAAAAACATGCTAAGGTTAATTTTCAATCAAGATTGTGAATCCAAATTAGGACAGGGACTGATATGGGTGACAACCTCTGAGCAGTGCTGTGGAATATGTGTCCAGTATAGAAATGAATAGAGAAGGGAGAATGGGTGACCCTGATTCATACTGTGTCATCTAATTGCTGCTGACTGGGTATGAAGGCTGCTGTGGGTTGCTTCAAGGACTCAGCATAAAAGAAGCTGGGAGGGAGTTGGCGTTCTCCCTCCATTCAATAGGTACATTTTCCATTGTTTGTGAGTTGCACAATGCTAGTGGAGCTCTTCGCTTATGGACAGTGTTCAGGCAATATTATCATGAAATGTGGATATGAGCCTCTCAGTCTTTATTCGCAGCCAGTGTTTGGTGCTTTGGTAGATTTTTTTTTTTTTTTACGGAGAAACCAATGTTATTTCTGTATGATATTTTTCTCTTTCTAGTTTACAGCAACACTGAACTTGCCAATACGTACCTGGTTTCTGATGCTGCATTTTCCATCCATGAATACATCACATACTCCAATGAGCATTTATGGTCCCATTTCACACATCTGGATTCTGCAGTAGTAGAAGGTCGAGGCCAACATCGAACCGCTGTTAAGAAAGCATGTGACAACATAAATGTAAGAGGACCTTTTTGTGATTGGGTCTTCAACCCATATCCAACTTTTTTTTATTTCAGATTTCTAGCAGCTGGAGTCCATGCATTTTTTTGTGTACTGAATATACAGTGGATATTAAAAAGTCTACACACCCCTGTTAAAATGTCAGGTTTCTGTGCTGTAAAAAATCAGACAAAGATAAATCATTTCAGAACTTTTTCCACCTTTAATGTGACCTATAAACTGTACAACTCAATTGAAAAACAAACTGAACTCTTTTAGGTAGAGGAAAGAAAAAAATATTAAAATAAAATAATATGGTTGCATAAGTGTGCACACCCTTAAACTAATACTTTGTTGAAGCACCTTTTGATTTTATTACAACACTCAGTCTTTTTGGGTATGAGTCTATGAGCAAGGCACATTTTGACTTGGCAAGATTTGCCCACTCTTCTTTGCAAAAACACTCTAAATCTGTCAGATTGCGAGGGCATCTCCTGTGCACAGTCCTATTCAGATCACCCCAAAGATTTTCAATCGGATTCGGGTCTGGGCTCTGGCTGGGCCATTCCAATCTTCTTCTAGTGAAGCCATTCCTTTGTTGATTTGGATGTATGCTTTGGGTCATTGTCATGCTGAAAGATGAAGTTCCTCTTCATGTTACACTTTCTAGCAGAAGCCTGAAGGTTTTGTGCCACTATTGACTGGTATTTGGAACTGTTCATAATTCCCTCTATCTTAACTAAGGCCCCAGTTCCAGCTGAAGAAAAACAGCCCCAAAGAATGATGCCGCCACCACCATGCTTCACTGTGGGTATGGTGTTCTTTTGGTGATGTGCAGTGTTGTTTTTGCCCCAAACATATCTTTTGGAATTATGGCCAAAAAGTTGAACCTTGGATTCATCAGACCATAACACCTTTTTCCACATGCTTTTGGGAGACTTCAGATGTGTTTTTGCAAAATGTAGCCTGGCTTGGATGTTTTTCTTCGTGAGAAAAGGCTTTCGTCTTGCCACTGTACCCCATAGCCCAGATATATGAAGAATACGGGAGATTGTTGTCACATGTACCACACAGCCAGTACTTGCCAGATATTCCTACAGCTCCTTTAATGTTGCTGTAGGCCTCTTGGTAGCCTCCCAGACCAGTTTTCTTCTCGTCTTGTCATCAATTTTGGAGGGACGTCCAGTTCTTGGTAATGTCACTGTTGTGCCATATTTTCTCCACTTGATGATGACTGTCTTCACTGTGTTCCATGGTATATCTAATGCCTTGGACATTCTTTTGTCCCCTTCTCCTGACTGATACCTTTTAACAACGAAATCCCTCCCTGTGGGATGTGACTAAGGAAATTTCAGGAAAGACCGACTAGAGCAGCTGAACTTTATTTGGGGTTAATCAGAGACACTTTAAATGATGGCAGGTGTATGCTGACTCCTGTTTAACATGATTTTGAATGTGATTGCCAAATTCTGAACACAGCTACATCCCCATTTATAGGTGTCCATACTTATGCAACCAACCACATTATTTTAGTTTTTTTAATTTTTTTCTTCCTTCCATCTAAAAGATTTCAGTTTGTTTTTCAATTAAGTGGTACAGTTTATAGGTCACATTAAAGGTGGAAAAAGTTCTGAAATGATTTATCTTTGTCTCATTTTTTTACAGCACAGAAACCTGACATTTTAACAGGGATGTGTATGGCTTTTTATATCCACGGTATATGAAGCTTAAAATCCCATTTGTAGACCTAATGTAAAATGGCCACTCATGAGGCCAGAAATGATTTATAAGCAGGGGTCAAGTCCTGGGAAAAAAAGTGTGGGAACTCACCCAAGTGCCTCCATGTGACCTCACAGCACGCGACATACGCAAAGGGCAGGGGAGGTCGGGAGGAGGAGCAAGCAAGTACCGTATTTTTCGCCCTATAAGATACACCTAGGTTTTAGAGGGGGAAAGCAAGTTTAACATCTGTTGTGGGAAAACTGTTAGAAGGTTTTCTGAGAGATGCTATCTTAGAGGATCTCAACAGAAATAAGCAAATAACGCCATATCAGCATGGCTTCATGAGGGATCGGTCATGCCAAACGAATTTAATCAGTTTCTATGAGGAGGTAAGTTCTAGACTTGACAGCGGCGAATCAATGCATGTCGTATATCTGGACTTCTCCAAAGCATTTGACACCGTACCTCATAAAAGGTTAGTATATAAAATGAGGATGCTCGGACTGGGAGAAAATGTCTGTATGTGGGTAAGTAACTGGCTGAGTGACAGAAAACAGAGGGTGGTTATTAACGGTACACACTCAGATTGGGTCACTCAGGGTTCAGTACTGGGCCCTATTCTTTTCAATATATTTATTAATGATCTTGTAGAAGGCTTGCATAGTAAAATATCAATTTTTACAGATGACACTAAACTGTGTAAAGTAATTAACACTGAAGAGGACAATATACTGCTACAGAGGGATCTGGATAGATTGGAGGCTTGGGCAGAGAAGTGGCAGATGAGGTTTAACACTGACAAATGTAAAGTTATGCACATGGGAAGGAATAATGCAAGTCACCCGTACATACTAAATGGTAAAACACTCGGTAACACTGACATGGAAAAGGATCTAGGAATTTTAATAAACAGCAAACTAAGCTGCAAAAACCAGTGTTAGGCAGCTGCCGCCAAGGCCAATAAGATAATGGGTTGCATCAAAAGGGGCATAGACGCCCATGATGAGAACATAGTCCTACCACTTTACAAATCGCTAGTCAGACCACACATGGAGTACTGTGTACAGTTCTGGGCTCCTGTGAACAAGGCGGACATAGCAGAGCTGGAGAGGGTTCAGAGGAGGGCAACTAAAGTAATAACTGGAATGGGGCAACTACAGTACCCTGAAAGGTTATCAAAATTAGGGTTATTTACTTTAGAAAAAAGACGACTGAGGGGAGATCTAATAACTATGTATAAATATATCAGGGGTCAGTACAGAGATCTCTCCCATCATCTATTTATCCCCAGGACTGTGACTGTGACGAGGGGACATCCTCTGCGTCTGGAGGAAAGAAGGTTTGTACACAAACATAGAAGAGGATTATTTACGGTAAGAGCAGTGAGACTATGGAACTCTCTGCCTGAGGAGGTGGTGATGGTGAGTACAATAAAGGAATTTAAGAGGGGCCTGGATGTATTTCTGGAGTGTAATAATATTACAGGCTATAGCTACTAGAGATGGGTCGTTGATCCAGGGAGTCCTTCTTTCCTCTGGATCAACTAGCAGGATGACAGGCCGAACTGGATGGACAGATGTCTTTTTTCGGGCTTATGTACTATGTTACTATGACAATAAGAAAAAAATATTTTTTATTACACCTCAGGTCAGACCACCAATCAGACCCCCAATGTTAATCAGACCTCAGCTAACAGCCCCAATAAGATGCCCAATGGTAATAAGACCCCAATAAGACCTCAGATCACACCTCAGCTCAGACCCCAATATGAATGACCCCCAATCAGACCTCAGATAAGAGCCCCATGCCTTATAGCAGCCCCAAGTAGCCATATATCAGCCCCCAGTAGCCTCATAGCAGCCCCAGTGCCTCTCCATCAGCCCCCAGTGCCCCCTCCATCAGCCCCCAGTGCCTCTCACCAGCCCCCAGTGCCCCCTCAACAGACCTCTTATCAGACCTACAATCTTCATTAGACCTTAGATCAGACTCTCGCTGCTCATCAGACCTCAGATCACATCCCCATCAGACCTCCGTTAAAAACCCCATTCCTCAACAGACCTCAAACAGAGCCCCATCAAATCTCAAATCAGACCCCCACTACTCATCAGAACCCCAAATAATACTCTAATTCTTCAGCAGACCCATGGGCCTCCATTTCTCATCAGAGTTCAAATCGAACCCCCATTGCTCATCAGACCCCCATTTAGACCTCAGATCAGACCCCCTATCAGACCTCCGATCAGACCCCCTTTCCTCATGAGACCTCAGATCAGACCCCCAACAGAACTCAGATTATACCCCCATTCCTCATGATACCTTATATCAGAGCCTTATTGCACATGAGACCTCAAATCAGACCCCCATTGGTCATGAGACCTCTGATCAGACCCCCATACCTCATCAGCCTCTGATGAGTCATAAAATAAATAAGTGAACTTACCTTTCCTGCTCTGGACGATTATGCCACTCGCTCTTCCTGCACTCACAGCTCCCTGGTCTTCTGCAGGCGCCTCGCTGCACTGTGACCTGACATTGCCAGAGTAATGTCATAGACAGCACAGCGCTTGGTGCCGGCAGAAGAAGGAGTGCTGAGTACAGCCAGCACAAGGAGTTCTGTATTCACTGCTGCTTGGTCCTACTGTGTACTAGTGAACGATTTCATCATATAATTAGTATTAGCATCATAAGACACGCTGCCATTTTCCACCACTTTTGGGGAAAATAGTGCATGTTATGGTGTGGGAAATACGGTAGGTGGTAGAAGCAGTTCACCACTGGCAATAACATGGTCCAGTAAGCCCTTTTGGCATAGTAAGGTGAAATCAGGCTAATATTGTGGTCCAGTGTAGTAATACAGATATTACAAACTAATTTAGTATTTGAAATCTGTGGAGTGGGAGGAGCAGAGCTAAGGGTTCCAGAGTTTCTTAAAAAGGTTAAAAAATGTTGTTGTGGATACCGTCAAGTTCTTCATAAATAATTATTCTATTGATCCTGTTAATGGCAGCTTGGGAGCTGAGGGCACTCAAGAGCCACTTAAAGGCAATATCAATTCTAGGCTCTAATAATATAAATTGTGCGAGTTTGTATTTAGGGTAGATAAGTCCAAAAGTTTTGTCCCCTAAAAGACAAGTAGGCAGTCTCTTAGTATATGGGTTACCTAAGATATTTGAAATTCGGGAGCACACTATATCCCAGCACGAGCTTACAATAAGATGGACCACCATGTATGGTACATTGTGCCTTCGGCTGCATGTACACTAAAGGGAATGAGTCTTATTAAGGATTAGCTGAGAGGTTCACTTTTATGAAGTGATCCAAATTTTTCTTGCAGTCACCACTAGGAGGAGCTTATGATCTTGCTGCCTGTAATCTACCCCTGACCCCTTAACAATTCTACAGTAGTAACAGGCAAAATTGTTACCATTGTAAGCATTCTTAATCCAAACGCAGTGAAATCTGTTACACGTAAAATCAGTATAAAATGCATGTCTTATAGATATTGCACTACAACTTTGTGCCACTAGAGTGTGCTGAAAGATACTTTTTTCACATTGGCTCTTGATGCAAAGTTTAAAAATATTTAAAGGGCCACTAAACTCAAAATCCAAACAAAAGAAAAATGAACAACCAACAAACGAACATAATAATCTCCTTATGTGTGTTTGTTATTTCCTTTTTTTTTTTTTTTTTTTGTTAGTTTGTTAGATATCACATTTGCAGACCATGAAAAATAAACTAGAAAAGCAGTGCATTGTTCTCTCAGGCTGCAGCCATGTCTCTGCCCCTCTGATGCACGTGACCCGGGAAGTTCAAAAAGAGGGTATGGTAGAATACCTCGCTGGATTTGCCAGCCAGGAGCCTGTAAAAGCCTGGTAAGAATCCCAGTGACAAATCCTCCATACTGTATCATAAGTAGACAGATTTGTCATTCAGGGTCCCTGGGTACCTAATGACGATGCATGGTAAAACACTGCAGAATATTTTGGCGCTATATAAGTGAGTAAAATAAATACATTATATGGACCTGTAATAGAGACTGCTAAAAAAAATTGTGTACCTAAATAAATTATTCTCCTTATGCCCAAATAGTGCCATGGCTAGACAGATTTGCTTTTTAGGGTTCTGGGAAAGCTGGGTTAAAGCCATGAGGGACTGCAATAGAGACTGCAGCATACTAAATGTGCCAAGATAAAGCCTCCCCCTCACTACTAAATAGTGGATTAGGTAGGCAGATTTGCCTTTGAGTCCTGGGAAAGTGGAGTTAGGCCTCATGCAAACGGCTGTTGCTGGGTTGCTCCGTGCATTTGGGACCACAATTTGCAGGCCCCAATGCAATCCCCATCTTCGGCCGTAATTTTTCTTCAGTTATTGCATTCTACTAATTTTTGGCTAAAAATCATTTTTTTAAATGGTCTTTATTAAAAATTTGCAGCAGTTTTGTGATACAGGGGTTACATTTCAGTTGTTTGTAGACTGTCACATTCTGTTTACTCTTATTCCAGTCAGATGACTGCTCACATTTCAGTTAGGTAACAAATTGGCTATAATCAGTGTTTAGGGGATCAGAAATAAATAAACGCTATACAGGAGCAGGACCCAGAGTAAACAGAAAGTGACAGTCTGAAAACTGACTGATGTGTAACCCGTTTCACAAACACTGCAGACATTGTTTTGATAAAGCAAAAATTAGTTTTAGCCCAAAATGAGCAAAATTCATTAAAAAAATTGTCTATAGGTGTGCATAGCCTTTGACTGTTTCTGCAGCAGTTAGCAGATGTCAATGAAGAAAAGACTACAAATTTTCATAAATGGGTTATGCTTCATTTTTCTTGTTTTTCAGGGTTTAGAAGCCCTTTAAGTAGTAGAAAATGCTATTTTAGGGAAAATTGACTTAATACATAAGACACATTCAGATACTCTGGTAATGACTACGTTCATACTTTAATGCCCATGTTTGTGAGGGTCAATAGGGGTAATTTATCAAACTCCCTGCGCCAGAATAGTGGTGGCAATTTTTTGCGCAAGCCCAGTTGTGCTGTGTACTCGCCACTTTTGTGAAAAGTGTTTTAGGCTTAGTCAGGAGAAGGCCCTGTGCTGGTCGGCACATTTAAGACTAACCTCCCATAATTTACTAGTGCAAGTCACAACTGAAATGTGTGCCAGCTCCTAGCTGGTTTAGATTTTCGATAGTAGTTCATGGACCTCCCAAGATGTGCCAGAATTAGACAGAAGCATGCGCCTCTCAATAAGTTTGGCACCACTCTTTCAAATGTAAACTATTTCAGGGCTGGCATCAGAAATGCTTTTTCAAGGGTTGTTCTGCTGTGAACATTTACATTTTGACGCTTTGCGAGTGGTGCAGGACTCCCTGTGAAGGTTGTACATCATGTGCGGCATTCTTTGTTATGGTACATTTGTGTTGAGGAATATGGCACAAGCTTCTAAACAACACAAGTAAATTCTTAGTAAAGTAGAAGTAGTTTACTCTGAATTGCAAAACCGTATAGATCAAGTTTGTCACCAATGTAAGTAGGTTGCTCTATATTCCATTGCAAAATTTTTGCAGAAAACACATGGTCATTGATGTAGCTTTTCTTCGATGCAAGCCATAAATATAAATGCCGAAGAAAACTCTTATCTCTGTACTGTGTAGCGGAAAGGTGAAGAGTTGGTCGGCACTCCTAGTAGATTTTGATGGTGCTCAATGGTAAATATTTCAATGTCAAAGAAATTCAAGACCACGGCACTCCAATAGTTAGTCCATATAGATATTAGTGACTTACTGAATCCATCCAAAGTAGTAAATATACAATGGCCAACGTTTCGGTCTAACCTAGACCTTGTTCACGGCATGTCTCATCAGGCATTCCAACTCATGAACAAGGTCTAGGTTAGACCGAAATGTTGGCCATTGTATATTTACTACTTTGGATGGATTCAGTAAGTCACTAATATCTATATGAACTAACTATTGGAGTGGCGTGGTCTTGATTTACATTGTACTGTGTAGCAGACATGTGGTAACTTTCAGTACAGTAGGTCTGTAGTTTTGAGGAAGTAGTGTGAAAGTATAAAAAAAATCATTACTTTAAAAGCCATACCATGCGCTATCTGATTTTGCAGTTTCCACAGCACAAAGTTTATTGAGGGTTGCCATGATGCTGGGAGGGTCCTAGCAATCAGGTATCTGTAGAGGAAACTTTTGTGTTGGTTTCTTGCAGCATGGTCCTGAAAGTCAATACAAAACACAGGTTAAAGCGCTGTCTAACATTATAACATTGTAATATAGTTTGTAAGGCTGAAAAAAGACATTTGTCCATCCAGTTCAGCCTGTTATCTGCCTTCGGAAGGCAAAAAAAAAACGCGAAGTAGAAGCCAATTTTCTTCACTTTAGGGGAAAAAATTCCTTCCCGACTCCAATCAGGCAATCAGAAGAACTCCCTGGATCAACGAGCCCTCTCTAGTAGCTGTAGCCTGTAATATTATTACACTCCAGAAATACATCCAGTCCCCTCTTGAATTCCTTTATTGTACTCACCATCACCACCTCCTCAGGCAGCGAGGTCCATAGTCTCACTGCTCTTACCGTAAAGAATCCTCTACTTTGTTTGTGTACAAACCTCCTTTCCTCCAGACGCAGAGGATGTCCCCTCGTCTCAGTCCTAGGCATAAATAGATGATGGGAGAGATGTCTGTACTGACCCCTGATATATTTATACATGGTTTTTAGATCTCCCCTCAGTCGTCTTTTTTCTAAAGTAAATAACCCTAATTTTGATAATCTTTGAGGGTACTGTAGTTGCCCCATTCCAGTTATTACTTTAGTTGCCCTCCTGGCTAATGGAGAGGAACTCCAAGTTTGACCCCCCCTCCCATATTTGGCACATCCAGCACCAGTCTAAATGTAAGACCGCTTACTTGCTGTCTTACATTTAGACCATTTTCTACACCTAAAACAGGCGTTGAAAATGATGACTGAGACGGCCTGTCAGAATGTCCCCATCCACACCACGCTTACTTTTTTAGACCTGGTGTGAGCGGGGAAAAGTCGCAGATTGCAGCGCAAATAAACTTTGCGCCGCACTCTACGCCAGAAATATGCCTAATATAGGCGTGTTTCTGGATAACAAATTCATAGTTTACCTGGCAAATAATCTAAAATGAATAGCTATTCACAGTCTTCATATTATGTCATTTGCTTCAGTTAGCTAAATGCTATTTTAATGACCTGCTCTTTCTTGTGCTTATCATTAGGGATGCGAAGTCAAGGAACGCTTCATGAGGGCCATGCACTGTATGCTTAAAATCACTGCAAGAGATATAGTTACAGCATTTGACCTTTCTAAGTACAGTTCCGCCTGTGATCTAGGAGGTAAGGTATATGTTCCACGTCTGTGCTTTATGAATATAAGCCTGATGGCTGGCTGCCGCCATGATGTGCATTTTAAACAGTCACATACTTGTTAGGTTGATAAAAACATGATCTTTCAACCCAGACAAACTGGAGTGTACTTGGCATGGTCCAGTTTGCTTTAGAGCGCCATTGTCATGGTACAGGTCACTTATAAGATGCTATTAAAGAGGTAAAGCACAGCCACCCAACTTGATTACGCTATCATTAATGCTAATTGGAGAAGAACAAGCATTCCCCAGGATACTTCTGTGTTTTAATTCTGTTTTCTTCTTTTCTTTTATATTTTTTAAGGTTGTACCGGTGCTCTTGCTCATGAGCTAGTCTGGACGTACCCAGAAATGAAAGTCAATGTATTTGATCTGCCTGACGTTATTAAACATACTTCCCAGTTCCAGCCGGAGAGCTTTGATTCCAGTCGTGTGACATTTAGTCCAGGTACCACAGTATTACCACACCAAGTGATCTGCATTTTGGCCTACAGATTGTGACCGACCTAACAGCCATTGTCCTATTTCTGTAGTATGCCATAATTACCTGGCATACAGTAGACAAGAGGTCCCTAAACTTTTGTAAATTTTAAGCCACTGTCAATTACAAAAAGTCTATTAAATCTATAACCTTGTGGTATGGCTCCTGGTGGCCCTACACCTTTAGCTGTCAGCTGAACAGTCATTTGGCCTGCAGCGATCTCTCTTGACTTGGTGCAACTGAGCATGCTACTAGGAAGAGAAGAGAGAGGTGCTTCCAGACACCTCTGATCGTGGCTCATCTCCAAGGAAAACAAAAGAATCCGACATTAAAATTGATTGCTCCTGATCCTTTTCTACCCTGACGTAATCTGCTACTGGAGCGCTCCCCTTACAGATTAGACTGTCGGACAGTTAAAAACAGCGGGTTCGGACGACAATAGCCTAATGTGTATGGCAGTCCTAACCACTAGTGATAGCCACCCGTAATCTGGTTTTGATCCTAGTAGCGAGTTCTTATAGTGCATTGAGCTCCGACTAGTGCACAAAGTATCTGCAGCTGCCAACGAACGGGGAACCAAATGCGAAGACCAGGTGTACAACCAGAGCCCTCCTTGGGGCTATAGAGAGCTGCGCCACATTTCACTTACCTCAAGTCTGTAGACATTAACATAAAAGCTGTCTGTTGTGCTAATATGCACCTTTTACTCAGCATAAAACACCAACTATAGATGTACAGGTGCATCTCATTAAATTAGTATATAATTGAAAAACAAATTTATTTCAGTAATTCAAAATTGGAACCTCATATATAATTCATTACATACAGAATGGACCTATGACAAGCGTTTATTTCTTGTAATGTTGATGACTATGGCTTAATGAAAACTCAAAGTGAAAAAGTTTAATATTGTAGACTTGTGGTGTCCAACTCTAATCAGCTAATTAACATAAAACACCTATAAAGGTTTCATAAGGCTAGTTTCACACTAGCGTTTGACATCTCTGGCAGGGAGCAGCCTGCCAGAGATGTCTGGATCCGGCACTGCCAGACGCTACCCAATACCTGCTGGGCTCATTAACTATAATGGAGACCAGCAGAGATCCATCCGCAACCCGGCAAATATGCCGAGAATTGTGCAGCGGTTTTCTTCCAGATGATTCTCAGCATATTTGCTGGGTTGTCTCCAGTCACCATTAGAGATAATCTAGCCGCACAAGGACGCTTAAGATTTGGGCAATGCCGGAACAGCCGGCCAGATACTAAGCGCTAGCGGGAAACTAACCTAAACCCTTAAATGGTCACTCAGTATGGTTCATTAGGCTACACAATCATGGGTAAGACTGCTGATTTGACAGTTGTCAGAAGACAGTCATTGATACCCTCCAGAAGGAGGGTAAGCCACAGAAAGTCATTGCTGAAGAAGCTGGCTTATCACAGATTGCTGTATCCAATCATATTAATAGAAGGAAAAAAACTTGGTAGAAAGGTACACAATCAACAGGGATAACGGCAGTACTGAAAGGACCTTTCAAGAATTTGGGGGAGAGTCACAAGGAGTGGACTGAGGCTGGAGTCAGTGCCTCAAGTGCTACCACATACAGACGTATCCAGGACATGGCCTACAACTGTCGCATTCCTTGTGCCAAGCCACTTATGACCCAAAGACAATATCAGAAGTGTCTTACCTGGGCTGAGGAGAAAATGGACTGGACTGTTGCTCAGTGGTCCAAATTTCTGTTTTCAGATGAAAATAAGTTTGCATTTCATTTGGAGTCGGGAGGAAGAGTGAAGAGGCACACAATCCAAGTTGCTTGAGGTTCAGTGTGAAGTTTCCACAGTCAGTGATGGTTTGGGGAGCCATGTCATCTGCTGGTGTTGGTCTACAAGGTTATATAGAGTCCAAAGTAAGTGCAGCCGCCTACCAGGAAATTTTAGAGCACTTCACTCTTCCCTCTGCTGACAAGCTTTATGGAGATGCTAATTTAATTTTCCAGCTGGACTAGGCACCTGCCCAAACTGCCAAAAGTAATGAATACCTGGTTTAATAACCACAGTATCATTGTGCTTGATTGGCCAGCAAACTCACCTGACCAAAACCCCATAGAGAATCTATGAGGTATTGTCAACTTTTCCATTATATTCTAATTTATTGAGATGTACCTGTAGACTATCGAGGGAGATTTATCAAAACTGGTAAAAAGGGAAACTGGCTTAGTTGCCCAGAGCAACCAGTCAGATTCCACCTTACATTTTTTCAGAGTTCCTTTGGAAAATGAAAGGTTGAATTTGATTGGTTGCTCCGGGTATCGAATTATCGATACTTTTAGACCCGGATGGATTCGATAGCGGGATTTGCCATTTTCCAATACTAGGCTACGCTACTGCCCAGCTTAGTATGTGTTAGAGATCATGGCGCACGTCATTTCTCCTCAGCAGCACAGTGGAGAAGGAGGCAGTCCGTCTTCTCCTGTGGCTCGGCTGCCGCTTCCACCAATGACAATAGCAGTCAGGAGGAGGAGAGGGATCGTGCCCACTGCGCCACCAATGAATATAATTAACCCATAAATACAAATGTAGGTGGCGGGTGCTGGCCGTATTTCATACCCGGCCTCTGTGACGGGGCACAAAGATCTGCCGAACCGCGTCTATTAACCCCTCGTGCTGCATCTGAGGGGTTAATGGACAGGGATCGCAGCGCCTTGACATAGAGGCCGTTTATGTGATACGGCCGGCACCCGCCGCCTACATTTGTATTTAGCGATAAGTTATATTCATTGGTGGCGCAGAGCTCCCAATCCAGTATTATATTCATTGTTTGCAGTGGCCACACGCGTTCCCCCCCCCCCCTCAGTATTATATATTCATTGGTGGCGCAGTGGGCCCCTCCTCTCCTCAGTATTATATTAATTGGTGGCGCAGTGGGCCCCTCCTCCCCTCAGTATTATATTAATTGGTGGCAATGACAGCTTCTGATCGGAGCACTAGCAGTGAAATCGCGGGGCTCCGATCGGTTACCAGGGCGGCCAGGATGCTATTGCAGCGTTGGCTGCCATGGTAAGCTAACTGCTGCTGTGTGCACAAAGCACAAGACAGCAGGGACAGTGTAAAGTCCTATTCATCCTAATAGATCTCTAAACAGAAAAAAATTATAATAAAAAAAAAACACCCGATTTGCCATTTTTTAGTCACCTTGTCCCCCCCAAAAATATGTTCTATTATAGACCGGACGTTCCATAAAATGCAGAATGCACACAGCTTTTTTGTGTTTTTTTCGCATGGTTCGGATCGGATGATATTGAGTAAATTTTGGTATCGTGACAACCCTATGTATAGTATGACCTGAATATGGGATGCTAGGTGCAGATTCTGTACACAGAGCTTCTGTGTACAGAAAAAAAGGGAACTATCTTTTATTCAGAAAAAGGAAGTTGGCGAAATTGGCCATTCTACAAAATATTCATACTGTATGTTCTCTCTTTTTAAAGAATGGGTGGAGGGATATATTAGACATCTTAGAGTATTGACGAATCACATCCCATCAGTCATTACTGAAACCTTTTAGACCAGGCATGTCCAAATTCCGGCCCTCCAGGTGTTGCAGAACTACAACTCCCATCATGCTCTTCTGTAGGTTGTCCTGGAATGATGGGAGTTGTAGTTTTGCAACATCTGGAGGGCCGGAGTTTGGACATGCCTGTTTTAGACAGTTGCATCCAATAAGTCTAGGTACACCCACTTAAATGTGAAATAACTCAGTTTGCTTAGTTTGTCATGAGGCGGTAACAAGTTTCCTATAAAGAGGTGAAAGCAGTGGGTGTAGCCTTCCAACCTGGTTGAGCTCTCTGAAAGACTGACTGGATGAGAGCTGCTGACAGGTTGAGCTGTCCAATTCATAAAGGTGGCAGAAATGGGGAACAGGAGCCCTTATTTCTGCCTCCAATTAGAGTTCCTGTCTCATAACAGTAGCATTTTTAATTGGAGTCCGTAAGCAGTTTAGACCCCGCAAAATTGCTGATGGCGCTAGATATTTTATAGTGAAAGCAGTTGCCCTAAGATATTAACATATTCCTTATCCACAGAATATGTTATAAGTAGAGATATAGGTTACTGTCAGAGACAGTCGAGCACTGTATTTGACTATAAACAGTACAGAGTATGTATAGAATGGCTGCAGGCCATTCACCATGATAGAGATCTATTAGGATGCATGGGATTCTGACACGCTGCACGCTGACCTGTGCCTCGTGCACAGCTTAGCAGGCAGCTTACCATGACAGGCCTGGGAAGTGACAGCATGCCTAGGCTGTCATGGTAAACGATCGGAACCCCGCAATTTCACTGAGGGGGTTCTGATCGGAACGCAATCGCTTTGGAATGCAGCATCTGAGGGGATAAATAGCCGGTTTTTGTGTCTTTGCCGATCCCAATCATTGCGGCCTGGTGTATTATACAGCCGGCACAAGCCTCGTATGGAACTGGCTCAGCGCAGCAGCCCGCTCCCTACAGTCCCTTACGCATAATGCCATACATGTACGGCATTATGTGTTAAGGGGTTGAGAATAGACCCAGTCAATTTTCTTTTCTTATTAGGGGGAAGGTGGGGGTTCTTGTTTTCATCTGGCTGCAACATAGATTGGTAAAATGTACATAAAATATTGTATAGTAACAGCCACTAAATTGTCAATGTCTGTTATGAAACTTTTTTTTTTTTTTTTTTTGGGGGGGACAAGTGGTGTTCACTTGTCCAAAGTGCCCCTAATAGCCAGCCCACAACCAGGAACCTGGGGCAGAGAGAATGTAGAACACCACTGGAACCAAGCAAATGTAGAAAAGTCTAGTTGCAGTGAAAACAGATTATTATTTTTTTTAAAGCAGGTTCAGGATGTTGTTCACCTGTTTTCCAGTCCCTGTATGTTAGCTTCTGTATGTATGGGGTCATGTGTGCCCCTGCAACCAATCACTAGCCTCAGTGATAACATGTCCCCAAGTGGTATGTGACCAGCAGTGACATGTTTGGGGTCACATCACCGCTGAGACCATTCACTGGTTGAAGCAGCGCACGTGACCCTGTCTTTGTGAAAGTTGACAGATGGGGAAGACCAGTGAAGACAGCCAGAATGGAGTGGCAGGGAGCAGATAAGTATGGATTCTTCTACAGGTACAGCAATTGGGGTGTAGATAAATAAAAAAAAAAAAAGGCAGGACAACCCCTTTATGGTGATTATGCATCCTTGTGCCAGATCATTTAGCAGTTGATTTCAATAATAATATATTTAATTTATCTTTATGGTGGTCAAAGCTCGCAATCCACTGAACATACAAAACGATTTGAAGATAACATGCTAGCGGTCTGCAGCCACCACTAGAGGGCGCTTACTCTATACTATTTATATATCAATTATATCAGAGTGTATACAGTAAGCTCCAGAGCTTCCTCTGGTGATGACTGACTTCAGTAGTAACTCCTGTGTTTTTTATATAGTTTATAGTCTGCCTCATCCTACAATTATACCTTATAAAATACTCCAGACGTTCCATGAATGGTGTAGCTGTCCTATAACAATGTAGTGCTCTGTCGATGTGAGGCTGATGTTTGCAAAAATGTGAGCTTCTGACATATAAACTATGCAGATAAAGAGTATGCACATACATCCAACTTATATTTACTTCTCTTGTTTTTTGGTGACTGCAATAGGTAACTTTATGGAAGACACACTACCCAAAGCGGACCTATATGTCCTCTCAAGAGTATTGCATGATTTGCCTGAAGGGAAATTAAACCATCTTTTAAAGAAGGTCTCTGAAGCTTGCTGTCCAGGTAAAGGCACGCCAGCAAGCAGAAGCAGTGCAATAAAAGTATGCTGAATTATAAAAAGGTTTCCTGACTTCTCTCTTGCTATCTTTAGGTAGGAGTGCCTTACTTGTTGCAGAGATTGTCCTTGATGAAGATAAAAAGGAATCAAGAGGTCTGCTGCAGTCTCTTAGTATGAGTGAAGGCAAGCAAAGAAGTGGCACAGAATACAAGAAGCTGCTGGAAAATCATGGATTTAATAGTGTACAAATTAAAAGCACTGGAAATTTACTAGATGCAATCTTAGCTGTAAAAAGATAACCTTTTGAATGCATGCATTGATGAATTGTCCGCTATATCTCACATAACGGGAACATTTGTGGTGGTCTGATTCATGTATTATACTCAGTACTTGATTTTTGTAAAAGTTTTAATATTTGTATCTGCTTATACAGTACATAAAAAAATCTACATTAATGTCAGTTTTACATGCTACGGACATCTTTGACATGGAATAAAATCATTGTAATTTACGTACTGTATGTTAGCCAGTGCCATGAGTAAATAAAAAAATGGGCCTATATTTTAGACTGCAATCTTCATTTTGTTATTCATTCCCAAACTCCGATATACAGTTTAAAACCTGCTCATGACTACAATTTTTTCTCATGTGGGTACGTCCCTCAAAGTAGTACATGCTGGATTTGTGTGTCCAGGATGCTGATGCTTTCCCCCTGCAAACTGCCTTGTTTATGTACCATCCTCATATTCAGTCTGCATGAGGTGCCCTTCTTGGATCCCCACCCCACACACACACATAACTTCCTGCTGGCAAATCAGGAGATGAGCTCGGGCATAATTACCGGTATGTCCAGCAGTACTACCAAACAGCTAGGTAAAGGGCTTACATACTGTGCAGAAGCAAAATGGTGCTAGCCTGTGTGCTCTTGCCCTATGTGTACTCCTGTCCATACTCCCTGCACTGCGGCCCCATTCATAAAATGTGTTCTCCGTACACTGCTGATGTACTGAAGTAGATCTTAAGCGCACCTCGCATCGTGCGCTTTAGGGAGGCAAAAGTGTCTTAAAAATACAAAAACAATAAATAAAGTACATTACAAAAGGTGTTATTAGGGACATGTTAACAAAAATGTAGTTCTTTAAGTTCACTTCCTTCATCTACTGTGGACCTGTTCTCCTAGTTAGCTGAGTGTCACATGACCTATGATGTCAGCTTCTTTCTCTGCTCTGATGATGTTTGGTGCACAAGCCTGAGGAGCAGGTCTGCCTCCTTGCACAGAACATCACTGTGAAGGCTGTACTGGTTGGAATAAGAAGCCACGCCCCCTGCACTGCCGATCTACTGTCTGAGCTGTCTGTCCTATGTCTCTCCTCCCACTGGATTCTTCAGAAGAGTTTAATCCCTTCTACTATAAGCTGCACAGACTCAGTGTGGAGGCTCTGCCTCAGGTATGGAGCAGCTGCAGAGTTTCCTCTTCTCCAGGCACTGAAGAGATTATTGCTGTGCACACGACTTTAGGAGTTTTCTCCTCTGTACTCATGCTGGCTATAAAGAAGTATCTGCAGAGCATTGCACTAGAACAGGTAGGAGGAAGATCCTGAGTGTATCGGCACTGTAATTGTACTGTACAGCTGAGACTTGTATACCCACACATACAGCATGAGTATCCCATCAGTCAGACTGCAGACAAGGCAGCAATTTTATTCACTCTCTTTGCAGAACTGGAGGAGGGTAAACGCAGTCTTTGACTCCCTTTCCCACAAAAATAATGAGCAAAACCTCAGGTTTTTGTTACCCCCCCCCCCAGCTCTGCAACTGCATGTTAACAAAGGGGCCAGAACAGAACTAGTTACATGAGTAATTTATTTTTTTATTTTTTGGCCTAAAACTTGTTTATCTTATGTGTATATTGCTGACCATTAGTTTTACAGTGCAGTTCTCTCAGTTCTCTCTCTAAGGTGTACTCCAAAAATATGCTAGAGGTGCATTTAAGCCAGGCATCCTCAAACTGCGGCCCTCCAGATGTTGTAAAACTACAACTCCCACAATGCCCTGCTGTAGGCTGATACCTGTAGGCTGTTCGAGCATGCTGGGAGTTGTAGTTTTGCAACAGCTGGAGTGCCGCAGTTTGAGGATGCCTGATTTAAGCAATGCCTCTTTTTTTGTGACCGCTAATGTTGGATAGGAATTTTGCCAACAACTATGTACCGTAGTTGGTATAGTGATGTCACTATCAGTGCGAGGCATGAAATACAAACTCGGCATCACGCCACCGGCTGTGGTGTGAGCCGCAATCTAGTCATCTTTCTTTTCGTAAGGTGGGGTACCGTTCAGTTGCTATTGCAGCCGGGGGCCTTCTGAAGGCCTTCAGAAGTTTGACATTACGGCTTCTATTACACCCTGCCTCTGGTAACAAAATGTGCTGAAATAAATGGAAACTCATGTGGCTAAGCCTACATGCACACGACAGTGTTTTTTCTCGGCTTCCGTTCCGTTTTTTTTGCGGATCCCATTCATTTCTATGGATCCGCAAAAAAAACTGATGCCTCTTCCGTTTCCTGTCCGCGTCCGTATTCCGCATTTCACGTCCGCAAAAAAAATATGGCATGTCCTATTCTTGTCCGCAAAAAACGGTTTGCGGACCCATAGAAGTCAATGGGTCCGCAAAAAAAACGGAAGCCACACTGAAGCCTTCCGTTTTTCCATCCGCATCTGTTTTTTTTGCGGATGGTTGCTTGCAAACCAGGGCACTTGTGCAGGTACTTTAAGAAACTGTTTCAAGCCTTCCGTTTTTTTTGCGGATCCGCAAAAAAAACGGAAGACACACGGAAACACTACCTACAAAATTTGCGGACACAAGGAAAGGATGTGGATGTGAAAAAAAAAGGGAGACGGATCCGCGATTTGCGGACAGCAAAAAACAACTGTCGTGTGCATGTAGCCTAAAAAGGATGTACTGAACATAATTTAAAAAAAACGTTTAAAACATTAAAGGTTGAGGATTCAGAAAAAAACATTTCAGGCTAACAAAGATTCATTAATAAATGTAAAAATGAAAAAAAAAGTCTAAATCAGTCAGAGAAAAAAAAAAAAATGTGTACAGTAAAATAAATGTGAAACATTCTTATAAGTATATAAATGCCAAACAGAAAGATTGTAATAATGCTGTCCTTTTAAAAGATGATCAAGGGAATATAATTGTAGAGAACAAAGAGAAGAGTCTCTATTGCAGTGCCACGTGATTGAAAGACGGCTGATGTTATACTAATATTTAGGAAAGGTAAAAAGGTGGAACCATGTAACTACCACCCAGTCTGACATCTGTGGTATGTACAGTAAAATATTTCAAGGTATTCTATGAGATGAGCTTCAAACGAATATAGCATTCAATCAACTAATAACCGGCCTGGATTAATTCAAAACAGGCCATGTCTAACCAACATGCTGGGTTTCTGTGAGGAAATAAAGTGCAAATCTGGATGTTGCTCATATGGCTGATGTGATATATCTAGATTTTCAAAAGCACTGGATACTGTACACAAGAGCCTGGTACTTAACCACCTAACAGTTTTGCCGAAGCTCAGCTATTACGTCTGATTAGGCAGGAAACAGATGTGCGGCGCAGAGAAGAGGGAAGGGGCGTACCCTACCACTAGGGAGAGGGAGGAGTGGTGACCCCTAACTCACCTAGCACTGGCACCTGGCTGCCCTGACATCCCTAGACGGGCTGCTAACCCATACGCCGATCACGTGCCTCGTCTCTGACTTACCCTGAAATAAGCCATAGGTAGTGAGTAGGGCGGTGGGAGCACTACTGACACCTAGGGTAACAACAGGGAAAGGACAAACAATCCCCAAAGGGAGACAACAAACAGGAGAGAACCGGTGATCCCACAGCACTAGTTTCAACAGCTCCACAGCAACTCCAACTCCACCAGAGGTCAGAAAATAGAAGATCTGGAAAGAAGGTCTGTATATGTCAACAAGGGAAGCAGAAAGGGAGAATATATAGTAGCTGGGAGTGGCTGACAGACAACAGGTGAAAGGAAAAGCTACAGATTCTTAAATGGGACAAAAAGGATTGCAAATCTAAGCAGGAAAACCTGGTCTTGAATCCATTCCCACCACTAGGTCATCTCTTGAGAAACCGAGCGAGTAGCCACCCGCTGTGACCTTCTGACCCCAGGCACAACAGGGTTAGCGATAGGTCGTGACATCCTCGTGACATCAACTTAGGCTTTGAGAAAAGCACTTAACTGTTCTGCCCCAGCCGAGATCAGGCAAAAAGCTAAAGGTGGTGGTGGTGGTAGTGGGGGCGTGCTTCTTTAACGTCTCATATATCCAGATGGTTAGCACCTAGAGACATGGGCCTGGTCTTGTTTGAAAGCTGGCTTTCATTCAAGACCAGAATGACAGCATTAGCGCAAAATCAGCAGGAGATATCACTGTTAGAAATTGAATAGGGAATAAATGCTGTAAAACCTGCTTTTACTTTAGCCACATTCACTGCATCCCAATATCTAACAGCGATATCTTCCCATGTAGTGAAGATGATGTGGTGATATTGTTTGAAAGCTCGGAATGTCCACTTTTAAACAATACAAATCCCACATCACTAGCTGATTCCTATTCAGAGATATGAGCAGCTAAAGCAGCCCCCCTTCAGTCTGGAGGAGGAGGGTGGCAATTTGGGAGCTGGCAGCCTGCAGGAGGAAAAAAAAATGACAAAAAATATATAGAAATTTGACTATCATCGTTGTAGTGGCCCACATAGTAAAGGTATGTTATTTATACCACACAGTGAACACTAAATAAATTCCACAAAATAATGTTAAAATTTCTGCCTTTATCTTTCCCCCTAAAAATAATAAAAGTTAATACACTATAAAGTTAATATACTATATATATAAGCCAAAATGGTTCCTTATAGACCTTCAACTAATCCCGCAAAATAATTAAAAAAAAAAATGAAAAAAAGATTAAAAAGTTATGACTGCTGGAACACAAAGGGAGGAACATGTTACTGGTCCTTAAGGATAAAATTAGTTATGTCACTAAGTGGTTAAAATTGGAGATTTACTGCAGACACACATTAAAAATCTACAATAAAAAGATGACATTTTTGGGAGTGTTTGTCCAATTTTATTATGATTGTTAGGAGGTTAAGTGGCAGTTGCAGGGACAGAGGACAATGTAAGCATGGTTAGAATGGGTCTGTGTTAGGCCCAATTCTCTTTAATCTCTTTAATAATGACCTTGTGGACAGGACTGAGAGTAAAGTATCAGCTTTTACCAATGACACCAATTTCTCTGGGATGCTTAAAACCTAGTTTGATTGCAAAATATTACTGAAAGACCTAAATAAGCTTACAGCTTGGGCAAGAACATAGCAGATGAATCTTAACGTGATAAATATAAAATAATGCACGTAGGTCACATGTGGCTGCATACACATTAATAATAATAATGGTAAAAACTAGTAAAACTAGAGTAAAAAAAGAATAAATAGAATTAGCATTTTGTTACAAGTAAGGTAAAGGGGTTTTCCAAGATTTTTGAACTGGTGACCTATCATCCAGATAGGTCAACATTATTTGATCGGTGGGTTCCAACACCTGGGACCCCTGACAATCAGCTGTTTGAGAAGGCATCGGTGCTCACAGTAGTGCTTCGGCCATCTCTCTGCTGACCAAGCATAGTGCCATCTATTTGATAGTAGCTTGGTATCGCAGCTCAGCTTCACTTAAATGGAGCCGAGCTGTATCTAGGCCACATGACCAATGAGTGACCTAGACGCAGCCTAAGGAAAGGCTGCAAGGCCGTGGCACTACTCTGATATCCAGTGCCTTCTCAAACAGCTGATCGGAAGGGGTCCCGGGTGTCAGACCACCACTGATGAGATAATGATGATGACCTACCCGGAAGATAGGTCATCAGTTCCAAAACCCTTTTAAGAAGCAGTACTCAATGTGAAGCACTAACTGCAAAATCAAATAAGATTTAACGGTGTATAAAAAGAGAGATGAAAACTTGTGATCCCAATGTACTGTAATATTAACCCTCTATAAATCCATTGTAAGACCACATCTTGAATATGGAATTCAGTTTTGGACATCACTAAAAAGGATATCAAAAAGCTAGGAAAGTTTGGCAACCAGATTATTAAATGGGATGGAAAGTCTGTTTTATAATTGGAGGCAAAAAATCCATCTTCTTCAGTTTGGCCTTAGAGGTAATCCCATTTAGGGCTCATGCACATGACCATAGGCTGTTTTGCGGTCATCAAATAGTGGATCCGCAAAACACAGATACTAGCCGTGTGAGTTCCGCATTTTGCAGAACCAAACGTCCGGCCAATAATAGAACAGTCCTATCCTTGTCTATAATATGGACAAGAATAGGACACGTTCTATATTTTTGAAGATTCCACGGAACGGACGTATGGATACGGACAGCACAAGGTATGGTGTCCGCATCTTTTGCAGCCCCATTGAAGTGAATGGGTCCACATCCGCACATTCATGTGCATGAGCATTTAGATGCATAAATGCATTTGTGGCCAATACAACAGGGCAGGTTCATAATTTATTCATTCCAAAGATTTTGTAAAGGACCAAGGGACGTTCATTACGTGGGGAGAGGGGATTTATATTTCAATACAGGAATACAGAACAAAAATCAGCAGTAAATCCGTTACATGGGGACATTCCTTTATAGTATAGAATGTTTTACCCAAAGGGGTAGTAATGGCAGATACTATGTCAACATTTAAAAAATGGCTAATTGCTTAAAAATTTGGTGCAAGAACACACACTTAGCAGGACCTACAAAGCGAAGCTTGCTTACCCAGCGTTGGCTCCCACTCCTTCTCCAGTCCTGCGACGCTCTGCTGAGGTCCCTGTATACATTCGGTTTGACATTACTGCAGCCAATCACTGGCCACGACGGAGACCAGATCCCTTTGCTTCATGTGACCATTTCTCATGCCATGAGGGGAACCGGCTGTCGTGGCCAGTGATTGGCTGTGGCGATGTCAAACCAGATGTTTATAGCAAGAAAGGAAAACTGGAGGAGGAGCCAGTACCCGGCCCAGCAACCCCTCCCATTCAAGGTTGAACTTGGTGGACCTGTGTCATCTTTCAACCTACATTTCTATGAAAAGCCATTTTAATCCCAAATTATAGGCATAGCATAAAGTAGAAGAGAAAAAGCGGCTTAACTCCTACTGATCCGGCCCATTTTCCATTTTTTTATTTTTATTTTTTTACTCCCAGCCTTCCCAGAGGCGTAACTTATTATTTTTTTCTATATTAGGGCTTGTTTTTTGCAGGACAAGTTGCACTTTTTTATGGCACCATTTACTGTTGCATAACAGATAGTAGGAAGCTGGAAAATAAATTTTAAATAGGGTGGAATTAGAAAATAAAAACACAATGCCGCCAGTTTTATAGGTTTTGTATTTACAGTGTTTCTAACTGACCTGTTACCTTCATTCTCCGGGTCAGTATGATTATGGAGATACCACATGTATATAGTTTACTTGTGTTTTGATACTAAAAAAAAAAAAAACTTTGGAAAAAAAGAATTTTTTCTTTGCATCACCAATTTCTGACCCCCATATTTTTATGTCTACGGAGCTGTATGAGGTCTCATTTTTTGCAGGATGATCTGTCGATTTTACAGATTTTGGAGTGTGTATGACTTTTTGATCACTTTTTGTTAAATTATTTGAGGGACTTGAAGTGACAAAATATGAATGAATCAGCAATTTAGATTATTTTTTTTTATTACACCATTCGCCATATGGGATAAATATTTTTATATTTTAATAGTACAGGTGTTTTTGCACGCGGCAATGGCCTATGATGTTTATTTTGTTCATTGTTTTTTTTCTATTTTGGGTAAAGGGGGGTGATTTGAATTGTGGTATATTATTTTTTTTATATTTTTTAAAACTTTTTTTTCTTTATCTTGGGAACGTGAACATGCAATCATTAGATTGATTATCTCATAAATTCCAATGCATTAGCATTGGAGTCTGTGAGCATTTCACTATGTTCCTATGGAGACCTGGAAAATCTCTCATCTCTAGTAAAAAGACATGCTTAGTTAAGTTAAGTTATTTCAGTAATTTAATAAAAAAAAGTTTTTTTTCATTTTGGGTAAAGGGGGGTGATTTGAATTGTGGTATATTATTTTTTTTATTTTTAAAAAAAAAACATTTTTTCTTTATCTTGGGAACTTGAACATGCAATCATTAAATTGATTATCTCATAAATTCCAATGCATTAGCATTGGAGTCTATGAGCATTTTACTATGTTCCTATGGAGACCTGGAAAATCTCTATTCTCTAGTAAAGAAAAAATGCTTAGTTAAGTTATTTCAGTAATTTAATAAAAAAAAGTGCAACTCATATCTTATATAGATTCATTAGACACAGGGTGATCTATTTTAAGTATTTATTTCTTTTAATGTTGATCAGTGGCGTAACTAGACTGTTATGGGCCCCATTTTTACAAAGAGGTGGCAGATTTTCTTTACACTAAGGAATCTTTCACACGAGCAGATGACGTGCGGGTAATCCGCTGAGTGAAAGTTTGCCAAGCCCCGATCCAGACAGCAGAGACATGGATCATTCACATGATTGTTAATGCTACATGCCACTCTGTGATCTTTTTACTACAAAATCACAGTCAGATAAAGTTGTCACGGTGATTTTGTAGTAAAAAGATCACAGAGAGGCACGGAGAGGCACGGAGCATTATCAATCATGTCACTGCTCCATGTCTCTGCTGTCCGGAACGTAGCTTGGCACTCATTCACACAGCGGATTACCCACACAGGATCCGCTCGTGTTTAAGGGCCCTAAGCTCAATGCATGGCTACACTCACCCAGTCCTAATAAAATCTGGTCCTACCTCATCCAGGGTGTCGCTGGCATCGGCATGATGTCCACTGGATCCTGAATAAAGTCCCTGTGGGGAGAAAAAAAGAATATTGACATCAGGAAGGGATGGTGACTGCCCCTGTGAAATCACCAGCAGGGGGCGCTGTGTTGGCCTGTAAGACTGAACCATGCCAATGTATAGCAGGGTAATCTAGGACATTTCTCCTAAGTGCTACCACACAGTACTAATGCCCACATTGTGGTCCCTCACAGTATTAATGCCCACATTGTGGTCCCTTTAAAATAGTTATGTCCTCCTTGTGGCCCCTCACAGCAGTTATGTCCACTGTTGTGCCCCTCACTGTATTTATGCCCAGATATGTGCCCCCCTACAGTAGTTATACCAGCTTTTGTGCCCCCTCACAGTAGTTATGCCAGATTATGTGCCCCCTCATAGTAGTTATGGCCAAATATGTGCCCCCTCACAGTAGTTATGTCCAGATATGTGCCCCCTCACAGTAGTTTTGGCCAGATATGTGCCCCCTCACAGTAGTTATGGCCAAATATGTGCCCCCCCTCACAGTAGATATGCCCAGATGTGCCCCCTCACATTAGTGATGCCCAGATATGTGCCTCTTCACAGTAGTAATGCCCAGATGTGCCCCCTCAAAGTAGATATTCCCAGATATGCCCCTTCACAGTAGTAATGCCCAGAAATGTGCCCCCTCACAGTAGTAATGCCCAGAAATGTGCCCCATTACAGTGGTTATGGCCAGATATGTGCCCCCCTCACAGTAGTTATGCCCAGTTAGGTGCCCCCTTACAGTAGTTATAGCTAGATATGTTCCCCCTTACAGTAGATATGCCAGATATGTGCCCCCTCACAGTGGTTATGGCCAGATATGTGCCCCCTCACAGTGGTTATGGCCATATATGTGCCCCATCACAGTAGTTATGCCCAGTTAGGTGCCCCCCTACAGTAGTTATACCAGATTTTGTGCTCCCTCACAGTAGTTATGCCAGATTTTGTGCCCCCTCATAGTAGTTATGCCCAGATATGTACCCCCCCTCACAGTAGCTATTCCCAGTTATGTGCCCCCTCATAGTTATGCCCACATATATGCCCCCTCAAAGTAGTTATGGCAGATTAGGTGCCCCTTCACTCTTGCTATGGCCCCCCTTTTGCCTCCAGTCTGCATGAAAAAAACAACAACAAAAAAAAACAACAACACATACCTTCTTCCTGATGACTAGCTCCCACCATCACATTCCACTGCTGGCTGTGCTGGAGGCCGATTCTCGGGCTTTCAGTGCTCCTTCCACAGCCAGCAGTGCTATGTGCGGCCAGCAGGGGGAGCGCTGGAGCTCAGAAGAAAAGTGAAGCAGGGAGCGGATCCGGTCTCCCTGCTTCACTCTGGAGACAAACAGCCCGGCAGTGACAAAAACTGCCGGGCAGGTGAGTGCGCTCCCCCCCCTCTGTGCACATACAGGGCGCATGATGTACATGTTTGAAAAGCGCTCTGACCCTCTGCGACCGCGATCGTTACGCCCCTGATGTTGATGATTAAAACATTACAGTTATAAAAACCTAATAGTCAGTATCTCAGAAAATTTGAATATTGTGAAAAAGCTCAATATTGTAGACACATGCAAAGGTTTAATGCAGAAGTATTTTAATGACTTTTGTAGAGTCATGCAAAATGGTCCCTCAGTCTAGCTCAGTAGATTACACAATCATGGGGAAGACTTCTTAAATGACAGTTGTCCAAAAGACAATCACTGACACCCACCACAGGGAGGGTAAGCCACAAAAGGCAATTGCTAAAGCTGGCTGTTTAAAGAGTGCTGTATCCAAGCATTGTAATGGAAAGATGAGTGGAAGAAAAAATGTGGTACTGATGGGCCAGCCGCCACCATCTTGGTTGAAGGTCTGGCATGAAATCTTGCGCGGCCTGAGATGACGTCAAGCAAGATGGTGGAGGTTGGCCCAGTTGTGAGAAAATGGATCAGATAAGTATAATTTTTTTAGTTTTTTAACACTATTTCAGGTTAAATCGATTTGCTTCCATTAAGCACAAGGAAATTCGGCTTTGCAGCGAATCAAATTTATCCTGCGGCTGGGGCCGGTGCTTCAAGAGCACCACACACAGACATATCCAGGACATGGGCTACAACTGTCGCATGTTAAGCCCCTCATGACCCAGAGACAAAATCAGAAGTGTTTTACCTGGGCTAAGGAAAAAAGGACTGGACTGTTGCTCAGTGGTCCAAAGTCCTTTTTTCAGAGGAAAGTAAATATTGCATTTCATTTGGAGTCGGGAGGAAGAGTGAAGAGGCACACAATCCAAGTTGCTTGAGGTTCAGTGTGAAGTTTCCACAGTCAGTGATGGTTTGGAGAGCCATACTGCTGTTGGTCCACTATGTTATATCAGGTCCAAAGTTAGCACAGCCAGCTACAAGCTAATTTTACAGCACTTCATACTTCCCTCTGCTTAAAAGCCCCATGGAGATGCTGATTTCATGCTGAAGGCCCCTATCAAAGCAACCTGGGCTTCCATAATACCTTAGCAATGCCACAGGTTGATCGCTTCCATGCTTCATTGATGCAGAAATTCATGAAAAGGAGCACAGACCAAGTATTGAGTGCATATACTGTTCATACTTTTCAGTAGGCCAACATTTCTGTATTAAAAATCATTTTTTAAATTGATGTTATATAATATTCTAATTTTCTCAGATACTCGCTTTCGGGTTTTCATTAGCTTTAAGCCGTAGTCATCAACATTAAAAGAAATAAACACTTGAAAAAGATCACTCTGTGTGTAATGATACATTAGCTTCCCTTTTTGAACTGAATTACTGAAATAAATTAACTTTTTGATGATATTCTAATTTATTGAAATGCAGTAGTAGATTAAATGGAAGTTGTATGTTTACTTGCTCTTAAAAACGAAAGCAGAACAATGCAGCGCACTTCTCTGAACTGCAGGGTTTCTTCATAAGTGGCAGGGTGTCCTCTTCTCATTCCTATGGCATTTTAAGTGTCTATTTAGCCTAGTATGCAGATCTATTAAAGCTGGTAATTCATGCACCAGCCTTAAAGGGGTTTTCCGAGCAGTGGCGTACATACAGGGGTCGCAGGGGTCTCAGTTGCGACCGGGCCCGGCACTCCAGGGGGCCCGGCCGCCTGTGAACCCACCCCCCAGGCCAGCAAGCTACCCTAAATCATGTACTAACATGTAATGGAGTGCTCTGATGGGGCCCAGCACGAAGTACAGAGCGCTCCATTACATGTATAATGTGGAGGGAGGGAGGGAGGGGGGGGTGCGCGCACTCACACACCCGGCTGGTCGGCATTTCTGTTCTGTAGTGAAGCAGGGAAACCTCTCTCATCCCTGCTTCACTGCTCTTCACAGTTCAGGAGCTCCCCCTGCTGGCCCCAGATCGCGCTGCTGGCTGTGGGAGGAGATCTGAAGACCCGGGAATCTGCCTTCAGCACAGCCAGCACCGAGATGAGTGAGGGAGCCTGTCATCAGGGAAGAAGGTAAGTATGTTTTTTTTTTTTTCTAAGGCTGCAGACTGGGGGCAAAGAGCAAGAGGGGGGGGGGGCATAACTAATTTGAGGGGGCACCTAATCAGGCATTACTGTGAGGGGGGGGGCACATATGAAGGCATAACTATGAGGATTGAGGGGGCACATATGAAAGCTTAAAGGGCTTCTGTCATCACTTTTTGACATTATAAGCTGTCTGACATTAGCTATGTGCTAATGTCAGAGCAGCTTGATAATGTCTTTTTTACAAAAATCCGAGTTATATTCGGGTCAAAAAACGTAATTTTATAATATGTAAATTAGCCTCTAGGAGCAGGGGGGGGGCGTTGCCCTGCTCCTAGAAGCTCTGTGCGGCAACCTGCTGGCACGCCCCTTCTTACTTTGAGTGACAGTGCCGGGCAGCGATCCTCCGGCACTGTCTCCTTGTGAAATCCAGCGCCTGCACGGCTGCTCTGTATTCGGCGCAGGCGCGGTGAACAGAGGACAGCAGGCACCAGCGTCCTCTGCACATAGCTAATGTCAGACAGCTTATAATGTCAAAAAGTGATGACAGAAGCCCTTTAACTACTGTGAGGGGGCACATATATGGGCATATCTAATTTGAGGGACACATAATGTGGCATAACTACTGTGAGGGGGCACATATCTGGGCATAAATATTTTGAAGGGGCACATAATCTGGTATATCTACTTTGAGGGGGCACATAACTGGGCATAAATACTGTGAAGGGGCACATATCCTGGTCATTACTACTGTGAGGGGGCACATATGCGGCATTACTACTGTGAGGGGCACATATCTGGGCATATTACTGTGAGGGACACATAATCTGGCATTACTACTGTGAGGGGCACATATTTGGCATTACTACTGTGAGGGGCACATATTCTGGGCATTACTACTGTGAGGGGGCACATATCTGGGCATATTACTGTGAGGGGACACATAATCTGGCATTACTACAGTGAGAGGGGAACATATTTGGCATTACTACTGTGAGGGGACACATATCTGGGCATATTACTGTGAGGGGACACATATTCTGGTCATTACTACTGTGAGGGGACACATATTCTGGTCATTACTACTGTGAGGGGGCACATATTTGG
Organism: Bufotes viridis; assembly: GCA_033119425.1. Classification (NCBI taxonomy): domain Eukaryota; kingdom Metazoa; phylum Chordata; class Amphibia; order Anura; family Bufonidae; genus Bufotes; species Bufotes viridis. The sequence continues at coordinate 116,456,045 of CM065591.1, read as the reverse complement.
CATTACTACTGTGAGGGGGCACATATTTGGCATAACTACTGTGAGGGAGCACATATATGAGTATACCTACTGTTACAGGAACAAAGGTGGGCATTAGTACTGTGAGGGGCCTCAAGGTGGGCATTAGTACTGTGTGGTAGCACTAGATTACCCTGCTATACATTGGCATGGCTCAGTCTTACAGGCCAGCACAGCGCCCCCTGCTGGTGATTTCACAGGGTCAGTCGCCATCCCTTCCTTATGTAATTATTCTTTTTTTCTCACCATAGGGACCTTGTTCTGGACCCAGCGGACATCACGCCGACACCAGCGACACCCTGGATGAGGTAGGACCAGATTTTATTAGTTAGGACTCGGTAAGTGTAGCCGTGCATTGGGGTTAGGGCTCTTTAACATCCTGTACGGGTAATCTGCTGTGTGAATAAGTGCCAAGCCCCGCTCCAGACAGCAGAGACACAGAGCACTAACAGGATTGATAATGCTCCGTGCCTCTCTGTGATCTTTTTACTACAAAATCACAGTGAGATAAAGTTGTCACTGGGATTTTGTAGTTAAAAGATCACAGAGAGGCACGGAGCATTATCAATCCTGTTAGTGCTCTGTTCTCTGCTGTTCGGAGCGGGGCTTGGCACTCATTCACGCAGCAGATTAGCCGCACGGAAATGGCAAGTGATAGGTTACATTTTTGTAATATACTTTATTTAGCCAAAATAATTTTAGTAGTAAACTGGGGCTGAAATGGCCATTAGCAGCACTCTTAGAAATTAGGGGGGGGGGGGGCGACGGGGAGGGGGCCCCATGGATCAGTTTCGCACCGGGGCCCCATGGATTGTGTGTACGCCACTGTTTCCAAGACATAAATACTGATGATCTATCCAGAGGATATCTCATAGGTAGAGTTCCAACATTCGGGGCCCCCACAGATCAGCTGTTCAAGAAGGCAGTCGTGCTTGCAGTAGCGCCACAGCCTTCTTGCTGCTTTGGCTAGGCCTAGTGATGACACATTCATCTGTCACATGGCCTATGGACAGCTCAGTCCCATAGAAGTGAATGGGGCTGAGCAGTTATAGCAAGCACAGCCGCTATATTATGTACGATGCTGTGCTTGGTGAGCACGGAGAAGGCCTCTGTGCTCTCAGGAGCACTGGTGCATTCTCAAACAGTTGATCGGCAGGGGTCCCAGGTGTCAGATCCCCAACAATCAGATACTGATGACCTATCCAGAGGATTGGTCATCAGTATTCAAATCTCGGAAAACCCTTTTAACTAGAAGTCTGTTGGAGTAAATCATGACAAATTTTAAGAGTTGCTCACCTCTTAATAAATTTGGTATATCAGATGCAGGTGTAGATTTGCACTTAAACTTGTGTCATGTTCAGTCTTTAGACTTAAAGGGGTTGTGTCACTTCAGCAAGTTGGAGAAAGTTAATACAAGGCACTTACTAATGTGCTGTGATTGTCCATATTGCCTTCTTTGCTGGCTTGATTCATCTTTCCATCACATTATGCACTTTGCGTTTCCATGGTTACGGCCACCCAGTAATCTATCAGCGATGGCTGGGACAGTGGGAGTGCTCATAGGCCGGTACTTTTTCCTACAGTGTACAAACACAGCCAACACTGATGGATTGCAGGGTGGTCGTACCACGGAAACGCGCAGTGTATAATGTGATTGGCAAAAGAATCAAGCCAGCAAAGGAGGCAATATGGACAATCACAATACATTAGTAAGTGCCTTGTATTAACTTCCTCTTCATAATAAATGCTATTTACTGAAGTGAGACAACCCCTTTAAAAAATGTGTTAGATGTCCCTGGCCATGGCCGGTATATCCTTAACTACTTGATACTTTTTCCGTAGTACAAAAAAAAAAAACATGAGGACAAAAAATGGCCATGAAGAAGGACACAAGTCCAAAACAGGTAGGCCGGCTACATAAGTTGCATGACTTGAACATTTTTTTACATACTATTTTTTAACATTAATATTAAAGAAGCACTGCATGATTTTTTTCTTTGCCTATATAGTGCAGAATAGGCCACTATTAAAGGAAGAGATAGAGACTCTTGTGTGCGTCTTTTGTATGCCTGTTTTACTTGATATGTAATTTGTGAGTTGTCAGGAAAGGGGAAAGGTGGCTCATAAGTGAAGAAAGATGCATTTTTCTTTCATAAGATATATTTTAAAGTGTATAAGACACTATTGTACTAACAGTGCCTATGTAATTTTGTTTAACAATTTTGTACAGTTTGTCTAGTTTAATCCCTTCCGCCCTCTCAGAAGCTGAGCGGTGCCATAACCACCGGCTTTCTGCTGTTTTAAACAGCAGACACCCAGAGCTAATGTCTGTGATCGGCAATTGCTGATCACAGCTATTTAACCCCTTAGGGCCATGGTCAGTTGCAATCATGGCATCTTAGTGGCTTTTCCCTGAGAGCTCTGCAGGAAAAGCCCCCTTGTGCTGAGATCAGGGAAGCCGTTCCTTGTGGTAGCCTCGAGCCTATCACAGTAATGCATTCCACAAGCAGGCCTCCATAGGAACATATTGAATCTCCCATAGACTGCAATAGTGATTCATTGCCGTCTATGAGAGAAGTGATCTAATATAAATATTTAAAATCACCCCCTTTTCTCATATTGAAAAAAAATAAAAAAAATAAAGATCATGAGCATCACCAGGTCTGAAAATTCCTCCTACCAACAAAATATAAATGTATTCATCCAGTAAGGTGAACACTATAATGAAAAATATCAAAATGGCCGATTCCCTGTTTTTTTGTCACTGCACCTCCCAAAAAATGAATAAAAAGTGATCAAAAAGTCACACTCCAAAATGGTATAAATGAAAACTATAGATCGCCATGGAAAAATAAAAAAAAAAGAGCCCTCACACAGCCCCATAGACATAAGACATAGTTATGGGAGTCACAATATGGTGATGTAAAGAAAAATAAAATCAAGAAAAACTGAAAAAATATATATAAATGTGATATCTCCATAATCATACTGAAAGCGAGAATGAAGACAACAGGTCAGTTTAACCTCATAGGGAGCTCCATAAAAAAAACCCTATAAAACTATAGCAGAACTGCTTTTTTCCAGTTCCACCTCATTTAGAATTTTTTTCCAGCTTCCCTAGGTATTAGAAACTACAAGTTATGGCTATGGGAAGGCTCAAAGTATAAAATTAAAATATGGAAAATCACAAGGCTCTGAAGGGGTTAACATTGTAAATATCATGAATTTGTTCAAATGAAAATGTCAGTGCTTTGTTTCATTTTATAAAGGCATAAGTAAACTTCCATAAACATTCTCCGCACCACTTTGTGGTTTTGCCCACATTTCCAAGGACATGGTATTGCAATAAAAAGAATACTTATTTACTCATTTCTAAATTCTTACAAAGCCTAATCCATTTAGAATGTGCTCTTTATAAAGCTGTCAAACAATTAGCCTTGCTCTATTGTTTCCTTTTTCATGCATTATTCTCCTGAAGACATATGTATTCTTCTGTTTCAGATGTTGAAAGAACAGGCGACATTAAATCAATTTTCTGTAAAAATGAAAATAAGTAAAAATCACATGTTATTTTTTGCCATTATCTGATTAATATTTAGATAGATAATTATTATTATTATATTACACATGGTTTGTAATTTGCCAGATAATGCATAATTTGTTTTGAAGGCAACGCCACTTTCTCAGTGCAACCGGCTTCCTAACACAATACAGTATGTCATATTAGTGGCTCGTGCCTGCCACTACTCTAGTTACCCTCCTTCCCTGGCTGATCTTCCTCTGCTCCCCTGCTGTGGGAGCCACAGCCTGATTCTTGTCAGTAAAGACCCTCCTTTGCCCATAGGTGCGTGCTCTACTGGCTCTTAAAGGGCCAGCACGCACACACTAATTCACAGCAGCAAATGGCTGACTACCTTTGGGTACTTAAGGCATCTTCCCCTAGCTTGATAGTTTCCAGCAAAGGTGTGCTGTATTCGTTTGTCTACCAGTGTACTGACTTCTTCCTGTTTCCTTGATTCTGATCCTCTGCTGCCTGACCTGTGCCTAACCTCTGTATTGACCCTTTGCTGCCAGCCTTCACTTCAGACTGTATATCCCATTGCTCATACTCTGCCTGCCCCTGGCTAAAGTTTTACCTGATCCCTTCATTGGTATCTCGGACCCATGGGTTGGCTGTCAATCACACAGACAACTCCAAGAGGTAGCAGCCTAGTGATTACCCTGCAGTAAAGTCCATATCCCTGTATAGAGGTTAAAGGGCATCTGTCAGTATCCATTCATTGATGTAGCCATAGGCTTGTTTTTTGGGTGATGGGTTATTGTTTAATTGCAATTTTGCATTTCCATTCACAAAGCTGTATGAGGGCTTATTTTGTGGGACAAATTGTACTTTCTAATGCCACCATTTATTATGGCATACAATGTAGTGGGAAGCGGGAAATAAATTCCAAATGGGGTGGAATTAAAAAAAAAAAAGCCTCCACCGTTTTATGGGTTTTATTCCGACTGCGTTCCGTTTGCAGCAAAACTGACCCATGCCCTTCATTCATTACAACAAAACCACATATGTATAGGTTTTGTATGTCTAAATAGTGTAACAATAAATATAAACTTTGAAAAAAAGTTTTTATAGTTTTATCGACTTAGCTGTGTGGGAGCTCAATTTTTGCGGGACAATCTGTAGTTTTTATTGATACCATTTTGGAGTATGTATGACTTTTTGATCACATTTTATTACATTTTTTGGGTAAGAGAAGCAATGAAAAATTTGCAAAAATATTTTAATAGTACAGGCGTTTTGGGTCACGGCGATACCCATGATGTTTATATTTTTTGTTATTTATGCATTTATTTTTTTATTATACGGAAAGTGGGGTGATTTAAACTTTTATATCTTTTTTATATTTTTTTAAAGTTTTTAAAAAATTTTTTATGATTTTGGAGCTTATATTTGAGCCTACAAAATCCAAGTGTTTTTATTCTGAACATTCATGGATTTTTTATTTCTATTTAAATGTCAGAATTGCTCATTTATAATGTTTGCCTGCCATATGCTGGCAAAAATAAGAATTGCATCTGAAATGCACTAGATCTCTTCAGCGAGACCCAGCGTATTTAAATCAATTACCAGCATCGGCACTGGCCGCAGAGGATGCCAGTAAAAAGTCTTTCACCCTTTAGATGCTGTGATCTCACTTGATCACAGCATTTAAAGGCTTTAATTACCGCGATCGGCAATATTGCCGGTCACAGTAATTAGCTGTGGGTCTCTGCTGTTTGAAACAGGAGAGACCCGCCAGCCATGACGCCCGCTACGCCCGCTAGAACCGTGCAGGTTCTAAAAAAAAAAAAAATTTGCTTTTGTGTCAGTTTTTTTTTTTTGGGATGAGTTGAAGCTTTGATTGGTAGCATTTTGGAATTTATAGAACTTTTGGATCACTTTTTTAGTTTTTTTGTTGGAGGGATCAAGACAAAACAACTAATCTGCTTTCTTATTTTAACTTTTTACTGCATTGCGATGCGCGTTAAATAACCATGATAATTCTAAGCACACCTACAAGCATACCTTTTGATTATGCAAATTAACTGGTAAGTGCCCAGCAAGTGCGGTACTCTGGTTCTCCTGCGTAAACCCTTAAACCCTTGACCTTGATTGACAGCTCAATAATTCGGCTAGGTCACTGTTCTTCGACACTGAAATGTTGTGCATAAGCTGCACGGGCTTGGCACATGCGTGGTGCTTTCCATACTGTGGACTATATCTGTTAGGTCTTTCCTCACAGCAGGTGCATGCATCGGCCCTAAATGTTTTTTAATCTTTGGAGAAATTATTATAGAATTGCATAATACACATTTTTTGTGCTATGTGATTTTGTTTTCCTTCCTTTAACTTTCATTGCAGATGTCCCAAATTTTTATCTATCTTAGGCCTCATGCACACGACAATATTTTTTTGCGCTCCGCAAAACGGGGTTCTATTGTTCCATGATCCGTGTCCATTTTTGCTTCCGTTGTGTTTCCCTGTGTCTTCCTTTTTTTTTAGCGGACATGACCCAAAAGATATTACCAAAAGGCAGGCTGACAATTTGCCAAATGCCTGCCAAGGGATCCACAAAAAAATGCGGACGCGGAATGCGGATGACACACTTGAATGGGTCCGCGAACCGTTTTTTGCGGACAAGAATAGGACAGGTTATATTTTTTTGACGGACTGGAATCACGGACCACGGATGCGGAGGACAAACTGTGCATTTGCTGAGTTTTCCTCTGACCCATTGAAAGCCAATAGGTCAGCAGAAAATCACGAAAAACGGCGCAATGGACACGGAATCAAACAACGGTCGTGTGCATGAGGCCTTAACCAAATGGCTGATGCTGAATATTTATTATTGGTTCCACCATTGTTCAGTCTTCTCAGATTATAGAATTTAGTAGCAGATTGGTCTAAGTAACCTCACATACTCTCCTAAGCTGCAATGAATTTCATTGGTCAAAGCTGTAACTGCAATTAAGACACAAGGCATCCCTTTAGACTCATTGATTTCATGAAACATATCATTTTACCTGAATGCTTAGGAGAATACCGTTTACACCCATAACACTGATGACACACCTTAAAGACTATGTACACCTTTGAAGGCATTTTTATTATTATTGCATTGTACTTATTTTGAGCTAAAAATAATTTTTTCAATTTGTCTTTATTAACAATATGGAGTTCTTTTTCTGTACAGAGCTGACATGCCCTACTAGCTGTCTGTGGATTTTTTGGCTTTTCCATCATCTGAGGAGCAGACTGACTTCTTATCTCTGCTCTCTCACATTAAAAACAGTCATTACAGCTCAGTTCTTATCTTACTGATAAGAATTTGGCTTAAAGAGGACCTTTCATCTGGAAAAAAATTCTGAACTAAGTATCATGATATGTAGAGCGGCGCCCAGGAATCTCACTCCACTTACTATTATCCCTGGGCACCGCTCCGTTCTCCCGCTATGTCCTCCAGTATCATTGGGGACTTGGTTATACTGGGCGGAGACTGCCTGACTTGGTTATACTAGGCGGAGACTGCCCTTGTTCTCCTGGGCGTCACCTTCTCCCAGGCTGTAGCTCTGGCCAATCGCAGTGCAGAGCTCATAGCCTGGAAGGAGACGCCCAGGAGAACAAGGGCAGACTCCTCCTAGTATAACCAAGTCACGGAACCTACCGGGGGACATAGCGGGAGAACGGAGCGGCGCCCAGGGATAATAGTAAGTGCAGGGACATCCCTGGGCGCTGCTCTAGATATCATGATACTTCAGAATTTTTTTCCAGATGAAAGGTCCTCTTTAAATAAGTTATAAAATCTCATTCATTTAGAGAGAAGGGTAATTAGATGACCCACACAAAGTGAAAGTACCAGTCACACAGTTAGAAAAACCGTTAAACCTTTGTGACAGAATGGCTCAATATTTTTTTATAAACGCCAATAGAAAATATAATTTTTAGCCAAAAATAAGTTAAATGGAATAATAAAAAAAAAAATTGTCACCAAAGGTGTATAGCCTTTAAATATGGACGAAACTAGTACAGACAACACAGAGCAGGGGACTGTTTAAAAACCAATAAACAGAAGACACTGGGTTGATGACTGTCCAAGACTAGCATACGGATTGTACAGTGTGCCAGTATTAATAAATTCTCCTCATCTCATATACATACTGTAGTTGGTTTGCACTTGCAATTTCATTAATGACCTACCATATGTACTTACTGTATCTGTTTTGTAGTCTTGTGTTTCATTAAAGTAATTTTTTGGCTGTGGAATGCGAGGAAAGAAGAGAGCGGATATCCTGGAAGAAAGCAAAGACATCAAATGTTACTTGTACTATTATTATGCTGATTCTCGATAATGGAATTAGGTTGGTGCTACACAAACATTTTTCGTTGTATGACCTCTCTAATAGCAAATGTTAAATTGCATAAGAAAACATTTAGGGTCTCTTATTATTACTGTCATAGGAATGACATTGAAATGAAAATTCATGAACTGCAGCAGGAAGAAATTATTTTATAATTTAAAACGGTTTTTCTGGATTAGGATTTTGATGACCTATCCTAAGGATTGCTTGCCAATATCAGATAGGTGAGGGCATGATACCTGGCTCCTCAAGATCAGATTCTGATCTAGATTCTGGCATAAATTGGGTCAAATACTCGCCAATTTGGCTCATCTAGGTATAGAGAAAGTTTCTTCACCTAGCCTTAAAACGGGTGTGGCCTTAAAGGGCATCTGTCAGCAGATTTGTATGAAACTGTCTGACCTGTTACATGTGCGCTTGGAAGCTGAAGGCATCTGTGTTGGTTCCATGTTCACATGTGCCCGTATTGCTGAGAAAAATGATTTTTTAATATATGCAAATGAGCCTCTAGGGGGCGTTGCCATTACTCCTAGAGGCTCTGCTCTCTTTACAACTGCTGTTCCATCTACACTTTTATTGACAGGGCAAGGCAGAGAAAACATCATCACACCTGGCCCTGTCAATCAAAGTAGAGAGGGCGCAGCATTTGCAGAGTGTGCAGAGCATTTGCAGAGTGTGCTCTAGAGCTACTAGAGCCTCATTTGCATATGGCAAAACATCATTTTTCTCAGCAATGCGGGCACCTATGAACATGGGACCAACACAGATGCCTTCAGCTGCCAAGAGCACATGCAACAGATCAGCCAGTTTCATAGTTATAAATCTGCTGACAGACGCTCTTTAAGAAGCAAAATTTTGTGACAAAATGTCCCCACAATTCTGGCAAAATTCTGTCGTAAATTAAGCCAACTAATAGTTGGTATATAATTAGACAAAAGTGTTTAATCATGCCACTGTGAACCACTGTGCTAAGTCTGGCGCATGCCTAGACAGCCTGTGTAAGTTTACGCAATCTATAAGATTAGTAAATCTGCCCTGTGTATGTAACCAGAAGTTGACGGCTCCATATACTGTATAGAGACCCTGCCGAGTTACTGCAGCTCCGCTCCCGTTCTGCTTTATGACTGCGGATACTCCTCTCCATGAGTGGACACTCTGGATCTTGTAGCAGCTGTAATTGCGATCATGGATTTGGACGTTTGTTTTAATAGCTTTATTTTCGCTCCATCATTTACTTCTTTTAATGTTATAAATGAAATGTTACCTTTTGTACTGAATGCTTATAATGATTGTAAGCAAGATTATTAGAAAAGAAAGTCCCAATAATATAATCAGGATTATAAATTCAGTTTTGTCAGATTCCTCTTGGGGTACATCTAGAAAAAAGGAAAAGGGAGGTTATTATAAATTTTAACATGTATATTTTTTTTTCAAGATATATTTTTTTAGATATAAGCCATTAGAATTTTCCCCTCTATCTTCAATTATATTTGTCTTGCTATAGGCCAGTCCGTCAATCTGAACAAGAGGTTCCCTTGGAGAACAAGCAGAGTACTCCTCAAAGATCTCTATGTGGCTGTCATGGCCCATAACAGGTAGGATTTAGCGTTAGGACAACTCATAGAGGCGGCCTTGACGTGGCGAGTGGCTTATTACCTTTTGATCAAAATGTACACTAACGACCTATGCTTCTAGCATAGAGGCAGGGCTGTTGCATTTCTATGTTTGTGATCATAGGGAGAACTATCATCACAGCAACACAGTTCTCTAAATCCCTGTCCTGCCCCAATCAGTACCAAAGGTTATGTGGACCACAGTGTGCTTACAGCCGGCGCTGGCTGTAAGCACACTGTGGTCCTCAGAGTGCCTGATGAAGGGCAATTGTTAGCCCGAAACGTTGCAACTGATATACCACCTACTCCGGCTGAAATAATATGAAGTGAAATAAAACCATTTAATTATCATTACCTAAGGAGTGCTGTCCAAATATTTGTGTGAGACCTACAGTTCTTGAGGTGGAGCTATAGAACATAACCTGGACGCGCACCCACCTTTGCCTTTTGTTGAAAAGAGTGCTGTGGCCTATTACTTGAAAAGATTAAAGGTTATGTGGAGGCTGAGTGTGATTAGTACAGCAGACATAACTTGTGCCTTGTTAATTGAGTTACCCACTGCTCGAAAAGTTATTAATCCCTCTATTAGGCCTCCTGCACATGAATGTGTGCGCTCCGTTGCCGTATTGCGTACCGCATATGATCCGGATGCGGATCCATTCACTTCAATGGGTCTGTAAGTCCGGAGATGCAGAACGGGATCAAGGAACGGAACACTACTTAAGCACTATGGAGTGCTTCCGTGGGGTTTCGTCCCGTACTTCTGATCCGCAAAAAGATAGAACATGTCCTATCTTTTTGCGGAACGGGCGGATCGCGGACCCATTTAAGTGAATCGGTCCGGGATCCGCTGCGGCTTCCCCACGATTGGTGTTCGTGCACGGCCACAGGGCGCACACGTTTGTGTGCAGGAGGCCTACCTCTACCCTGGTCCACCAGGGAGACAAGCTTTAATCCATTCACTAGCATAGACTACCCAGAAGCAAATAGTAAACCATCCACTAGCCTAGACGACCAGGAAAACACACGTCTACCCCCCCCCCCACCATAGTTGAACAGAATAATAACCGCTCCATTACTCTAGATCACCAGAAAAGCATCACCGATACCATTAGTACAGACTGTCAGAGAAAGAGCCATTAAAGTGGTTTTGCCAAGTTTGCAAGGTATTCCCTATCCACAGCACAGGGAATAACTAACTCATCAACTGGGATCTGACTACTTCAATCCCCACCATTCCCAAGGAAGGGGGTCCTGTTTCTCTAATCTGATGAAGTAGCAGGTTGGGCATACTCTGTTCTGTTCCATTCATTTTCTATGGGACCGCCGGAAAGAGACGAGCACTAATCTCAGGCAGTCACCTAGAGAATGAATTGAGTGGTAAGGTACATGTCCGACCTGCCTCTCCATCAGATCAAGTGAAATGGAACCCCCAATTCTTGGAAACAGTGGGAGTCCTGGCAATTGGACCCCCAACGATCAGTTATCCCCTAGGGGATAACTTGTAAACTGGTCACAACCCACCAAATCTAAGAAGCAGAAGAGGCAGTAGCTCCATCCATTGTAGACTGAACTATTTATATTGATTCAGCAACATTCAGAATAATGCAGAGTTTCAACCTCTTATAATGGCTGGTGTTTCTCAAGCAGAGACAAGACCATTAAAAGGGTCAAAACATTGCATTTTCCTTTATGTTTGTTGAATCAATAAATGTTGTTGGATGATGGATGCTGCCTGCTCTTCTGCTTCTTTGAATGACTAGTGGTGGTGGTGAGGGCCATCAATGGAATACATGCATCCTGACTCTCCACAGTGGTTTGGTACTGTCCTACACACCTTTATTAGTACAACCTAGATGGAAAAGGAAGTAAGTAGTAGCAAATCTACTACCCTAGACCACCAAGAAATCATATTCGAAGCCCTCCACTACCTAAGTACCCACTACTCAAATGACGTCAAAGTAATTTGATTACATCTTGTGCTGCCTATTACAAGAATATCAGGACTCAATACTCACCCCTTTTTTTGTCCCCTGCTTTTTCCGACGCTGTGTTTTGGTCATCCCGCTGTTAATGTCATCTCACTGGCTGCATCTGTGACATTCCGTGCACACAGGTCACTGCTTCAGCCAAACACTGGCCTCAGCAGTACACGTGACGTCAATGTTGATTTCAGTGAATGGATGCACTGGTGACCTGTGTGCGTACACTGCTGCAGCCAGGAAAACAGACAGCAGCTGTGAGGACTGAAGCACAGCACTGGAAAAAGAAGGGGAATAAACGGTTGAATATGCATTATTTTGGTAATTTAGACCATATACAGCAGCTGCCCGGGTTTTTATTTAACTCAGACAACCCCTTTAACTGAGTGACAGGGTCATTCATGCACTCTCTGGAGGTATAGGCTGAAACCGCATACATCTTTTTTTTTTAAATGCAACAGTTTCAAAAGTAGGAACAAATTATCGAACAACAGTAAAGGATTTATAGTTCTATTGCTTAGACTTGAAGTTTAGAAAAATCAAAATGATCTATCTGAAATCAATTCTCTATGTGTGTGCAAGGGGGGGGGGGGTTTCTTAAATGTTCACCTTATTAGAAACAGGCCTGGTCTATTGCATGTAAAACCTGTACAGGAAATTAATATTTTACAGAAAATATGGTTATTGGTGCCCAAATCGCTTTGAAGTGCATGTGGAGCAAAGGCTAGTGCAGCATGGTGCAGTGAGGAGGTTAGAAGTGGTAGTTGTGGCCCTGAGAAGGGTAGTAGTACTCACAGTTCCCGATGGCAATCACCATCCTAGCGTTCCCTATGACACCATAGTGTGACTAGAGGGCACACCCTTTCTTCCCTTGGGCTACACCTTGATATTGGGACTCCTGCCTGGTGGTAGTTGGAGTGCCCTTGATGATGAACAGTTGGAAGGTGTGCAGGACAGCAACGCAGATGCAGTGGTCAGAGAATGGATGCTGGAGTTAACCATGTCCGTTGGTTGTAATGAATAACATTTTTCTTTAATGAACTAATGATAGTAATAGTTCCCAGCTGGAGGAAAAACTATTCACTGAAGGGGAAAATATACCGGTGGAGGTCTGATGCCTCATTGTATAACCATCTCATAACCGCCTCAAATTAGAAAGAGCTATCAGTTTGGTGTCAGAAGGTGGGATTCGCCATAAACAGTATCGGGTAAGTGATTCTATATTTTTTTTTATGTATTATTACTACCCTATACTGTGAGAGCGGATTATTTGAACCCGGTGAGCGCTTCTGTGCGCCTCCCAGGAATCTGATATTCCTAAAGAAGTTATAGGGATCTGAAGTCCCAGGAATCTGATATTCCTAAAACAAAAAAAGGGGTCTGGAGTCCCCAAATCTTAAAACAGTGCTGTGTGCAGTGAATAGTCTTTCCTAAAACCATGTATATTGCTGTATAATTGCTTAAGCATTTCTTAGTCGTTATAAGATTGAAATTTACTGTATAAATTGTGCATAGACTGTGTATAGATGGTATGCGAGTTCATGCTGAAATTGAAGGTATAAATTTGGCCATCCAGGATAGTGTAAGATCAAACATAAATTCAGGAGTAATCATGAGCCTGGATTAGAAGACATGGGATGCAAATACCCCCCCAGAATAGTTAAAAAATCAACTATAAATTCAGGAGCAGTCATGAGCCTGGATTAGAAGAAATAGGAAAACATATAAACTGATAAGCATAAGGTTTGTCAGTAAGTATTTGCACTAAACACAAACATAATTATTCTTAGCTAAACCTTCAAATTCAGCTGATCTCACTGTATATTTTTAGCTAAATAAAATGGGCAATTCTTATGGTAAGAAGAATCCCAGAAAGAAATTAAATATTAAGTTTAGAACTAAGATCATGTTCCTAAGTCTGCTGCAAGTCATTCTATGGTGAAAGCTAATCTTCCATTTTGGCTTTGCATTACCATTTTTCATTAACAATATGGAAAATTTTGTGAAGAATGCTTGCTTAGTTTAAGAAGAATATGGGACTTATATTCCAGCCATACAGATAACAGGACAAGGCTTAGGGAATAAAGATGTGACTGTTATGATAATTGTGTGTAATTAATTGTCTCTGTGTTTCTTTTCAGGAGCCACTAAAGGCGGCTTAGTCAAGCACTAATGTTTTGTTGTGTTCACAGGTTTTATATCAGTTTAAAACGGTTTTCATAGTCACCACGTGGTATCATGAGCTCAATAACTAGTAATTGTTTGCAAACAATGAAATAACAGTCAGGCATGTGTTGGTTAAAACAGTCATGTATACTGTACCTTTGTGATGTGGAAGTATTTTTTGTTCCCACATAACCTTTTGTGTTTTAGGTGTGAATATCATCTGCTCCTTTAATGAAACTCACAGGAAGAGGTCTTTGTTCACACACCAGAACAAACGTTGGGTTGGCAGGTGGTGTTAGTATATGTCTGTCTATCTGTCTGTCTGTGTGCGATGTGTTAATGGCCAGCAGAATATTTCTATATGATTTTTTTTTCTCTTTAAAAAATCTGTCCACACAACACATGATTGACTGCCCACAAGATAAGATCTCAGAACAACATGAATGTGCAGAACACATTCACATAGCTACCAGCCCCCACCCCACCCTACAAAGTGTTCCTTTTTCTGATGCAGAGGATGTTTTTGTAGATGGCTCCTGCACCCGACCAGATGATCAAACGTTTCATGCTGGTTATGCAGTTGTACAATTGCCCGATAGAGTTTTTGAGGCCATGCCAGCCACTGTCTCATCAGCACAAGCTGCAGAGTTATTCGCACTTGCTAGAGCTTGCAAAATTATGGCTGGCAGGCAAGTAAATGTGTACACAGATTCTAAATTCCCATTTTCGGTGTGTCATAATTTTGGAGTAAAATGGCAGCATAGAGGGTTCACTACAGAGACAGTCAAGCAAAAGCAGCCTCCTGTGTCACACAAAATTGCGCAACCAAGGTCTAACATCAGCAGACATCGTTTATTGGGAGCTTCAGGGTTGACCAGAGACGCTAGCGGTCTATGGTCAAAGGGAGGAGTAGTAGAGTAGAAATTCCTAAAATAGCACCCCCACCCCAAATACATGGTTTGGGACTGATTGGAAAATAAAAGCAGTGATTATGGTGATACTTCGCTTTCGTTTCGTTTGTCAACAGGTGCACCAACCTACCCATTCAAGCCTGGAGGCAGAGTCCTGATGAAGTCTCTCCATAAGTTGAAGTCGCTGGACCCACCCTATGGAACCCCTGTGACAGTCCAGGCCCGGACCAGAACTAAAGTGTCAACAGACAACTATCCTACTTGGATTCATGCATCCCAATTGAAGGAAGCCTCACCTCTGCCTGAGTGACCAGAACCAGACGAGTCCCAGTTGGATCCAATCATTAGGAAGAAGCAAGCCTCAGTGCTCTGTACAATGCCAATGTACACCCCTACCCATGGAAGACTTCACATCTGTGCAGCAATGGCATCCTTTGTAGCAGACACAATGCTAGCAGCCACTGTTTGGCTAGTGGCAATGTGTGCCCACCACTTTGAGAAGCTACCCTCGATATGCCCCTCATCACCCCAGGAAGCAAGAGACATTCACGTCTCCACTCTGCGATTGATGCCAAGCCTAGTAGACACAAAGGACACATGGTGCTACTCTCAGAACAACACTGATCCGCTTATTTTATGTTTGTTTATTTCATGTTTTGTGTTCTTTCTCACTTTTCTTTCTTCTTTCTTTTCCACTATGCAGGGGATTTTTTTCCTACTGTGCGCCAATTAGACAGAAGGTTTTTTCAAATCTCCTTCATAGTTATTTCAACTTTCCTTTCTCTTTTTCCCCTTGTCCACTATGCAATGTATTTTTTTCCTACTGTGAGCCAATTGCACAAGAAGGTTTTTTTTATCTCCTTTATGATTTGTACTTTTGTTTCATATGTTATGTACATATACACACAAGGTCTCTAGCCGGAGGAAGACACACAGTGCAGCTCTCAGAATAGAAAATGATCCCGTTCTTTTTTGTATAAAAAGTTGGGATCAATGGTTGGATTGAAAGGGATTTTTAACCTTGCTATTAGATATATATTATATCAGGCACTGCCACTTGTTACAAGACAGGTCATTCCCTCAGAAGACACATCCCCCAGAGGGCTCTTAATTCCTGTATGCGAGCCCACCCCAGCAGACATGGAGATTAGAATACATGACACACAGGTACCAGTTGGAAATACAATGAATAGCAAGATCTTCATGTACATGACAGCAAGCTGTAACGAGTTTAACCTATTGACACTCCAGGAGATGACACACAGTTATCACTTGGAAATACAATGGACAGCAGGATCCTCATGTACATGAGAGCAAGCTGTAACGACTTTAACTTGTTAGCATCTAGACTACCATTGTAATATGTAAAATACCCTTTCATGTATTGTATATGGCAGATACCAGTATTGTTTACCGACTTCCCTAAATTAACCTGTCATCTGCTGAACTCAAGTTGGTACTCCCACCCCCAATGTCCTATAAATACATGTACTATGAAATAAAGACTTCAGATTGTAACTGTCTAAGATTGAGTTCTGACTTTTACTATCTCCCAGCTGGAGGAAAAACTATTCACTGAAGGGGAAAATATACCGGTGGAGGTCTGATGCCTCATTGTATAACCATCTCATAACCGCCTCAAATTGGAAAGAGCTATCAATAGTAGTGACACAAAGAACAGCAAAAGGCACAGTTCTAAAGTACATGACTGTTTAGTCTTTCTCCCGATAGCGTTGTATCAGCAGCATTAAAGATGGAGGTAGTAGTACTCCCTGTCTTACTATCTCAAAAGACACTTTGCAGTCTCTCCAAAATAACCAGATTCTTATGAACACCTTCTGCAATTCCCGAGCTGAGGGGTACAAAATTTAAATAATGATGTCCAGTCCATTGCAAACCGTGGTAGAATCGGGAGGCAATAGTCCTTCCCAGAGCAGTAAAGTCTTTTATGACATAAATGAGTAAATACCCTACTGACATTACCTTGCACGGCCTGAATGGTTCAGTGCTTTCTATAAAGAATGGTATCTTTCCTTCAGGGGTACTCTGTTAGTAGAGTTGCTCCTTTGACAATGTTAATTGTTGCCCATACATTGCTGTTAGGATCACACAGTGCATAAAGGAGTGAATGCTTCAACAATACATCACAACATTTAACTTGGAAACATTAAATTACCCTTTTAGCAATAATTAACTCATTGCAGTAGTCCAGATTGTCTGGCCTGATGCCACAGAAGGGATATTTTAGCACAAATAGCTAATATTAATCAGTTATTAATCGGCTTTGATTGAGAGGTCTCAGAATGCACAGTGTATGGTAGCTTCTTGTGTATGGGTCTCTGGGCCCACAGACCAGCCAGAGTGCCTATGATGGCCCTTGTTTACCAGCGAAAGCACCTATAGTGAGCACTAAAACATCAGAACTGGAAACATGGAGCTATGGAAAATGGCTTACAGTATGAGGAAGTCTGTGTTCATCATCAACCTGGGGAGAAGATGGTATATGCCAGCAGATACTTTAAGTAATTTTCTAGTACTAGTAAACCCTGGATTCTGTCATCCACGTGGATGTTTACTTTCACGGCAATGATATTGCCAGACAACAGTGAGCAGGTTAATACTCCCTACAACACTGCCAAAATTGTTTATGAATGGTTTGAGGAACACGACAAAGAGTTCAATGTGTTGATTTAGCCTCCAAACATCCTAGGTGTCAATACAGTCAAGCAAGTATGGGAAATGATGAAAAACCAAATCCTACCCATGTAGATCCCACCTCACAATTTACAGATCTTACAGCCAGTTATTGTATACTGTATAATCTAATCAGATGTAAAGGCATGGACAATTTCTTCATAATGGACCAAATGCAGAGTATGCTTGTGTAAAATTCACATATTATCACAGAAAAATTCAAGAGAGCAGAGGGGTTTAGAGGTGACTGTCATTATGTGATGAAAACAAAAGGCCCCTTATTTTCCTAGCGATCTGTGAAAATTGTGGTTAGCCAAGGCGGCATTTCCTGTGTGTTTAGAGGGACGAGGAAAAAGTGACCAGCGGGACATAGAGATGTTGGAATGGAGTGTTGAGGGATTGGTGGAGGTAAGAGTGGCTATTTTTATTCTATTCTTTAAAAATAAATTACTGACTGGACAACCTATTTGAGTCCAATTTTTTGGGCTCCAATCCACTGAAGATAAACTGATGCATCTGTAATCCACTCAGGACCTGTCAAAGTTCTACCAGTAGTCTGCATTGAGATCTACCAATTGACTATCTAAGCTTCAGACTGCTTTTAGCCACCATTTGCAGCCTTTCCTAGAAAATGAAGCCCTTGCTTCTAATCTATACTGTGCAGACTAGAGTAGTGGAATCCGTTTACAGTGTGGCTTTTGTAGGTTGTAAGCTTACCGCATGATATCTCTCCACTCCACTGACCCCAGTTTGTATTCATTCCACAAGTGTGGTCTCCTCTTGCTCTTATTCGGATCAAACATTCTTTGTCCAAGTTTGATATGGAAAATGGACTGCTCACATCATTAATTAACTTCTAAAATAGACACATACATTATACATTAATATCTTAATATGCATGCCTAGTCTCTTGAATACATTTTAAGTAGGTTTAAAGGTTTATACCCATCACAATAAAATGCCATCCCTTTCTTATCTGTTTGGGTTCAACTGATGGGATCCCTACCAATACAGAGGTGAATGCAGCTGGATTTCCGTTTCTCTGCACGGCAGGTGGTCGAGACCATTGTGTAGAGAGATGCATCATTACACCAGCATTGTAGCCCTTTAAATCTCAGGATAAGTGGGGTCAGGGGCGGATTGGCCATAGACCCTACAGGGCCACCCAAGCCCTCCTAATGATTTGATTCTCTCCTACGCACCTGTTCAGCAGCTGCAGGTGTCCTCCTGAATTCAACTGCATCAATGTCCTCAGGATAGTGATACAGTTCAATACTGTGGTACAGGTGGTAGTATTTTGTGCTGCACTATGGAATTTGGTTCAGCTGGGGCGGTATATTGCTCTGCACTATGGTATTGCTGGCCCTCCCCTACTTCTTTTGTCCCTGCCCACATATGTTATCACTGACTAATTATGTTGCCCTGCCTTCTGTTAACATGGGACCACTTTAAAGTTTTTTTCCAGGGCCACTTTTAGTTTCCAGTCCGCCCCTGAGTGAGGGTCCCAGTAGTCGGACCCCCACCAATCAGAATGTGATAGAATATTGTAGTGACATGCCATCACTGTCGTTGAAAGCAATAACACCTGGGACCCCAGCCGTGCAAGCGCAGTCATCCCTTCATCGCAGCGGTGAGCATTTGCAATTACAAGCTGTCCCATTCACTTCAATGTGGTATACACTTGAATAGGAAGGAGCCATCCCATTGAAATGAATGGGACTGCTTGTAATTGCACCTGCTCACCGCTGTAATGTCAACAGCGAGCAGGTCAACAATGAAGGGAAGGCTGCTCTCACATGGAACGCAACCTTCTCTTCTCAACAGCCGGGACCCCGCCGATCTGATATTGATGAGCTAAATTAATTTACCAGAAAACAACTTTAAGTCAGAGCTAACATCCCTAAATTCAGCGAAGCACCTCCAATGAGGCGAGATGAGGCGATTACCTCAGGCAGTACCAGGTAGGGACAAGTGGGTGGCAGCAGAATGGCCTTGGGCAATGAGTGCTTTCATTGTGGATGTGTTCATCTCTGCATATTCAACTATATCGCCATATTAACCAGTATGTTTTGTAGCACTGTATGTAATGTTTTCCAAGTATGTCTTTAACACTAGGAATGGCGGGAAGAGGTTAGGTTGAGAATTTGGCATAGGGGGGGGGGGCGTCATTTTAGTTTTCGTCTCAGGCAGCAGAAAGGCTAAATGCACCCCTGAAAACTCAGAGAGCACAGTGGCAATAAGAACTAGTGTAATGGACTCCATACATACATATTTGCTGTGGAAAAAGTACAAGGAGTGTGGCACTTGAAAGAGCATAGTGCAGGGGTACTCAACTGGCGGACCGCGGTCCAAATATGAACCGCGGCCGCCAGTTGTCCGGACCCCGGCCATCCTTCAGAGCGCTCCTCCTCTCCTGCACACTGTACTGTGCAGGAGGAGGAGCTTACCGGCGCACTTCCTCCTGTCCCAGAGCGCAGTGAGACAGGGCTCCCTCCACATGTAGTGCTCCTCGTCTCCTGCACACTCTGGTACGTGCAGGAGGAGGAGCTTACCTGCGCACTTCTTCCTGCCCCAGGGGTGCAGTGAGAGACGGCTCCCTCCACATGCAGGCACCAGCTCTTTCATCCGGCACCTGCACGTGGAGGGAGCTTTCTCCCTCAGTGCGCTCACAGGTCCCTCCCCCCCTGCAGCAGCGGCAGCACGTAAGGGTG
Source organism: Bufotes viridis (assembly GCA_033119425.1). NCBI lineage: Eukaryota > Metazoa > Chordata > Amphibia > Anura > Bufonidae > Bufotes > Bufotes viridis. The sequence goes on along the minus strand of CM065591.1, from coordinate 116,436,051 downwards.
CTTCAAGCTCCAAAGGACACTTACGTGCTGCTGGAGAGGGGAGGACATCACCACTGCCACCAATGAAATAAATTTCACATTTGGGAAGGAAGGGGGGCGTGGAGAGGGCTACAGAGAGGCGGAAACACGTCACTGACTGCAGGAAAGGACTCCAGTCAGTGTCGTGTTCCCATCTCTCCTGGGCCATCTTCTTTAAAATTAAAGGTAACCTGATTAAATAAAGTGATAAAGCCCCATCAAACCATGATAGTTTTGTTCCGCATCCAATTTCCATTGTTGGGGGATTGGATGCGGACCCCTTAGTTTCAATGGAGCGGAAAAAGATGCAGACAGCACACAGTGTGCTGTCTGCATCTCTTGTGGCCCCATTGTAATTAAGGGGTCTGCATCCAATCCCCCAATAATGGGAATTGGATGCGGAACAAAACTATCATATGTCTGTTCTGTGGCTTGGGTTGCCACCCGGCCAGTAGTTCACCAGCAAGGCTGGTATTTTAGTTCCCTTGCCGGTGCCAGAATTTTCCTGTAAGGACTGTTAGGTTACTTTCACAATTGCGGCAGGACGGATCCGACAGGCTGTTTACCCTGTCAGATCCGTCCTGCCGCTATTTCGCGGGACTGCCACTCCCCATTAACTATAGCGGGAGTGGAACTACGGCGCAGCATGGCAGTGCACGGCGTGAGGCCGCCAGACGAAAAAGTCGGACATGTAGTACTTTTCGTCTGGCGGCCTCTCACCGTGCTGCGCCGAAGCTCTGCCCCCATCCCCATTATAGTCGATGGGCACAGAGCAGCGGCACGGCGAAGTAGTGGCAAGATGGATCTGACAGGGTGAGCAGCCTGTCGGATCCGTCCTGCTGCAAGTGTGAAAGTACCCTTACTAATGAGCGCTTCCATCATGGAACGCCCATAAGTACAGCCTTTACCTCCACCGCTACTTATGCTAGTAAAAAAAAATTATAATTACGGTACCTCCACCTCCATTTGCTCACGTTGTGGAGAACACTCCCTGCTGACTAGAAGCTTAGGACAGGACCTACAAGACGCCATTACGTTGGAGCACCGGTCCTGAGCTTGCAGTCAGCAGCGAATGTTCACCACAGCCAGGTGAATGCTAATTTTTTATTTTTGCAAAAGCAGAGAAGGGGGCACTAATGGGGGCATTACTCTTACTGGGGGCACTAATGGGGACATTATTCTTACTGGGGCACTAATGTGGCCATTACTAATTCTGGGACTTACCCGGGGCACTATACCGTCAGAGCGCCCCACGCGCATGGATCACATGATCGCATGGATCCTTGCGACGTAGGGGCGCTGTGATGTCATTGTGGAGCACCCCGTGAGCGGCACGGACGGTAAGTATCTTCTCCCTCGGCTGCCCACTACTTTACCATGGCAGCCGGGACTAGTAATGTCCTGGCTGCCATGGTAACACTGAAAGCATTTTTAAGACTGATCAGTCTTCAAATGCTTTCAGGTGTGTGGCGTTGTGACGGATCCGGCTGGCATTTCCGGCGACGGAAGTGCACGCCGGATCCTCACAACGCCAATATGAAAGAGGCCTTAGGGTACTTTCACACTGGCGTTTTTCCTTTCCGACATAGAGATCTGTCCTCGGGTCTCTACGCCGGAAAGAAACTGATCAGGATTATCCCAATGCATTCTGAATAGAGAGAAATCCGTTCAGGATGCATCAGGATGTCTTCAGTTCAGTCTTTTTGACATTTCAGGGCGGAGATAATACCGCAGCATGGTGCAGTTTTATCTCCTTCCTGAAATGCCGGAATACATGACTGAACGCCGGATACGCCATTAAGAAAAGACTGAAGGACAGATCTGTCCATCCGGTCTGCGCAGGCACAGACCTTTAAAACAGTGAAAAAAAATACAAGAAGGATCCGTCTCTCCGCACGGCAAACGGAGAGACGGATCTTCACTTGCAATGCATTTGTAGATGGATCCGCAGGCCGGATCAGTCTACAAATGCTTTCAGTTGTCATGCAGTGTGACGGATTCAGCGGGGCGGAACAGCCTGCCGGATCCTCACAACGCAAGTGTGAAAGCACTCAAAGTGCGTTTTTTTCCTCACAGATTTTCATACGTATAAGCCACAGCGTAATACAGTACCACCAGAGTGTAAATAAGATTACTCAAATTTAATTTACACTCTGCTTTAGGTGCAGAAATTGACCTAATCTGCACCATGTCGAACCACATACAAACTAAAATAAAAAATTCCCCAAAACTCTATTAAACATCCTCCCCATTCACACAAGACTACATAAATATCAAAATGACCAACACAGAATAGGGAACCTATTTTAATTATGTATTATAGGGCACCTACACAAGTGGCAGATTTTGTGGCAGAGAATTCAGTGACTGAAAACCAGTTCCACCTGAAGTCACGGAAAAATCCATGTGCTTGGCGCCCCATTGAAATGAATAGAACTGATTTTCAGTCACTAAATTTTCTGCCACAAAATCTGGCGTGTTAAAGCACTGTTAGTGTCAATTTTCAAGCTAAGGGTACTTTCACACCTTCGGCATGGCTATCCGCCAGATCCGCCATACCGCAATTACCCGTGCACTGCCGTGCTGCCGCTCCGTCCCCATTGACTATAATGGGGGCGGGGGCAGCGCTATGGCGCAGCATGGCAGTGCACGACAGTGATCGCCACACTTTTAGTCCAGCAATCTCTGGCCGTGCTGTAGCTCTGCCCCCTGCCCCTATTACAGTCAATGGGGACGGAGCGACAGCACACGGGCACTTGTGGCATGGTGGATCCGGCAGGCTGTTCACCCGCCAGAACAGCCTGCCGGATAGCCATGCCACAGGTGTGAAAAAACTCCAAAAGACATTAAAAATTCTTTGGTCTTCCCCCCTGCAGGAAAAAAAAAAATCAGTGATAAAACTTAATAACAAAGAAACTGTCACAGAAAATTGAGTCATGTAAAAATAAAAAAAACTCCAAAATTATTTTGGCATCCCAAAAAATAAAAGTGTCCCATTACACCACCAAATCGCTAAATCACAAAAAAGTGTCTGGCCATTGAATGGGCTGTTCAGTTTGAATAAGAAACCAGACAACACTGACCCTGGGTTCAGACCTGAGCGTTCTTGAAACGCGTTTTTGCAAATAGGAAACGTGCGTTCGAACGCGCGTTCTTGTGATTGACTACTGTGGTGTCAATCACAAAACGCGCAACAAACGCCCCAAAAAAAGCTCAAGTACTTGTTTATGCGTCGGGCGTTTTACAGCGCGTTCAAGCGCGCTGTAAAACGCTCAAGTGAGAACCAGGGCCATAGGAAAGCATTGGTTTTCATGTGTTGAGCGTTTTACAGCGCGTTTGAACGCACTGTAAAATGCTCAGGTGTGAACTTAGGGTTAGGAATAGGATGCAATAAAAAACAGAGCAGTACCTACCTAGAAAATCCAGCACTGCTGTTCTGGTTCTCCCTACTAGGCTCTGTTTACTTGGGTGCAACAGCAACTTCACAAGTGACCGCTGCAACCAAGAGGCCAGCTTGGCTGCAGTGATCACATGTTATGGACATGACATCCCCATCGCAGCTGAGAAAACAGAACCCAGATTGGAAAACTTGAGCGGCAGTTCTAGAGTTGCAGGGTAGGTACCATTCTATTCTTTATTCAGGCTAATCTTCAGTGTTGTCAGGATACTTTCTGAAACCGGACAACCTTTTTTTATTTGGTTTATTGGAGATGTTTAAAATGCAGTATATAAAAAAACTAAAACATATGTGAAAAACACAAAAAATCCATGGGATTCGCGAACCAAAAATAAAAACCACTATAAGCAAGTGTGTATTTTTAATGAAGACCTTAGTGTACTATTATCTCATTCTGTTACAATATTTAAAGATCATCAAAATTTTATTTTTAGGTCATATCATCCAGCCCTAGGCTTATGAGGGAGAGAATGTAGCCTAAGATAGAACACCAACGCTCAGACAGAAGGAGCAGGAAAGTTTCAGAGTAGCACAGTGCTTCCAGAGGGAGCAGAAGAGTATCAGAGTGCTGCCAGAGCGAGCATCAGAGTGCTGCTAGGGGGAGTATCAAAGTGCTGCCAGAGCGAGCATCAGAGTGCTGCTAGGGGGAGTATCAAAGTGCTTCCAGAGCGAGCATCAGAGTGCTGCTAGGGGGAGTGTCAAAGTGCTGCCAGAGCGAGCATCAGAGTGCTGCTAGGGGGAGTATCAAAGTGCTTCCAGAGCGAGCATCAGAGTGCTACTAGGGGGAGTATCAAAGTGCTGCCAGAGCGAGCATCAGAGTGCTGCTAGGGGGAGTATCAAAGTGCTGCCAGAGCGAGCATCAGAGTGCTGCTAGGGGGAGTATCAAAGTGCTGCCAGAGCGAGCATCAGAGTGCTGCTAGGGGGAGTATCAAAGTGCTTCCAGAGTGAGCATCAGAGTGCTGCTAGGGGGAGTGTCAAAGTGCTGCCAGAGCGAGCATCAGAGTGCTGCTAGGGGGAGTATCAAAGTGCTTCCAGAGCGAGCATCAGAGTGCTTCTAGGGGAAGTATCAAAGTGCTTACAGAGCGAGCATCAGAGTGCTGCTAGGGGGAGTATCAAAGTGCTGCCAGAGCGAACATCAGAGTGCTGCTAGGGGGAGTATCAAAGTGCTGCCAGAGCAAGCATCAGACTGCTGCTAGGGGGAGTATCAAAGTGCTGCCAGAGCGAGCATCAGAGTGCTGCCAGGGGGAGTATCTAAGTGCTGCCAGAGCGAGCATCAGAGTGCTGCTAGGGGGAGTATCAAAGTGCTGCCAGGGAGAGCAACAGAGACAAGACAGGTCAGGAAACAACTTGAAAATCTAGCAGCAGGTCTGTAGGAGACAACAATTGTTGCCTAGTTGAGCCAAGCATTGCCCTACCAGTCAAGCCACACTCTGGCCGAGGAGACTGGTATCCTCCAGCCATACATCACTGCCCCAGGCAAGATAGACACCACATTTGTCCACTGTTACAAATACAATATAATAAGCCATGGCTAGCACATAAAAAAAAAAAAGTAGACTCAGAAAATTGAGATTTCAAAGATGAATGGACTGAGAAATATTGTTTCATTCTTATGAATGTTGCCAACCCAAAGCCAATGTGTTTAATATGCAACGAAACAGTGGCCCTTATAAAAAGTAGTAATGTAAAACGACATTATGAAACAAAACATAAAAGTTTTGAACAGAATTACCCACAAAATTCTGAGATCCGGAAAAAAAAAAATTGCTTCGTTAACTGCATCATATCAAGCTTCTACTAAGCGTCTTGTTAGTTCAATGTCCCAGCAGGAAAAAACAACTCAATCATCACTGAGGGTTGCTTGGATTTTAGGAAGACACAAAAAAACATTTTCAGATGCAGAGATTGTTAAAGAATGTATGGTTGAAGTTGTAGACGCCATGTTTGAAGGTAAACAGAAAGAAGAATTTCAAGGAAAAATCAAACAAATTCCCTTGTCTGATTCCATGGCAGCACGCCGAACTGAAATAATTTCAGAAGATCTGCTCTCCCAGCTTGAGGTGAAAATCAAAAAGGCAGATTGCATTTCATTAGCTGTGGATGAATCATGTGATGCAACTGATAATGCCCAGCTCATGGTATTTGTTAGATTTTATGACGACACACAAAAAGATTTTTGTGAAGATCTACTTGGCATGACTGCCCTCCATGCTCACGCAAGAGGTGAAGATCTTTATGGAGCAATTACAGAAATGCTGAAGAAAAGGGACATTAACTTGAATTCAGTTATTTCAGTTGTAATAGATGGAGCTCCTGCTATGGTAGGAAAAGAGAAAGGGTTGGTGCCACGTTTGAAAGTGCTCAATCCTAGTTTGATTTCTTACCATTGTATAATACACCAGTCTATCTTGTTTGCTAACCTTGGAGAAAAATATGCAAATGTCATGGAAAATGTTATGAAGCTGATTAATTTTCTCCGGGCCTCTTCAGCACTTCAACATCGTCTGCTGAAAGAATTTTTAACTGATGTCAATGCTGCCTTCAGTGATCTACTTGTCCACAACAATGTAAGGTGGCTTAGTAAGGGCAGAGTTTTAGAACGCTTTTGGAGTATTTGGAAAGAGCTGGAAAAGTTTTTAGCTGAACAAAAGACAGAAAAAGCAAAAGCATTTTTGACATTTATGAGTAACAAAAACAAAATGGAAATCGTTGCTTTCCTGGCAGATATTACAAGTCATTTAAATGCTTTAAATATAAAACTACAAGGCAAAAATCTAACTATTTTTGACCTTGTGGAAGCAGTGAGGGCTTTTCAGAAGAAATTAGAGGTTTTTCAGAGTGATCTAAAAGAGAACTTGCTTCATTTTCCAAAGCTTGATGAATATAGCCAACAAGAAAATACCAAAGAAAGTGTATTCTCCAACCATGGGGACTTCATGCAAGGCCTAATTGACAATTTTAAAAGTCGCTTCCAAGACTTCACAATTGGCCAAGAAGTTTTGCTATGTATTAAAAATCCATATCTGGTAAAAAACATTGGGCGTTTTGCTACTGAGGCCCATCATGCTTTTACCTGGGCAAATTCTGCTACCCTACAGATGGAGCTAATTGATCTGCAAGAAGATGCTGTTTTAAAAGTTCAGTTGAATGATCGTGACCCCGTTTTCTTCTGGACAAAACTGGTTATTCCAGCTAAATATCCACTTATACAAAAAATAGCAATCCATGTCCTTACTATGTTTGGTTCTACATACACTTGTGAATCTGCATTCTCCACTATGAATCTGGTGAAGAACAGATGCCGCACTCAGATCACAGATGAGCATTTGCACCAGTGTGTTCGAATGGCAGTCACCCCCTTTGTACCGAATTTCAAAGGGCTGGTGAAAGAGAAAAAATGCCAATTTTCACACTAAAAACAATTATAAATCTGAATGTAAATAGTTCTACAAAGTTTGCAAGACATTAAAAAGATGGCATCTTTACTGTTGGCGTTCAGCTCGGACCTTCACCTGACTGCAGACCCAGGTATGTGGACCTTTAGTAAAACTATTAGGATTAAATGATTGGCGAGCACTCCATCTGGTAAAGGAAAGTCATAAGCATTTAATACAATATTCTAATAAATCTTATACATATAACCGAATAAAATAAGTAAAAAATACAATAAAATATAAAATAAAAAATCATGCATTCAATACACTCCTAGCAATATAAGATATGATTGTAATGGATCTCCGATCGAATATAATGGGCTCTGATTAGATAATATATATGGCTGAAGCCGTGGTTGTTGGATTATAGCCTCAATGTCAGAGTCTCTCCTGTCTTGTTCATCCGAGATTGTACTAGATCAATTGGTGGTTATTCACTGTACCGGCATGTGACACAAGCTTTGAGGACTAAAAGTTGTAAAAGTCCATATAAAGTTCTTAATACCCAGTCCTTAAGCATATGGGTCAAAGTAAGTGGTTGAAATTGTTTTCCTCTTACCTCTATTAGATGAATCGAGAGGTAAGTAAGGACGCCACACGTGTAAGCGGAGATCGCGTCTTCCGCCGTGCTTACCCGGCAAGTTCCCCTGAGGTCTCGCGATGTTCGGCGTGGTTTCCCCTTGTAGCCTAGGAGACGCGTTCCTCAAACAGGGATGTACTTGTCAATATTGCAAGTTGTCTTAATTTTACAGCATGGCCATGCTTAGACTTTATAGAGTTCTTTCTTAGTGGGCGATCCAAACCACCGTTTCGGGATATCTCCGATCCCTTCCTCACAGCTCTTGCTGTATTTGTTCTTATATCTATTTCAGATTCCTTCTAAGGTTTGACAAAGGTCATTTTGTGACCAACACGTCACACTCATTTTTTTGCTTTGACTAATTTACAATAACTATATTAAGAATTATGTCATCCTCATACTCTAGACAACCCCTTTAAATAGTCAAGATACAGTAGCAATAATACTACAAAATACTAGCGCAAAGTTATTTCAAAATAGTAGAGGGGTATTGAGGGCAGGATATATTGCCGATGCCATGGAATAGGACTAGAGTAGACAGAATTCCAGTTTCAGTAGCGGGTCTGTACCTATGCTACCTTGTAACTCGAGCCATGATACAATGCCTTTGTTACTTTATCTAGACAGCTTACTGATTTTCCCACAAATACCTGTCATTTTTATGCTCCTGTCCTCTGTTTTGAACTGAATATAATGTTATTAATGTTTTATTTTGTATGGTAAAAATTTAGGAGAGAAGTTGCTCAGAAGTGATGCTTTTATGATGCTTTTGCTATAATGTGATCCCACAAAAAAATATTCTACATATTTCTAGATCTGAATACTTTCGCAATTGCATGCAATTAAAAGTTTAGTATAGTCACTGATTTATTCAATATAATGTATCTGTATAGCGCCACCTGCTGTTTGTTCTTTTCCCCAATTGTCCATCTACATTTCTTGCTCAGTTTTATCCTTTAACTGCCATAGCTGTATATACTGTTATAAGCTGTTACAGAGAGAGACCTGCAGCAGAAATGACATGCCCCCTGTCAAAGGACACACCCTTTATGCTGTGACAGGTAGAGAGCTATAGCTGAAAGGACACCCCCCCCCCCAATCTGTCAGCCTGTGCAGAGTTTAGCAGAGCAATTGGAGCAATGAATGAGGAGAACTCTGCATACAGTGGCGTACACACAATCCATGGGGCCCGGTGCGAAACTGATCCATGGGCCCCCCGCCATCTGGGGCCCCCCTACTTTAACAAACTCAATGCAGCCAATACCCCCGTCTTCTGCAGGGGGCCCACCTACTTTAACAAACTCAATGCAGCCAATGCAACCCATCACCCCCAGCCACCCCCATCTTCAGGGGCCCCTCTACTTACCAAACTCAATGCAGCCAATAACCCCCCTCCCACTTTAACAAAATCAATGCAGCCAATACAACCCATCACCCCCCGCCCCCGTCTGCAGGGCCCCCTTCTTTACCAAACTCAATGCAGCCAATAACCCCCCACTTTAACAAACTCAATGCAGCCAATAAACCCCCACTTTAACAAACTCAGTGCAGCCAATAACCAGCCCCCTACTTTAACAGACTCAATGCAGCCACATTAGCCAATACACTAAACCCCCTCCATGCCAGGGCCCCACTGTCTCCAAGTCTCCAACTCAGTGCGGCTTTTTCTTGCTTACCGGCGCTGCTCAGCCTCTAGGGAAGTGAACTGCTCTCTCCCGTCCGGGTCCCGTCTGCTGCGTGAGTTCAGGCGCGCGCATGTTCCCGCGAGACCTGCCACAGGAGTTCACAGGTCTCGCGGGATTGACGCCGTGCTCGCTCCTGCCCGGGCCCGGCGCTGACAGCAAGTCTCGCTTCCAAACAACTTTTAGTGCAGCCGGAGGGGCCAGGCGTCCGCAGCCGGCCGGGCCCCCTGGGGTGCCGGGCCCGGTCGCAGCTGCGACCCCTGCGACCCCTATATGTACGCCACTGTCTGCATATATGTGAGGTACAGGGCTGGTTCTAGCTTCGTTATAAAGAGATTCTCATGTACGGTACTATATGATATCTAATTTTCATTTTCTCAAATTAACTATGGGATAACCCCTTTAAAAAAGGTTCTCTGGGCTTTTAATATTGATGACCTATTCCCATGATAGGTCATCAATATCAGATCGGCGGGGTCCGACACCTGGCACCCCGCCGTTTAGCTGCGCAAGGAGACGACGCGCAGTGCGCACGTGCCGTCTCCGCTCTCACTTCCTGTTCGCTGCTCCTGTCTATGGCAAAGACCATAGACAGCGGCAACGGACAGGAAGGTAGACAGCACGTATGCACTGCATGCTCCGTCAACTCGTACAGCTAAACGGCGGGGGTCCAGGTGTCAGACCCCCGCCGATCTGATATTGATGACCCATCTTGGGGATAGGTCATCAATATTAAAAGCCCAGTCAACCCCTTTATTGTTGATTTAATGATGTCAGAGAGTTTTTTTTTCTGTTTGTGAAACAATTGAGGTATAAGGATGGCCCAAATGCTGAACAATCTTCAAATTTCCCTTATCTTTAATCATACACCATCACATCTGTTTTCAATTCTGCATTGCATTTCCCCCAGCATATAAGTAGTCTAGATACTTGAGAATCAGAAATGAGAGAAGAACTGAAACAGCTCCTTTCGGTTTTGGTGATACTGTGATGACATCAATATAGAAGCACCATACGGCAGAAAGCCAATACGTATTTCATTAGGATTTTGGAAAGGCATTTCAGTGTAGGGAACTAACATTTCTGGTAAATGTAATTGCTACTCTATGTAGTAGAGGGGCATGTACAGTACAGTAGTGATAAACATATATGGCTGAAACAGAATTATTGAACTAATGTGATAAATAGAGATGAGCGAATTTCATATTTTGAAATTTGTTCATACTTCCTGGTGGCAAATGGTGAATTGCGTTATGGATTTCGTTACGGAGTGCATAACGGAATGCCTTTAGAGGCATTCCGTTATTCATTCCATCATAATAGAAGTCTATGGGCTGCAAAAGTCCTCTCCTGCATAACGGAAATGGGACGGATCCGTTTTGCAGCCCATAGACTTCTATTAACGAAGCGTGAATTAATTTCATAAGCGGAAATTCGCTCATCTCTAGTGATAAATATTGATAGCTCTTAGTGTTTGTGCATAAGAACGACAAGACAGAAGATAATGTGCACTGAAACAAAAAAATTGAAAAGATCACCTCTTTGAACGGTATGTAGGCACTGGTATGAAATGCATGCTTTGAAGAAGTAAGATGGAAGATGAAGCATCACCATTTATGAGAGGAAATTCAATCAAAAAGTTTTATCCAGCTAAGGCTAGTTTCACGCTAGCATCCAGCATAGCTAGATACTTCTTTTGCCTCCCGGAGCCCATTAACTAGTGGGGATCTGGACAGTTTTGGTCCGGCCAAATCTCAAAACTAATAGTGGAAACAGGCCAGATCCCTGCTGGGTCCCATTGTAGTCAAAAGGATCTGGCAGTCCTCCGATGCCAACAGGCTATGCCGGATACAATGAACTTCAGTGCCCTTTTTCTCTGCAGGAACAGCCAACCGGATAGTTTTGATGCTAGTTTGAAACCTGTCTAAGCTAATTAGGTGTGAAAGTTCTCCTAATGGTAGAGAGGGGTGTATCTAAAGGGATGCAGAGGTAGCAGTCATAACTAGGGCCTAGTGTCCACATGAAAAATGCCAGTACTATTGATGGCACATGGTACTGTAGGTCAGATCAAAGTTACAAATTGAGGTCAGATACTTTAAGTTAGACCTCTGTTGCTAAGTTTACGTATTCTGGTCCATAGGATGCATTATTATAATGGGTAGCGCAGTACATAATTTGTCAGACTAATAGGAATGGTCTTAAAAAGTTATAAAAACTTTCCTGAACGATAAATATGCCCAGGACAGTCATTAATTCTCCTTCTCCACTCCGTTTGGCAGGACACAATGAATACAGGAGAAATGTAACTTTGTCGTGTTACTTTCCGTTTTATATTAAACAGGTTGTCCAGACTGAGTGGTCCATAAAGCCACCCTAAGTACACAGAACATAACTGTAGTAAAACGTTTTTAATATACTTACCATTCAGAATTTACGCGAATCATCCTCTGGCAATCTGGTCCTGTGGCCACTGGACATCACTGGTCCAATATAATTTCTCTCCATGGCGCATGCACAGACTACTGAATTTACTTCATTTGCGCATGCGCCAGAGAGAGGAATAGTCCTGGCGCCATCCACAGCCGGAAGTGATGTCCTGTCCATAGACCAGGTCAGAAACCTGGTAAAGGACATGAAGCAGAAGCTGGATTTTCAGAAGAGAAGCATCAAGGAGGCTGATCCATTACAAACTCTCCTACAGATTTGTTATGTGTTATTAAGGTAACTTAACTTTGTGAGACCCCTTGGATTCCAGAAAACCCCTTTAACATTCATTGACACTGGCAAAGGCAACCCATCCTTACAATGGACTCTTCTGTTGCTTGATGCTCTATTGATGTTCTACCTGCATCTGTTTAATGCCCCCTAAAATAGACTAGTTTTTTTAAGTTTGGCCAAAAGGTGGGTGAGACAACTGCCTAGGGTGAACTTACCTCAGTTAATTTATTTTAATAACGGCTTCCCTGTCCCTATATTTGAGAGGAACACAACAGACAGAGCTTCTTTGATTTGACAGAGTTGCAATAGCTTAATATTGGAATCTGAATTAAGGAATTGGGCACAAAAAGTTTGTAGCACTATGGACTGCAGGCTTTAACACTGGGCTACCACTAACTAGATGCTATGCAACCAAATGTGGCAAACATGATACACCGTCATTAAAGACAAGTAACTTTATCTACTACTATTTAGTATTGGCGGACTCTAATATGCAGAAGTGGATGTTATAAAATATACTGTATGTAATTGTATACGGTAATTGATGTGATGTTCACAGTATGTGGACATTCAGTTGTTTTAATGGTGCTGGTTCTTAGATGCTGGCTATGGATCATGCAGATTTTTGCTAAATGTCTTAGATATTTGATATATTTAACATTAAAAAAAAACCTTAAAGGTAATCTGTCACCAGGTTTATGCTCCGCTATATGAGGGCAGTATAAAACACAGGCACTACTGACACAATAAAATAATCAATTATCAGCATAAGCCGAGCGTTGTATGAAGCAGGAGTTCTTGGTGTTTATGAGCCATGGGCTCCTGCTGCCTTTTCACCAGGGGTGGCCTGGCCATAGACTCCAAGCCCTCCTCGCTGCCATAGGATGAGTACATAATGATCTGATGCTCTCTGTTAATTAACGTTGGGAGCATCAGGTACTCATGTACCTGATCGGCAACTTCCGGTGTCCTCCTAATTTGTATCACCATCCTCAGGACAGTCATACAATTGGTTATCTGCCCAACAGTTCCCCCTCATAGGCCAAAAAGTGCAGGGACGTAGGGGTCTTATGCCACAGGAGTATACAACTGGGGACACAATAGGGGTAATTACTATAGCAGTCCAGGCAGCATGCTGAAGGTAAGGCAGGCTTGTTGCTGTGGCTCGCATCTTACCGCCTAAGCCCTTGCTCCATATCTTAGAGACAACTGGAGGAGGACAAAATGTGGCAGCTATTGGTGGCCACCACAGAAGGGCAGCTTATGGGGCAGTATTTTATGCTGCACTGTGGTATTTGGTGCTGCTATGGTTGTATTGTGTGCTGTACTATGGTATTGCTGACCCTGCTTTCTTGTGTTGTCTCCATCATTTTGTGAGGTCCTGCCTTCTTTTAATTTGGACCCACTTATGACACGGGGGCCACTTTTAGGTTTATTTTTTTCCCAGTCCTCCTCTGCTTCCTACCACTGATTGACAGATTTCTCCCTATTACTGTTCGTAGGCAAAATAGCGGTGAGTGGGCAGCTTATGAATGCAGAGGACTCCTGAGCGTGTGCATATTACTGGACTCCTGGTTTAATTAATGCTCAGCTAGCACTGTACCTGATATACAGCAATTTTATGAAAACTACACAATATTAACTACTAAGTGGCACACCACTGAGATCAGGGTGCCTGTCACCACTTTATACTTTCTCTCAGTCAGGGCAGCAAAATGTGGTGACATATTCCCTTTAAAGTACCATGACATAAAGGCATAGGACAAACCTATGGACCTACAGTACAAGAAAACAAATTAGTTATGCAACCTTTATACTGCATGTTTACTAGAGAAAACTGTCGGCATTACCCTGACGGGTGGTCCATCAACTGGCAAATTTCTTCTTATAGAATCAGATTTAATATGATTCATAGAACTATGAGTCTAAACCGCATTCTATTCATGTTCTATACCAGTTTAGCTCAGAAGTTGGTCCCTAACATTACATCATCTGGAAACCCAGTACAAATATAAGAGATATGGACAACCATTCTGTGTAATACCTTGTTCTTTTCCATTTGGTAATGAAAACATGACTGAGGAACGGCATACTGTGTATGGGGACGTGTCCAGTTCGATATAACATTTTCTTTAGAATATCCCACTGTGAAGTTTTTTGGTGGACTGAAAATTTCTTAAAAAAAAAATGAAAGGTTACACAAAGAATCGACACAGTCTTATACAAATGAAGCTTAATCGTTGTATAATGGAACTTTCTGCAATTTTCTAATATATTTCACATTTCAGTTTTTTTTAAGATCTTTGTTGTCAGTAATACCCAGGGTATGTTTGTAGTCTGTTACCATGAAAACGTATTGAGCTGTAAATATATAACAACAATAGGAAATATTTGAGACTATTTGCAAAGTTGCATTGGAACCATAACAAATATTAGCCATTTTCTCTAAAAAGCGTGTCCAGGATTTTCTTTAATTCTCTGCCCTCATGCAGTGTTATCTGTGTGCCTATACTTACCTACTCTCCGTTGCTTCTTTCCACGTCATGGACTGTCTACACTGGACTGCCGGTCCCTATCTGTCAACTTCTGCATGGACGGGGTCATATGTGCCCCTACAGTGTATGGCTGGCCTCAGATGGGACATGTCTCCGAGGGTCACTACTGGGTCACATGCCAGTTGGGAAAAGTCAAGCTTTGGTTACGTAAAATCCGAAAACTGCTTTAATTGTTCCATAAAATAGTTTAAGGTTACATCCAGTAATAAAAGAAATGCTGCAGATTCTGTCCAGATTTGCGGGTTGGAAAATTCACATCATAATAAGGGATCATGCATACAAACATATTTTCTTTCCATGTCCATTTCATTTTTTTTTTTTGGCGGACCGTATATGGAACCATTCACTTCAGCGGTTCCGCAAAAAAACTGAAGTTACTCCTTGTGCATTCCGTTTCCATATGTCCGTGTTTCTGTTCCACCAAAAAATAGAACATGTCCTATTATTGTCCACATCACAGACAAGGATAGCACTGTTCTTTTAGGGGCCAGCTGTTCCGTTCTGCAAAATACGGAATGGACCACAATATCCTTACGGACTGAGGGCCAAACTGACCCAGACAATAATGTGGAAGTAAAATGTAACTTTTAATCACTCTTTATTAAAAAACATATCAAGTGAGCCAAACAAAAAGGAATTAAAAATGAACAGTTTCCTGTCTCAGAGGCTGACGTGTGTGTGTTTGATTGCTCTTGGCACCTCAGGGATGTGCACTCTCCCCACCTCTGGCCACGCCCTGCTTCACTAGATTGACAGGGCCAGGCAGCCTTCACCTCCTCTTGCTGGCCCTATGTGCTGGGGAGATCTCACGCCGTTCAGTTTTCGGTGAGGCGCAGTGAGGAAGCTGGCAGCCGGCGAGCACCCTTCACTCACTGCTCCTGCGCCGTATACTGAACGGAACGGTGCAGGCACGAGATTTACACTGCAGACAGGGCCAGAAGTAGGAGACCAATGCTGACTGGCCCTGTCAATCTAGTAAAGCAGGGCGTGGCCAGATGTGGGAGAATGGAGCCTCTAGGAGCAGGGGCAACACCCCCTTCTCTGAGAGGCTAATTAGCATATTATAAAAGTTCGTTTTTCTCAAACACGGCGTCAGGCAGTGAGATGGCACTAATATAGTTATGTTCAGCTGACATTAGCACATCGCTAGTGTCAGCCAGCTTAATACCCATTTTTCAGTTGACAGAAACCCTTTAAGCTCAGAGAGACAGGATAACAGTAGATCTAAAACCTAAGAACTGCCCCCAGGCATGTTTCACCAGTAGACCTGGCTTCTTCAGGGGTTTGGGCAGCATTGGAAAAGGAACGCCACAAACGAGGTATATATAACCTCTCTAATGTGATTGACACCTTGGTCAGCCAGAAGAAACTGCAAGACGATCATCTAGGTGGGTGATAACTCAGTTTATGCCCAGCCAATATCTATACAAACATAGCACATGCTTTGGCCAATCGCTGTGTTGGAGGGGTGGAGCCATAATGACGTGCAGCGCCCACGCTCGATGCGCACAGACTTACAAGGCTGAATGCTGTGGTAAGTTCACTGTGGTTGCGCTAGAACTTGAACACTACTGCAGAGTGGACCTACCCGTTGCACATGTCCTGCCCAGATAGGGTCTTTTTATAGCAAAACACAGAATGCACATGGACGTCATCTGTATTTTTTGCGGATTCGTTTTTTGCGGACCTCAAAATACATACGGTCATGTGCATGAGCCCTAAAGTAGAAGCTGTGGAAAATTATCTGCATGTAAATTGATATTTAGTGTGCATTTTGCCGTATGATTTCCGAGCAGGTAATCTTATAATGTCATAAAGTAATGGCCGGACCGGAGGTGAAGCCATAGGGGAGGGCATCATGACGGGGGTTGGGTTCAGGGAGACCCCTTAGACATGGGATAGGCTGGGCATATGTAGGGGAGGAATTTTAGCAGCATTTTGAGGCAGGGATTGGGTAGCTTAGGTGAGGTAGGTGGGGAAGAGAAGGGTTAAAAGAAGGATCAGGAGTGAGGTGAGGCACCATTTTAGGTACCTTTAGGCAGGAAAGGCCCGCCCACCCTCCTGGTTAGTGTGGGGGGGGAGGGGGGTGAAATGGGGGTTGGTAGGGGTTCTGATGGGTAAGGGAGTTGTTGTGGTGTTGGATAAGTTAGGGGGCTTGTCACGGTGGCCAGCATGGGGGGAGGTCCTTGAAGTCGGGTATGTTTGCCGAGGAGGATTATGGGAGGGCCCTGCGGCTGGGGCTGGACTCCCAGTGGTGCGGAGTTTAAGGGGGCCATTCAAGGGGTGCCTCCGAGCTGGCGGGCAACGGCTGGAGGCAAGATGGCGACCTGATGAGGCAATTCGGTGGCTTTTGGGGCTTCAAGGACCTCCCCTTGCTGGGATGGAGTATTTTCGGTTACACGGTTATTCATTGTTGGTTATGGATATATTGATATATATATTTATGGTTATGTATATTTATGGTTATTTATACATTTATATGTTTTGTACGTTAATAAACGGCTGTTGTGGCCGATTCATTCCGCCTGGTGTCTGTGTCTCTTTCTAAAATGGGGACGGGGAGTCAGGAGAGGCAGGGTGGAAGGGAGTCGGTAGGAGCGGGTAAAAAGGGAGAGGTTGAGGTCGACCAGGAGGTAAGTATTTAAGGCGGGGTCAGATGGCAGGTAACCCATACCCCTGTCATGTAAAATCAAGAACCTGTAGCTTGTTTTGTTTTTTTTGCTTCTACTGTAAATGATATTTTCACATAGAGCTGTACTGGCTTTTTCACCACAGAGAATAGTGTAGTATACATTTGAATACCACTTTGAAGCATTTAAGTGTATACCCCAGATAGAAAGTCCAGCCAAGGGGTCATAATTCAATGCTGAAATACTATGCTACTGCAGATATTCCATACATATGCGTGGGATGCAGATCATCAACAGATTTAACATGATTCTGGTTTAGGATCCACTATGAAATCAGCGTTAAATCATTGTAGTGTGACATTTCCGTGCAAATCTACAGTACAGACAAAGTACCCCATTGCCGATTGAAAGATACCACATTGCTGTTTTAAAGTCAATATGGAAAACTATGGTCAGGGTAATATAAAATGTACTAGTTTTATAGTGTAAATGCTATGAATTTTTATGTGCAATCCTGCGCTCAGAAAATCTGCAGTGTATTATGATATCATGCAGTGTATTATGATATCAGCCATGTGCAGCAAGCCCCTCAGGCACCAAGGCAGAGGATGGGAGTGGTAGTGGCCCTGATGAGATTGTTGTGTCACGGTTTGCTCCCTGGGGATCGGTGCAATGGCAAGCTTTAACTTTGCCAATGGCTTTTTTGTGTTAAAGGGGTTGTCCAGGTTCAGAGCTGAACCCGGACATATCCCTGTTTTCACCCTGGCAGCCCCTCTGATATGAGCTTTGGAGCATTTCATGCTACGATGCTCTCCTTTACCCTGCGCTGAATCGCACTGGGCAGAGGCTTTTTTTTTAGATCTGGTGACGTACTGAGCTCTCCATGGGTAAAGCTAGGCGGAGGCTTCTGCCTAGCAGTGAGCCCAATGATGTCACCGTCACTAATGGGCGGGCTTTAGTGCTGCCCTAGCCTGTAAAACAGCTAGGGCAGTGCTAAAGCCCGCTCATCAGTGCCAGTGACATCACCGGGAACACTGCTCTGATGCTCATACCAGGGGGGCTGCCTGGGTAAAAATAGGGTATATATCTGACTGTAAACCCGGACAACCCCTTTAAGTATCAGGTTTGCTGCAACTGTGTATTTAACATTAGTTTTAAGTTCGCTTTTTGACATCTGTGCCACTAGTATGTCAGCCATACTGGCGTCTTACAGTTGTACCACATGTACTGCCCCGATGGCAGCCCTGCTGGAGTGTGATTCAGTGTCATTACAAGTATAGTTTACTATACCTTTTTCAGCAAGTTTGAACTTATCTTTTAACACAAAATCTTCAGAACCTTTCCTATTCAAAATGATGGTAACTTCCTTAAAATAATGCACAGTTAAATTATGAAATGTGCAGCTGCTCGTCCTCATTTCCAGATCATTTACGTATTGCTGGCAGTTTATGATGGTTGCGTCTTGCCTGGAGCAAAAAGATATTCCACAAGTTTAATCAGACAGTTTATGATATACCGTAAATCAGGGAAACCCAACCTGCGGCCTTCCAGTTGGTGTAAAACTACAACTCCCGCCATGCTCTGTAGACTGATAGCTGTAGCCTGTCCGGGCATGCTGGGAGTTGTAGTTTTGCAGGGCAGCAGGTTGGGCATCCCTGCCATAAATACTGATACAAATGATCTGACACTTACTCTAAAGAAAGGTTGTGCTCAGTTTTATATTGTAGATTTTTACCATAGCTCCACGTACATTTCATAGAGGATACATTATATACAATGCATTCAATACTTGCTGCCATCTGATTTCTTCCTGTGAAACAACGCACAATATGTTATAGTCTTTCGAATCTATAGCTCCAAACTTTAGGCATCAGAATGCTTATCATGTATGTTATAAGAAAAAGTAAAGCAGTAAGCCACATTTCTGATAGATTTGCCATGTTTAAATATTTTACTGTATAAGAAGGGTTGGTCTAATACAGGGATGCTCAACCTGCGGCCCTCCAGCTGTTGCAAAACTACAACTCCCAGTATGCCTGGACAGACTACAGCTATCAGCCTACAGCCGGGCATGATGGGAGTTGTAGTTTTACAACAGCTGGAGGGCCGCAGGTTGAGCATACCTGGTCTAATACATAGGTGGTGCATCAAACAAGATCATTGTTTGACCATTCAGTTATCTATGTACATTGGGTAGATAGCATTAGATTCTTTTTTGTACATACAGTGTATTGAAATAATTCATCATGATCATCCAATTGCCCCATTATCCAATCTGTCCTACAATGGCTCCCACAATTTTGAGAAGATCATTATCTACTAAGACTTATTTATTTCACTCTTAAAGGGAATCTGTCAGCTCCAAAACACCCCCCAAACTAGAGTAAGCAGTGTATAGTGTAAGTGATGCCAAGTCCGGTTATGTCATTTTTTGCCTTCATACTGACTTGCATTCTGACACTGTGCTCCCACAAACCGGAAGTAAAATGCATTGAGAAGAGTCCTCTCCAATATGTCCATAAGCACGGAGTCCTCTCAAAAATGAAAGGGGATACGGCTCATGTGGGAGGCACATCGGCCCCTTTAGTTGGCTGATTAATGGGAATGTGGGGAGTTGGGCCCCTAGAAATCTGATATTGCTTGCTATTCTAAGGATAGGCAATCAGTATCAAAGTCCTGGAAACTCCTTTAATGTTGGAGTATTTCTGCTTTTAAGCATGTCCTCATTCCTACTGTATATTATATTTTGGTATCCTTTTGATTACTAGGGCTTAGATGAAGATTTGAGTCAAAATGTTGGAGCCATTTCTGAAGAGATCAAGGCAATGACTGAAACCACAGTTGGTATTGCCGCATCTGTAACAACCCGATAATGGGGCAGCACGGTGGCCCAGTGGTTAGCACTGGTGCTCTGCAGGTCACCTTGCGTCTCCATAAAAAATTGAATAAAAATGTAAAATAAAGGTGTGTGTATATATATATATATATATATATATATATATATATAAAACAGAAAAACGAGGCAGCACTCCATACATAAAAAGATGTGTCTCCTTTATTCACCCATGTGGGCAGTGTCACGTTTCGGCTCCAAACAACTGAGCCTTTCTCAAGCAATGTATAGAACCATGTGTAACAAATTTATAGATACATCAATTAAGCCGTGATTACAAAACAATTAAATAAAACCAGTGTTATATTCTGTGTTATATTTGGGACTAGCTGGTCCTGGCGGGGCACTGCACCCGGCTTTGAGCATTTAGATACGGTGCTGCCATCTTTTCTCTATATATATATATATATATATATATATATATATATATATATATATATATCTATATCTATATATATATATAAGTCCAAAAAACGAACAGCACATCCAGAAGTCAAAAAAAGGTGTTTTTTATTCACCCATGTGGTAAGACGTTTCGGCCCAAACTTGAGCCTTTTTCAAGCCTTGTACAGAATAGTGATGAGCGAGCATGTTGGGCCAAATATCTATTCGGCTCGAGCATCGCTATGCTCGGCACCTGGTGGTACTCGGGCTGAGTACCTCATGTGCTCGAGTGAAATGCTTGAGTCTCCGCTCCGGTTTTAAGCAGCCAATAAAGGTACAGGTAAGTACTGCCATGACTGTAATGCCAGTAGCCATGTAGGCTGCTGGCATTACAGTGATTGGCTGGCTGGAACGCGCACCGACGCATGTTCGGCTCAGACATAGACAGGGAGAGCAGAGTGTAGGAAAGGAAAGACAGTGTAGGGAGCGATTTTCAGTTTTTAAGGACTACTGTGTGTTTGTGTGTGTTTTAGAGCAGCAATCTATTTACCTCCTGCAGTCTCAGGGACAGTGCTTCGGAAGGGACAGATAGTGCAGGGAGAGACATTTGCTGTTTTTACTACCAAAAGCTTTTTAACGACCCCAAAGTCCTTTTATGGACTACTGTGTGTGTTTGACAGCAGCAATATATTTTTATTTTATACCTATTAGTGAAATATACTGTACATCATCCGCAGACTGTGTCTTTAATAATCCACATCTAAAACATAATTTGCGAGTGCCTTCAGGTCAGCTGACCCTCTAAAACATCATTTGCGAGTGCCTTCAGGGCAGCTGACCCTATCAAACATTATTTGTGAGGGCCTGCAGGTCAGCTGACCCTAAAAAACATATTTTTCCAGAGCCTGCAGGTGAGCTGACCCTCTAAAACATTATATGTGAGGGCCTGCAGGTGAGCTGACCCTCTGATGCTACTTTCACACTAGCGTTATTCTTTTCCGGCATAGAGTTCCGTCGTCGGGGCTCTAAGGCCTCTTTCACACTTGCGTTGTTAGGATCCGGCGTGCACTTCTGTCGCCGGAAGTGCCCGCCGGATCTGTAACAACGCAAGTGAACTGAAAGCATTTGAAGACTGATCAGTCTAAAAAATGCTTTCAGTGTTACTATGGCAGCCAGGACGCTAGTCCTGGTTGCCATAGTAGTAGTGGAGAGCGGGGGAGCAGTATACTTACCACCCGTGCGGCTCCCGGGGCGTTCCAGAATGACATCAGAGCGCCCCATGCGCATAGATCATGTGATCCATGCGATCACGTGATCCATGTGTGTGGAGCGCCCTGACGTCACTCTGGAGCGCCCCGGGAGCCGCACGGGCGGTAAGTATAATGCTCCCCCACTCCCCACTACAATTTACCATGGCAACCAGGACTTTAGCGTCCTGGCTGCCATGGTAACCATTCAGAAATAGCTAAAAGTCGGATCCGGCGATTCACCGAAACAACGTTTAGCTTAAGGCCGGATCCGGATTAATGCCTTTCAATAAGCATTAATTCCAGATCCGGCCTTGCGGCAAGTGTTCAGGATTTTTGGCCGGAGCGAAAAGCGCAGCATGCTGCGGTATTTTCTCCGGCCAAAAAACGTTCCAGTCCTGAACTGAAGACATCCTGATGCATCCTGAACGGATTTCTCTCCATTCAGAATGCATTGGGATAATCCTGATCAGGATTTTTCCGGCATAGAGCCCCGACGACGGAACTCTATGCCGGAAAAGAAATACACAAGTGTGAAAGAGCCCTAAGCCGGAAAAAAAACTGATCAGTCACATCCCTATGCATTCTGAATGGAGAGAAATCCATTCAGGATACATCAGGATGCATCAGTTCAGTCACTGTCAGTCATTTTGGATGGAGGAAATACCCCAGCATGCTGCGGTTTTATCTCCATCCAGAATGCCGGAACACATGCCGGCATGCCGGATCTGGCATTAATTCCCATTGACTTGCATTAGTGCCGGAACCGGCATTAAAAATACCGCAGCAACTGATCCAGCATTCCATTCTGCGCATGCGCATACCTCTAAAAATGTGAAAAAATAAATGCCGGATCCATTTTGCCAGATGACACCGGAAAAATGTATCCGGCATTGCAATGCATTTTTCTGACTGATCAGGCATAAAAATGCCTGATCAGTCAGAAAAGATGACATGCGTTTACATACAGTTTGCCGGATCCGGCAGGCAGTTCCGGCAATGGAACTGCCTGCCGGAATACTCTGCTGCAAGTGTGAAAGTAAACTCAAATATTATATGTGAAGGCCTGCAAGTGAGCTGACCCTCTAAAACATTATATGTGAGGGCCTGCAGGTGGGCTGACCCTGTTAAAGATTATATGTGAGGGCCTGCAGGTGATCTGAACCTAAAAAACATGATTTGCGATGGCCTGCAGGTGAGCTGACCCAGTTAAAAATTATATGTTTGGGGCTACAGGTGAGCTGATCCTGTAAAGCATTATATGTGAGGGCCTGCAGGTGAGCTGACCCTGTTAAACATTATATTTTAGGGGCTGCAGGTGAGATGACCCTGTAAAGCATTATATGCATTATGAGTGAGGGCAGCATAAAAAGCATGTTGATATGATGGAGGAGGAGGAGTAGAGAAGTCAGGGGAAATCAGGTCTTGTTCATTTTTATAAGAGTCGACCCGTCTGCATTTTCAGTTGACAGATAGATGCGCTTATCAGTTATTATGCCCCCAGCAAAACTAAATACCCGCTCTGACAAAACGATGGCGGCAGGGCAGGCCAGCACCTCTGAGGCGTAGAGTGGCAGTTTGTGCCACGTGTCCAGCTTAGACACCCAATAGTTGTAAGGCATAGAGGGATCACTGAGGACGCTGACATGGTCTGTTATGTACTCCTTCACCATCTTCCACAATTTTCCTGCCTTGTGACACTAGGCTGCCCATCAGGGTGAGGGTGCTGGCAGGTTGTCATGAAACTGTTCCAGGACTTGGAGAGTGTTGTCCTGCCTCTGTTAGAACTGCTGTGTGTTCCCCTCATCTCCCCTCCTGGGTTGCACAAGGAACTACGTACTCTGCTGCCTGCGTTGTCAGCTGTAAATTTATCCGCAATGACATTCTGTTCTATTATTATTATAGTTTGTGGTTGTATTATTGTTGGTATTGTTATGTTTTTAGTTATATTAATGTATAAGTTTGGGATGTTTGTTGTGCATGGGACACATATTCTGTATGATTGCCATATGTGTGAGCTTGCCAAGCTCAAAAGCTGCTAACAAGGTACGGCCATTATCAGACACAACAATCAACCATGCCTGGTTGAAGGTTAAGTGGCGAGAGCCACAGCTTAGTCTGGTCCCTTATACCCTGCCACAGCTCTGCGGTGGTGTGCTGTTTGTCACCTAAGCAAATGAGTTTCAGCACAGCCTGTTGCCGCTTCCCCACTGCCGTGCTATACTGCTTCCAGCTACTGACTGGTGGCTGACTGGTGCTGCAAGATGAGAATTCAGAGGTGGAAGTGGAGTAGGAGTAGGAGAAGGGGGGGTTGCTGCAACTAATGTAGGTGGTGGTGAAAATTCTGATGGAATGGGGGCCCACAATCCTTGGCGTTGGTAGCACCTGTGCCATCCCAGGGTTCGACTAGCTACCAGCCTCCACAAGGTTCAACCAGTGTGCTGTCACGGAAATGTAGCATCCCTGGCCCTGGTCCGTGTGTCAGTCGTTAAGTGGACCTTCCCAATAACTGCGTTGGTCAGGGCACGGGTGATGTTATGGGACACAATTGCTGGTGTACTGCGGGGATGGCACACTGAGAAAAATAGTGGCGGCTGGGGACTGAGTAATGAGGGACGTCTTCCGCCATGAGGCTGAAGAAAGCCTCAGTGTCCACAGGCCTTTTTGGCAAAATTTTCAGGGCCAGCAATTTTTAAAGGTGTGCATTTAATGCTATGGCCTGTGGGTGGGTGGCTGGGTATTTGCGCTTACGTTCAAAGGTCTGGGTTAAGGACATCTGTATGTGGGCCAATTTGGTGTGGCCCGCCTTCTCCCTTCTGCCATACCACAGCCTTTTCTAGCCTGTTGCGGTGCTGTGGATCCCTCCCCCTCTATACTGCTATCCTCGATTGGCTTGCCACCTTCCCAGGTGGGGTCAGTGATGTCATCATCCACCACCCCCTCTTCCACTTCCTCACTCGGGACATCCTCCTGACTTGTGTTGGTAACCTAACAATACCCTCACTTATTGACAACTGTGTCTCATCTGTATCATCCACCTCATAAAACACTAATTGCCATTCCCCACCGTCATCTTCTTCTGACTGTGGATGCTGAAGAGTTTGGGAATCAGTGCACAAGATTTCCTCATGTCCCTCTTCAGGGTGGGTCAGCTCACCTGCAGGCCCTCACCTACAGTATTTCAGGAACTCGCCCATCATTTTTTCAATGGTCAGCAGCAGGTCCTCGCCCCTAATGTTTTAGAGGGTCACCAGCAGGCCCTTGCTCCAAATGTTTTTGAGGGTCACCAGCAGGCCCTTGCTCCAAATGTTTTTGAGGGTCACCAGCAGGCCACCAATCATAATTTTTCAAGGGTGTGTATGATGCCCTCCTTTATGTAAAATAAAGGGTGTATTGCAGTGCCGGTTCCTTGTAATTTTTGGCAGCCCTTTCACTTAGTGCATAGGCTTTATGAGTGTAGCAGTTCCACTACCTGAACAATTGTACCACAATGTGAATGAGGCCCTCCTTTATGTAATATACAGGCTGTTTCAGAGTGCCTCTTGCTTATACTTTTTGGCAGCACTTGCACTATATACAATTGAATATACAGAAAATAAATAGATTTTTTTTTTTGGGGGGGGGGGGAGGAGTTTGTGTGTATTTTTGTCGATCTGTAAAAGTGGCGTACAACTCGGTCAACATTGTTCCCAGCAGCGACCTGGGAGTCCAAGATGCTTACAGACATTGTCCCCATGCTGTTCCCGATCCATTTTGGTGGTGTTTCTGTCACTTTCTGACCTTTTCAAATAGACCAGGCACGATCCCCTCATCAGAGCAGGGGGTGCCTGGTTGTCTCCTATTGACTTCCATTATTTCTCGGGTGTTCGGCCGAGCACACGAATATAGCAATTTGTTTGGGCCAAACACCCAAATACTTTTGTGCTCGCTCATCACTAGTACAGAACAATGCAGTATTTTTACAGTTTTTTCTGGAAAATTTGTACAGCAAAAAAGGAAACAAACCTCTTTATATGCATGAAATCTAGGGCAAGTGAAAGTACAGTTTGGCCTGCATGCAGTATATGCCAGAATATGGAGTGCCTATTTGTCTGTCGTGTGCTCCATATGTAGTACCCCATACCTGTAGGTACTAAAATGTATGCATTGTTATATTGTAATGCATAATTTTATAATAATATATAATATAATATTTTATTGTTTTATCTCTGGCTGTAGCTGTCAGCAGGGATTGGATGGAAAAGGTTGGCAAGGAACAGGGCTAAGCAACCTGTTCTTCCCCCATATGGTAGGAGTGGACTGATCCTGCTCCCTGCCAAGAGAGGGAGTTCCTGAGTAACCTCAGAGAGGAGAGAGGCAACCTGCAAAGCTCATTTGCCTCAAGTGGAGTCTTGAGAAGCTATAGCTAGTATCTGCAGACACTGCTGTAAGGAAGCAACAACCTGACGGAGTACCATGACACAACACTTCATCAAGGCCACTCCTGTCCTCTATACCGGCTCCTTAGGGGTTGCCAAACATGTACCATAAGACCCTTTAATAAGGCAGCAGAATTAAGTACATTTATCCAGGTCTACCATCAGGAATTTCAGGGTCTCATACAGGCAAACTCTGTTAGTCCAATCCCCCCACCCCCAGCCCTTCTCACATTCGTATCCTTAAAGGGGTTTCCAAGATTTTGATACTGATGACCTATCCACAGAATAGGCTATCAGTATCTAATTGGTGGGGGGCCGACACCTAGGACCCCTGCCGATCAGCTGTTTGCGAAAGCATCGGTGCTCCTATGGGTGCCGCAGCCTTCTCGAAGCTTACCAAGCACAGCGCTGTACATTGTATAGTATAGTGTCTGGTATCGCAGCTCAGCACCATTCACTTCAATGGGGATGAGCACGATACCAAGCACAGCCGCTATTCAATTTACAGTGCTGTGCTTGGTAAGCTGCTAGAAGGCCGTGGTGCTCACAGGAGAACTGGTGCCTTCTCAAACTGCTGATCGGTGGGAATCCTAGGTGTCGGACCCCCACCAATTAGAGGATAGGATAAGTCTTAGGTATCAAAATCCCAGGAAAAACCCCTTTAAAAGCCCCAACTTTTTTAGCATCAAGCCATTTTGTCATGCACATACGTGAAAGTTTAATTTGTAACAACTTTTATCATGGGTTAAATAAAGGGAAACAATGGAACCATTTTTATTTATACTGTTTATCGATCACCATAAATAATGTGTGTACAGGAGAGTGAATCTAGATCGAACATCCTCAGTACTATGCTTTTGATATAACGACTGTCCTTCAGCATAATTACGTGGCATATCCGCCAAATTTGTAATACATTCTATGCTGTGCATAAGAGGCATTAGTATACAGTTTGATCAAAGAGCATAGGCCCACTTACCGCGACAAGGTAGCCTGCGGGGTGGTGGGGCCCAGAGCTAAGGAGGCTTTGCTGCACAGTGAGAATGCTGTGTGGCTTCTGGGTCCCGCCGTCTGCTGCTGGTGCGGTGCTGGGCGCCGGTGGTCGCCGCACACTGCTGTGCCATTTAGGATAGAGTAGGTCCCCACTTGTAGAGGCTACCTTGATGCGGTAAGTGGGCCTATGCTCTTTGATCAAACTGTATACTAATGCCTCTTATGCACAGCATAGAATGTATTACAAATTGGGCAGATATGCCACGTAATTATGCTGAAGGACAGTCGTTATATCAAAAACATAGTACAGAGGATGTGCGATCCAGATTCACTCTCCTGTATATATTGTTAGAATCTAATTTCTTATTCCCCTCTCTGGTGTCAGCACTCCTCCCCATTTGGACTAGGTGTTTTTAATTAGCCTTTGTCTGCAAGAGGTTTATAAACTCCTACTACCTCTCAGATGGATTTCCTGAGGGTTGTGACTGGGTGAACTCTTTGCACTTGTTCACATGGTGCAGTACTGCGTGTCTGCCATTGCTGCCTCAGTGCTGTGCTGGTGGGGTGGTGGGGCTCAGAGCCAAGGAGGCTTTGCTGCACAGTGGGAATGCTGTGTGTCTTCTGGGTCCCGCCATCTGCTGCTGGTGTGGTGCTGGGGCGCCGGTGGTCGCCGCACACTGCTGCGCCATTTAGGTTAGAGTAGGTCCCCACTTGTAGAGGCTACCTTGATGCGGTAAGTGGGCCTATGCTCTTTGATCAAACTGTATACTAATGCCTCTTATGCACAGCATAGAATGTATTACAAATTGGGCGGATATGCCACGTAATTATGCTGAAGGACAGTCGTTATATCAAAAACATAGTACAGAGGATGTGCGATCCAGATTCACTCTCCTGTATATACCATAAATAATGTGTTTACTGTATTGTATGTGCTATGATTATAGGGATATCAAACACTGTTTTATGATATTTAATAGTATGTTACAAAAATACAGATATTGTAATGGTTTTTGGCTTTTTTATGCTTTCCTCTTTTAGTAACATTAATTTTGCAGAAAAATGTCACTTTTACCATAAAAGCTACAAAATAAAAGTTCTATTTTCTTCCCTAACAAAGAAAATTGCTTAATATTGAGAAGAGTATACATTATAGTTACACATACATTATAGTCAATATCATTCGGTTCCACCATCTTACCTGGATTGAGGCAAATTGAAGCATTTTGACATTTCTCATTATTTAAATATGGTGTCACCTGGACACAAACTGGACTCGGAGCATCATCTAGCAGACTCAGGGATATCTGTTCTCCGCATACATGTGCCTGAATAACAAACAGCAATTGGGACTAAAATCTTTTGTCACAAAGGCACTATGGCCCTGATTTATCAACAAGAGGCAATTAGACATGTGTCTTCACATTTGTCTGTGTGTGTGAAGGTGACGGTCTGTGTTCCAACACTTGCACAGGCAAACAATTTAGCACAGGCACAGGCAATTTTGCACAGGCAAACAATCTCAGCTACGGCAGGTCAAAAGTGCAGGGCTGTTAAAGGGAATCTGTCACCAGGTTTGAGCCCTGTCAGCTAAACATATGCTGACGTTCAGGGTCTCATTAGCATGCCTAATATGGGCTCATCTAAACAAATGGTAGCGTAATTTTGTCAAAAAACAGGTTTAACTAACCTGTCAATCACACATATAAGGAGCCCAAGGGAGGTCCAGCGATGCAGGTGCGGGCCGAGCATTGCTGTATGTGGCCAGCGCGCTCAATGCTCCGTGCCGCCTCTTCCCTCCTCCTGCTGTAGCGCTGGCTCGTACACACGCGCGCGTGCGCACTTCACTTCAAGAGCCGATCCAGAAGTCCGCGCGTGCGCACAGGCATGCACCCGTGCGGACTTCTTGGATCGGCTTCTGAAGTGAAGTGCGCACGCGCCGTGTGCGCATGAGCCAGCGCTACAGCAGGAGGAGGGGGAGGAGAGGCGGCACGGAGCATTTGGAGGCGGCTGGCCACATACAGCAATGTCTGCGGCCCGGCACCCTGCATCGCTGGACCTCCCCTTGGGCTCCTTATATGTGTGATTGACAGGTTAGTTAAACCTGTTTTTTGACAAAATAACGCTACCATTTGTTTAGATGAGCCCATATTAGGCATGCTAATGAGACCCTGAACGTCAGCATATGTTTAGCTGACAGGGCTCAAACCTGGTGACAGATTCCCTTTAAGACAATTTTTTGAGACAATCCCTGTGATAAATAAGGACAAAATCCAACACACTCCACAGAAAGGCCCACAAAACAGCTGGATTTCTAAAACTTACTTAGCAGGAGCAAAATATAGCATTGGCCTGTCGCAGACTGTTAATAACTTTCTCTTACAAGTTATATGAAAGAGAAGTACCAATTTACTCCAAAATAAGACAAAGCCAGTTTGATATATCAGGGCCTATGTGTCAACATATAGATTGCCTATGGGTCTTGATCTGCACTGCACTTCATATACTACCACATAGATCAGTATTTAGAGCACTGCCAAATACTACCATATGGGGATGTGGAATCAGACATATATGTGGATATGGAAAGAGCCATGTGCACAGAGCATGTGCGAATGATATTAGAATCCCTGAAGCACTGACAAAAGAGTAATGTGTATGGTCAGCTTTGACATTTTTCCTCCTCTACGTTTATAACTTTTTTTTCTTTTTTTTCTTTATTTTAGCTGTATGAGACCTTTTTTTTTTTTTTCCCAAAAAAGCATAAGTTTATTCACCAGACATACAGCAACATTTCAATCCGCTCAGTGGGATCTTTCTCAAGCAGTGTTGATAACAAAATGGTGCTTACATACAGGGGTATATATA
This sequence comes from Bufotes viridis, assembly GCA_033119425.1. NCBI lineage: Eukaryota > Metazoa > Chordata > Amphibia > Anura > Bufonidae > Bufotes > Bufotes viridis. The sequence continues at coordinate 116,406,174 of CM065591.1, read as the reverse complement.
CACACCCACATAATATTCAATCAATAAAAGTAATTAATATAAAACAGTGTAAAACAGCATTAAAATCGTAACAGTGCACATACATGACTCCAATATATGTGTATGCTAGATAAAGTGGAAAGTTAGAGAAGCAAGTCACAATACTCAAATATCTAAATATCATAATAGAAACAGAATCTATCATAAAGTGTACTAATTATATAATTATAAACATGTGTGGATACCCATATATAATCAATTAAAAACAATTTTGGACGATCGGGACAAGTCACAAACACTGACCAGCGTGGGAAGACCCCAACTGCCCGAGCGTCCCCCAATGTGAACCGCGCACGCCAGAAAAAAGTGCCCAGCCACGTGACCACCCGACGCCAGCAGACACAGGCCACGTGATCCACCGGACACGACAAGCGCCTGCCTCCACAGGCCCCCAAGGCCACAGCGAAAGAAACAAAGTGCATCAAAAAGATCCTGGTGGCGTGCACATCCATGTGACCTGGTGTAATGGTCACATGATCGGACAAGCGCAAACAGACTGGGAATACTATAAATAATGTAACAACCGCAATGTGGCGATTGAAAATGCTTTGTTATAGAGACACGTCATACACAATATGTATAGATGGTTGTCAAATGCAGTGATTCCCTTCTTTAATAATAAGTTAAAATAGTATGGACAAACTGAAGTGGCAGAAAGCAGACATAGCATAAGATCCTAAACACACAGGACCAACCCGTGTCACGTCAACGGCCACGATAGATCCCAATGTGACGCCTCCAGGATCCCAATGTGACGCCTCCAGGATCCCAATGTGACGCCTCCAGGATCCTCCTGATGCACCCTGCCTCCTCCACTGCAGCCTCGAGGACCCGCGGAGGCAGGCGCCCACCGTGTCCAGTGGATCACGCGACCCACACCCGCCGACGTCGGGTGGCCACGTGTCCGGACACCCCCCTCCAACATGTGTAGTTCACACCGGAAGACGCCCAGGCCGGTCAGCACCCACAACCCGTCCCGATCGTCCAACACTGCCCTTTTTTTTTTATATATAAATATTTTTATTCACAGTAACTATTACACAATAAAAATAGTAATACGAATTACACAGTATAAGTACCGCATTAATCAAATACCGTATAAAGAAACAGTATCCTGCGCATATCATGCGTAACAGAGTACCATCCAATTAATACAAAAAGAAATTAAAGTCCATCATCCCCCTCCCCTGTTGGCTGTCGTCACTGGAACCCTTTCAATTACAAATATGAAAATGAAATAAGGGTTGGCTCACTGATTATGGTAAATGGATATAGGTGCTGCTAGATCCAAAATGACTCGCTTAGTCAAAAGAAAACCATGAAATTGTGTAAAACTAGGATCGAGCACTTACACTCCGGGATATGTGATGTAATAATACGGCACTGAGCATGAACTACATAACCACATAATATTTAATAAAACATACGATAAAATATAAGAATAAACAAATGAATAAGATCAATTCACAAATAGTTCCAATGGGGTAATGTGATAGTCCCGATACACACATAAGATGGGAGTGAGATGAGAAGTCACCCTGTCGGCACGACTGGTAATCTGTAGAGATATAATTGCCAAGTAGAAACAAGGGTAATGTCCCATTCATGCACCATGTGACTTCCAAATAACTCTTTACAAGCCTAAGCCAGCGTGGTAAGAAACTTTAATAGGGGTAAATGTTGGTATAAGTCATACAAATTGAAATGAGCACTTATCTGTTCCTTGCAATCTCCAGACAAGTGGACAGCTGCGCTCCACCGCATAGGAGGATAGGAGGCCTCCTTTTATAAAGCTGCGAAGACCTGTTCCCAAAACCAGTTTAATTTGTTACATTCCCAAAGTAGATGTCCAAAATCCAAATTCAGACATCCACATTTCGGACAGCAACAGTCACGATTCTTGTTTTGGGGAAATTTTGCTTGGACTTTTGGCGTATAATACAAGCGATGTAAGATCTTATTAATCTGTGAGCATTAGAAATTGTAGCCTTTCTAACATTTGTATAAATACTAGCCCAGTGTAATGGAGGACAATGCAACTCCCATTTATGTGAACTCTTAAATACAGTTACGGTTGCCAATGACCTACGGAGTTTAGAATAAAGATTAGAAATTTTTATCCCCTCATCAGCCTGAGCAAAACAGTAGTCAAAGAATAAGTGCTGACGTGTAAGCATATAACTTTTGTTGGTAGTAGCCTCATGTGCGTGTTTTAAACTTGAGTACATAAACAAATCTGGTGATGAAATATCAGTGAAATTATATTCCGATAAAGACTTAAAATGTCCCAAAGAGAAAAGATGAGACACATTAACAACACCTTTACGGAGCCAATAAGTATAGTCCGTAATTTTGAAGAATTCCACCAGATTCTTATTCTCCCACAGAGGGGTAAAACAAAAAGCATGCAAAACTTTAAGAATCATCTTAAGCTTATTCCAAAACCTCTGTAGGGTCCAAGGTATCAATAGGGACTTCCTCAAACCCAAATAACCCGATTCTAAACAAGTGAAAATATTCTCTAGTGGCTTATCCTTAACATCTGTCAAATATTGTGCAAGTAAACTCTTTTTAAAGTTACAACATCGTTGAATTTATGCACATAAAAAATATCCTTTAAAAAAGGAAGTGATAACCCACCCTCCGATTCAGACAGCCATAAATACCTTTGTTTTATATGCACCCTCTTCCTTCCCCATATTAGATCATTGATAAGAGATTCCAATCTATGAATTAAGATGTTAGCGATCCAAATAGGGGAAGCACAAATCGGGTACATCACAATGGGCAAAATGATCATTTTAACTAGGGCTATACAACAGGGGCTGACTGGCAACTTTTGGCCCAGGGGGCAAGTAACACCCAGAGGCCCACTGAGCCCCCCTCTACTTCCTGATTCGCTGTCACAAGATGCTGGGCGGGGAGCTGCGGGAGGAGAGCACAGTAGCCCCCCCTTATGTGCCAGTAGCGCCCCTTATGTGCCAGTAGCACCCCCTTATGTGCCAGTAGCACCCCCTTAAGTGCCAGTAGCACCCCCTTATGTGCCAGTAGCCCCCCTCTTATGTTCCAGTAGCCGTCCCCCTTATGTGCCAGTAGACCCCCTTATGTGCCAGTATCCCCCATGTGCCAGTAGCCCCTTATGTGCCAGTAGCCGTCCCCCTTATGTGCCAGTAGACCCCCTTATGTGCCAGTAGACCCCCATGTGCCAGGAGCCCCCTTATGTGCCAGTAGCACCCCTTATGTGCCAGTAGCCCCCTTTTGTGCCAGTAGCCCCCTTTTGTGCCAGTAGTCCCCCTTATGTGCCAGTAGCACCCCTTATGTGCCAGTAGCCCCCTTACGTGCCAGTAGCCCCCTTTTGTGTCAGTAGTCCCCCTTATGTGCCAGTAGTCCCCTTATGTGCCAGTAGTCCCCCTTATGTGCCAGTAGTCCCCCTTATGTGCCAGTAGTCCCCCATTATGTGCCAGTAGTCTCCCCTCCCCACCTTATCATGTGCCAGTAGAATCCCACCGCTCACCTTATCATGTGCGAGTAGAATCCCCCTCACCTTATCATGTGCGAGTAGAATCCCCCTCACCTTATCATGTGCAGTAGAATCCCCCTCACCTTATCATGTGCCAGTAGAAACCCCCTCACCTTATCATGTGCCAGTAGAATCCCCCTCACCTTATCATGTGCCAGTAGAATCCCCCTCACCTTATCATGTGCCAGTAGAATCCCCCTCACCTTATCATGTGCCAGTAGAATCCCCCTCACCTTATTATGTACCAGTAGAATCCCCCTCACCTTATTGTGTGCCAGTAGAATCCCCCTCACCTTATCATGTGCCAGTAGAAATCCCACCCCCTCACCTCATCATGTGCCAGTAGAATCCCCCTCACCTTATCATGTGCCAATAGAATCCCCCTCACCTTATGTGCCAGTAGCCCCAAAAACAAACAAACAAAAAACACTTATACTTACCTCCAGCGATGCGATGCAGGCCTCTTCCGGCCTGTGTCCCTCGCTGTACCGCTCCGGCGGTGCGATGAAGTCATCGCGCCACCTGCACCAGCCTCTGATAGGCTACCAGCCTAGTGCTGGCAGCCTATTAGAGGAACAGGGAGGGGACACGCCTCTCCCTGCTCTGCCGCAGCACAGACATCTGTATCGCCGTCCTGAGGACGGCAAACCAGATGACTATGGAGATGAACGCTTCCACAGTGGAAGCGTTCATCTCCCTGTGCCCTGCCGCCGGCCGCCACTTGTCACCAGGGCCGCGGCAGGGCACATGCACACCCAAAAGGCCGGCCCTGGGTGACACTACAGAGGGGCCCAGGGGACAATTGCCCCCCTGCCCCCCAGCCCAGTCCGCCCCTGCTATACGATCAGTCTGGGCTAATAACAATTTCTGCCAAGCACAGATTTTAGATTTAACTTTATTCAAAACCGAGGCCAAATTAAGCTCATAAAACTTATTTATTGGGACCCCAATCTTAACCCCCAAATAGTCCAAGGTTTCATTCGGAGAGAGAACCCGAACTCTACTACCTTCGTCTACTGCCTTGCGGTTCAGCGGGAGGAGCGATGACTTGGCCCAATTGATCAAATAACAAGCTGTATGAGACCTTACATTTAGCAGGAAGAGGAGAGAAGATTAAAAAATCCTTTACTTAGTGCTCCTGAAATATGCAGCCCTGTGCAGGAGCCCAGTTTGCCCTGGTTTATCATGATGGTTTGTTTTGTAAAACTAATTGAAAACAATAATTTATGGCAACAGCTACTGCGAGAAAATGTATTTTCTGACTCATGGAAGCCTTTTTCATCCATTAGAAATATATCTCTCTCTAGTGATAATCAATATTGCTATTACCACTGTGAGGTTTTATGTTAAGATCCACTATGGACAGGATAGGGACAAGGTGAGATGGGAACTTTGTGGATGTTTGCGTGTGTGAGGTTTAAATGTTTGGCACAGCTTATTTGACAACTTGATTTGTACACTGGTAAACGTCTCGGTCATGGCACCAATGTATGGTCTAATTAGGTGCAGATGATGATTAGATGAACAAGTGCTGATCTTTTCACTCAATTTCTGGAAACAAATATATAGATATGTCAATCAAGTATGATGTTTGATTAATGGAGGAGAGGGGGATAGATAACATGCACAGAAGTTCATGTTATTCTTGCCCTGGGACCTTGTACAGTCACACAGGGAGACAGAATCTATGTCTATCCTCCTGCAGCATGTCAGCACTTCTCCCACTTGCTTTAACCCTTTATACCTCAGAGGTGACACTGGTCTTCTTTGAAAGCTGACAATCTAAACTTTTACATAAGATTGATATGCTAGCTGAGCTACAGCCTTTAGAAATTAGGTTGGGGTTGAAAGCTACAGGTGTTGCAGCTCTTACTAGGACCCATTTCTAGTGGCTGTATCTTGCAATGTATTGAGGCTAGTGTGATCTTGGTCTTATTTTAAATCCTGGCTGTAGCCTAATCACAGCTTAAGATATAGTCCTTAGAAGTTGCACCTCTTTCCTTATCCACATATGGTGTTCTTTCAAATCAGTGTGTCATGCACCTCAACTATTAATTTGTAATAGTGGAGTCAGACACTATAGGAACAAATGAATTGGGAGCATTTAAAGGGGTTGTCTGCTTTCAGAAAGAAACCGGACAACCTACGGGATCCTTCTGGAAAAAAGAAGTACCGTATTTTTCGCCATATAAGACGCACTTTCCCCCCCCCAAAAGTGGGGGGAAAATGGCAGTGCGTCTTATATGGCGAATGCTACCATTTTCCTATAGTTAAAGCTGATACATCGCACAGCATGCGATGTATCAGCATGGAAGGAGGAGGGGGCGGAGCCTGGCAACACGCGGCGGGCGGCCCGCCGCTAACAGCGTGACTGCTTTCATAACATTTTTAATCTTTAGTCATGTCCCCTTATTCCCTATAATCCCAGTACAGTAGCGCTCTGCTAACCTGCTATACAGATCCTCTAGCAGGCAGAGCGGTGCGGCGGCAGGCTGCTGTGTAATGTCCTCACTGGCGTCATCTGCCTGCTCCTCCTGCTTCATTCATAAAGTGAAAGGAGCAGGCAGATGACGTCAGTGAGGACGTTACACACCAGCCTGCCGCCGCACCGCTCTGCCTGCTAGAGGATCGGTATAGCAGGTTAGCAGAGCGCTACTGTACTGGGATTATAGGGAATAGGGGACATGATTAAAGATTATAAGTGTTATGAAAGCAGTCAAGCTGTTAGCGGCGAGCCGCCCGCCATGTGCTGCCAGGCTCCGCCCCTAAGCAGTCACTATGGGCCAGATCTGTGGATAGCACTTTGATGGGGGCATTTATGAATGACACTGTAATTGGGGTGATCTGTGGATGACACATATAGCATAAGATGCTATATATGTGTCATCCACAGATCCAATCCATTACAGTGTCATTCATAAATGCTCCCATCACAGTGCTATCCACAGATCCCCCATCACAGTGCTATCCACAGATCCCCCATCACAGTGCTATCCACAGATCCCCCATCACAGTGCTATCCACAGATCCCCCATCACAGTGTCATCCACAGATCCCCCATCACAGTGCCATCCACAGATCCCCCCATCACAGTGTCATCCACAGATTCCCCATAACAGTGCCATCCACATCTCCCCCACATAACAGTGCCATCCACAGATCCCCCCCCCATAATACTGTCATGCACAGACCACCATTACTTCAAAAGCACACCTTTTGGTTAAAAATATTTTTTTTCTTATTTTTCTCCTCAAAAACCCATGTGCGTCTTATAGGCCGGTGCGTCTTATAGGGCGAAAAATACGGTAAACGTTACTTACCTGACAGATCCCTCTCGGCTGGGCTCAGTGTACCCAGCTGCAGCGGTAATCAACAATATGTGACTACTGCAGCCAATCACTGACATTTCTGGTATCTCAATGTCACACGATAGAAACATTATTACACATATATAATAAATAACTTACATCTTTTACAAATTCCCAATCTTCAAGTTTCAAGAAGATTTCATATGAAATGTCACTGACATTTTCCATGGGAATATCACAGTCCCAAGTCAAAATACCTTCTTTGTTCCTGATACTCAGTGACAGATTTTTTACCAAGTTGTATTCAAGGCCTGAAAGAAATTGTGGAAAGGTGGTAAGTACATATCCAATTTTCCACTGTGATTGTATTGCAATTGGATTTTAGAGGGTTGTACATGTTTCAGTAATGCATATCCCCTCAGCAATGCCTTCTGACATATGTATAGCTTAGATACTGTTTTTGAATTGATAGCCTTTTTAAAGCTATCAACAAGGAAAACTAAATGGAAGCCAGATTCATTATCAATTTGCCCTCCACCAATAGATTAAAATGTGAAAGAAAGAAGAAGGTTCGGGGCATGTATGCAAGCATATATGGTTCCATTCTATATGGTTCCATGGGGGTGGCCATCTTGCCTGAGCTGTTCTTAACAGGATTTAGAAAGCATTAAGAAAATTACTTTACAACTGCCACATCCTATTGTGAATGGTGGATCCTGTCTTATCTATACACAGAGGTGATATCATTACAGGCAGGATTGGGATGACAGATAATCAGATATCTGCAGTAAAGTGATATGTACAGACCAAGAAGTGACACCTATTATTAGGCTTTGCGACCAGTGCAAAAACTGCAGGATTTTATAGATTTTGTTTAAATATAGCTATGGAAATGGAAGATTAAAATTACATTATCAAAAATTCTTTAAAAATATGTTAAATGTAAAAACACAATTTAAACAATAGATATTTTTCTGATGACACATTCCCTTTAAGTAAATGCAACAGGCGCGTTCCCCCAGGGCCCTTTATATCGCGTCCCAGGTGTAGGAAATGCTGAGTGGTGTAGTGCGGCCTAAATGTCCCTAAGTGCTCCTACCTGGATACCGCTGGACACCAGGCTTTGGCTTCGAAGCAATAAATAGAGGGAATAATTGAGGGATTGGAAAGAATAGCTTGAGTCCAGACCTTGTCTTGGTTCCAGCAGGCTTTAGCATATAACTGGCAGTCAAACTTAATTCTGCTCTCTTTCTCTTTGACTCTGCTGTACTGACAAGCTTAAATAGTATCTTTACTTTCTTCTTAATGCTGCACTTTTTCTTTTTAGTCTGACTCTAGGTTATGCCAGGGAACTTTCCTCCTGGCTCCTGAGGCTTCAAGCTTTGGCCTCCATGGCCAGCAGAGCTTAAGGTGCTCTGGCTGGCATGGGCACATCCAGCAGAGACGTGCCCCTGCACACCCTTACCCTTGCAGGGGGTAAACTAAAACTGGAACTAACCCACCCTTCGTGCAGGAAGTAGGACTAGCCCACTTCTCTCCAGAGGGGGGTTAGAATGAAATGGAAAGTTCCATTCTATCTAACTATAGCTCTGTCGTGTTTCCTGACACCTGCTGGTGAACCAGGCATATTGCATGGACATAACAGTTGCATAACGATATTAGGAATGCATAGTGTATAGGACCTGGACAAAAATACATAAGATGGCATTGTGTTAGCCCAATAAAGACAGTAACGGGGTGCAGGAGTGGTAATACCACTCTGGGGTGTTACATAAACAATTATCAATTTTGTGAAACTTACCGTGAAATTTGCAGCACCAATGTAAATGAAAACAGAGCAACAGTATCCAGATAAATGCCATGGAAATATTCATTTTCTGTTGTTCTGTTCAAATCTGGAAAATGATAAAAACACAGTAAATATTGGAATTTAGTTCATTTCAGGTGCATATAATAACAGCTAACTAGTTGAAGAGAACACCAGCTTGTAGAGGCCCGATATCCTCCTGTACGTGGATTCTAATATAATTGACTTCTAGAAGACATATAACAAAAGATCCAGCCTCAGGGTAAGAGCAAATGGACTGTAGCTTTACACCAATAAATTAAAAATCATACCAGCAAAAATACAATACACTCAACAACTGTTTAAATATTTTTAACCCAAACTCAGGATAGGCCCGAGTCCATGCACCCCCGAGTCCATGCTGCCTCAGGGAGCCGCTGCCCTCACGGAGCTCTAGCTTTCCAAGGACAGCGCAGTACATTGTATAGTGGCAGTGCTTAGTATTTCAGCTCAGCCCCATTGACTTGAATGGGGCTGAGCTGCCACGAGGCCATGTGACCAATGTAACATAGTAACATAGTATATAAGGCCGAAAAAAGACATTTCTCCTTCCAGTTCGGCCTGTTTCCTGCAAGTTGATCCAGAGGAAGGCAAAAAAAAAAAAAAAGTGATGTCACTGGGCTAGGAAGAGGCAGCAGTTCTCATAGATAGGGCAAGGCAACATAGTTAGTCAGGGATAACATATGTAGGCAGGGACAAAAGAAGTATGCAAGGTCAGCAATAGTGTAGTGCAATATACCGCCCCAGCTGAACCAAATACCACTGTGCACAAAATACTACCGCCTGTGCCACAGTATTGAACTGTATCACTGTCCTAAGGACATCAATGCAGTTGAATTCTGGAGGACACCTGCAGCTGCTGAACAGGTGCGTAGGAGAGAATCAGATCATTAGGAGGGCTAGGGTGGCCCTGCTAGGCAGCGGCCCACCGGGAAATTTCACTGTAGGGTCTATGGCCAATCCGCCCCTGAAGTTCTGACACAGCGGCATGTGACTGCCACAGCCAGTCACCAGCTGCTGCAATCTAAATTGGTGACCAGCCTTCTATTAATTAGTTATTCACTAATAATTTGAAGACCAGACAACCCCTTTAGGATTCTCTGCATTCATAAGATTAAACAGTGTAGAGTATTTCCACAAAATTACTTTATGTATTTGAATGCTTAATAAAATAAAGAAGTGTCCTCCAATTATTGGAATATCCTGCATCTTCATAGGACTACAGGCAGACAGTTATGTTCTTCTGAAGTTCTTCTATTGAATGCTTTTCTGAATGGTGAAATGATGCACTGAACAAAGACAATGTTGAACTGCTAACACAAAGACAACAACCAATGTGCACTGTCAACAACTTTTTCTTAGTTCTATTCTGTGGTCCTCATTCTTGGAGACATCTTTTCTTTCTTCCCCCTTTTGTGGTCATCCCTTCTAGCTCAATGTGTCTTCTTAACTTTATTATTTCCACATCACGTGATTTCCCAGCTATACATGCCGAAAAAGAAACTGATTGGAATGCAGTGGTTGATCAGTAGGAATATGCAACTGTGGCTGATGTTCATTAAGTTCAATAGGAATTAATGGAATGGTCAATAATGGCTTTATCAGACACATTTAGGCTGCCCATACACGATGCAGTTGGCAGCAGGATCCGCATGTGGATCAACCCTAATTGCAAGGCCGCACCTATACTTGCAGGCCAGCACCTGCACATTCCATTTGTTTCAAACAACATGTACAAGCGAGGCCCAGCAGATACAGGTGCGGCCCGGTAATTAGATCTGATCAACATGCAGATCCAACCTTAGATCACTGGATAGGCCATTACTATCTGATCTGTGGTGGTCTAGCATGCCACCACAGCTGTTCTCCAGTCGTTTTCACTCCAGAACTACATGGCTTCCTCCGTTGTGAAATGAATGGAGCTGGTGACTGAAGCGCTACTCCGAATGAAGTGTATGGCAGCAGTGCTGGAGTAACCTGAGGATAGGCCATCACTTGTGAAGGGTTGCCCAACCCCTTTAACCCCTTAATGACACGGCCATATTTCACCTTAAGGACCAGGCCATATTTTGCAAAACTGACCAGTGTCACTTTATGTGTTGATAACTTTAAAACGCTTTTAATTATCCAGGCCATTCTGAGATTGTTTTTTGCATCACATATTTTACTTCATGACACTGGTAAAATGGATTCAAAAAAGTTTATTTTTATTTATAAAAAAATACCAAATTTAAGCAAAAAATTTGAAAAATTAGCAAATTTCCAAGTTTCAATTTCTCTACTTCTATAATACATAGTAATACCTCAAAAAAAATATTACTTTACATTCCCCATTTGTTTACTTCATGTTTGGATCATTTTGGGAATGCCATTTTATTTTTTGGAGACGTTACAAGGCTTAGAAGTTTAGAAGCAAATCTTGAAATTTTTCTGAAATTTTCCAAAACCCATTTTTTTAGGACCAGTTCAGGTCTGAAGTCACTTTGTGAGGCTTACATAATAAAATCACCCAAAAATGACCCCATTCTATAAACTACACCCCTCAAGGTATTCAAAACTGATTTGACAAACATTGTTAACCCTTTAGGTGTTCCACAAGAGTTAATGGCAAATGAAGATAAAATTTCAGAATTTCAATTTTTGGGCAAATTTTCCATCCTAATCCATTTTTTTCAGTAACAAAGCGAGGGTTAACAGCCAAACAAAACTCAATATTTAATGCCCCGATTCTGTAGTTTGCAGAAACACCCCATACGTGGCCCTAAACTGCTGTATGACCAATCGACAGGGCGTAGAAGGAAGGAACGCCATATGGTTTTTGGAAGGCAGATTTTACTGGACTGGTTTTTACACACCATGTCCCATTTGAAGCCCCCCTGATGCACCTCTACAGTAGAAACTCCAAAAAAGTTACCCCATATTGGTACTATTTTAGGGTAAATATGATTTTCGGTTGCTATATATTACACTTTTTTTGAGGCAAGGTAACAAAAATTTTAATTTTTCTATTTTTTTAAAGTTTCATAGATGGAGTCCCTTTTTTGGAGTTTCTACTCTAGGGGTGCATCAGGGAGGCTTCAAATGGGACATGCCTGTAATATTATTACACTCCAGAAATAAATCCAGTCCCTCTTGAATTCCTTTATTGTACTCACCATCACCACCTCCTCAGGCAGAGAGTTCCATAGTCTCACTGCTCTTACAGTGAAGAATCCTTTTCTATGTTTGTGTACAAACCTTCTTTCCTCCAGACGCAGAGGATGTCCCCTTGTCACAGTCACAGTCCTGGGGATAAATAGATGATGGGACAGATCTCTGTACTGACCCCTGATATATTTATACATAGTTATGAGATCTCCTCTCAGTCGCCTTTTTCTAAAGTGAATAACCCTAATTTTGATAACCTTTCACGGTACTGTAGATCCTCATTCCAGTTATTACTTTAGTTGCCCTCCTCTGAACCCTCTCCAGCTCTGCTATGTCTGTCTTGTTCACAGGAGCCCAGAACTGTACACAGTACTCCATGTGTGGTCTAACCAGTGATTTGTAAAGTGGTAGGACTATGTTCTCATCACGGGCGTCTATGCCTCTTTTGAGTGTCAAAAACCAGTCCAGCAAAATCTGCCTTCCAAAAATGAAATATGGCGTTCCCTACCTTCTACGCCCTGCCGTTTGGCCATACAGCAGTTTACGACCACATATGGGGCGTTTCTGCAAACTACAGAATAAGGGCAATAATTATTGAGTTTTGTTTGGCTGTTAACACTTGTTTTATTACTGGAAAAATTGATTAAAATGGAAAATTTTCTAAAAAATAGCTGTTTTTGGACCGTTTTTATTTGTTGTTATTTACATAGTTGATCTGACAGGTTAGATTGTGTGCTATTTCTATAGAGCAGGTTGTTACGGACATGACATACCAAATATGACTACTTTTTTTTTATTTATTTTTTTAGTGTCTCCACATTCTGAAAGCCATAGTTTTTTTTTTTTTTGGGGGGGGCGACTGTCTTATGTAGGGGCTCATTTTTTGCAGGATGAGATGATAGTTTGATCCTGGTTTGATCTTTGGCACTATCTTGGGGTGCGTATGACATTTTGGTCGCTTGTTATTACACTTTTTGTGATGTAAGGTGACAAAAATTGCTTTTGACACCGTATTTATATTATTTTTTTTTGCTGTGTTCATCTTCCGATCACCCCCCACCGCACAGCGGTGATCGTAACGTCACAGCGCGTACAGGTACCCTGTGTCCTTAAGTCCCTCAGGTGTACCTGTACCTGTGTTCTTAAGAGGTTAACAAATTTAGCACATCTTGGGTTGTCCTAAAGAAAATGAAATCTATGCTAAGAGCAGGCAAAGTTCTGAGCTGCAATTTGCACAATTTTCTGGCTTTTGTATTAATAAAACAACTTTTCAAAAAAATAGCAAAATTAATTGCTTCAATTTTTTACTTCTTTCAGAAATTGTGACTTTTTTGGGTCTCGATTTACACCATAAACTGGCATGAATTGATGGTGAATAAACAAGGACCGATGCCATGAAACTTCACACGTGAAAACCTTAAAGAAAAACTTATCCTGAACGTAAAATATTACTATTTTTCCCTCTAGTCTATCCACAATTGATTCACAATACTTACTGATTTATATCAAAAACGTTTCACTCTTTTATACTACTTATTATTAACATTTTACATATTGGCTATTTAGTATATATAACTACACATTGCACCAGTGTAGTTCCCTACAGTTATGTGACATTCACAGTACGCTACATACATACAGTCAATCTTATCTGCAGGACATTAGCTATGCATGGATATTGTGACTTCTCTGTTATCAGCCATTTCAAGCTGTAGTACTTTTCAGTAGGATTAATGACAAGAGGTGACTCTTTCGTCCCATGTAAGTCCAGTTCTAATAACGTTTCAAAATATTTCCATATATATTTTAAATACTTATTGCTTTAAAAAAAATGCTAACTTTTACAGTTCTTAAATTGTACAATATACTGCATAAACCACCTACAGTATTACCACATATCACATACAGTATGTCATACTACCCAGCTCACCTGTATTTTTTGGCCATTCATTTCACTGGAGCCTGTATCTTTATTCACTTTACAAGAAGAGTGATTATTTCTAGGAAGTACACAGAAGTATACAACATCAACATAATGCATTAGTAAGGGACTTCCCACAAATGTGAAAACTACAGGAAGGAACAAATGTTTAAATGTGCTCTTCCATCAGTTCCTCTGTCTATAGCTGTAAAACTTTTATTAGCAAAAGAAATCTGTTCTCATCCATATGTTTCACAGTATAAATTAAATATAGCTATTAGTCCTATAAGGTGTGGAGGAGAACCTCTAAACATTGGTAGAACTGCAACTGTTTAATTATTTGCTTTATGCCTATGTTACAGTATGCCTGAGCTGTGTTGGTGTGTTTCAAGTCCAGAGCTGAAGACCAGTTGTTGCTGCATAGCAGGGGCGTAGCTAGAAATGACTGGGCCCCACAGCAAATTTTTGTATTGGGCCCCCCCTACCCGCGCGTTTCGCTCCCCCTCTATAATGTGCCAGCCATATAGCCCCCCTATAATGTGCCAGTAGTCAGCCATATAGCCCCCCCAGCCCCCCTATAATGTGCCAGTAGCCAGCCATATAACCCCCCTATAATGTGCCAGTAGTCAGCCATATAACCCCCCCTATAATGTGCCAGTAGTCAGCCATATAAACCCACCCTATAATGTGCCAGTAGCCAGCCATATAGCACCAGATGCCCCCATAGTGCTCTTCTCCCCATAGTGCCCCCTATAATGTGCCAATATCAAGTGCCTCTGTCTTCCCCCATCCCAATATCATAGTGCCATCCTCTCCCCTGCCCCCTAATGTGTGTGCCAATATGAAGTGCCTATCTCTCCCCCCCCCCATTTGCCAATATCATAGTGCCAATAGCCCCCTCCTCCCCTGTGGCAGTAAAGTAAAAGTCCAGTATTTAAAAAAAAACAAAAAAAAACAAACAAACACATATACTTACCTCCATGTTAGGCAAGCCTCATTTATCCTGTCTTTAAGAAAAGTTTGTGAGGGGAATCGAACCTGTGACCATTAGGATGAAAGGCAAGACACTAAACCACAAGACTATATCAGCTGCATAGCCAGGTAGCTAAAAAAAAAAAAAATAAGACCTCTAGATAAGGAGAACTTTGATAGTGTATCTATACATATTACAGCTGCCCCAACACACCAAGCTCTGCTACATCCATATACAATGTGCTGGTGCAGCTGTAATGTGTATGGATACACTATCAAAGTTCTCCACATCTAGAGGTCATATTTTTTTTTTTTTTTTTTTTTAAGCTATCTGGCTATGCAGCACATATAGTCTTTTGGTTAAGTGTCTTGCCTTCGAACCTAATGGTCGCAGGTTCGATCCCCAGGGCAAGCTTTTCTTAAAGAAAGAATAAATAAGTTTTAAAGGGTGAGAGGACAGTGCGATTCACTGTGTAATTAGCGATCGGGAGAGGAGTGAGGACACGTGCTGTTTACCCAGGGGAGGAGAGAAGTGAGGACAACACGTGCTTGCCGGGCCCCCTAAGCCCGGGCCCCGAAGCAGCTGCTTCCCCTGCTTCCCTGGTAGTTACGCCCCTGCTGCATAGACATAATGTCTGTGCTGTGCTTGTTAGTGGACCGTTTCAAATTGAGTGCTCATATAAACATAGGTGCATCACGCTCCGCATGTGGGCCTGTGGAAAGCTTATGAAATGGGATGTCCTTCCAGTCTTGGCAAGGCTCGTTGGGCATGCGTACATTTAATTGTTTCAACTCTTTGATGAGCGGGGTTCCATTAAAGGGCGCAGACTAGGAGGATACCATGAGGGATTCGGTAGCTGGTGCTATGGGTGCAATTTGTACGGCCAGACCAAAGTGGTCCATGTAGCAACATCACCGATGAAAAGACTTGTACAGTATGTGGAGGAAGCATAGCCTACAGCAGGTCTTAAGGAGACTGCAATGACATAGCCACTATACAGCCAGATAAACCTGAATCAAGAAAAAAGAGCAAGAAAAAGAAGAAAGAGCATCTGTGCCATTGCTGTGTTCTAAGCTGAACTATATATTGACTAACATGGTGCATCTCTTGTGAGACAAGCATTTTTCTTGCAGCAAGTGTCTGGAGCATTGCCCTGCCTTGATGTGGTTACTGTGTTAGGCTTAGTTCACATCTCCCTTAGGTATCTCTGGTAGTCTGTTTCAGTAGAGGAGCAGACTAGAGATGAGCAAATCAAAGCTAACGAAGTGGAATTCGATCCGAATTTCAGGAAAAATTTGATTTGCACTAAATGCGAAATTCCTCGCACTTCGTGGTAACGAATCACATTTTTCCTAAAATGGCTGCTGCACGTGTGAGGACATGGAGAAAGGAAGTATGGGAAGGTGGGATCACCCAGACTGACATGCATGATGCAACCAATCAGCTGCCAGCCAGCCCTGTGATGTCCCAGTCCTATAAATACGGTGGCCATCTTAGATTCAGACATTTTCCAGCGTTCTGAGTGCAGGGACAGACATAAGAAGGCGCTAGGCACAGCAATTGGAAAATCCTCATAGTGAAAAATAAACACTGAAAAAACGATTCATAAGTGCAGGGAAAGAATAGGGAGGAATCATTTCACAGCATCTTAGTGCAGAGAGAGACGTCAGAAGGCGCTATGGACAGTGCTAGAAAAGCAATTTGCAAGTGCAGGGAAAGATAATTTGGGGATCCAAATAGCCATTATACAGCTCTCTCATTCCAGCAATTTGTTCTTGGGGTGCAAGTTCTATGTTGAAAAGCCTTTAGTGGCTTATATTTGTGGAGAAAGAAAAATATATATGCAGTTCACTTCTGCAGTTATATGTGGTGAAAGCGTTTAGTGGTGTATTTCATTACAAAAAGAAAAATATATACACAGTTCACTTCTGCAGCTCTTTGTGTTTAAAGAGTTTAGTAACGTATTTCCGTACAAAAAAAAATATATACTCAGTTCACTGTTGCAGTTATTTGCAGTAAAAGCCTTTAGTGGCCTATTTCAGTACAAAAAGAAAAATATATACGCAGTTCACTTCTGCAGCTATATGTGGTGAAAGCGTTTAGTGACGTATTTCTGTACTAAAAGAAAAATACATACACAGTTCACTGTTGCAGTCATTAGCAATAAAAGCATTTAGTGACGTATTTTAGTACTCAAAGAAAAATATATTCTCAGTTCACTTCTGCAGCTATAAGTGGTGAAAGTGTTCAGTGTCTTATTTCAGTACAAAAAGGAAAAAACTATATGCACTTCACTGTTGAATTTATTTACGGTGAAAAAGTTTAGTGGCCTATTTCAGTACAAAAAATAAAAATATATATGTGTTTCACTTCTGCAGTTATATTCGGTGAAAGTGTTGAGTGTCCTATTTCAGTACAAAAAAGAAATAACAATACAAACTTCACTGTTGCATTTTTTGTGTTGTAAGAGTTTAGTGGCCTATTTCAGTATAAAAAGGAAAATTATATACGCATTTCACTTTTGCAGTTCTATGTGGTGAAAGCGTTCAGTGTCCTATTTCAGTACAAAAAGAAAAAAAATATACACACTTCACTGTTGCATTTATTTGTGGTGAAAGAGTTTAGTGGCCTATTTCAGTACAAAATGAAAAGTATATACGCATTTCACTTCTGCAGTTAATAGTATTTCAGTAGAAAAACAAAATATATTCAGCCTTCACTTTTGCAGTGATATGTGGTAAAACCTTTAGTGACGTATTTCGCTCGAAAAACTAAATATAGTCGGCGTTCAACACTGCTGTAATATTTGCAATAAAACCTTTAGTGACGTATTTTGGTAGAAAACTATACATTTATTCTGTGTTCAGTGCCGCAGTTATACGTGGTAAAGCCTTTAGTTGCGTATTTCAGTAGTAAACGAAAAATTTATTCTCATAAAAATGTAACCTTATTAAGGAGGGGTCCAATGGTTCACGGAAGCAGCGGCGATAGCAGTCAGTTAGTGCTTAGTGTTGTTGGTAAAATCACCTACTTTGCGGTGTGGCATTTTTTTTGTACAGCCTCCGGAGGAAGTGAACATGGCCATATGGAGAATCTGTGGGCAGAAGGTGAAGCGTGCCCAGTGTGCCAATGTTGGCACCATGGCCCTGCGTCAACATATGCAGCGTCACCATCAAGTGGCCTGGGAGAACCGTGGCTCTGATGTGATGGTCCAACCTGCCGCAGCAACTACTGCTTCACCCAGTGGCACGCCTCACCTGATTTCAGGCAGTCAAGGCTCCACCACCTCATCCAAAGGGAGCTGTCTGTCCTTCCCATCATCTGCTGGTTCTGATGCTCCTGCTCCTGCTACTCCTCATCAGTCATTCCAACAGGAATCGATCATCGAAGCGATTGCCAAGAGAGAACAGTATGAACGTGCTTCTGTCCAAGTTGCTGGTGCTGCAGTCCCTCCCTTTCCAAGTGGTTGACTCTGCACTTTTCAGAGAACTGATGGCTTGTGGCGAGCCGAGGTGGGAAGTACCAATCCTTTAGTGACGTATTTCGGTCAAAAAACTAATTTTATTTAGCGTTCAGTGCTGCGGTTATATGTGGTTAAACCTTTTGTGACGTATTTCGGTCGAAACCCAAATGTTATTCAGCGTTCAGTACTGCGGTTATATGTGGTAAAACCTTTTGGGACTTATTTTGGTTGAAAAACAAATTTTATTCAACGTTCAGCGCTGCAGTTGTATGAGGTAAAATCTCCACGATGTCTCCATGATAAATCTGCAGCATGGGGGCCCCGTGTGGCTTCTACACACTTTCAAAATAATCCTTCAACGGAGCGAATAGATGCCGGATCACCAGGATGCTCCATGACCTTCCCAGGAGCTGCGGTCGGGAGCAGCGGTTCATTTTGAGACGTCCGTATAGAATCTGAAGACCCTCTCCATCTCTGTGCACCACAGGATGTCCTCCTTCCCATCCATGATGACTGGGAACTTGTGAGGTTTTCCCTGATGAAGAGACCAAGGGCTGGTAGTTATGGTTTCCATCTTGATGAACTTCGTGACTCTTCCGGGCTCCAAGCTATCTTGAAGCTTTGTCTTCTCATTGTCTGTAGCTACTAGAAACCTGTTCATACAGGCAGGTTCCCCCAGAAGTATCTTGCTAGATGAGCAGCCGATACCGCACTTGCATTAATCTTGACAGGATTCGTCTCCAGGTGGAGAGAAATTGTTTTTGGGGCAGAAAGGCTAGTCAGGTGTGTTTGCAGAATGCTGTTGCATTGTCCTTTATTTTCTTTGTGTTTCTAGCCATGGCAGCGTTCACCTGCACATTGGTATGTGCTGACTGACCCCCTTTTGTTGCACTCTTCATGCTGCTGCTACCTCTGCAATCTCTCGTTGTCATGCCACTCTGTGGCCTCCTCATGCTGTGGCCTCTTGATGCTGCTGCCACCTCCACACTAGGTTACTTTGCCACTCTGTGGCCTCCTGATGCTGCCGCCACCTCCACACTTTGTCACCTTGCCACTCTGTGGTCTCCTCATGCTGCCGCCACCTCCACACTAGGTTACTTTGCCACTCTGTGGCCTCCTCCTGATGCTGCCGCCACCTCCACACTCTGTCATTGTGCCACTCTGTGGCCTCATACTGATGCTTCTGCTGCCACCACCTCCACACTCTGTCATTGTGCCACTTGGTGGCCTACTCATACTGCTGTAACCTCCAGACTCGTTCATTGTTCCACTCTGTGGCCTTCTCATGCTGCCGCCACCTCCAGACTCTGTCATTTTGCCACACAGTGGCCTCCTCATGCTGCTGCCAACTTCAGACTCTGTCATTGTGCCACTCGGTGGCCTTCTTCTGATGCTGCTGCCACCTCTAGACTCTGTCATTGTGCCACTCGGTGGCTTTTTTATACTGCTGCCAACTCCAGACTCTGTTATTGTGCCACTCGGTGGCCTCCTCATACTGTTGCAAGGTCCAGACTCGGTCATTGTTCCATTCAGTGGCCTACTCCTGATGCTGCCCACTCCAGACTCTGTCATTGTGCCACTTGGTGGCCTTCTCCTGATGCCGCCACCTCCATATTCGGTCATTGTGCCTCTCTGTGGTCTCCTCATGCTGCTGCCACCTCCAGACTCTCTCATTGTGCCACTCGGGGCCTCCTCATACTGCTGCCAATTCCAGACTTGGTCATTGTGCCACTCTGTGGTCTCTTCATGCTGCTGCCACCTCCAGACTCTGTCATTGTGCCACTCTGTGGTCTCCTCATGCTGCTTCTACCTCACCACTATGTCATAGGTCCACTCTGTGGACTTCTTATGCTCTTCCTACCATCTCCACTTCATGGCTGGTCCATTATTTTGGCTTTTGGCCTGGCTGACATTATAATTTATTTTACCCTTCTTCTGAAAAATGAGACGCACAGCGGATCCTGTCTGTGTAGCAGCTGTAAGGCCTTTATGGTCCCATCAGAATTGGCTTATAATTTTGGAGCCAAAAGCAGGAGTGGGTACAAAACACATAAGACATGCAAATATTCCATTCACGTGTTATCTCTGTTTTAGATCCACTCCTGTTTTTTTTTTTGGCATTAGGAATACTGATGGATTATTGAGCAAATGCTGACCGAGTGAAGGAGTATGCTCCACAGACAGGATCCGTTTTTTGTCAGTTATTGTTCAGATGGATTTAGAGGAAGGGCAAATTAATCATTGACATCAACACAAACTTACTGCTGAAACCCTCTCCACTCTGCTTATATATAATTATAGTCCAGCTCACCTCACCCAGTAATGTTCCCCATATCCTGAAAGCCTAGAAAGAAGACACCCCAAGGTATTCCGTGAGGGGTATGGTGAGTTCATGTAAAATTTTATTTTTTGTCACAAGTTAGTGGAATATGAGACTTTGTAAAAAAAAAAAAAAAAGCCAATTTCCGCTAACTTGTGCCAAAAAAAAATTCTTCAATGAACTCGCCATGCCCCTCACAAAATACCTTGGGGTGTCTTCTTTTCAAAATGGGGTCACATGTGGGGTATTTATACTGCCCTGGCATTTTAGGGGCCCTAAAGTGTGAGAAGAAGTCTGGAATCCAAATGCGTAAAAATGCCCTCCTAAAAGGTACTCATTAGAACTTGGGCCCCTTTGCACATCTTGGCTCCAAAAAAGTGTCACAGATGTGGTATCGCCGTACTCAGGAGAAGTAGGGCAATGTGTTTTGTGGTGTATTTTTACATATACCCATGCTGGGTCAGAGAAATATCTCTGTAAATTGACAACTTTGGATAAAAATTTTTAAAAAGTTGTCATTTACAGATATTTCTCTAACCCAGCATGGGTATATGTAAAAACACACCCCAAAACACATTGCCGGCAAAACACATACGGACGTCTGAATGGAGCCTTACAGGGGGGTGATCAATTACATGGGGGTGACAGGGGGTTATCAGGGAGTTAATATGGGGTGATCAGGGGTTAATAAGGGGTTAATAAGTGACGGGGGGGGGGGTTGGGGGTTGGTGTGTGGTGATTGGTGCACTTACATAGCTGCCTGTGTCCTCTGGTGGTCCCAAGTAAATGGGACCACCAGAGGAGCAGGCAGCAGGCATATCAGACGCTGTTTACAAAACAGCATCTGATATGCGATTTAGATGGCGTTTTTTTAAGATCTGCAGCCTGCCAGCGCATGATCAGCGCTGGCAGGCTGTAGTTAAACTTTCTCCCAATGCGATCCTGTACTACCCACATACATAAGGTCACATTCTTCACAGTGTCTAATATACACCACCCCTGATGAGTTGTAATTTTTTATAAAAAATGTTTTGGAATGATCAGCATTTTGAAAGCTTTTAGTAACTGCCACATAGCTGCAAGTCTTACAGGGGTGGCTGCCGCACTTTGTGAAACCCTTGTATTTCAGCCATGTATAGTTTTGTTTCTGCTTATTATGTGTGTATAGGGATGGAGACAAGGAGCATGCTAATGTGGGGGCTTTTCTTGACACTATCTTACATCCCCCGTAAAGCCTTGTATAGAGTGTCGTCATCATATAAAATCGGTAGGCATCCTTTGACTATTTTCTGTATATCATCAAACTGTCTACTGTAAGTTAGAACTAACGTGGTTATGTCACTTTTGTTATTTTCCTTTTGTCCATAGATCACACTATCCTTGTTTGGTTCATTTGCAATAACAGTAGATGTTCCCTGTTTTTTATTATTTTTTATGTTTTATGTAGTTTTTATAGATCTCTGGCCATCTCTCTGTCCCGTGTCTAATCTCCCAAACAACATTTGATATCTCAAACGGGTCGACACTATCCTTTTGGCCCTGTGTAACATCCACTTTTCTGTTACATAGCCTCTCGTCTATTATTTGACACTCCATGTTATATGCTGACTCCGTACTACAATTTCTCAAAGCCCTTGTATATTCCCGCCGGGATGGCTCTGATGACATGTAAGGGGTGAGGACTATTGGCATGTAAGATAGAATTGCCAGATACTCTTTTCCTATACGTTGCTATTTGCACAACCTCTCCTGGGGAACCCTTTCGGGTGAGATCCAAGAACTGTATGCATATGGGTTCTACTGCACATGTAAATCGAAGATTATAATCATTGTTATTCAGGTAGTGTTGCAGGTCCGGTACGGCAGACACATCGGTACTCCAGACTAGGAGCAAATCGTTGATGTATCTGCCGTACCAGACGAGCACACCCCGGAAAGGATTATTTTCAGTGTTAATAAATCTTTTCTCCCAATATGCCATTGTGAGGTTTGCCAGTGAGGGTAAAAATGTTGCCCCCATTGACATGCCTCGGACTTGTAAGTAATATACCCCATTGAACATGAAGTAGTTGTGCAACAGCAAGAATCTGGTAACTTAACAGACATAATCAATTAAGTTCTCAGAGTATCCAGTTTATTTATGAAGATGAAATTCCAATGCCAACAGAGCCACCCGGTGGGGAATAGCTGGGTAAAGTGAAATGACATCCGCTGTAACCCAGCTATACTCAGAACTCCAATTAAGACCATACATGCCTCTAAGTACATCACCTGTGTCTTTAAGATAGCCGGGTACTCTTTTGACCAGGGGTTGGATAATTCCATCAAGTCAATTACCTAACCTTTCCAACAGGGATCCAATTCCAGATACTATTGGCCGCAGGGGGCTCTACTTGTATACGCATTTAATAGAACAGGTTCTGTAGACATCTATGTGGAATCAGCTGGCGACAGGGTAAAAGGAGTGCGCTTCTTCTTGGCGCTAAAATGGACCTGTAAGACTGAGTTCATACTCGTTTTGACCCCGTGACTGCCCAATTAAGTGAAGTGTGCAGTGGTTCTGAGAGTGATGCCTGTCATCTGCATGTCATACGGACTCACAGTATTTCACTACCAAAGCAGACTTCCTATGCATGTTACTGCATGGCACAGTGTTCTAAACCACCATAAAGGCTCTCTGTAGACAGAAAATAGACATTTTTTAACGTCTATTCGCAGCAAATTTATTTGGTTTGAACCAAACTTTTGCCAAAAAATTTAGAGATCTGGCGAATCGAATTTTTGACAAATGCTGTCATCTCTAGAGCAGACTATGAGAGTCACTGTATTTGGCAATGTTAGACACCGACAGGCAACGCTGGATCTCCTTTCACTGTAATGGGATCCGACTGACTTCTTGTGGGTTTCCAGTATAGCGGCCAACCCTTTAAAAAAAGAGAACTTTAAGTTAGAACTAGCCCAAATTATTTTGGTGGTGTGTTACACATAGTGAGCAGAGATGTGCATTAACCTAAATCAGCTGACTTTACTGTAAGTTAGAAGTTGTATCTGAACCCAGACATATCCCTTTCTTCACCCCTCCGGCCCCCCCTGATATGAGCATTGGAGCATTAACAAAAAAAAAAAAATAAACTGGATCTGCTAAGAATAGTCCCACTGGTACACTGGTAGGTACAATTGTTATGTCTAATGGTTGTGGAACCACTGTGCCATCTAATTGGTTTGATTTTGGGCTAGTTCCGAGGGCATTATCCTAGTGACCCCTTGCTTTTCAGCTTTTCACCCTTTATCCCGTAACCGGAGATCTAGAATTACCTGCCACCAAAGCACACCTGCAGCCAAAGCACACAAACAGAACCAGCTGGAGAATAGGCTGGCAGAGTATATGCAAGGCCAAGGCAACCACACATTGAACAAGAAGGTCAGGCACACAGAATACATACAAATCCATGGAACAGACACTGGGAAATGGCAAACAGAACAGGTCAGAATTCATGCACAAAACAAGCAAACAGAATCAACAGAACCAATAGGCTCTGCCATAGCTTTGAGGTTTGGCCATTCATGCATTGAAAACTGATTGTCAGTAAAGAAACCAATCTTTTGAATGATGTCGTAGCATGACATGACTTTCTAAATTAAGAAAGAATCATTGAGAAATGCCTGTTTAAGAGACCTTTAAAGATTATACGTGTGGGTTCATTTGCAGGGGCTGAGGAATTTAAAGATTTCTACACGTTCCTCACATGATGTACAATTTTCTCCATTAAAATTCTGATCTTCAGAGGATGATTCCAAAGAATAATCTTCCTCACTCTGCCCAAACCATTACCATGAAATGGTGTAGAAGCAATGCTTCATAAGCTACTGTATGTTAAAATCAACCTCGCCTTCAGTAAATGAAATAAATAAATAAAGAAAAAATACAGCGCAGGAATAGCAGTCTTATTTATGTATGTAATGAGGCTTTCATCCAATATTGCAAAATTTTTCATCATTTCAACATTTCCCACTCTTTCTTCATGAGAATGAACTACATCTTCAGATTTTGAGCATCACAAAACCACATCTGATTGCACAGGTAATCTTGAAATTTAAAGGGTCACTTCCATAATTTTATTTCACACATTAATATTTCACATAATAATACCTCTACTGCATATTCTGCTTCTTACATAATTTTTCATTTAATGTACTACACTTCTGGGGGTTATTTTTCATTTCATGGGTTCCAGAGTTATGGTACATTAAATTATTCTATATATATTGTAGGGGATTAGCTCGGTTTCGGGGGTCACTTTCACAAGTATCTTCAGGACACACGGTATGTCCAAACAGTGCATTTATTTGGTTCCAGCACAACATAAACTGTACAGAAAATAAACACCTTGCCCGGCTGGTCCCTAACTAAACATAGACAGTGTCCCTATCTCGCTATTAGTCACAGTTCACACCTGGAACTCATGTGCCTTGTAGTCCTCCAGCCCTCCCAGGCTTACAGTCCTCCAGCCCCTAGGCTGTGCAGCAACAAAGTCCATTAGGGGATTTGGGCTCACTAGTCCGCTTGACTAGGACCCATGCAACCCACTACCAGGCGTTGCTTCGTCCCCCAAGACCAGGCTATACCAAGCCTCGTGGTCCCTCAGCCTTGCCCAGCTGAGGCCACCTCACAGAGCCATCCCAGGCCTCTGCTTCAAACTCTCTCCCCGAGCCTCCTTGGCTCTCCTTCAAAACATCTCCATTGAATGAGACAGAGGGAGGTGCTTTATCCCATCCTTCCTGATACCTCTAGCTCTCCCACCTGTGGTGGAATAGGGGTGTGGACAGAACTATCCACCCCTTCTTTACCAGTATTCAGAGTGACACCTGTCACTGTCTCACAATATATATAAAGAAGGACTTATATATGTGTGTGTGTATGTATGTATGTTCCGCGATCGCTCAAAAACACAACCATTGATTTCA
Organism: Bufotes viridis; assembly: GCA_033119425.1. NCBI lineage: Eukaryota > Metazoa > Chordata > Amphibia > Anura > Bufonidae > Bufotes > Bufotes viridis. The sequence continues at coordinate 116,380,672 of CM065591.1, read as the reverse complement.
ACGAAACTTGGTATACATATCCCTTGCTACCTGGAAATAAATCTTATGGGGTTTACAGCTCTCTAGGACGTACCGTTCCTTAGATATTCCCAAAAAATGACCTGCATTAGCCAATACAAGCCCTCAAGTCTTTCTCTTCATATCCCAACTGCCATACACACGGTCACATGACCCTTATCAGCCAATAGAAGCTCACAGGCCCTAAGTCTCCACATACACACAGTTTTACTCCAGGTTTCCATAACAATCCAGCCATTTTTCTTCACTGCTGTAGGTTAGCTTTAGGCTAGGGCTACACGACGACATGTGTCATGCGACAACAACACACAGGGCACAACTACACTGCTACATGTGTCGTGCGACACTGATGTCGCACCAATGTCGCAAGACAATTTTTATAATGATAGTCTATGGTGTTGCACTGCGACATGTGACATGCTGCGACTGCGATGCAACAGTCGCAGAAAAATCCATCTTGGATGGATTTTTTCAACTGTCATGTGACACTGTGTGACACCATAGCCTATCATTATAAGAATTGTTAAGACAAAATGTCACGCCACACATGTTGTCGTGTAGCCCTAGCATTAAAGGGGCAGGGCGCTGTGGAAGTCACTGTTAAAGAGGCATTCACTGTGGAGGTCACAATTAAGGGGGCAGGGGCCACTATTGAAGGGTCAACTGCTGTGGAGGTCACTGTTAAGGCAACAGGGTACTGTGAGGTCACTATTAAGTCAGCGGGGTACTGTAGAGGTCGCTGTTAAGGGGACGGGCCCCTGAAGAGGTCACTGTCAAGGGAATGGAGTGCTGTGAAACTCACTGTTAAAGGGGCGGGCTGCTGTTAAGGTTAAAGTTAAGGGGATGGGCTGCTGTGGAGATCCCATTTTAAAGTGGCGGGGCACTGTGGGGGGAGGTCAGTGTTAAAGGGTGGGGGACTGTGGAGTTCACTGTTAAAGGGGCGGGGTGCTATAGAGGTCACTGTTATGGGGGATGCAGTTGATATCTTTTAATGACACACACAAACATTAAATGAAATAGATAAAATATACTTGTGCAAAGTCGAGGCCTTCTGCAAGTCTAATATCTAAACGAATCCGCACTGTCGCATTTAAAATCACGAAATTTGGCATACATGTACATCAGGTGTCCGGGAAGGTTTTAGACCGGGTCTCAGCTCTCTATCACATACCGTTCCTGAGATATTCCCAAAAATGCAAAACTATGGCACATCAAATGACCTACATTAGCCAATAAAAGCCTGCAGGTCTTTATTTTCATATCCCAACTTCATGTCCCAACAGACATACACAGTGTCATATGTCCCTTATCAGCAAATAGAAGCTTGCAGGTCCTTAGTCTCCACATACACACAGTTTTAAACCAGGTTTCCATAACAACCAAGCCATTTTTCTTCATTGCTGCAGGTGAGCTTTAAAGGGGCAGGGCGCTGTGGATGACACTGTTAAGGGAGCGGAGTGCTGTGGAGGTCACAGTTCAGGGGGAGGTAGAGTGGCAATTCAGGCCACCCTCAAAAGACGGACTTAAAAACCCTGCCCCCATGTCCTGCTAAGCCCCGATCCAGTTAGGTCATGCCCCCGCCCACTCCACAGCCGACAAGGATTGAAAAAATGAAGGTAAAAATCAACTTCAGCGTTGCTGTCTGAGAGTGAGCTGTTCAAAAGGACATCCCTGCGTGAGATATTCCCAAAAATGCATTAGCCAATAGAAGCCTGGTCACATGACCCTTATCAGCCAATAGAAGTTTGCAGGTCCTTAGCCTCCACATACACACAATTTTACACCAGGTTTCCATAACAACCCAGCCATTTTTCTTCACTGCTGTAGGTCAGCTTTAAAGGGGAAGGGCGCTGTGGATGACAGTGTTAAGGGAGCGGAGTGCTGTGGAGGTCACAGTTCAGGGGCAGGTAGGGTGGCCATTCAGGCCACCCTCAAAAGACGGACTTAAAACCCCTGCCCCCAGGTACTGCTAAGCCACAACCCCACACACTCCGCAGATGATGGGGATTGAAAAATGAAGGTAAAAATCAACTTTTGTCAGTTGCAGGGGTGGGAGGGAGGGTGACTTTCTCCCTGCAGCTCACGCTCAGACAGCCCAGTGCTGCTGTCTGAGAGTGAGCTGTTCAAAAGGACATCCCCTAGTCCCCTAGTCCCAGGCCCTGCGCCGGACGGAGGACAGGGAGAAAGTCGGACAGTCCGGCCTAAAACCAGACCTCTGGCCACCCTAGGGGCAGGCTGCTGTGGAGGTCACAGTTAAGGGGATGGTCCCCTATTGAGGTCAGTGTTAAGGGGCAGATTGTTGTAAAGGCCACTGTTAGGGGAATGGGGTGTTGTGGAAATCACTGTTAAGGAGTTGGGGTACTGTGGTGGTCCCTAATAAAGGGGCGGCCACTGTGAAGGTCACTGTTAAAGAGCAGGCTGCTGTGAAGGTCACTGTTAAGAGGGCGAAATGCTGTCGAGGTCACTGTTAAAAGGGTGGGCTGCTGTGGAGGTCACTTATAAGGATACGGGATGCTGTGGAGTTCACTGTTAAAGGGGTGGGTGCTGTGGAGGTCTCTGTTAAGGGGAAAGGGAACTGTGGAGGTCACAGTTAAGGGGACAGTCCGCTATGGAGGTCAGTATTAAGGGGCGCAGTGCTGTATTGGTCACTGTTAAGGTGGCGCGGTGTTGTGGAGTTCACATTTTAAGGGAACAGAGCTCTGTAGAGGTCACTGTTAAGGGGGCGGGTTATTGTGGAAATCACTGTTAACGAGATGAGGTGCTGTAAAGGTCACTAATAAAGGGTTGGCCACTGTGAAGGTCACTGTTAAAGAGGAGGGCACTGTGGATGTTGCTTTTATGGGGACAGGCCGCTGTGTAGGTCACTGTTAAAGGGACGGGGTACTGTAGATGTCACTGTTATAATGGATACCGTCAATATCTTTTAACAACACACATAAACATGAAATGAAATAGATGAAATATACTCGTGCAAAGCCGGATCCTTCTGCTAGTATAAGAAGCAATTCCGCTCTATTGGGTTTTTGAGGTCTGCCGTAGGGTCTCCCTGGGCTCCCCTACGTCGGCTGGAGCGTGACGTATGGGCCGGTGCATGCACACTGTACTACCCTTTACTGGCAGATGCCTCAGAGGATCCAGTGCGCATGCGCCGGCCCGTACGTCACGCTCCAGCCGACGCTGCATCAGAGGGCTTTCATCGGTGCAGGCTTGGGATTTCAGAAGAAGAGAAGGAGGTGATAAGCCAGAGAAAGGGCTGGCCAAATGGGTGAAAGGGGAGTGGTTGCACATGAAAATCAGCACGTGGCCTGGGCACCGGCCGTTGGAACACCGCCCCTGGGCACCTTCAGACCTTGCTTTACATATACAATAAAAGTGTTTTTTAGACAAACTATGCAACGGACAATATTATGGCTAGAAGGATTTTAATGTGGGGACTGTTATCAATGCAATGGTGTTAGTGCACATTTGGGGTGAAAGACTCCCTTTAATGCTAGAGGAGTTTTGGAACTTTGCAGGTGTTTGTGACTTTAACGCACTATGCTCCTCATCTCTTCGCCACCGTGATTTTTAACTTTACACATTTTCCCACTTTTTAGTTAAGTTGCTGTGGTGGCTAAACCCTTCCACTTTGCAGTAATACTACTCAAATTTTTTCTTATGCTATCTCAGAGGCAAGACATTTCAGTAACTGGCTTGCTGCATTGATGACATTCTGTGTGATAGCACACTTGAATTCAGTAAGCTCTGTAGAACCACCCATTCTTTCACAAATGTTTGTAAAGGCATAATGCTTAGTTAGGTGCTTGATTTTATACACCAGTGTGACTAGGACTGAATGAAACGCCTGAATTCAATGATTAAGAGGCCGGTTCCCAATACTTTCGTCCATATGGTGTATTTGCTCTGAACAGGAGTTATAAAGTGTACAAATTTTAAACTAGCTTTAGCCCTAGTGACACAAAACTGAATGGAAAACAGAAGATTTATAGCTGCCAAGCATCAACTTATTCCCAGGGACCACTTAACTCTTCCAGAGCCTGCTCTACCTGAGGCTTGCATTACTAAGTGGCTGCTTTCATAAGTGGAGTTGAAGAAACCGGAGTTTAGGAAAAGGAGCAAGAAACAGAGATTCATTAGATCATCCTTGTATACAGTTGGTTTGATTCTAGCTAGTCTTCCTACTGCTGTAAGGGACCACAGTAAGTAAGAATCTTGATATCACTGCTCTATATTGTATTTATTTATTTTTTTCCTGTGTAATCCCCATTTAGTATGACTTCCATTATTGACAGCGCCGTCCAGTGCACATCTTGTATGATGTATGCAGTCCTGGAACAGCCGTTCGAGGGTGTATATGTTTGTTCAAAATGTGAGCAAATTACCCGTTTGGAATCGCACATCGAGTCTCTAAACAGGCGAGTTGCAACACTGAAAGCCACTGACAATTTGGAAAAGAGTTTGCTGCTCACTGAGCAAGCACTCTATGGGGTAGATGTGGGGAGGGTGGTAGCGAGGAGGCTGAGGAGAGTGAGGTAGTTAGCTGGGTAACAGTAAGAAAGCGGGGTAGAGGGAAGAGTGCCAGGGAGGCTAGCCCTGATCTGACACACCCCAACAAGTTTGCACGGTTGGCAGATGAGGGGATGACAGTTCAGGGACGGCACCGCTGCAGCCAGACACTTCCTCTGCCAGTCAGGGGAATGTCAGCTCCAGTAAGCAGGGGACCAGGAGAGCAGGGCAGGCCAGACAGGTGCTGGTAGTGGGAGACTCAATTATTAGGGGTACAGATAGGGCAATCTGTCACAAAGATCGTGATCGCCGAACAGTGTGCTGTCTTCCTGGCGCTAGAGTTCGACACATCGCGGATCGGGTTGACAGATTACTGGGAGGGGCTGGAGAAGATCCAGCGGTCATGGTCCATATCGGAACCAATGACAAAGTTAGAGGAAGGTGGAGAGTCCTTAAAAATGATTTCAGGGATTTAGGTCAAAAGCTTAGGGCAAGGACCTCAAAAGTAGTATTTTCTGAAATACTGCCTGTACCACGAGCCACACAAGAAAGGCAGCGGGAGATTAGGGAGGTTAACAAGTGGCTCAAGAACTGGTGTAGGAAGGAGGGGTTCGGGTTCATGGAGAACTGGGCCGACTTCTCTGTTGGCTACAGGCTCTACCGTAGGGACGGGCTGCACCTCAATGGGGAAGGGGCAGCTGTGTTGGGGAGAAAGATGGCTAGAAGGTTGGAGGAGTGTTTAAACTAGGGACTGGGGGATGGTAATTACGTTATAGGAGGGGAAGATAGTGCAGATAGAGACCAGGGGCGAGGTAGTGTGTCTGGGGAGGAATGGAAGGGGGACTAGAACAGCTCAGAATGAAAGATGTAGGGTAAAAAATACACATAAACCTCTCAAATGTATGTATACTAATGCCAGAAGCCTGACTAACAAGACTGGTGAACTGGAATTAGTGATGTGTGAGGAGGACTATGACATAGTGGGAATAACTGAGACATGGCTGGATGATAGCTATGACTGGGTAGTTAATATAAAAGGTTACAATCTGTTTAGAAAGGATCGTCAAAACCGGAGAGGTGGAGGGGTCTGCCTCTACGTGAAGTCGTGTCTAAATCCCGTAATTCGAGAATACATCTCTGAGGGACATGAACATGTGGAGTCACTGTGGGTAGAAATACATGGAGCAAAAAACAATAATAAAATACTAATAGGAGTGTATTATAAACCACCTAATATACCAGAGTCCACAGAAAATCTATTACTAAACGAGATAGACGAGGCGGCAAATCATAATGAAGTCGTTATCATGGGGGACTTCAACTACCCAGATATAGACTGGGAAACTGAAAGCTGTACATCCCATAAAGGAAACAGGTTCTTGGCAATAGCCAAAGACAATTTCCTTTCCCAACTGGTTCAGGACCCCACTAGAGGGACGGCCATACTGGACTTAGTATTAACCAATAGACCTGATAGAACAACAGATGTACAGGTTGGGGGACACCTGGGAAATAGTGACCATAAAGTTATAACCTTCCAATTATCCTTCAAACGAGAGTTTCTAAAGGGAGGAACAAAAATACCAAACTTCAAAAAAGCAAAATTTAGCCAACTAAGCGAGGCCATAGGCCTAACTAACTGGGACAAAGTCCTCAAAAATAAAAATACAACCATAAAATGGGAGATTTTTAAAAGCATTGTAACATCTAATTGTGAGAGGTACATACCTTATAGGAATAAAAGGCTAAGGAACAATAAGAGACCAATGTGGATAAATGGAACCGTAAAGAAGGCAATAAATGACAAAAAGAAAGCATATAAATCGCTAAAACAGGAGGGAGTCAGGAAGCACTGATAAACTATAAGGAAAAAAATAGAATATGTAAAAACTAATAAAATTTGCCAAACTAGAGACCGAGAGATTAATTGCCAAAGAGAGTAAAACTAACCTAAAATGTTCTTCAATTATATAAATAGTAAAAAATATAAATCTGAAGAAGTCGGCCCTCTACATAGCAATGAGGGGGTGTTGCAGAGAGCGACGAGGATAAAGCAAAACTATTAAATATTTTTTTCTCCACTATATTCACTGAGGAAAATAAACTGTCAGATGAAATGCAGAATGTAAAAGTAAATCCCCATTAAAAGTGCCCTGTCTGACCCAGGAAGAAGTACAACAGCGACTTAAAAAGATTAAAATAGACAAATCGCCAGGACCGGATGGCATACACCCCGTATCCTAAGGGAATTAAGTGATGTCATAGCCAGACCATTATTTCTGATATTTACGGACTCTATAATAACAGGGAATGTTCCACAGGATTGGCGCATAGCAAATGTGGTGCCAATATTCAAAAAGGGTCCAAAAACAGAGCCTGGAAATTATAGGCCGGTAAGTTTAACATCTATTGTTGGTAAACTGTTTGAAGGGTTTCTAAGAGATGCTATTTTGGAGTATCTCAATGAAAATAAGCAAATAACGCCATATCAGCATGGCTTCATGAGGGATCGGTCATGCCAAACAAATTTAATCAGCTTCTATGAGGAGGTAAGTTCTAGACTTGACAGAGGCGAATCAATGGATGTCGTATATCTGGACTTCTCCAAAGCATTTGACACCGTACCTCATAAAAGGTTAGTATATAAAATGAGGATGCTCGGACTGGGAGAAAATGTCTGTATGTGGGTAAGTAACTGGCTGAGTGACAGAAAACAGAGGGTGGTTATTAACGGTAGATACTCAGATTGGGTCACTGTAACTAGTGGGGTACCTCAGGGGTCAGTATTGGGCCCTATTCTCTTCAATATATTTATTAATGATCTTGTAGAAGGCCTTCACAGTAAAATATCTATTTTTGCCGATGACACTAAACTGTGTAAAGTAATTAACACTGAAGAGGACAGTTTTCTGCTAGAGAGGGATCTGGATAGATTGGAGGCTTGGGCAGAAAAATGGCAGATGAGGTTTAACACTGACAAATGTAAAGTTATGCACATGGGAAGGAATAATGCAAGTCACCCGTACATATTAAATGGTAAAACACTCGGTAACACTGACATGGAAAAGGATCTAGGAATTTTAATAAACAGCAAATTAAGCTGCAAAAACCAGTGTCAGGCAGCTACTGCCAAGGCCAATAAGATAATGGGTTGCATCAAATGGGGCATAGACGCCCGTGATGAGAACATAGTCCTACCACTTTACAAATCACTGGTTAGACCACACATGGAGTACTGTGTACAGTTCTGGGCTCCTGTGAACAAGACAGACATAGCAGAGCTGGAGAGGGTTCAGAGGAGGGCAACTAAAGTAATAACTGGAATGAGGGATCTACAGTACCCTGAAAGGTTTTCAAAATTAGGGTTATTCACTTTAGAAAAAAAGACGACTGAGGGAGATCTAATAACTATGTATAAATATATCAGGGGTCAGTACAGAGATCTGTCCCATCATCTATTTATCCCCAGGACTGTGACTGTGACAAGGGGACATCCTCTGCGTCTGGAGGAAAGAAGGTTTGTACACAAACATAGAAAAGGATTCTTCACTGTAAGAGCAGTGAGACTATGGAACTCTCTGCCTGAGGAGGTGGTGATGGTGAGTACAATAAAGGAATTCAAGAGGGGACTGGATTTATTTCTGGAGTGTAATAATATTACAGGCTATAGCTACTAGAGAGGGGTCGTTGATCCAGGGAGTTATTCTGATTGCCTAATTGGAGTCGGGAAGGAATTTTTTTTCCCATTAAGTGGGGAAAATTGGCTTCTGCCTCACAGGGGTTTTTTGCCTTCCTCTGGATCAACTTGTAGGAAACAGGCCGAACTGGATGGACAAATGTCTTTTTTCGGTCTTATATACTATGTTACTATGTTTCTATGTTACTATGTTACACTTCACTGTTGAGCAATCCTGCCCAAGCCTGGTACAAACTCTAAGTTCCCACCATTTACCATGTACATAGTTTTAATAAATAATAGTATTAGCCTGGGAAATTCATAGAATGGATAATTGGTCATAAAAATAGCACACCCAACCAAAACTAATAAAAGAGGTATTTCTTAGCTGAATCATAATGTAAAAGTAAAACATTGCCATTTTGCAGCGTCACACTTACAGTTTCAGGAATTAATCCAGGAATACTGAGCTTCTATTTGCTAACTTCTTGTAATCATGAGACTTGATATTAATGTCTATCTTGTAGAGGATTTAGGCAATGTTCAGCCAGAAGTCACTGTGCCTGCACCATCACCTGTGGGTGCCAGCTGTATTATGTAGCTGGCACCCTGCTCTCACTGCCAGAATCGGACATAACTCCAAGCCTAGCAGTTTAACCCATTAAGTGCCACATTCAGTCCTGGTTAAAGAGAGGAAAATGGCTTCCTCTCTCAACATATCGCATTTCTCTGTTAAGGGGACAGGGAACTGTGGAAGTCCCAGTTAATGGGACAGTCCGCTATGGAGGTTAGTGTTAAGGGGCATGGTGCTGTAGCGGTCACTGTTAATGGACGGGGTGTTGTGGAGGTTAGGTTACATTTTAAGGGAACAGAGCTCTGTAGAGGTCACTCTTAAGGGGGCGGGTTATTGTGGAAATCATTGTTAACGAGATGGGGTACTATGTAGGTCACTAATAAAGAGGCGGCCGCTGTGGAGGTCACTGTTAAATGGAAAGGGATACTGTAGATGTGACTGTTATAGTGGACAATGTTGATATCTTTTAACAATACACACATACATTAAATTAAACTGATGAAATATACTCGTGCGAAGCCGGGTCCGTCTGCTAGTATAAGAAGCAATTCCGCTCTATTGGGTTTTTGAGGTCTGCAGGAGGGTCTCCCTGGGCTCCCCTACCCTGCAGCTGATGGACTTCTGGTCCCAGATCACCGGGTTGGAGAAACTACTGAAGGACTCCCCTAAACAGCCTAAGGAATCAGGGCAGGAGAGGGAGGACTGCCTGCAGTACAGACAAGATACCATTAACACCATAGTGGCTGAAAGGTGGAAGAGTCTTTTATGCAGCATGAGCTTACATTGTATGTAGTATTGTGAGCAACCATAACATCTCTGCAGTTGCAATCATAATAGATCAGAGAGAATATTGCACATTATCACATCTAATAGAAACAAAGAGGGGTTGTCACAGGACAACTTACCACCTCTCCACAGGATAGGGGATGTGTCTAACAGCAGACGTCTGACCACTGATCACTAGAATTCTACTTTGAATGGAGAAACTCTATGGGTTCAACTCTATGGGTTGCTGGAGAGAGCCAACATTGCTTTGTATTTTTTTTTTTAATCATATGCACAATGCAGAAAAAAATACATTACTATTATTCTCTGGGTCATAAACAGTATTAGCCTGGGAAATTCATAGCATGGATCACTGGTCATAAAAATAGCACACCCAGCCAAAATTAATAAAAGAGGTATTTCTTAGCTGAATCATAATGTAAAGGAAAACATTTATTTTTTGCATCGTCGCTCTTACAGTTTCAGGAATTTTTACAGGGATACTGAGCTTCTATTTGCTAACTTCTTGTAACCATGAGTCTTGATATTAACATCTATCTTGTAGAAGATTTAGGCAATGTTCAGCCAGAAGTCACTGTGCCTGCACCATCACTTGTGGGTGCCAGCTGTATTATGCAGCTGGCACCCTGCTCTCACTTCCAAAATCGAACATAATTAAATCCTGGCAGTTTAACCGCTTAAATGCCACATTCAGTCCTGGTTAAAGAGAAGAAAATGGCTTCTTCTCTCAACATATCGCATTTCCCCAAGACACAATCGTGGAGGTCCTAGGGATTGCCTTGGTAGCCAGGGGCCTAACAATGGTCCCCCAGGGCCTACGGATGCCTATGAGGCCCTGCCTTTGGCAAGACTTAATAGGCATTGCCAGTTTTACTGTAACTTACATATTATACTGCAATACAGAAGTAATGCATTGTATTAAATGGGACATGTCGACTGCATGTGCAAAAAAACTAACAAAAAAATATGCATAATTGGCATCGCCACATATAATAAAATGTTTACATTGATCATCCTGTGCAGTGACAGTTAACAATATAAAATATAGTTAAAAAAATACCACACTTGCTGTTTCAAGAAGTTTTATGTACTGCAAAATGGCACCAATGAAAAATGCAAGTCATCCTTCAAAAAACAAACCACAGGTCTTTAAATGTTGCAATGTTTGCTGTGAAAAAGTAGAAAAACACAACCATTAAACAAAACCAACAAAGTAATGATGGAATGATGTACTCCAAAATTATGACATTTAAAAATATGGCTCGTCCTGCAAATAAACACCCTTATATGTCTATGTTGATGGAAATGTAATGGCCCTTGCAATGCAGAGATGAAGTTGCAGGCACCAGATGTGTAATATTCTTACTGCTGGGACTGGAGATGGAAAAATGTACCATCGCTCATACAGCTCCACAGAGCTAAAAATAGTTTTTTTTAGTGTGAAAAATATGAATTTGGTATATACATAGTTAGAGTTGAGCGGACACCTGGAAGTTCAGGTTCGGCCGAACTTCACAAAAAAGTTCGGGTTCGGCATCCGGACTGACTCCGAACCTGAACCCCATTGAAGTCAATGGGGACCCGAACTTTAGGGCACTAAAATGGCTCTCAAAATGCAATGGAAAGGGCTAGAGGGCTGCACCAGGCAGCAAAATGTGCTTAAGAGCGTGGCAAGTGCTCTGCAAATGTGGATAGGGAAATAAAATTAAAATAACTTAAAATAAAATAAAATAAACAAAAATGTTAAATTATTAACCTGCAACTTGGAGGAGAAGGTGAATGTGGAGTCGGAGGTTGAGGAGGCGGTGAATGTGGTGTTGTAGGTGGAAGCAGCGATGGAGGAGGAGGAGGAGGTAGCCAGCTAACTTTTTTTAAATAGGGTAGCCCCCAAAATAATGGGACAAATAAAAAAAAAAAGAAATAAAAGAATAAGTGCACTTGAGTACAAGAATGTATGGTTGAGGCGGGTATAAATGTCTATTCTGCACAAGGTACAGACAAGTCTTATGGCATCCAAGTCTGGTTCATTTGGCTGTGGACAGGCGGTTGCGTTTGTCTGTAATGACTCCCCCTGCTCTGCTAAATACACGTTCAGACAATACACTGGCTGTAGAGCAGGCCAGCACCTCCAAAGCATAAAGGGCAAGTTTAGGCCATGTGGACAATTTGGAGACCCAGAAGTTGAATGGGGCAGAACCATCAGTCAGTACGTGTAGGCATGTGCACACATACTGTTCCACCATGTTGTTCAAATGCTGCCTCCTGCTACGACATTCCATATCAGCTGGTGGTGCCGGTTGCTGTGGCATGGTGACAAAGCTTTTCCACATGTTGGCCATGCTAACCCTGCCTTGTGAGGTGCTGGCCGTGACCCAGCTGCGTTGGCTACCTCTTCCTCCTCCTCCTCCACCTCTGCCTTCCCTTTGTGCTTCCACTTGTCCCCCGTTGTCAGTTGGGAATGCCCTCAGGAGCGCGTCTACCAGCGTGCGCTAGTAGTCGCGCATCTTCCTATTATGCTCCAGTGAGGGAGTTAAGGACAGCACGTTGTCTTTGTAACAGGGATCCAGCAGGGTGTCAACCCAGTAGTCAGCACAAGTTAAAATGTGGACAACTCTGTGGTCATTGCGCAGGCACTGCAGCATGTAGTCACTCATGTGTGCCAGGCTGCCTAGAGGTAAGGATAAGCTGTCTTCTGTAGGTGGTGTATGGTCTGTGTCCTCCGTATCCCCCATCCATGCTCTAGTGATGGCCATGAGCTGCGTTGGGTGCCACCCTGCCGTTAACCCAGTTCCTCCTCCTCTACCTTATCCTCCTGCTCCTCGTCCTCCGGAACTGTGCCCTGGTTGGCCACATGTGTACCTGGCCTCTGCTGGTGCAGGAACCAACCCTCTGAGCCACTTCTGAATGACTGGCCTGAAACCTTCTTCCTCCTCCTCTTCCTCCTGTGCCACATCCTCTTCCATCATCGCCCTAAGTGTTTTTTCAAGGAGACATAGAAGTGGTATTGTAACGCTAACAACGGCGTCATCGGCACTGGCAATGTTGGTTGAGTACTCGAAACACCACAACAAGGCACACAGGTCTCGCATGGAGGCCCACTCATTGGCGGTAAAGTGGTGCTGTTCCGCAGAGTGACTGACCCGTGCAGCTGAAACTCCACTGTCGCTTGCTGCTGCTCGCACAGTCTCTCCAGCATATGCAAGGTGGAGTTCCACCTGGTGGGCACGTCGCATATGAGGCAGTGAGCGGGAAGGCCGAAGTTACGCTGCAGCACAGACAGGCGAGTAGCAGCAGGATGAGAATGCCAAAAGTGTGCACAGACGGACCGCACTTTCTGCAGCAGCTCTGACATGTCTGGGTAGTTTTTAAGGAATTACTGCACCACCACGGTGTGGGGTTTGTCCTCCAAACACATGAGTTTTAAAACCGCCTGCTGACGTTTACCCCTGGCTGTGCTGAAGTTGATGGTGAAGGTCTTTTGCTGACCGGATGAGGAGGTCGGAGGAGAAAGCGGAGTAGGAAGAGGAGGCAACAGGAGGCAAAGAATAATGCCCTGCGATCCTCAGAGGTGGAAGGTTATGCGCCAAACCGCTATCCGCCTCGGGCCCAGCCGCCACTACATTTACATAGTGTGCAGTTAGGGAGATATAGCGTCCCTGCCTGTGCTTACTGGTCCATATGTCTGTGGTTATGTGGACCTTGCTACAGATGGCATTGCGCAGTGCACACTTGATTTTATCCTCCACTTGGTTGTGCAGGGAAGGGACGGATCACCTGGAAAAGTAGTGGCGGCTGAGAACGACGTACTGTGGGACAGCCACCGCCATCAGCAGTTTAAAACAGTCCGTCTCCACCAGATGGAATGACAGGATTTCAAAGGCCAGTAAGTTTGAAAGGCTGGCATTCAGGACCAGGGATCAAGGGTGGGTAGGTGGGTATTTTCTCTTTCTCTCCAGTGTTTGGGAGATGGACAGCTGAACACTTGTGTGTGACATGGTGGAGATGCTTGGTGATGATGACGGAGGTAGTGGTGTTGGTGGCACATCCTCTGTTTGCTGGGTGGCAGGTGCCACTGTGACTCCAGAGGTGGAGGAAGAGGCAGAGACAGCAGCAGAAGAGAAAGCTGGAGGAGCCTGAGACCTTTCTTGGTTTTTAAGGTGTTTACTCCACTGCAGTTCGTGCTTTGCATGTAGAAGCCTGGTCATGCAGGTTGTGCTCAGGTTTAGAAAGTTCTGATGGCACAACGTGCAAGCCACTCGTGTCTTGTTGTCAGGACATTATCTGAAGAACTGCCATGCCAATGATCTCCTTGGAGCTGGATTTGGTGTGCTAGGTCTCTGGGTGCGGTGGGCAGTAGCAGACGTACTGTCTTGGGGACGCCGCTCCGCTTTTGCAGCCTGCTCTCTCTTTTGCTGTGCTGTTGCCTCTGTGCGACCACCGCCTCTTCCACAGAACTGCACACGTCACTAGCATGAACTTGAGTCCAGTCAGGGTCTAGGACCTCATTGTCCTCCACATCATCTTCCACCCATTCATGACCCCTCCCCTCCTCGTCGGTCTGCACACTGCAGAAAGCCACAGCAGTTGTCACCTGTGTTTCGTCATCATCAGAGACGTGTTGCGGTGGTATTCCCATGTTCTCATCCTGAAACATAAGTGGTTGGGCATCAGTGCATTCAATGTCTTCCACTTCTGGGGCAGGGCTATGTGGATGGCCCGGGAAAACCCTGCCAGCAGAGTCATCAAAAAGCATAAGAGTCTGCTGCATGACTTGGAGCTCAGGCTTCTTGGCTGCTTGCAAGGGGGTGAGGTGAAAGACTGATGGGTATGGGCTGCAGGTGCCAACTCTGAGCTTTCTGCAGAGTACTGGGTGGGAGATACTGTGAAGGAACTGGCGCCACTGTCAGCCACCCAATCTACTATCGCCTGTACTTGTTCTGGCCTCACCATCCGTAGAGCGGCATTCGGGCCTACCAAATAACGCTGCAGGTTCTGTCGCCTACTCGCACCTGAGGAAGGTGTTTCACTTGGACCTGTAGCTGGTGCAGAATGGCCTTGTCCTCTCCCAGCAACAGGAGCTCCACCAACACCACCATGACCATGTCCACGTCCCTTATTTGATGTTCTCCTCTTTATTTGCGCTTACCCACCAAACTAACAGATGGTTTATCTCAGATGTCAATTTAACTGCCAAAAGTCAACAATTAAGTTCATTTACAGTAAGGCAGTGCCCATGTCATAAACAGAATGAATTTCTTTAGGTCACACAACAGTGTAACGGACTAATTCAATACAATTACTTCACTATCAACAAAAATGTTATTTTTCAAACCAACAATGTAACAGCAGAGGTTAACGGTTTAATTTGACAGAAATGCAGCGTACACCGCAAATGTGCTATCTACCACAAAACCGGTGTTTTTACAACCAACTATGTAAATGCAGAGTTCCACTGGTTACTTAAAATGACTGAAATACAGAGTAGGCCTCAGATCTGCTATGTAGCACAAAACCAGTGTTTATTGCAACAAACTACAGAAATCCAGTATGTCACCCCAAAAATTATAAAACAGTTTTTTCAGCGGTGTATGCAAACGTGCTCTATGGTATGACAGTACGGGTTTATTAACCCAACTACAGAAATGCAGTTTTTCATTGCAAAATTTTAAAACTTTTTTTTCAGCGGTGTATGCAAACGTGCTCTATGGTATGACAGTACGGGTTTATTAACCCAACTACAGAAATGCAGTTTTTCACCGCAAAATTCTACAACAGTGTTTTCAGCATTGTATGCAAATGTGCTCTGTGGCACATCAGTACGGGTTCATTAACCCATCTACAGAAATGCAGTATGTCACCCCAAAAATTATAAAAGTTTTTTCAGCGTTGTATGCAAATGTGCTCTGTGGCACAGCAGTACGGGTTTATTAACCCAACTACAGAAATGTAATGTATCACTTCAGAAAATAACATTTCTCGTGTAAACAAAGTTAATACAATAACAATAACCCTTAATTATGTATTATGATTGTCCACATTACTTTGCCATCACATTATGCACTCAAATCAAGGGGTTACGACCTGCAATCTAGGGAAAAAGCCTATGCGCAGTCCTGTGGGTGATCCCGACCACTAGAGAGGCTGGCACCATTTCCTATAATGTTCAAGCACTGCCACCGCTGTTGGACTGCAGGGTGGTTGTAACTCCTTGATACAAGCAGTATATAATGAGATGGAAAAATGAATCAAGCTAGCAAAGGGGGCAATATGGACAGACACTTTATAAGTTAAGATCAAGAGACTCTAACTTGGCCACCCCAAAACAAAAATCTCAGATGATTTTCTTGTGTGCTTTGGGTCATGGATTGCAGCACCCAACATCTTTTCAGCTTGATGTCATGGACTGGCGCTCTTACATTCTCTAAAATAATTTTACATTCCCTCAACCATTGAAAGATGGCAATGCCCTGAGGCCGCAAAGCAACCACAAACCATGATGTTCTCTCCACAATGTTTCACTGTTAGGATTATATTTAATGTTGGTGTGCAGTGTTCTTTTTTCTCCAAACAGAAATGTTGTACTGTGTGTCTGTTCTACTTTTGTCCACAGAATATTTTCTTAGAATCACTGTGGAACATCCAGGTGGTCTTGGACAAAATTGACATGAGCCACAATGTATTTAATGGAACAGCAGCAGCTTCATTTGTGGTGTCCTTCCATGAACATCACTGATTGTTTTTTCCAATAATGGACACATGAATAGAGTTTTTGCCCACTGTGCTCTTGATCTTAACACAATTCATAGCACGAATAGTAACAATCCTACATTTGTAAATCATTTGTCTAACTGTGGATTAGTGTTCAGTACACCCAGGTCTAAGTGATGTTTTTTTAGCCTTTTCCAGCATCAAGCACCTCAGTAAAACATCTTCTGAACTTCTGAATTCTTCTGAAAGTTGTTTGCATCAAGGCATAGTTCAGACTAACAAATCTTTCTTAAGAAGAACATATTTGTCAGTAACTATGCTTTGTGTGTCTTTACTTAATGGGCAAATCACCTGTAATACCAATTTAATCTCCTTAATTAAAACACCTTTTGCCATTTCTCATTTGGAGAAGTCATTAACACAAAGGTTTAAGGCTTAAGGCCCTATTACATTAAACACATTTTGTTCCAATTTTCAGGAAGTTGTTTCTAATAATTGGCCTGTATAATGAGGCCACTTTTATTGCAGCTGATTGCATCTTCATCAGAATGAATCCAGGCACATCACTCTGTACTTCACTGCTGCAGCCAATCGCTGAGGAAAGTGATGGGCTGCAGTGGTCACGTTCCATATCTAGGCATGTCACCATGCTGTTTTTAAACAAACACCGGCGAGAATACTGGACCAGCACCGCAGATAAACAGATGAGTATTTAATGTTTCTTTAAGAAATGAAAGCGGTTTTCCAAGAGTTTTAATTATCTTAGACAACTCCATTAAAAGAGTATTCCAGTATTTTAATATTATTTATTTTATGCACTTACAGTATATGGCACTACTATAGTCCACAGCGCTTTACAGACATTAGCATCACACTGTTCCCAATGTGGCTCACAATGTGGTTCACTGTGGTCCAATGTGGTTCACTATGAGTATGTCGTTGGAGTGTGGGAGGAAAACGGCGTACCCGGAGGAAGCCCACTCAAACACAGGGAGAACATACAAACTCCATGCAGATGTTGTCCTTTGTCGGATTCGAACATAGGACCCCAGAAATGCAAGGCAACAGTGCTAACCACCATGTTGCCCATATTGATAGCCTGTCCCAAGAATAGGCTTTTAATATCTGATTGACAGGTTCAAACACATCACTATCCCGCAAACACACTGATCTTTAGTGTAGCAGTTGGTGTGGGAATTATATATCTCATTCATTGTTTAGTGCCGGTGTTCTGTTATATTTCCCTACCCGTGAACTTTCCTTACCCTCGTCACTTCCTGCTGTGACGCAGCCGTACCAGACATGATGTTCCGTGTTTGGAAGGAGGTGTGTCTCCCTGCGCAAAACGGGGTAGGGAAATTTCACGCCAGAGTTGTTGAGAACGGGCCACCTAATGTGCTTGTGCCTTACCTCTCAGCTGGACACCAGCCAACACTGCGCATGTGCCGAGGGTAGGGAAAAATTATGGGCCAGAAACAGCGGGGATTAGTTAGCACTGGCCCGTAATTTTTCCCTACCCTTGGCGCAGGTGCACTGGCCCGTAATTTTTCCCTACCCTCGGCGCATGCGCAGTATCGGCTGGTGTCCAGCTGAGAGGTAAGGCGCAAGAGCATTAGGTGGCCTGTTCTCAACAACTCTGGTGTGAAATTTTTCTACCCCATCGTGTGCACCTGCGCGGCGAGACACACCTCCTTCCAAACCCGGAACGTCATGTCCGGTGCGGCTGCGTCACAACAGGAAGTGACGAGGGTAGGGAATGTTCACGAGTAGGGAAATATACCAAAACACCGGGATCAGCAACCAACCTCTGGCACTCCAGCTGTTCTGAAACTATAGTTCCCAGAATTCTCATTTCATTTCATTTATAGTTACAACAACAGCCAAGTAAGTGTGTATGCTGGGAGTTGTAGTTTCGCAACAGCTGGAGTGCCAATGGTTGCTGACCCCTGGTCTAGTGTATGGAGGGGCTAACTGCTGTGCTGCTACTATTCACTTCAATGATGTGCTTGAAGGGGTCAGACCCACTCTCCATCTCAGGTGATGCTGAGACGGAGAAGGGGTCGGGCTTAGCTAACCAACTGAGCCAGACAGCCAGCCCCTTCAAGCACATTATCAACAGGAAGCTCACTGCCTTTGTGAAAACAATTTCAGAAATGGAGCTTACTGGACCTCGAGAGGGTAGGTGAAATCGGAACAAGAATATAGTTTTCAGAATTAAACGATATTATTACTGTAAATTTTATCTGGACAACATTCAAAACTGCTTTCAGAGATATAAAAGATGACACGTAAAGCAGCTAAAACCTACAGAGGTCAATAACCATACTAGTTGCATGATCAAGAAATAGAAGATGTAATCCAACTCATGCCGCAAAGCAAAGTGTCTGCTGGACATTCCCTTAAAGTGTCCTAACCTTTTTGCGCCAAGCACTCCTCAACCCCTCCCCTCTGCTCAAGTAATGGCCCTTCAGATTTGTCCTGAATGGACAATAGAACCGTTAAGAACAGAAGGGAGTCATTGGGAAGCGTTCAGTGCAGAGAAACCAGGGCACTTCACCATAAAGGAACAGCCAGTGGAGACTTTTACCTCATGTGAGGTGCAGTGTAACTTCTATCTCTTGGTCATGTTTTACTATTCACTTATCTAGTGCTGTCTGCACTTTTGAGGGGTTCAAAACTGTAGACAGATTCCCTTTAAACTGCCTGTTTTCTCCCGCACAGGAATGAACTAAACATATTTACTCTTTTTCATTGCACCTTCATCCAAACACCATGCAACATTTTGACATCACATGAAGCCATTTTTAAGCAACAGCTTGCTAACCTGTAGATATACCATAAAAGTCCAGGTCGTGATACCCCTTTAGGTTGAATCTTTTATATGTTTGTATTTTTTTAATAAAATATTTTTTAGAAGAAAAAAAAAACAATATCAGATATTTATTGAATTCAATGGTTTTATTAATTTATCTATTCACACAATTGTAAAATAGAATTTTGACACTCAAAGAACGCAACATGATTAATGATTTTTTACAGTATATCATAGTCCGTTTTGCACGTTGAGCATTCTGTCTGGATTTTTGTGTTAATTCCATGCCTAAATCAAGCCAAAATAACAAACGGTGCTTTTGGTGCAAAGAATGGTGCAATGAGCACCAAAGAGCTTATTTACACACTACAAAAGATGGAATTTGTCAGAAATGGAGACACATATCTGGATGGGGACAAAAACATTTTAATCAGGAGACAATAATAAATCTAACAATGCACCGGGTTTAATATTGAGACATATGGTGACAGATTCCCTTTAAACTAGCCTGCTTTTAATGACCATATTAAAAAGATGGATAAGTAACCCAACCCATTTGGCTAACATGATTCACAAAGTGGTGCAAACAGTAATTGGGCTGCATGTTTTGGCACTAGAGTAGCGCCTTCATCAGGCCAAATAGAGGAATACAAAACACACAAAAATTATATTTGTAAAGTAATACAATAAGAAATGATATCATGTAGTGATATCAAAGGTCAAGAGCCACAAAGACAAAAAAGGAAAAAAAAAACAATTAATAAAATGCTTGGATTTGAACTTACAGCTCCAGCATGGTAAGACAAGATAACCGCTAAACTACCTTACTGCAAGTGAAATTACATTGAAAAGGATGAAATCAAAAGATAGGGTCAATGTTTCCTTTAACTCATTGGGGTGTAGTAATGTGTATATCCAAAAAGCTTCACGTTGTTTGAGTTTTTGAAATATATTGGGAGCAGTAGCATAACTAGAAATGACTAGGCCCCGGAGCAACATTTTTGCAACTTCCCTCCTCCCATACAACCCTCACTCCTGCGGCTAGTCAAGATCACTCTCTCAGACCAGGCCCTGCAGCCGCGTTCTCTGTTTCCTACACTTATATACTGTATGTCATACAGTATATACTGTAACTGTATATAATGTCATTGTATAATACTGTTCAGGGGGCCCGGACAATAAAAATCTTTCAGTCCTTCCCCTGGGTGGACCCCTTTTGAGTTCGGGCCACAAAGTGGCTGCTTCCCCTATAGCTACATCCCTGATTAACCGATTCCCGACCGCCTAACGCAGGGATGCGTCCTGCGGGCGTCTGGGCGTCCTGCGGGCGTCCTGCGTGCGTGTTCACATCGCCATGCAGCTGTGAAGTTCACTGATCATAGAAGTTCACTGAATTCATAGAAGATTTTTTATTTGGCACAAGTTAGCGGAAATTGATTTTGTTTTTTTTTGTTTTTTTCTTACAAAGTCTCATATTCCACTAACGTGACAAAAAATGAAATTTTACATTAACTCACCATACCCCTCACGGAATACCTTGGGGTGTCTTCTTTTTAAAACGGGGTCAATTGTGGGGTATTTATACAGCCCTGGCATTTTAGGGGCCCTAAAGCGTGATAAGTAGTTTGGAATCCAAATGCGTAAAAATGCCCTGTGAAATCCTAAAGGTACTCATTGGAATTTAGGCCCCTTTGCGCATCTTGGCTGCAAAAAAGTGTCACTCATGTGGTATCGCCGTACTCAGGAGAAGTAGGGCAATGTGTTTTGGGGTGTATTTTTACATATACCCATACTGTGTGTGAGAAATATCTCTGTAAATGACAACTTTTTTAAAAAAATTATACAAAGTTGTCAATTTACAGAGATATTTCTCTCACCCAGCATGGGTATATGTAAAAATACACCCCAAAACACATTGCCCTACTTCTCCTAAGTACGGCGATACCATATGTGTGATACTATTTTGCAGCCTAGGTGCGTAAAGGGGCCGAAAGTCCAACGAGTACCTTTAGGCTTTGCAAGGTTGCTCACAATTTAGCCCCGCCCAAAATGCCAGAACAGTAAACACACCCCACAAATGACCCCATTTCGGAAAGTAGACACCCCAAGGTATTCACTGAGGGGCATAGTGAGTTTGTGGGATATTTTTATTTAATTTTTCCCAGAAATTAGCAGAAATGGAAACTTTATTATAATTTTTTTCCTCAGAAAGTGTCATTTTCCGCTAACTTGTGAAAATAAATTAAATCATATATGAACTCACCATGCCCCTTCGGGTGTCTTCTTTCTAAAATGGTGTCATTTGGGGGGTATTTATACTATCCTGCCATTCTAGCACCTGAAGAAACATGACAAGTGCTCAGAAAGTCAGAGCTGCTTCAAAATGCGGAAATTCACTTTTTTGTACCATAGTTTGTAAACGCTATAACTTTTGCGCAAACCGATAAATATACACTTATTGGAAATTTTTTTAAATTAAAGACATGTAGCACAATAAATGACACAAACTTGTATAGAAATGTAATTATATTTGAACAATTTTACCAGAAAAAGTTAAAAATACTCTTTTTTTGAGAAAATTGCGGTCTTTTTTGATTAATATCAGAAAAACAAAAAATCTCAGCAGCAATCAAATACCACCAAAAGAAAGCTGTGTTTGTGAGAAGAAAAGGAGGTAAAATTCATTTCAGTGGTAAGTTGTATGACCGAGCAATGAACCGTGAAAGTAGTGTAATGCAGAATTATAAAATGTGGTCTGGTCATTAAGGGGATTTAAGCTAGGGGGGCTGAAGTGGTTAAGGGTGTCCACAGGGTGTCCACAGAGATATGTTCAGATAATAAGGAAACAAAGGTACAATTATGGCGGAGAAAAATGTCTAGAGACACTGGTGGTTATTTAGCAATGCGTTGCCGTAGGATGTGCCTAATGATGATAAAGCCTGCGCAAGTGAAATCTACTCCAGCCCCTGGAGTAGATTTCAAGCTTCATTTATGACAGTTTCCTGAAGTAAATGCTTGTGAACTTGCTCGGTCTGATAGCGATTCCGAAGTATCAGGGGCAGCGTGACAATGCAGCCTGCAACAAAATATTGTCGAACTGCCATTAGAAGTCGCAAAACGGGGCTTTTTTTTAACCTAAAACTGTTGTAATGACTGTCAGTAAATGACCCTCATTATGGTTTAAAGAACCTCTTTGGATGTTTCTCCTGTGTTGGGTTCCGTGGTCTGACCGACAGCATGAGCACTGTAGTAAATAAGTTACAAAATCTGAGTTGCAATTCAGAAATGAACTGAGAGTAAAAATTTTTCCCATAGTTACTGATGAAAAGATGTAGTTTTGTGTGGTATTCTTAGGCAGCATAAGTGGCGTTTGGGACTAAAATATATAAAATATATTCTGTAAGTGATCTTAGGTAAGTCAGGGATCTCTTTGCAGAGTACACTATGTCACTATGGAGGATCTGCCAGTGTCGCTGAAGAATGTTCCTAACTGCGGTATTGCCCGAATTGTAGGTGGTAATGAAGTTGCGAGTAAAACTATTGTAGCTGGGTTCTGTTGTTGGTAGTGATTTGACTGTGGTTAGGCATATTTGACAACTACCCAAAATTTGCTAGGATTGTCCCTGTTTTTCAAAGACAGTGCTGTCAAATTCGGACTGTCCCAGGTCAAAAATGGGCTTGGCTAATGTAAACAGCTGTATTGGATTTTTTTGGACCACATTTATTCCTATGGCACCCCTGCTACACTGCGATCTTTAGTCAAGCAATATCTGTTTCGACCAAAATGCCCATGTATACGTACCCTAATTGTACTTTGTTTCCCTAGTATCCTTTCTGATTGAAGGGGTTGTCCCATGAAAAATATTGTACAGTTTTCAAATCTGCATGTAATTCAAGATTTAGCATAGCCCCTGCGCTATTCAATAAAATGTATATGTATAGCGCCACCTGCTGTTTGTTTCTTTCTTATTTCTTTGACCTGCTCACTAAGAAGGTCGCAGATGCTCAGTTTCATCCTTCAACTGCAGCAGAAAAGACACTCCCCTTTAGCTGTCAGATCGATATAAGTCTAGCAGAGCAATTAATTGGGAGAACTCTGGATCCATGTGAGGTGCAGGGCTGGTCCTAGGTTTGTTAGAAAGAGGTTGGCATGTACTATAATATGTCCGATTTTCTTTTCTTTACATTAATCATGGGATAACCCCTTTAAACATATCCCTTTGAATACTTCCAATAGACTTCAAAAACAGGGTTAAAAGCAAAGCTGAATGGGTAAAAATTACAGAGATATTGTTAATGAAAATCTCATCCACTGTGCTCTGGACCTCAGACTAGGCCAAACTTTTACCTTACAAAAAGACAATGACCCTAAGGCCTCTTTCACACAGGCGTCATGTTTGACGCCCGGATAAGAGGCGGCTACGTTGCGGGAAAATGCGCGATTTTCCCACGCAAGTGCAAAGCGGTTTAATGCGTTTTGCACGCGCGTGGTAAAAATCGGCATGTTTGAAACCCAGACCCGAACTTCATCACTTTAAGTCTGGTTTTGGGTTGAGTATTCTGTAGATTTTATTATTTTCCCTTATAACATGGTTATAAGGGAAAATAATAGCATTCTCAATACAGAATGATTAGTAAAATGTGGATGGAGGGGTTAAAAATAAAAAAATTAACTCACCCTATCCACTTGATCGTGTAGTTGCGATCTCTTCTTCATTCATTAGCTGTTGGCTAAAGAACCTGTGATGAGGTCACTGAGCTCATCACATGGTCCAATCACATGGTTCATCACCATGGTGATGGACCATGTGATTGGACCATGTGATGTGACGTCATCACAGGTCCTTTAGACGGCAGCTAATGCTTGAAGAAGAGAGAAGAGATTGGCAACTAGGCGATCAAGTGGATAAGGTGAGTAATTTTTTTATTTTTAACCCCTTAATCCACATTTTACTAAGCATTCTGTATTGAGAATGCTATTATTTTCCCTTATAACCATGTTATAAGGGAAAATAATAAAGATCAGGTCCCGTGTCTTAGCAACCTTGCGGGAAAATCGCACTGCATCCGCACTTGATTGCGGATGCTTGCGATTTTCCCGCAGCCCCATTCACTTCTATGGGGCCTGCATTGCATGAAAAACGCACAATATAGAGCATGCTGCGATTTTCATGCAACGCAGAAGTGATGCGTGAAAATCACCGCTCATGTGCACAGCCCCATAGAAATTAATGGGCCAGTATTCAGTGCGGGTACAATTAGTCTACCTCACGCATTGCCCCCGTGCGGATATCACGCCCGTGTGAAAGGGGCCTAAGCATACAGCCAAGACAACATAAAAATACTGTGAATGTCCTTGAGTGGCCCAGCCAGAGCCCTGACTTGAACCCAATCAAACATCTCTGCGGAGACCTGAAAATTGCTGTCCCCCAACGATCCCCATCCAACTTGATAGAGCTTGAGAGGATCTGCAGAGAAGAATAGCAAAAAAAATTCCCAATATTTAGGTGTACAAACCTTGTGGCCTCATACCCAAAAGACTGGAGGTTATAATCGCTGCAAATGGTTCTTTAACTAAATACTGAGTAAAGAGTCTGAATAGGTATGTCAGTACAATATTTTAGTTTTTTCTTTTCAATAAATTAGCAAAGATTTTGAATATTCTGTTTTCACTTTATCTCTATGGGGTACTGAGTGCAGAATGATGACTTTTTATTTTAGCACAAGGCCGCAACATCACTAAGTGGGAAAAAAGTGAAAGGATCTGAAGACTTTCCAAGTGCATGGTACACTATTAAAATTCCAGATGTGGTTCTGTACTGCAGCTCTCTCCCTAATGAATGACACAGCCACATAATGTTAACCAGGACACAATGTCGCTAAGGTCTAAAGCATTCAATAGCTCAGTGGAGAGCGAAGGCACTAAACAAGGGAAGAATTTTAGTAGTAGGTGTATTAGACAATTTCATTTTAAAAAAGTATGTTGATGCCAATAGGTTGGTCACCTGATACCTCAGTTTTGCAGAACAAACAGCATAATAACTCATTCCATAAAGCATTTCTAATGAAAATCAATTTTCAATGGTTCTTTATCACCTAGTATGTTTGTTGCCAAGAGCACCCATTTCACAAAGACCAAAAATTGCCGGTTAGCTGGTTCTTTAGAAATTGATGCTTATACGATACGCAGGAAAGGCAATCTGAAAAGGCTGACTCTCATCATCTCCGCAGATCAGCTGCTCGAGGGGCTTCATCACTCCATCAAGCCCTGCATCCCCTTCATTGTTTACCAGACACAGAACAGAACTTTTAGTAGTGGCTGTGCCTGGTATTACAGTTCAGTCCATTACAGCTCACTGGAGTGTCATGTCCATTCAAACAACTGATCAGGTCGCCAAGAGCCTCTTCTTCATTGATCTAATATCAATAGCCCTTTCTAAATTCCTCAACTTAAAAGAATCGGATAATTGGATTATCTGGCATGTACTGTAATAGTTTAAAGATGATGAATTATGAAACATCTTAACAAAATTTTCCATTTTCTTATAAATGTTGTATATCTGATAATTTTGAATGTCTAACAATCCAGCCAGTCATTTTTCATTAAGAAATATTACAGGTATTCTACTGTACATAGCATTTTGCTACAATGTAGGAAGTTAGCCAAAAAAGCAATTTCCTATTGTCTTCATAGAAACTGAAAGTGAATTCTGGAAAAACATTTGATATGTCATATGTCATATCAACATCAAAGGTTTAGATCTGTGATGGTCTAAGCACTGAGACCTCTATTGTTCCGTAGAATGAGTGGGGGTTTTAATCGAAGATGGTCTAAGTACTGAGACCTCCATTGTTCCCTAGAATGGGTGGGGGTTTTAATCGAAAATGGTCTAAGTGCTGAGACCTCCATTGATCCCTAGAATGGGTGGGGGTTTTAATCGAAAATGGTCTAAGTGCTGAGACCTCCATTGTTCCCTAGAATGAGTGGGGGTTTTAATCGAAGATGGTCTAAGTGCTGAGACCTCCATTGTTCCCTAGAATGAGTGGGGGTTTCAGCACTCCCAACGATCAAAAGGGGTTGGCCCCTTTCTGGTTATTGTTGACCAGTGTGTTTCTAAGATGACTATATGTAACTTACTAATATAGTCTTTGTTAAAATTCAGCACCATTTTCTATATTTCATAGGGTATGCCCCCTTGTTTACAAAGTCTTTTGTGCTGTTCGCACAGAGGTCCTGTCTATAAAATGGTTGCTGATGAAAGGTTATGTGACCAAGCAGATCACCTCCATGTGAGGTCTTCTCCATTCAAACACACCGAAATAAACTCCCAACAGAAGAAGTGAAGTTGGCAGGTGCAGTGTGTTTGAATGGAGGAGACATCACATGGAGGTGATCTGTCTGGTCACATGAGCCTCCATCAGCAGCCATTTTATGGACAGGACTTCTGTGAGCAAAAAAGACTTTGTAAATAAGGAATATACCTCATGAAATATAGAAAATAGTGCAGGTCAACAATAACTAGAAGGGGGAAACCCTTTTAATATGTCTCTATGACATATCAAATTTTTTTTTTCAATGTTCAGTGACACTTTAAACTTAATAAGTATATGGTTAAATCACAAGATTGTTAACAGCAGGATATGACTTAAAGGAAATCCCTGAGCAGCTTCCTGTGTAGTCTTTAATAGTTTATTCAGGCTTTCGTTGTTGTGGGGAACAGAATGATATGAGTATGACCACCATCACAGCTCCTATAGGATTTTATAACCTGCTTCCCAAAACGAAATATGCCTAATGATACAGTTAAAGAGCAGGGTTATATACAGAATCACTTCATAACTTAGCAAATTTGTCCTACAGTAGTCTGAAAAGCTGGTTGAGAAGAACTGTAGTGGCAGCCATATTGTTTTATGTAATGCCCATGAATTTCCAGCTTTTCTTTAATCTCTCACATGTTTCTGAATTCCTATTTAAAGGGGATTGTGCATCTGGACATCTGTCTAATAGGTACACACTCCCATTTCAAGAACAGGAACCCTTTGCATGCTGTAGTGAATGGAGAACAGGCAGAACTGGACCTGCTGTGCATGGCTCTCAGAAGTCTCATAGCAGTCAATGGAGTGAGCAGTGCTTGCACGGCCTTCTCTTCATCCACTGCAGCACATGACGGGGTCCATTTCTTGAGATAGGAGTAGGTTCCAGAGGTGGGACAGGAATCTAATGGACGTTTATAGTATATCCTATGAATGTGTCATAAATGTCTTGATAGGAATAAATCTTTTAGGTTTAGAGATTTTCTGTATTTTCAGTAACATAAGAACATATGAATTCATCTTCATCTTTTTTCATGAATGGAATTTCAACGACAGACTTGCTTTGCTCCTAAAACCGAAAAGAAAACAACGATTTGGTTAGATGTACAAAACGAATAATGTGTGCCGTGGATTTTAGAGAGGGTTTAGAGATGCCAATTATTGCTATCTCTAGATAAATATATTGAAGTACATTAATATCTGTAAAATGAATGGTTTTATATTTGCAGACCCTACTTACATGGTATATGTATAGGTTGTCTAGCTCCTCTAGACCCCTGAAACTGAAATCATAGTGCTCTTATACTCATATTTATAACTATACAGTAATGGATATCTATTCCAATTGTGCTGACCATAAAGAACATCATGGCATAATAGATGGTGGAGCTTCTGGTTCTTTACTCCTACAGCTTATACAGTATATTAGGAAATGCTTCTTTTTATCCATGTTTTCTAACAAAGTACCAAGTAGTACAGTGTATTAGAGGAAAATAACATAAAACTTTAAGTACTGTAAATGTGCAAAAATATTTGATTTATTATTTGATTAAAATTCCTATAGCGGACAGGAAATATTTGTCTTTAATGAAGGTATGATGGAGGTACCAGTCTGACGCTATTTTGTAGTATCAATAAATCAATCGACTCTGCAGGTCATGACTTTGTGAATTATTTCCACCAGTCCCTGAATTACTGGCTATTTGACTATTTTATGTGCAATCCCTTGTTCGGGAACATAGCACCCACAATCCCGTTTAGTAGGCATAGCAGCGGTGGAGCAATCAGTATTTCTAGAAAGCATTCAGTGGTATCCTGCTTGCACTGAACGATCCCATCTGTATTTACTTTACTATACAGATTAGACTAAGGACCACCATGGTCTTTTCTTATAGATTGGCTCTTGCCTCCAACGGCCATGTGTAGACAGTGGTGAAAGGAAAAATTATTTTAAAGTGCCCATAGACCTAATAGCTTATTTTCCCAAAAAATGGCAGTTCCCGTGATCCATCTCTTCTCTGACATTATCTTCTGACTGGGGCAGAGTCGTGAGCTCCACACATATATTAGGCTACTTTCACACTGGAGTTTTGTGCGGATCCGTCATGGACGTTCAGATAATACAACCGTCTGCATCCGTTCAGAATGATCTGTTTGTATAAGGCCGCGTTCACATCAGCATTCGGCCTTTCCGTTCTCCTGCTTGGTTTTCAGAGCAGGAAACGGAATGGACGGAACTGATGCCAAATGGGGCCAAATGGAGCAAACGGACCCCTTAGACTATAATGGGGTCCGTTAGGTGTCCGCTCCAAAGATGATTTTTGAGCGGAGACAAAAGTCCTGCTTGCAGGACTTTTGTCTCCGTTCAAAAATCATCTTCGGAGCGGCAGACATTTAATGGACCCCATTATAGTCTATGGGGTCCATATGCTCCATTTGGCATCCATTCTGTCCTTTCCGTTTTCCTGCTCTGAGAACGGAGCAGGAGAACAGAAAGGCCAAACGTTGATGTGAACATAGCCTTATCTGTAACATAGCTAAGACGGATCAGTCTTAAACACTATTAAAAGTCAATGGAGGACGGATCCGTTTTCTATTGTGCCAGATTGTTTCAGTGAAAATGGTTCCATCCCCATTGAATTATAATGCGTGCTAGGACAGATCCGTTTGGCTTAGTTTCATCAGACGGACACCAAAGCGGAATGGAGACTGAACTGATGCAAACTGATGATTTCTGAGCGGATCCTTCTCCATTCAGAATGCATTAGAATGCAAACTGATCCGTTTTAAACCACTTGTGAGAGCCCTGAACGGATCTCACAAACAGAAAGCCAAAACGCAAGTGTGAAAGTAGACTTACATGGTCAGTATGTCCTGACAAAAACAGCTGGTTTGCATGATAGCCTAATCTGGGTGTTTACTAAAATGCTCAGGCGTGCATGGATGGACCACCATTCTGGTGCTGGTCAATACGACAACCCTAAACACCTGGAACAGGATCGTTTGGTGCTTCTTTAATTTCATATCTTTTCAAGGATCTTTTGGGTTAAATCCCCACACCTTTTTTGCAAATGTAGTAGGGACTGTGAAAAGGGGATCCAGGATAGTTTCTCACCTCTCATTCAAATAAAGGAAACACTCAACCTGCTCCCTTTATGGTACACAATCCTTGTATGTGAGAGGTGTAAACCACTCCCTATACAGAGAAAGCCTGTATTTTATCACTATAACAGTGCATTAAATAATAGTAAATTATTGTTATAACATTATATTTCAAAAGTAAAAAAAAAAATAGGGTAAGATATACTAAGACTGTTGTTACATACTCCAGTCAGTAAAAAGTCCATTGGTGTAAAATATGCCATTTTATTAAAGGGACTTCTTAAATATGGCACATGTTCTGGCAGTCCAGAATCATTCACAGACCTCTTCCTATCAGGCTTTACTTATAGTACTGGTCTCCTCATATGGTGAAGCGGGACCCTCTAGATTATGGAGTAAAGCTCTCTCTGCATCCCCTGTAGGTACACGACTGTCTACGCCAGTAGCCATGAAGTATAATTTACAGCAGATTCTGGCATAAATTATAGTAAAGAGGCCACATCCCACTTTATCAAGGCGTTTCAAAAGTGGTAAGATAATTGAAAAGTCTCAAATTACCCCAATTATGGTGTGCATCATAATTTGTGACTCTTTTATGTTATAGAAGTGGTGTTAAGACAGTGACATAGATACCCAACAGTACTTTTATCTTGATTTTAAAAGATTTGTAGTTAACTTGTAACTAAAATAAACTGTGTTGAAAATGAACTTACTGATTTTTCTTTTTGTTCGACTTGGTCAAATAATTTTAATGAGGGCATAGGAACTTGTGGAAACAGTTTCTTCCATATCCTGAACCTTAAATATGGTAGGAAACAGAATTGAATACTTCAGTTATGACTAATGGACTCTTGAAATTTCTAATAATATGATTGCCTATAACGAATAATTGTGTCTAACAGGTGGAATTTTGGTTTATCCTTCCTCATGCTTTTTTATTGTTTGCAGGTCATGATCTTTCTGTCATAGAATATAACAATTAATGGTTTCTATAGGAATATAACCAAGTGTTGTGTCAGGTTTAAGGATATGTCCTCAGGATAGGTCATAGATATATGATAAGGGTCTGGATCCTGGCACCCCACACTGATCAGCTGCTTAAAGCAGCTGTGGAACTCCAGTGTACACTGCGGTCTTCACCTAGACCAGTATTTTTACGTCACATGGCCTATGTGCAGCTCAGTCCCATTCAAGTGAATGGACCTGCACTGCAATACCAAGCACAGTCACTATACAATCTACGGTGCTGTGCTTTGTTGTTATGCAGCAGGTCACTGGGTCACTTGAACAGATTTGGCTTGGGGTTACTCCCAATGGCTAAGTGGCCATCCTGGTACCCCTATACAGAGATCTGGTGCAGATCATGTAGGGATCAAGCAAAACTGTAGTCAGGTACAAATGGAGGTCAGAGCAGGCAGAGTACATAAGATCCAGTAGGCAGTCTGAAGTCAGGACAGGCAGCTCAGGGAAGGACAGAGATCAGACAGA
This sequence comes from Bufotes viridis, assembly GCA_033119425.1. Lineage (NCBI taxonomy): Eukaryota > Metazoa > Chordata > Amphibia > Anura > Bufonidae > Bufotes > Bufotes viridis. Next base: position 116,349,688 of record CM065591.1, on the reverse strand, counting down.
AGTCAGGATTAGCAGCAAAGCGTTATCATAATTCAGGAAACAGGCAGAAGTCTGTTCAAGGGCAAAACAGCACACCTTTGCAGGGAGTAAAGAAATGTAACCTATTGCTAAGGCACTTACCCCCAGAGGAAGATACCTTTGGTACCCCTGGATGGCTGGCCAAAGGCCGGAGCTGAGCTACTGCAGTGAGGGAGCAGGGGAGCAGGTGAGCAGTGATGTATTTGTGCTTGCCAGGGAAAGTTGAGCGACAGTGGACATGGACCACCATTGTAACATTGATATTCTGTGAGGAGACCACTTTAAACAGCTGATGGGCGGGTGGCAGGAATAAAAACGCCACCAATCTGATATTGATGAGCTGAAGAGGTGCCTCTTATCCAATCCAGTACTGAGCCACGCCCCCTGCACTGATCACATGACGGTGACATTACCCCAGGTCCTTAGTGTTGTCCAAGGTTTGGGTTCATTGAAGAATCCCAATGCCGTTATGGTCCGTGGGAGCAGAATTCATAACGGGATGCTTTGATAACCCGAACCCGAACTTTGGACGCCGAACTTAAAATACAAGTTCGCTCAACTCTTTTTTTTGTTGTTGTTAATCCTTGTTGCTCTCTGGTTGTCTACCTACTTCCCAAAAGCTGTTCTTACCTGTCCGGAGGATTCCTGGCTTCCTGCGCGCTCCAGTTAATGCCCGTTGCCGCTTCTACCGACTTCCCGTGTGCATGGGAACGCCTCCATGGTAAAATGTACTGTCGGATGTGAGAATCACGATCTCACAAATTTGACTAAGTTGTAATCGCAATGAATCACCTGAATTATTCGCATTGCGATATTCGTTATATTCTAGCAATACAACCATTAGGAACCCAGCTTTAAGTTGAATTCGCAATGCGAACATATACTCGCATTGCGAAATCAACTTAGAGCTGAGTTTCTAATGGCTGTATTGCTAGAATATAACAAAGATTGAGAATATAGTGCTATATTCGTGAATTCGTGATATTCGTCATCTTCTAGCAATACAACCATTAGGAACTTAGCTCTAAGATCAATTCGCAATGCGAGTATATGTTCGCTTCGCGAATGAAACTTAGAGCTGAGTTGCTAATGGTTGTTGCTAGAATATAACAAAGATTGAGAATATAGTGCTATATTCGTGATATTTGTTATATTCTAGCAATACAACCATTAGGAACCCAGCTCTAAGTTTAATTCGCAATGCGAATATATGTTCGTATTGCGAATTAAACTTAGAGCTGAGTTCCTAATGGTTGTATTACTAGAATATAACGAAGATTGAGAATATAGTGCTATATTCGTAATATTCGTTATCTTCGTTAATTCTAGCAGTACAAGTTACAACCATTAGGAACTCAGCTCTAAGTTTAATTTGCGATGCGAATATAAATCCGTGTAACATTCACAATATATAGAATAATGACGAATATTCGATTTCGACGAATATATGACGAATATTCAATCGAATATTCGCGAAATATCGCAAAATCGAATATGGCACCTCCCGATCATCACTAGTAATCGTGAACAAGGCCTTAATTTTTATGTTTCATATGAAAGGCAGGTGAAACTTGCCCATTTGCCTCTGTAATTTATCAGTGTGCATAATAAAATATGCTGTGATTCAATAGCAAGTGAATTTCAGATTAATTCCCTCAGGCATTATTATAACTATACATTTTATATGATGTCATTAGTGTTGGGAGTTTTCCGGGATATATATGAAAATATTACTCTTTATAATTAGAGATGAGCGAATTTCTTCAAAATTCGATTTGGCTGCTTTGCCAAATTTTACAACAAAATTTGCTTCATGACTAATTACTTTTTTTGTAAGTAGTGGGTGCAATGACAGGGAGCTGCGTAATCGCATCATTGTACCCCTCAGATGCTGCGTTCAAAACAGTGTAAAATGAATAGAAATAAAATGAAATCGTCTCCGTAAGAACAAGCCAGCTGAAATCTTCAATCAAGGTGGCGGTGGCCGGCCCGTCGTGAGCAAATGGAGGATGTAAGTATGATTTTATTTTATTTTTTCCAGTATTTCAGGTTAAATTGATTCACTACCACGAAGCACCAGGAAATTCGGCTTTGCGGCGAGTCGAATTTATCCTAACATTCGGATCAAATTCCACTTGTTGGATTAGATTAGCTTAACTCTATTTATAATCATAATTTATTTTAAAGATAATATTCACAACTCAGTAATACTATACCTGTAACATAGAAATAAAATAAGAATAAGAATAATAGCTGTGCCTACTCCTAGTACAGTCAAAATGTGATAAAGTGTTAACTCTGTAGAATCGTGTCCTAAGGGAAAGAAAACATACGTTAACATTAAAAATCATTCTACATGAGCTGAATCAGTATGTACAATATGAGCATTGACTCCAGGCACCCCTGCCGATCATCTGTTTAAAGAGACTGCAGCACTCCGGTGAGCTTTACGGCCTCTTCATAGGCCTGTGACGTTTATTGGTCACATGGCCTAGCTGCTATCCAATGGATGGTGCTGTACTTGGTAACCTGTGAGGAGGCCATTGCACTCACTAAAGTGATGCAACCTCCTCAAACAGATGATTGGCGGGCGTGCTGGGTGTCGGACCCTCGCCAAACTGATATTGATGAACTATCCTAAGGATAGGTCATAAATATTAAGCTCCCAGAAAACCCTTTCAGTTTTGAAACAAACATAAGCTACTTAGGGGAGATTTTTAGGGAGTTTTTTTGTAAACCAATGACATTTGATTCTGATTATATTATATTGCAAGAGACATGTTGTGGTTCTTAGACATCATTTCTGCTGCTCTCCAACCACAAGACAATAAAATATCCTGATTTCTCTCAGACAAGCAAGGCTTTAGTTCAGCTTTCATATATCACTTAAGCTCAAGGACTTTTCGAATGCCAGGCCTACATTTGCTGACCAGCTGTAAGGTACTTTCAGTTGAGTAGAAAGTGGTATAGGAGTGGACTATGGAAGAGATAGATGTTGTTTGATAGCGGTTCTGTACCACAATTCTCTCTAAAGTTTATACTCTTGCACAGTTTTTTCTTTTAGCAGTGGTGCTCCCAGGCTCCCAACTATTCACTGTGTAGGGAACTGCAGCACAGTAGGAAAGAGAGAAAGTTCTGCCCACCACAGGAGAAGAGCATGGAGGAAAACTCGGACTGGCCATAGGATGACAACATAAAACAGGAAATATAAAAAATCTCCAGCTCTTCTAAAACTTGATCCTTTATCAGTAATATTCTAAAAACATCACAGGGTCAGTTAAAAAGATACTTACACGTTTCAAACAACAGGTTGTGTGTTCTTAATTAGTGTTGAGCGTGAATATTCGAATTGCGAATTTTTATAGCAAATATCGGCACTTCGAGAATTCGGGTGGGTTATAGGCAACTTTCCTATTGGGTTGGCTTGCTAGAATTCGTGAATATGTGGAATATAGTGTAATATATATTCTTAAAAACGAATATTAGTCTTTTTTTTCATCTGAACCCATTACATTTACTAATGGGTTCAGATGAAAAAAAAAAAAATGAATATTCGTTTTTACCAATATATATCACACTATATTGTACATATTCACAAATTCTAGCAAGCCAATAGGAAAGTTGCCTATAACCCGCTCTTACTCGATTAACACGCGTATTAGAATGCCGATTTTTCAAATACAAGAGAATAATCTCAAATACGAATATTCGCGAATATTTGCAAATATTCGACCACATATTCGTGAAATATCGGGGATTCGAATATTGCTTCTGCCGCTCATCACTATTCTTAATAATAGCCAAGTCTCAACTAAAATAGAGACGTTTATGGTCTATATCAATTATTCTGTTTTAGCTGACACTTGGCTATGATTAAAGGGCTTCTGTCACCCCCGATTTAGCAATTTTGAGTAGTGGACATTAGCTATTTGCTAATGTCCCCTGAGTTCATACATATTACTATTACCTCTCTCTGTGCTCTAAATTCTGTAAAAATCGTACTTTTATGTTATGCTAATTTCTTCACTACCAGCAAGTTTGGCGGTTACTTGCTGGTAGCCGCCGCATCCTCGGACTATTAACATGCCTCCTCTCCACCTGATAGACAAGGCCAGCGAGCGCTCTTCTCCTCCCGCTGGCCCTGTCTTCCCATGAAATCCCGCACCTGTGCCATAACGGTCTTCATTTGGCGCAGGCGTTCTGAGTGAAGGAGCTGGCAAGTGCCCGTCCTTCACTCAGAACGCCTGCACCGAAAGAAGACCGTTAAATAGTCTACTCAAAATTGCTAAATCGGGGGTGACAGAAGCCCTTTAAGAACACACATTCTGTTTGAAATGCAAAAGCGGCTTTTTAACTGACCCTGTGATGTTTTTAGAATGTGATTAAAGGGCTTCTGTCACCCCCCTTAACCCATTTTTCACTAGCTGACATTAGCTATTTGCTAATGTCAGCTGAGTTGAAATATATCTTTTTTACCTTTTCTGAAGTTGTCAATTCTGTAAAAAAGCCACTTTTATAATATGCTAATCATCTTCGCTACCAGCAAGTTGGGCGTGTACTTGCTGGTAGCCGCCGCATCTAGATTAGTTAGGAACGCCCCCTTCCTCGTTTGATAGACAGGGCCAGCGCTTTCTCCTCCTCGCGCTGGCCCTGTCTGAAGATGAAATCCCGCGCCATGGTTTAAGGGGGGTGACAGAAGCCCTTTAATTAAGGATCAAGTTTTACAAGAGTTGGAGACTGTTCATGTTTCCTGGTTTATGTTGTCAGTTGCAGCACAGTCCTATTCTCCTAAATAGAGCAGGTAGATGGGAGCACCAGTGTACAGAGAAAAAGCCAAAGGGGCTCCCCACTCCTGCCATACTGTACTAATATTCCATACCATTATGTGAAGGGACTATTTCTTTTAAGGGATCATTGGAAGCACATCTGGGACATCAAACTGAGATGATTACAGTACATACAGTTGTGTCCACCCTTACATTTCTGCAAATGCTGTGGGGTTGTTCCATAAAAAAATATTGTGTATAATTAAATCCAGCCCATAATTTACACTGTATAGAAAAGTCAATTCCTATAACCCCAGATATTTCAGAATAATATTAGCATAGCGCCAACTGCTGTTTCTATTGAAAAGTCTTTTTGTGTCCACCTCAGTAAATGTAATGAGCTGGATAGACATACTCAGTCTTGCTTCACTCTCTTTTCCACACAGCAGAAGCTTTTTTTCAGAGGAAATGCGGAGTGAGAGATGAAAGATTGAGACAATGTTACTGCAATTGCATGTGTTCAGCATTTTCTCTGAGAAGTAGAAAAGATGGAACAGCTTCTGAAGCAGACAGCTCACTGTACCAAGGATCCTTCTGCATACTTGGTGGAACAAAGATAAAAGCAAGGCTTAGTAAGCGTCTCCATCTCAGAAAACTTACTGAATTGGACATAGAAAGGCCTGTTCAGTTGACGCTATGCTAACATTCCTGAAATATCTGGGGATATAAGCAGGGGCGCATCATTCACGAGGCTTACTGATCCTTTTGCCTAAGGCAATGTTCTACTAGGACTGCAGGGGGTGGAAAATCATCCTCCAACCTTGCACTCCTGCAAAGCCCTGGACACAGGCACGTCTATGGGGGATAAACTGCCATAAAACGGCTATGTAAAATAATTCCCACATGTGCATGTACACAGGAGGGGTAAAGGGCCTTTGAAGACCACATGTGCAGGTCACATTATCGATCATCTTAAAAGTAACAGACTTTGATGGCATATCACTAAGGTCAGATAGGTGCAGGTCCCACCTCTGAGACCCACTCCTATCTTCAGAACAAGCATCCAAAAGTGAAGGAGAGCTCACTGCGCATGTGTAGCATGCTCTCCATGTCTATAGGAGTTCCAGAATAGCATTCTCGGCTATTTTTAGAAGTCCCACAGAAATGAATGGCATGTGCACTGTGCAAGTGCATCCACCACTCCATTCAATTCTATCTTTGGCAGTATTTCGGGCAGCCTCGTAGAAAAAAATGGAGGGTGGCCAAGTATGCGTGGCTATTCTCCACTCACTCCAGCGGTCCTGTTCTGGGGATAGGTGCAGGAGTGGTACTGTACAGTGTCTATATATACAAAATAAGATCAGACACTGAGCAGCATTCAAGACAAAACAAGCGGTGCAATGTCCATATATAAAATTTGTATATGTCCTATATACTGTGCAGTGCTACTATATAGAGAATATATACGGGCACAGCACCACTCCCCATGCCCTGTATACTGTGCAGTGCTAATATATACAGAATCTATATATGGACACTGCATAGCAATCTTTGTCCTGTTGGGTGTACTGGGTGTAATTTTCAGTGTATATGGACATTGCACAGTACCACTTCTCCTGTCCTCTATACTGGGTGTAATTCTCAGTATCTGCTCTTATCCTGTATGTATGGACACTGCACAGTACCACTTCTCCTGTCCTCTATACTGGGTGTAATTCTCAGTATCTGCTCTTATCCTGTATGTATGGACACTGCACAGTACCAATTCTCCGGTCCTGTATACTGGATGTAATCCTCCGTATCTGCTCTTATTCTGTATATATGGACACTGCACAGTACCACTTCTCCTGTCCTCTATACTGGGTGTAATTCTCAGTATCTGCTCTTATTCTGTATGTATGGAAACTGCACAGTACCACTTCTCCTGTCCTCTATACTGGGTGTAATTCTCAGTATCTGCTCTTATTCTGTATATATGGACACTGTACAATACCACTTCTCTTGTCCTGTATATTGGGTGTAATTCTCAATATCTGCTCTTATTCTGTATATATAAACACTGCACAGTACCACTTCTTCTGTCCTGTATACTGGATGTAATTCTCAGTATCTGCTCTTATTTTGTATACATTTGGACACAGCACAGTACCACTTCTCCTGTACTGTATACTGGATACAATCCTCCGTATCTGCTCTTATTCTGTATATATGGACACTGCCCAGTACCACTTCTTCTGTCCTGTATACTGGGTGTGTACTTCAGCAAAAGATGGGACATGTCCTCTACTTCACTGCAACATGCAAACCACGGACCCATTGGAGTCAATATGTCCTCACCGTGATGTGTCGTGCTATTCCCTTTAAACATCACCACACACACACTGCACATTATGTGACTGTCACAGTCTGCCCAGAAGGTGGGAGTATAGCGCTGGAGAAGAGCAAGGAAGCTTCCTGCCTCACAACATTACAGCAGTCAGAGGGACAGTTACTGTAGTTCATCGGCTTCTTCCTGCCAATACAAACCGCGCCTGCTCTACTAGGCAGGGGCAGACTGTGCCTCAATAAGCATCAATATGATATTCATATTTTTTGGAGCACAGGGACAGGCTGCAGCATGCTACCCCCAGCATTTATATTGTCAGTATGAATGCTAGTATTTAAATAATGCTACCTGCCCTACAAAATATGAATGCTGGTGGTTAGAGATGAGCAAAGTTATGGAAAATTTGATTTGGCTGCTTCTCAGAATTACACAAAGAAATGTGTTTCATGGCGAATTACTTAGTCACGAAGCGCATTTCTCTGCATGTAGCAAGCGCAATGATGGGGAATGGGGATCACGCCACTCCCCGTCATTGAACCCCTCAGATGCCACGTTCATTGCTGTTCACGGCATCTGAGGCTACCATTTAGGCCTTTTAGGGGTTAATCAGGGTAAAAGAAAGACTCACCTTTTTCATTTGATTGCGTAGAGGCTGTTTCCGCCATCTTGATTGTGGCGCTAATGTAGTGGTACAGCCTGACACAGCAAACGCTGCATCACCCAGTGGCCCACAGTCCTTTTCTTGCAGTCAAGACTCAACCACCTCAACAGAAGGGAGCTCTGTCCTTCCCATCATCTACTGGTCCTGATGCTCCTACTCTTTCTACTCCTCGTCACTCATTTCGTCAGCAATTAATCACAGGGGCAAATGCAAAAAGATAACAGTATTCATGCACACATCCAATGGCGCAGAAATCGAATGTGCTCCTGGCCAAGTTGCTGGTACTACAGTCCCTCCCTTTCCATGTGGTGAACTTTGCATCTTTCAGAGGACTAATGGCTTGTGCCGAGCCAAGATGGAGAGTGCCAAGCCATCATTACTTCTCCAAAAAGGCACATGTATGTTGAACAGAAAGTGGGCCAGTACTTGAGCCTGTTGGTGTCTGCTAAAGTTCACTGTAGCACCGACGTGCTATATCGTGCTGTATCCTCACGAACTTAAAATCAGAACCATGTTCAACTACAACAGGAAGAACATCGTGTAGGTGCTGTGTCAAGGAGGGCTGAGCCATATGGTCTGCATAGCGCATGTGGTTTATCTGGTTATAAAGGGGTTCCTGAAGTCTTTCACCCATCTGCAAGACATCCTTAAAATGGCCAGGAAACTGTGCATGCACTTCAGCCATTCTTACACTTAAAAGCACACCCTTCTTTAGCTGCAAAGGCAGAATGGCGTTCCCCAACATTGCCTCATATGCAACGTTTCCACCCGTTTTACACCCTCCACATGTTGGACCAACTATATGAGAAGAGGAAGTGCATACGTCGGGTCCGCAATACACGGGGCACCCATTCACTTGAATGGGTCTGCAATCAGGGAGATTCGGTACAAAACGGAAGCACGGATGGGAAGCACTACAGAGTACTTCTGTGGTGTTTCTGTCCGTGCCTCCGCACCACAAAAAAATAGAACATGTTCTATTTTTTTGCGGTGCAGATGGATCATGGACCCATTCAAGTTGAATGGGTCTCGATCTGTCCCGGCCGCCGCACGGACGTTGCCAGTGCACTGGGGACCACAAATTTCTGTCCCCAATGCATGGAACGGACGTATAACGTCCATGTGCATGAGGACTAAGGCATTGGTTAGACTCCATACCACAGTCTAGCCAGTGCCTAATGGGTTACAGTTTAGACCACCTTCTGGTACATGTTGATAATTCCCTTTTAAACCCCACTCCATGTCCCCTCAGTACTGGGAGTCAGTGGGAGTCATATTAGAAGGTAACCAAAAGTTGGAGCATAACTAAAGGTGGAATTCCCTTTTAATGTCCCCTTAAGGTGGCCACACATTAGATAGAAGTTGGTTGATGATTGCACAGGAGTCTGTCCATATGTATGTGTATTTCCCCATGTGTGTGTGTGTCTGTCCCCATATGTGTGTGTCTCTCCCTGTGTGTGTGTCTCTCCCTGGTGTGTGTGTCTGTCCCTGTGTGTGTGTGTGTGTCTGTCCCTGTGTGTGTGTGTGTGTGTGTGTCTGTCCCTGTGTGTGTGTCTGTCCCTGTGTGTGTCTCTCCCTGGTATACAGCTGGTACATATTGGTACATACTTTTTTTATGTAAAGTGAACAAAGGATCTTTTTTCTTATATATGGTGACACGGATCGTGCTGGTATACCCTAGACATCTTCTGAATCAAGGTATACCAGCATGATCCATGTCACTTTATATAATAAAATTGGTCCATTTACCACTTCACATTTTATAAAAGAAGATGTATGACTTATACTAGCTGTACATATAGAAGGTAATTAAATATGTACAACTGGTATAAGTTATCTGTCTTTATGTATATAGTGATATGGACAATGCTGGTATAACCTGGGCATCCTCTGTACATAATTACTGTAATTATATACAGGAGATGCCCAGGTTATACCAGCATGCTCCATATGACTATATATAGAAGATGTATAACTTATACTAACTATACAGATATAATTGTAATACTGGTACCACTAAAGGGGGCATTTATAAATATTGGGGGCATAATAACTGCATTATTACTAGGGGTTCTACGGGACCATTATTATTACTGGGCCCATAAATCTGAACAGAGCCGGATCTGCCATGCTGCAAGTACCCGCGCACTGCCGTGCTGCCGCTCCGCTCCATTGACTATAATGGGATGGGGCGGAGCTACAGCACGGCAGCGCACGGCTGGAGATCACCAGACTAAAAAGTCGGACCTGCAGTACTTACGGGTACTTGCGGCATGGCGGATCCGGCAGGCTGTTCACCAGCCGGAACAGCCTGCCGGATAGCTATGCCGCAAATGTGAAAGTACCCTAAATTTGAATTTATTTACTTTTACGACAGATAGTAATAACTCATAAAATAGTTATTACCATATGTCTACTTTATGTTGGCATTATTTCGTAAATGTAATTTTATTTTTTTAGGATGTTAGAAGACTTAGAATTTTAGAAGCAATTTTTGAAATTTCAAGAAAATTGCCCAAACCATTTTTAAGCACCAATTCAGTTATAAAGTAATTTTGAGGGCCTTACGTAACAGAAACCACTCATAAATGATGCACTTTTATATACTAAACCCTTCAAATTATTCAAAACTGATGTTACGAACTTTGTGAACCCTTGAGGTGTTCCACAAGAATTAAAGGAATATGGAGGTGAAATTTTAAAATGTCATTATTTTTGCAGCTTTTTTTCTTAATCAAATTTTTTTGAAAGACAGCAAGGGTTAACATGCAAAATAAACCTCAATATATTACAGTGATTTGATTCTGAAGTTTACAGAAACACCCCATAAGTGGTGGTAATCTGCTATATGGGCACATGGCAGGGCTCAGAAGGAAAGGAGCGCCATATGCTCTTTGGAGGGCAGATTTTGCTAGAATGGTTTTTGGGCACCATTTAGTATTTGAAGAGACTCTGAGATACCTCTACAGTGGAAACTCTCAAAAAGTGACCCCATTTGGAAAACTACACCCTCAAGGAATTTATTAAGGGGTGTACTAAGCACTTTGACCATATAGACGTTTAAGAAAATTTGGGAAAAGTTGAATTTCTTCTATTGTTGCTTTAACCCTAAATTTTTCATTACCATAAAGGATAACAGAAGAAAAATCACCCCATAATTTGTTACCCATTTTCTCCTGAATACAGCCACACCCTATATGTGGTGGTAAACTACTGGGGGGCACATGGCAGGAATCAGAAGGTAAGGAGTGCCATATGGCCTTTGCAGTGCAGATTTTGATGGATTGGTTTGTGGGTGTCATTGGTTTTTATTTTTTAGGCAATTTTTGGGACTCCATTTTTTCTCATACAAATTCACATAGCATATTGCAATTCACATCACAACCACTGGGTGGCTATATATAGAAATAAAACATACAAATCTTCCAACAGAGTATCGCAATCATGTTTTTTTGGAACTAGTCATTGCGCACGAATCATCAAGAGATATAGTAAACCAAGAAGAACAATAAGAACAAACCTGTACTGTACTTTACTGGAAAAATACAGTATGCACTATAATATTTAAAAATATGTTAAAATATAATAAGGAACATTTTAGCATTTTCTATACAAATCCTTCCCTATTTTTTAGCAGTTAGTTACACCGTGTACTCAGAGGGCAAGAACTTTTCTGCTTCCTCGCCACTGAATGCCTCTGGCACAGGATACAGATTAAAAGAGACATCTGAGCAGTGGAAAAATGCTAAGCCTGTCATCAGGCTGAAAAAAGCACAAAAGTCAGATGAGAATAGTGGAAACATGTAAAAAATAATATCAATATTCTTGTTTATTTATTCTTCATAGACTTTATATATAAGAGGTAACTGAGCTCATTTTAGCAACTTATATGGTCACTTGGTTTGGGGATTTTTCTAGAGTTGGTATGGTTTTGATGATACATGGTGAATAGGAATGAATGAAAGTACCATGTACTGCACATAAAATCCCAAAATTCCCATACTTAGTTAAAAATTGTTGTTCTGTTATTATGGGTGAGTGGGGCATAAGTTGACAGTCAGCTAAACTCCCTCCTAGAAACTCATTGGCTCTGAAGTAACATCCAATTCAACTTTTTTGCAAGAATAGGGTGAAACTGAGAAACACAAAGAAAATGCACTTACTATTGTATAATAGCATGTGAAAATATGCTATAATAACACATTACAATACATATCTATGAAAACATAAAAGTGCAATTGTGCATAAAATACAGGTTAGAGTTGAGCGAAATTTTAAAAAATTCGATTCTGCCGATTTGCCCAAGAAATTTGATTCGTTCTGAATAAATTTGTCACAAATCGCGCTAAATCAGGTATACCCAGGCCATTCTGCCTAATCATATTCATCCCACTTGGTGGCCCAATCTCAGTGTGAAGGCTTAGAATGTAAACTGCAGGGAGATTGCCTGGAGAGTGTATTGCCACGTGCATCATGTTCCAGTGCACCCACATTCATAGATAATTAGTTCTGTAGATACTGTGCCGTCAGTATTACAGGCAGGTGTAATTTATCGCCGTCTACAGCACTGTGCAGTGCACCAAGATTCATAGCTAATCCCTTCTGTTAAACAAAAAGAAAAGCATACAACACCCTTCAGTAAAGCAAAAAACCTGTGCAGGAGCTGTGTCCAAAAGGCTCCTTATTGGAACAAAATAAAGAAAGGGAGGCAGCGTCAATAAAGAAGTGGAGAAATAAAATGTTCTTTTAATGCATGTTATGGCAGTCCAAACACATGCTTTTTAATCCCTTATGTTAGCTGTATATTTACTGTGCGTCAGTATTATAGGTCACTGTTACCATCAGGTCTAATTTATGGCTGTGAAATTAACCTTGCAGTGCCCCAAGATTCAAGTAGTGGCCCCATGACACAGTGGGAAGGGTGGAAGCAGCAGCATTGGCAGTAACAGTGACAGTAGTGGCCCCATGACAGAGGTGGGATGGGTCCTACAGAAGTGGCAGTAACAAGGACAATACTGGCCACTATGATAGAGTGGGGAATGTGGGCTGCAGCAGTGACAATCAGGTCATGTTCCTATCACTGATTATTCTTACATTCTTCTGATCCATCAGAAGAACAAAAAATAATTTTAAAAAATCCTGTTTTTTGTATGCAGGATCCTTTTTTTTCCTGTTCTTCTGACAGATCAGAAGAATGGAAAAATAAACAGTAATGTCTACATGGTCAAACAGGGACAATAGGGGCCCCATAACAGAGTTTGGGATGGGGGCCAACAGCACTGGCAGTGACAGGGACAATAGTGGCCCCATAACAGAGTCTGGGATGGGGGAGCAAAAGCACTGGCAGTAACAGTGACAATAGTGACCCCATAACAGAGTGGGGATGGAGGCCAACAGCAGTGGTAGTAACAGGGACAATAATGGCCACATAATATAGTGGGGATGGGGTCCAACAGCAGTGGTAGTAAGAAGATGCACATGGAGCTATTCTAGACCGCCCTTTAATACTGAGTTTGGCGCACAGTATGTCTATGTATAAAATAACATGTTGCAGCAGTTGAAAAATAATACACTCAACCTACAGTCTCTCTATGCTCTCCCTACAGTCTAAAAACTCTCCCTAAGATCTTCCTGCACTGTTCTTACACTGTCTCTACCCAATATTCTTTTTTAAATAGTTTTCAGCAACCTAGAGCATGACCACTTGCCATGTCTCTCCCTATGCACAACTCACAATGAAATGGTGGAGATTGCACGGACTGAGGCTTTTATAGGGCTGTGACATCACAGGAAATGGCTATCTGCTGACTGGCTGCCTGAACGGCATTATGGGTGAACTCGCGTTCCTGGGCTTCTTACTTTCACTTTGTAACATATGCAGCCGCCATTTTAGAAAAAAAAAAATGATTTGTTACCACAAAGCGTGAGGAAATTTGGATTTGTGATGAATCGAATTTTTCATAAACTTCTGAATTGAATTCCACTTTGATTTGCTGAACACTACTTACATTCAATGCAAACATATCAACGTACATGATTATTCATCTTGCAATGCTAACTAACCATACTACTGATTCCACATAAGGTTTGAGGGATGTTTAAGAATGCTGCATGTCTTTCAGTTCTTGGAAAAAGATGGCTGCTGTGAGCTGAGTTGATGATGTCATCAGGGTAATAGGTAATAAATACCCTGTATGTCGCAGATGGAGCACTATAAAGCAACATGAACACTAGCACAGTATACAGTATATGTATACTCATACATATAACTTGCTGAAGGCATGACAACTTTTACTTGCCAATTGTATGTGGTTTGCTCCATGCACTCCACTCCTGATAATTTGAGCAATGTAGCCATTTTGCCCTCAAGGTTACAATACGTTTTTCATTCTGATGGAATTTAGCAATTTTATAGACATTTTCATTAGTCTCCTCAATGTTAATTCCCTGAAATGAAAGTATGCAAATAAGTAGAGTTATTTGTAATTTTAGACGGAGCAATGATATACAGTAATAATTAGAGATGAGCGAATTTCTGAAAAGTTTGATTCGGCTGATTCGCCTAATGACTTTGTCACGACTCACGAAGCACATTTTTTTGTAAGTAGCGGGTGCAATGACAGGGAGCTGCGATAGCGCTGCCCCCATCATTGTACCCATCAGTTGCCGCATTCATACATGATTACGGCATCTGAGTGTAAAAAAAGTGTGAAATTAACATCGTTTTTTTTAAACAAACTGACTGCCTCCATTTGCTCGCGACTGACCGGCCGCCGCCATCTTACTTGAAGATCTGGAGCAAAATCTTGCGTGGCATGAGATTATGTCATCACGCACAGGATTTCGGCCGAGATCTTCAATCAAGATTGCGGCTGGTGGCCTGTCGCGAGCAAATGGAGGAGGTATGATTTTTTTTGTTTTTTACACTATTTCAGGTTAAATGGATTCTCTAACATGAAGCACAAGGAAATTCGGCTTCGAGGCGAATCAAATTTATCCTGAAATTCTGAACGAATTTCACTTCGTGGGATTCGATTCAGTCATCTCTAGTAATAATGTTACACAATGTGTTGCAGTGACATTCTCAACAAGCTGTATCTCCCATGGCAATCTGTAACATCTGCAGTAGATCTCTATATCAGCGGTGGAGGTGCCATACAGATACTTCAGCAACGGGAGTGTACTGTTTCATGCTGCACCTCCCACCATTGCTTAGAAATTTCCACTGAAGAGGTGGCTAATTTTTTAGAACATTTTCCAGAAACAAAAACAGTGCACTACAGAAATTTTGCATTCTGGAGATAGAACTTAATCTAGAGATTGTTACTCTCTTATATCGGGAAAACAAAATTAGAATTCAAAGTTTTCTGCTTTTTTGTGTATATAGTTTCTGTGCAAACTTTTGTGCCTCTACATTTACAGACTTGAAAAGTGTGCTGTATGATTCTGCAGTTATACATTACTTTTTCCCTAATTTATCTGTAGACATTCCTCCATAATTTAGCAGGAAGAGGGGAGAACTGGCATTTAAAAATAAAACTACATTTGTAACTTTGGCAACACATAGGTTTGCATAGGAGCAATCATTTATTTTTTTCTAATATTAGAGTTCTCATTAATTTTGCAAATAAAGTATACAAGCATTAGAATATAGAACAGTACAGAAATTCTTAGAAATATTAGATTATTACTTTGAAATATTAGTTAAATTTAAAATGGTTACCCCTTTGTGTTTGAGTCTAATATTGTACATGAAGCAGGTTTCTTCAATTTTGTCATGCGTCTCTGGCTTCTGCCATTCAATTACAAGTTCATCTGAATTATATTTTAGCGTTATGTTTCTTGGAGGATCTAAAATGACTGATATAAAATTTAATTGAGTTAGTCACACATATTAATTCATAGTAAAGAAGTTACAAAAATGTAGGAAATAAAAGGATGTTGAATTGGTGATAGTCCCACAAAGCATAGCAATAAGATGATTTGTAAGACTATAAATAAAACTGATTTGTTGAAACTATTGAAATTTTATAAAAATGAAAAAAACTCAAATTTCACATTTTCATTTGTAAGCAGTTAAAAATGTTTTCCAGCAGCCTTGGTGAAAGTTAACATTAGACCTTATCGCTCAATTAAAACAGGATGCACACATCTTCCTACTGCACGTTTCCTGATCACTAGCCTAGTGAGTGTTTTTTATTGGCACCCAACTTTCCAAAGGACATATTTTTCAGCTACCAGACCGTGAGACAATTCCTTTGCATTTTTGTTTACATATATTTTAATCCATTAAAGTCACTATCCAGATCTATAAAAAAAAAAAAAAATCACATTAACTGTGGAACAAACAGGGTACTTACCTGGTGCTTTCCTTTCTATCTTTTCGGATAGGGCTCCTCTTCTGCCATCCAAGATGGCCGCGCTGCTTCTCAGACTCTGCATTTGGTAGCCCAAGATGCTTCTTACCGTCTTTGTATTGGTCAGTCCTACTATTGTGAAGTGCTGGCCAGTTTGAAGGCCAGGCTAAACAAGCATGAAGTCTCTTGGACTACCAAATGCACAATGTGCATAAGGAACTCTGATAAGCAGTGCAGCAAATATTGGATGAGAGAAGAGAAATCCAGAAACTGGAGGATCTGCAGCTGAGGAGATAAAAAATATGTCACCTTGTAAGAGTTCTCTTTCATCCCCAGATAATGTAATGTCTTATTCTTAAACCCGGGAGTCCCTTTAATGGCCTGCCTTTTTTGGGCCTTAATGTGCATCTGTCAGCATATTTTTATCTATGAAAATGGCTGACCGGTTGCACGGTTGCATGTGCATTTGGCAGCTGAAGGCATCTGTGTTGATCCTATGTTCATATGTGCTCGCATATTTGAGAAAAATTGTGTTTTAATAGACTGAAGAGCAAAAGGGTAACCATGTTTTGAACTTTTGACTCAGGCTCCATATCTCTCTATCCACTACAGCTTTGAACGGGACACTACCATCATTTTATAGACCAATGAGAAAAAAATTAGACTACCATCATTTTTTAAGATCATCTTGGCTGTCTCATACATACATTGGACTTGTCTTGGAGTATGATTGACATGTTAATTTATATTCTGTGGATCAAGGTTATTAAGCAGATGTGGATCCACTGTGTCACTTGAACAAATGTTACTTGGTGCTACTCCTAGGGGTGTTATCTAAGTGCATTCCCTAGTTTTCACACTTTAACACCTAAACAGGTATCTGGACTTTTCTACTGGGGAACCACCAGGCCACTACCTCTTGGAGTAGTCTCTTTTCAAGTGAATGCTGATCCATGGTTTCAAGAGACACTGGTGTGACACCAAGGGATCAGGCAAAAACTAGTCAAGGACAGGCCAATGTTAGGTCAGGCAAAGTTGGTGCAATCTGATAAACAGTCCGGGATAAGGGCAGGCAGCTCATTGTCACACCGGAGATGAGACAGAGGCCAGGGCGGGCAGCAGAGGGTCGAATCCAGGAAACAGGCTGATATTGGTACATGGACAGATGAACGTAGAAATATCACATCATTGCAGAACATTAGCAACCTAGAATGTATTTCTTAAGCACCTTCCCATAGGGGAAGGTGCCTTAAGGACTTTTGAGTAGTTAAGGGGAAGAAAAGGGTGTGCATTCTGGCCAGGCTCGGACTGACCCACCGGGGAGGCGGGGGATTCCTCGGTGGGCCCCCAGTCTCCTGCGCCCCAGATAAGATGGAGAAGTAATTATTTCTCCTTTCTCAGGGGAGATATTTTTTTAGCCACTAGGTGGCAGTATTGCACAGTGATGCAGCCTCCTACTGGTCTACATTGTACAGACTGCCTAGCAGTATCTTCTAGACTTCTGGGGCTGCTGGCTGTGAAGGAGGAGAGAAGGTGTCTGCCTTCTCCTTCCCTCCCTGCTGTCAGGAAACTGTAGCTGCTGGAGAGAAGGACTCCTCTGCGGTGCTGGGCTGATTTCTCAGGTGTGTGACAGTAGTGAGCTGTAGGAGACTGTAAGGGGGAAATAGGGGATTTGTTTATAGCACACACAGATCTGTGAATGTGTGCTGTTCTCTGCAGAGTTCAGAAGGGGGGGGGGACTCTGCCCTTTGCCACCCCCCATTGCCTCTGCTTTAGGTGCACCCCCATTAGTGCCCCAGCTCCAGATGCTCCTCCAATGCCCCACTCTAAAAGCATCCCTAATATTGCATTTTTTCGAGTTGCCCCCCTTAATACCCCTGCAGCTGCTCCATGATCCCCATTATTACCCTGCCTCAGGTGACCCTAATGCCTCTGCTTTAGGTGCACTCCCATAAGTGCCCCAGCTCCAGACACCCCCACTCTAAATGCACCACTAATATTTCCTTTTCTCCAGTTACCCCTGCTCCAGGATCCCCACTTTTACCCTGCCTCACTTGACTCTAATGTCTCTGCTTCAGTTATCACCCTCTGTTTGTGCTCTTTACTCACGTTGCTCCTCTAGCACCTTTGCTTGGGCTTTGCTAAAGGTTGTGATAAGGAGCAAGATACTAAGGTTTGATAGGGTTTCCTTGTGTGTTGTTTGCTTGATTCTAGTAAGTTCAGCAGACGGGGTCTAATTCTAAACTTATAGTTATTGTTTTCTTCCTTTACTATTCATCTCCAATAGAGTTGAACGGACACCTGGATGTTCGGGATCGAGAA
This sequence comes from Bufotes viridis, assembly GCA_033119425.1. NCBI lineage: Eukaryota > Metazoa > Chordata > Amphibia > Anura > Bufonidae > Bufotes > Bufotes viridis. The sequence goes on along the minus strand of CM065591.1, from coordinate 116,331,238 downwards.
GTTCGGCTGAACTTCACGAAAATGCTCGAGTTCAAGATCTGAACTTGATCCGAACTTGACCCCGAACCCGAACCCCATTGAAGTCAATGGAGACCGGAACTTTTGGGCACTAAAATGGCTGTAAAATAGCCTTGGAAAGGGCTAGAGGACTGAAAAACGCAGCAAAATGTAGGTAAATCCCTGCAAACAAATGTGGATAGGGAAATGACTTAAAATATATAAAATAAATAAAGATTAACCAATATTAATTGGCAACTTGGAGGAGGAGGTGGAATATGAGCTTGGGGTGGCGTCAGGTGGGAATGCTATGGTAGTTAAAGTTCTCATCACAGCCAAAGAGTATTCATGTCTGCCAGCAGTGCCACAGGCCCTATTCACAGATTCAGGCCCAAGGCAACCATACATGGGAGTTGGAGAAGTTCTCATCACAGCCAAAAAGGATTCATGCCTGCCTGCAGTGTCACAGGCCTCATGCACAGACTCAGGCCCCTGGCACCCACAAATAGGAGAGTTCAAACCACGCCAAAACAGTATTGATTTCACCCAGCAGTGCCACAGTCAACAATCAATCATTCAGACCCATGGCTCCGCAAAGAGGAGAGCGGTCCCGTAACAGCAACAAAGGCCTCAGGTCAATCCTGCAATAGAACAGGCCATTATAATTTATATAGGCCCTAGCACCCAGGCAGAGGAGAGAGGTCCCATAATAGCAAAACAGGCATCATTTCACACACCAATGCAGCAGGGATAATCATTAATGTAGGCCCCTGGCACCCAGACAGAGGAGAAAGGTCCCATAACAGCAAAACAGGCATCATGTCACCCACCAATGCAACAGGCCACTTTTTAGCAGTTTAGGCCCTAGCACCCAGACAGAGGAGAGAGGTCCCATAACAGCAAAACAGGCATCATGTCACCCACCAATGCAGCAGGCAATTATGATTAATGCAGGTCGCAGACACCCAGACAGAGGATAGAGGTCCCATAACAGCAAAACAGGCTTCATGTCACACAGCAATGGAACAGGCGATTATTATGAATGTAGGCCGAAGGCACCCAGACAGAGGAGAGAGGTCCCGTAATAGCAAAACAGGATTTATGTCACCCAGCAATGGAACAGACTATTATCATTAATGTAGCAGCAGCCACCCAGACAGAGGAGAGAGGTCCCGTAATAGCAAAACAGGATTTATGTCACCCAGCAATGGACCAGACGATTATCATTAATGTAGCAGCAGCCACCCAGACAGAGGAGAGAGGTCAATGCACGGTAAAACAAGCTTCATGTCACCCACCAAAGCAACAGGCCATTTTCAGTAATTTAGACCGCAGGCACCTAGACAGAGGTGAGAGGTCAAGTAACAGCAAAACAGGCTTCATGTCACCCAGCAATGGAACAGACCATTTTTAGTAATTTAGGCCCCTGGCACCAAGACAGAGGAGAGAGGTCACGTAACAGCAAAACAGGCATCATGTCACATAGCAATGCAGCAGTCGATTATCATAAATGTAGGCCCCCGGCACCCAGACAGAGGAGAGGTCATTGCACGGCAAAAAGAGGTTAATGTCACACACCAAAGAAACAGGCGATTATCATAAATGTAGGCCACAGCCACCCAGACAGCGGAGAGAGGTCAATGCACGGAAAAACAAGCTTCATGTCACCCACAAAAGCAACAGGCCATTTTCAGTCATTTAGGCCGCAGGCACCCAGACAGAGGAGAGGTTCATTCAAATTAGGGTAGCCCCCGAAATAATGGTACAAATAAAAAAAAAAAGGATTCAATGAATAAGTGCCCTGGACTACAAGAATGTATGGCTGAGGCTGTTATAAATGTCTATTCTGCACAAGGTACAGACAAGTCCTGTGGGATCAATGACTGGTTCATTTTAATGAACGTGAATTTGTCAACGTTGGCTGTGGACAGGCGGCTGCGTTTGTCTGTAATGACGCCCCCTGCAGTGCTAAATACACGTTCAGAGAATACACTGGCTGCAGGGCAGGCCAGCACCTCCAAGGCATAAAAGGCAAGCTCAGGCCATGTGGACAATTTGGAGACCCAGAAGTTGAATGGGGCAGAACCATCAGTGAGTATGTGGAGGCGTGTGCACACGTACGGTTCCAACATGTTGTTCAAATACTGCCTCATGCTAAGACGTTCAGTATCAGCTGGTGGTGCAGGTTGCTGTGGTGCGGTGACAAAAGTTTTCCACATGTCGGCCATGCTAACCCTGCCTTCTGAGGAGCTGGCTGTGACACAGCTGCGTTGGCGACCTCTTGCTCCTCCTCCTCCTCCTCTGCCTTCGCCTTGTGCTTCCACTTGTCCCCCCATGTTAGTTGGGAATGCCCTCAGGAGCGTGTTTACCAGCATGCGCTTATACTCGTGCATCTTCCTATAACACTCCAGTGCGGGAATTAAGGTGTGCACGTTGTCTTTATATCAGGGATCCAGCAGGGTGGCAACCCAGTAGTCAGCACAAGTTACAATGTGGTCAACTCTGCTGTCATTGCGCAGGCACTGCAGCATGTAGTCGCTCATGTGTGCCAGGCTGCCCAGAGGTAGGGATAAGCTGTCCTCTGTAGGTGCTGTATTGTCTGTGTCCTCCGTATCCCCCCAGCCACGCTCCAGAGATGGCCCTGAGCTGCGTTGGGTGCCACCCTGCAATGAAACGGGTTCCTTCTCCTCCTCTTCTTCATCCTCCTCCTCCTTGTCCGCCAGAACTCTGCCATGGCTGGCCACATGTGTACCTGGCCTCTGCTGGTGCAGGAACCCACCCTCTGAGCCACTTCAGAATGACCGGCCTGAAACTCTGTGAAATGCCCCCTCTTTCTCCTCTGCCACATCCTCTTCCATCATCAACGTAATTGATTTTTCAAGGAGACATAGAAGTGGTATAGTAATGCTAACAATGGCGTCATCAGCACTGGCTATGTTGGTTGAGTACTCAAAAGACCGCAACAAGGTACACCGGTCCCTCATGCAGGCCCAATCACTGGTGGTGAAGTGGTGCTGATCCGAAGAACGACTGATCCGTGCATGCTGCAGCTGAAACTCCACTATCGCCTGCTGCTGCTCGCACAGTCTCTCCAGCATATGTAAGGTGGAGTTCCACCTGGTGGGCAAGTCGCATATGAGGCATTGAGCTGGAAGGCCGAAGTTACGCTGCAGCACAGACTCGCAAGCAGTAGCAGGGTGAGAATGCCGAAACCGAGCACAGACGGAACGCACTTTCAGCAGCAGCTCTGACATGTCTGGGTAGTTTTAAGAAACTTTGGTACCACCAGATTGAGCACATGCGCCAGGCAAGGGATGTGCGTCAAACCGGCTAGTCCCAGAGCTGCAACGAGATTTCGCCCATTATCGCACACTACCAGGCCGGGCTTGAGGCTCACTGGCAGCAACCACTAATCGGTCTGTTGTCAACCACATGAGTTTTAAAATCGCCTGCTGACATTTAACCCTGGCTCTGCTGAAGTTGGGGGTGAGTTTCTTTTGATGACCGGATGTGGGGATGGTAGAAGAGGAGGAGGAGGATGCGGAGTAGGAGGAGGAGGCAACAGGAGGCAAAGAATAATGCCCTGCGATCCTCGGTGGTGAAAGGACATGCGCCAAACCACTATGCGCCTCGGGCCCATCCGCCACTACGTTTACCCAGTGTGCAGGGAGATATAGCGGCCCTGGCCCTGCTTACTGGTCCATGTATCTGTGGTTATGTGGACCTTTCCACAGATGCTGTTGCGCAGTGCACACTTGATTTTATCCTCCACTTGGTTGTGCAGAGAAGGGATGGCTCGCCTGGAAAAGTAGTGGCGGCTGGGAACTACGTGCTGTGAGACAGCCACCGCCATCAGCTGTTTGAAACAGTCCGTCTCCACCAGACGGAATTACAGCATTTCAAAGGCGAGTAATTTTGAAATGCTGGCATTCAGGGCCAGGCCTCGAGGGTGGGTAGGTGGGTATTTCCTCCTTCTCTCCAGAGTTTGGGAGATAGACAGCTGAACGCTCCTGTGTGACATGGTGGAGATGCTTGGTGATGGTGACGGACGTGGTGGTGGTGTTGGTTGGACATCCTCTGTTTGCTGGTTGACAGGTGCCACGTTGACGCCAGAGGTGCAGGAAGAGGCCGAGACAGCAGCAGAAGAGGGAGCAGGAGGAGCCTGAGACCCTTCATGGTTTTTAAGGTGTTTACTCCACTGCAGTTCGAGCTTTGCATGTAGATGCCTGGTCATGCAGGTTGTGCTCAGAACGTTTATGCCTCGCTTCAGGCTCTGATGGCACACTGTGCAAGCCACCCGTGTCTTGTCGCCAGGACATTGTGTGAAGAACTGCCATGCCAAGGAACTCCTTGGAGCAGGCATTAGTGTGCTCAGTGCCTGGGTGTGGTGGGCAGTAGCAGATGTATTGTCTATGGAATGGCCGCTCCACTTTTGCACCCTGCTCCCTCTTTTGCTGTGCTGTTGCCTCTGTGCGGCCACTGCCTCTTCCTCAGAACTGCACACGTTACTAGCACGACCTTCAGTCCAGTCTGGGTATAGGACCTCATCATCCTCTGCATCATCTTACACCCATTCATGACCCCCTGCCCTCCTCGTCGGTCTGCACATTGCAGAAAGACACAGCAGTTGGCACCTGTGTTTTTTCATCATCAGATGTGCTGCGGCGGTCTTCCCATGTCCTCATCCTGCAACATAAGTGGTTGGGCATCAGTGCATTCAAGGTCTTCTACTTGTGGGGCAGGTCTAGGTGGATGGCCAATTGACTGATGCTTGGTCCTGCCTGATTTTCATCAATACCCTCAAAATCAAGGAAATTGGAGGGAAGATATAGGCCAGCCTGAACCTGCATGGGATTGACAGAGCATCTATTGCCACTGGGTTGTCCTCCCTGTAAAGGGAGCAATACCTCTCCACCTTGGTGTTGAACCTCGTTGCCATGAGATCGATCTCTGGCATTCCCCACATGAGCGTTATCTCCTTGAAGATGTCCAGATGGAGAACCCACTCCCTGGTGGGCAGACCTCGGCTCAGGCGATCTGCTATCGTATTGTGAACTCCACGAATGTGGATGGCTGATAAGCGGGTGAGGTTCAATTCTGCCCAATCCAATATCACACCTATCTCTCTCAGGAGACTTTCACCTGAGAGAGAGACTCTCACCGCTTTGCCTTGAATGCAGGGAGCGAAATGAAAAAGGGCTAGCTTGATCACTCTGATTTCTAAGAGATTTGATGATAATAACTTCTCCTGAGTAGTCCAGGTTCCTTGGACTGTTCTGTCTAGGAGATGTGCTCCCCAGCCTACTAGGGATGCGTCTGTAGTAAATATGATCCATGAGGGTTGGATCAGGGACTTGCCGTCCTCGAGATGGATCCACCATCTTAGGGAGGACTGGGCACAATAAGACAGGGAGTGCACGGAATTTAGTCCCAACGGACTGTGATACCACTTGGCTAGTACTGCCGATTGTCGCAGATGCCATAATGCCCAAGGAACCGCCTCTGCGGTTAAAGACATTAGTCTCAACATCCTCATCAAAGTACGAATGGTTACCTTCCGAGGTACTGAGAGACAGCGGGCTGAATTATGAACAGATAGCCTTTCGGGAGTAAGATGTATAGTCATTTATACGGAATCCACCAGGAGTCCCAGGAACTTCACCGAGGTAGCTGGTAGATTCTGGAACTTGTTCCAGTTGATCACCCATCCTAACTGGTGGAGGAAGGCTACAGCCCGCTGAATGTGTTGGGACAGGAACGCTTGGGAAGGGGCTCTGAAGAGCCAATCATCCAAATATGGAATTATGCTCAGAGCCTGAAGTCTTAGAGCCGCCACCAAGGAAACCACCACCTTGATAAATTTGTGTGGGGCATAAGAAATTCCAAATGGGAGGGCCACAAACTGAAAATGCTTTAGGACTCCCCTGATTTGTACCGCGATCCTTAAGAATTATCTGGACCCAGGAAGGATGGGAATTTGGAGGTAGGCATCCTTGAGGTCTAGGGTTGCCAGGAAATCCCTTGGCAAGAGAAGATTGGTAACTGACTGGATAGTTTCCATCCGGAAACGCTTGCGCTTGACGAACTGGTTGAAATATCTCAGGTCTATGATCATCCGCCAGTCTCCAGTCACCTTGGGTACCAGAAACACTGGGGAATAGATACGTGCTCCCTGATCTTGAAGAGGCACCTCCTCTAGTGCTCCCTTCTGAAGGTACTCCAAAACGTAATTCTCCAGAATCTTCTGTTTGTCGAATGTAAGTAATTTTGTTTGCACAAATTTGTCTAAGGGAGGACTGTCCAAGTCCACCAGGTAGCCTTGAGAAATAATACGGAGAACCCATGGATCCTGTATATGAGAATGCCAAGACTCTAGAAAATGTTGTAGGCGACCGCCTACAGGAATATGGGGAGCAGGGAGTTCTGGAAATCCAGTCAGAATGGCAGGGTACCAAGAGCCTTGAGGAGGCCCGCAATCAGAGCATCAAGGACTTATTGGGGGCTTACAGACTATGTAGGATCTTCCTCCTCTTCGGGAGCCCCAATCTCTTTGGGTTCTCGTCTGAGGTCCAGAAGCGGACCTGTACCTCTTGCCCAGTCCACAAAAGGACTGCTGGGGAAGGGACTTGCCCTTCTTGTCCGATAGTCCTTCCATAATCTGGTCTAGCTCTGTTCCAAACAGTCTGCCGGGTTCATATGTCATGGCATAGAGATTATGGTTGGAGGTCGTATCCGCCTTCCAGAGTTTCAGCCAAAGCGGGCGCCTGCCTGCGGTTGAGAGTGCCATGGACTTGGTAGCCAATTTAAGTTGCTGTGGAGCAGAGTCCCACAAGAAATCAATTGCTAGGCCGGCCGTCTTACAAGAGGCCAAAATGTCATTCCTAGAGACCCCCTGGTCCAGGTCAGACTGAATCTTGGCGAACCTGGTTTTGAGGAAGTTCGCCACCTCAGAGGACGCAATCGCGACAGAGGCTGAAGCTCAGGAGTAAATGCGCCTAAGGGAGCAATCAGCCTTCCAACGGATCCTGGAGACTAGAGCAGTCGTCCGATGGAACCATGGTCCTCTTGGATAGCTTAGAGATGGCCATGTCTACCTTAGAAACTGGCCCCCATGAAGACAACTGATCTTCCTTTCCTGCTTTAAAGGCTTCTAGGCCCCTTAGAAGTGGATGTAGAGGCTTCACCCTGATCAACATCCTGGTCCCCTGACCGGATGGATCTCAGTAGCCGCTGGGCCTTCTTGGGAGCGAAGAAGTAGGAGAACCCGTCTTCATCTGAAGAAAAGGAGATGGATCCCTCTCTGGTATCCTGACCCGAAACCTCCATGGCCAGATGGGGAGAGGAAGGTCTTCGGCGCTTAGACATAAGAGCCTACTTCAACACTTCAATGGAGGAGTTCATCTGCGACATGTTGGACTCCAAATAGCCCTTCACCCAGTCGACCACATCATGAACCGTAGGTTCCTGCTGGGGAAGATGTTTGGCTCTACAGGGTGGACATCGGGAGTACCAGTAGCTCTGGCAGTCATGGCATTGAAAGTGATGCCTCTTGCCCGGATTTTTCCTGCCAGGGTCCCGATAACCATCCCCAGTAGACGACATGGCTGCCAAAAAAGAGAAACAGAATTAACTGTTGCGTTAGAGGAGGAAAGGACGTTCCAAGCAAGAAGGTTTTTTTACCCTAAAAAAACACGCAAGTGCTTAATTCAAAGAAACCTGCTAGGGGTAAATGTGAGAACGAGCGGAAATGGAGGGACCTGCAAAAAGTAGGAACCCACACCGCTATATCCAAAAGAAACCGAAGTAGAATATACTACTGCGCTCCAGGAGGGTGAATGCCCTCTAAATCTGGCTTTAAATAGCCAAAACTGGCACCAAAAAGTAGGCCCCCCTACTAGCTAACCGAAACACTTTAAATCTTCTGAAAAATACACTTTCTCTATTCTCATGCCAGAGGCTGGAAAAATCTAGCCAGAATGGTTTAAAACTGCCGCAGGAGGTGTAGGAGAAAGTGACTTCAACTGACGTCACTTCCTACATGGCGGTGCCCAGCAGAGCGCTGCCCGGCCGCCGCCAGCACAGAGAACAGTGTGAGAGGCCAGCAGGGCGCACGGACTGTGCAGCACCGAGGTAGAACAATTAACTTGCACAAGGTGCAGGGAAAAAAAAAACGGAAGAAAACAAGCCCTAACTTCAAAGTGGCCCGCAAAATACAAAACAGGGGTCCCTAACCACCCCTCTCAAAGGGGGAGAGGGGGGGGAGAGGGAGGGACGACACCTCCCGTCCAGACCTGTCCAAAGGACAACACAAAGGGACTGGAGGTGATCCCCCTCTTTATTCGAGTGCGAGGGCCTGGATAATTATATAATTACTTTAACATGTCATAAAAAATTCCACCTGTCCTAACCAGTCCACGGGGGGCAGAATACGCCATCTGTGCCACTGGTTAGGACGTAAGGGAATACCTCTTTACAGAGGGTGAAGATTCTACTTCTAAAACTACAATGCAAAATCAGAACAGAAGTGGCTTTGTGACAAGTATGTGAATGTCCTTCAGTGGGCTCAAGCATCTCTGGAAAGACAAAAAAAAAAATAGATGCCACATGACTACGAGATTTGTTTTCTGTCACACAGAGTGCTAGAGAGGTGCCATGTTTAAAAAAAAAAAAGCTGACACCTCTTTATAAATTCGGCACAACTTACTCCAATGCACTTCTTATTAAGACCAATGTGTGAGATGCCATAGCTCAAAGACCCAGAAATAAAAATTGGTCTAGTGATCAGGAACTTGATTCAGAAAAGGCACAGGTGCCTAACACACAGGGTCGGTTTACAAATATGAGTTACGCATATATGGTTATGCACACTTTTGGTTATGCGAAGCTAATATGAAATACTTCATTCTTCAAACTACAATTTTGAATAGCTTTGCGGAGTCAATAGTTAATAAAAGTATAAACAATTTATATAAGAAACATCATATTACCATCATTAATGGGCTCATATAGGTGATCGAAGAACTGAATTGAAGTTTGGTTGCTTAGTCCCAACACTTCTACGTAAACTTTAAAATTGAAAGCAATATTTGGACGGTTTAACACACATCCTACTTGTCTCCCAAAGGAATCGGTTCTGTAGTCTTGGCACTTGATGAACACATTCCCCTGCCTAATCCAAAAATAAAATAAGCAATCAATATTCATTGTAACTCTGTATTGTGAAGCAGTTTTAGAAGGGAGCTCACAAACGCACACAATGTTGTGGAGAATAAAAGCATATTATTATTATTTGTCTACTTTCACACTCGCGTTTTGGCTCTCCGTTTGTGAGATCCATTCAGGGCTCTCACAAGCGGTCCAAAACGGATTAGTTTGCATTCTAATGCATTCTGAATGGAAAAGGATCCGCTCAGAATGCATCGGTTTGCATCAGTTTGTATCAGTTCAGTCTCCATTCCACTTTTGAGACGGACACCAAAACTCTGCTTGCAGCCCGTCTGATGAAACTGAGCCTGTCACACAATGTAAGTCAATGGGGACGGATCCGTTTTCTCTGACACAATCTGGCACAATAGAAAACGGATCTGTCCTCCATTGACTTTCAGTGGTGTTCACAACGGATCCGTCTTGGCTATGTTACAGATAATACAAACGGATCCGTTCTGAACGGATGCAGATGGTTGTATCATCTGAATGGCTCCGTCCATGACAGATCCGCACAAAATGCAAGTGTGAAAGTAGCCTTATTTGTATCATTACAACATTTTTACCTGAGAACCAAAGAATATTGAGTATCTTCAGGGGCTTCTTTGCCCACAGTCCAGGAGCAGTTCATGATGTAAACATTGTATATCATACAGGCAAAATTTTCAGCAGCCGAATTATTCTTACCTGAAAATAAAAGTAGAAGTATGTATTATATAAATGGATATACTGCTTGTTTTTTTTTTTTTTTTTTATGAGCTTCAGCCCCATAAACAGGCCACAAAAAGCAACAAGCAGGGGGCAAAAGTTTAAGAGTATCTGCCAGCAGGATCAACCCCTTCAAACAAGGTATACTGCCTCACAGAAAATTATATTGAAGGTCCAGCACTCTTGGGATATAAAATATTTTTAAATGTCTTTAAATAAAATGTTAAAAACAAGCCTGCTTACATGTTTCAGGTGACCACATTATCCTTAGTCATAGAATATGACTAATAAAGATATTTAATAAAGACATTTTATATTCCAAGAGTGCTAGACCTTCAATATAATTTTCTATCTGGAAAAAAAAAAAATCAGTCCTTGGTTCATGCACCTGTTCTATTTGGACGTGAGCTGATTCTTTTGCTTTTTTTGTCTGGACATACTTCCTTAAGGCTGGGAACACACCTAGGCGTTTCTGAATCGCGCGTATGACGCGCGTTTTACGCGCGTTTTTGGATGCGCGTTTTTGTAACTAAGAAACGTGCGTCATACGTGCGATTCAGTGATTCTCCCCTATGGCATCATTGTCCATAGGCGCGTTAAAACGCCCCAAAGAAGCTCAACGCCCAGCATGCATACTTTGCTCTTCTCTTAACTCTCATAGAAATTAATGGAGCATGTTGGGAATTGTAGTTTCACAGCAGCTGAAGAGTCGGAGGCTTCCTACCCCTAGTCTAGGCCCATCCCTCGGTGAGTTGATGCCCACATTTGCATAAAGAATAAGGGGGTCATTTATTAAGATCGGCGTTTTAGAAGCCGGTCTCAGTAAAGCCCCTGATCTGGCTGTTGATCGCTGAAGTTATGTAGCTGGCTTACATTGACCCTAGGTACACACCTAAGCGTTTTTCGCGCTGTAAAACGCACAACATGTGGAAAGCCATGCTTCCCTATGGGCATGGTTCATATTTGCGCGTTTTACAGCGCGTTTGAACACGCTGAAAAACGCCAAACGCTTTCGCTTCAGCATGAGCTTCTTTGGGGCGTTTTAACGCTCCTATGGGCCATGCTAAAATAGGGGTGAATCACTGAATCGCGCATATGATGCGCGCTTCTTAGTTACAAAAACGCGCATCCAAAAACGCGCGATTCAGAAACGCTTAGGTGTGTTCCCAGCCTTAGACTATTTTCTATGTCTAAACCAGTCATAGAGAATGATGAATGAGATAGGCCTGCCGACCCGTCCCCTTCCATGGCACGCCCACACTTTTAGACCTGGCGTGAGCAGGGAAAAGTCGCAGATTGTGGTGCAACTAACCTTTGTGCTGCAATCTGCACCTGAAATACGCCTAATATAGGCGTATTTCAGGTTAATAAATTACCCCTTAAAGGTCTATTTTCTTGGAAATGCAGCAACCGATTTTCACAAGACATTTATTGTTTTAATCAGCAGGATCAACCCAACCGCATGCATTATGCCTTGTTTAATAAAAATGATCATGTTGACAGCTGCACTTTAAGATTAGTGATGAGCGAACATGCTATTGCGGCAGCCTAAAAAGAATGTTGATATGATGGAGGAGGAGAAGTAGAGAAGTCAGGGACAATCCAGACCTTGTTCATTTTGATAATAGTCGACCTGTCAGCATTTTCAGTTGACAGACGGATACGCTTATCAGTTATGGTTGTAGGTTGAGTGGCAAGAGCCACAACTCAGTCTGGTCCCTTATACCCGTCCACAGCTCTGCGGCGGTGTGCTATTTGTCACCTAAGCTAATGAGTTTCAGCACAGCCTGTTGCCGTTTCCCCACTGCCGTGCTATACTGCTTCCAGCTACTGACTGATGGCTGACTGGTGCTGCAAGATGACAATTCAGAGGTGGAAGTGGAGTAGGAGTAGAAGAAGGGGGGTTTGCTGCAAATAATGTAGGTGGTGGGGAAAATCCTGATAGAATGGGGGCCCGCAATCCTTGGCGTTGGTAGCACTTGTGCCATCCCAGGGTACGACTAGCTTCCAGCCTCCACAAGGTTCACCCAGTGTGTCGTCACGGAAATGTAGTGTCCCTGGCCAAAAGCACCTGTCCGTGTGTCAGTCATTAAATAACTGCGTTTGTCAGGGCACGGTGATGTTACAGGACACAATTGCTGGTGTAATGCGGGGACGGCACACCGAGAAAAATAGTGGCGGCTGGGGGCTGAGTAACGAGAGCCATGAGGCTGAGGAAAGCCTCAGTGTCCACAGGCCTAAATGGCAACATTTCCAGGGCCAGCAATTTTTAAAGGTGTGCATTTAGTGCTATGGTCTCTGGGTGGGTGGCTGGGTAATTACGCTTACTTTTAAAGGCCTGGGTTAAGGACATCTATATGCGGGCCTATTCGGTGTGACCCGCCTTCTCCATTTTGCCATCCCACAGCCTCTTCCAGCCTGTTGCGGTGCTGTGTATCCCTCCCCCTCTGTACTGCTGTTCTTGCTTGGCTTGCCACCTTCCCAGGCAAGGATGTGATGCGTATTTTTGTCAGTCTGTAAATGTGGCATACAACTCAGACAACATGGTTCCCAGCAGCGACCTGGGAGTCCAAGATGCATCCAGACATCGTCCCCATGCTGTTGCCGATCCATTTCATTGGGGTTTCTGTCACTTTCTGACCTTTTCCAATGGACCAGGCACCCCCCCTCTTCAGAGCAGGGTATGCCTGTTTGTCTCCCATGGACCTCCATTATACTCGGGTGCTTGGTCGAACACCCGAATACTTTGGTGCTCGATTATCACCATTTAAGATGCCACGTACATATTGCCTTATTTTTTGTCTCAGGTTCATTATTCAGACATAATCTGTGGCCCCAAAAGGAAAGATGAGTTCAGAATGTGTTGGAGCTATAGACACATTTATCTATATATATAAAAAAGGACGTATATACACTCACCTAAAGAATTATTAGGAACACCTGTTCTATTTCTCATCAATGCAATTATCTAGTCAACCAATCACATGGCAGTTGCTTCAATGCATTTAGGGGTGTGGTCCTGGTCAAGACAATCTCCTGAACTCCAAACTGAATGTCAGAATGGGAAAGAAAGGTGATTTAAGCAATTTTGAGCGTGGCATGGTTGTTGGTGCCAGACGGACCGGTCTGAGTATTTCACAATCTGCTCAGTTACTGGGATTTTCACGCACAACCATTTCTATGGTTTACAAAGAATGGTGTGAAAAGGGAAAAACATCCAGTATGCGGCAGTCCTGTGGGCGAAAATGCCTTGTTGATGCTAGAGGTCAGAGGAGAATTGGCCGACTTATTCAAGCTGATAGAAGAGCAACGTTGACTGAAATAACCACTCGTTACAACGGAGGTATGCAGCAAAGCATTTGTGAAGCCATAACACGCACAACCTTGAGGCGGATGGGCTAAAACAGCAGAAGACCCCACCGGGTACCACTCATCTCCACTACAAATAGGAAAAAGAGGCTACAATTTGCACGAGCTCACCAAAATTAGACTGTTGAAGACTGGAAAAATGTTGCCTGGTCTGATGAGTCTCGATTTCTGTTGAGACATTCAAATGGTAGAGTCCGAATTTGGCGTAAACAGAATGAGAACATGTATCCATCATGCCTTGTTACCACTGTGCAGGCTGGTGGTGGTGGTGTAATGGTGTGGGGGATGTTTTCTGGGCACACTTTAGGCCCCTTAGTGCCAATTGGCCATCGTTTAAATGCCACGGGCTACCTGAGCATTGTTTTTGACCATGTCCATCCCTTCATGACCACCATGTACCCATCCTCTGATGGCTACTTCCAGCAGGATAATGCACCATGTCACAAAGCTCGAATCATTTCAAATTGGTTTCTTGAACATGACAATGAGTTCAATGTACTAAAATGGCCCCCACAGTCACCAGATCTCAACCCAATAGAGCATCTTTGGGATGTGGTGGAACGGGAGCTTTGTGCCCTGGATGTGCATCCCTCAAATCTCCATCAACTGCAAGATGCTATCCTATCAATATGGGCCAACATTTCTAAAGAATGCTATCAGCACCTTGTTGAATCAATGCCACGTAGAATTAAGGCATTTCTGAAGGAAAAAGGGGGTCCAAAACCGTATTAGTATGGTGTTCCTAATAATTCTTTAGGTGAGTGTATGTGTGTGTGTATGTTCTGCGATCACTCAAAAACACAATTATCGATTTAAATGAAACTTGGTATACACATCCCTTGCTACCGGGAAAGAAATCTTGTCGGGGTCTCAGCTCTCTGGGCATACCGTTCCTGAGATATTCCCAAAATATGACCTGCATTAGCCAATACAAGCCTGCAGGTCTTTCTCTTCATATCCCAACTGCCATACACACAGTCACATGACCCTTACCAGTCAATAGAAGCTCGCCGGCCCATAGCCTCCACATACACACAGGTTTACTCCAGGTTTCCATAACAACCCAGCCAACTGAAATTGCATGACACATAGGGCACAACTACACTGCTACATGCATTCATCTTGGATGGATTTTTTTGTGACTGTCGTGTCGCAGTTGCAGCATGTCACAGTGCGACATCATAGCCTATCATTATAAAAATTGTTGCGTGACATTGGTGCGACAAAATGTTGCGCAACACATGTTGTTGTGTAGCCCTAGCCTTAAAGGAGCAGGACCCTGTGGAGGTCACTGTTAAGGGGTCATTGACATCTATTAAAAGGGCAGCTGCTGTGGAGCTCACTGTTAAAGGGGCAGGCACCGTGGAGGTCACTGTTAATGGGGCGGGCACCGTGGAGGTTACTGTTAAAGGGGCGGGTTGCTGTATAGGTCACTGTTAAGGGGGCGGACCCCTGAGGAGGTTAATGTCAAGGGAGTGGGGTGCTGTGAAACTCAGTGTGAAAGGGGCGGGCTGCTGTGAAGCTCAAAATTAAAGGGACGGACTGCTGTGGACGTCCCATTTTAAAGAGGTGGGGCACTGTGGGGGTTCAGTGTTAAGGAGTGAGGGACACTGGAGTTCACTGTTAAGAGGGTGGGGTACTGTAGAGGTCATTGTTATGGGGGATACTGTTGATATCTTTTAACGACACACAGAAACATTAACTGAAAGAGATGAAATATACCTGTGCGAGGGTCCTTCTGCTAGTAATAACTAAACAAGGTGCATGATGGTGTATAAAGCATTTTCCCCTGACATTTTTGGTGAAACTCATTATAACAGACTTCAAACATGGAAATGTGACTCTTTTTGTCTGTTCTGTGTTCCACAGAGACTGAAAAAAGCACAATATCAAGGGATCAAAAAGTACTATTAACCCTAAAATAGTACCAATAAAAATGTAAATTCATCCTGCAAAAAATGATCCCTCACACAAGACCATCGCCAGAAAAAAACATATGGCTCTCAGAATATGGGGACAAAAAAAAATGATTATTTTTAAAATAATTGGAATATTAGGTATTGCTGTGTTCGTAATTACGGTACTTGCTCTAAATAAATATTCCATAATCTATCCCGTCAGGTGAATGCTGTAAAAAATAAATAAATAAAAACAGTGGTCACCTCTCACAAAAAGCATAATATCAAGTAATCAAAAAGTGTTATCTACCCCAAAATGGTACCAATAAAAAAATAATCTCATTCTGCAAAAAAATAAAAAATAAAAAAATAAGCCCTCACACAAGACCATCTCCAGAAAAAAAAAAGATTTTTCTTTCAAACATGCTTTTATTATGGTAGAAATGAACAAAATAAAAAAATAGACATATTTGGTCTATCAGGTGCACACCATAAAAAATAAAAAAAACTATGCCAGAAAGGCGATCTCTTGGTCTTGTTGCCTCCCAAAACTCAAGCAATCAAAAATTCCCAAAATGGTACAGTACCAATGAAAATGCCACCTCATCCAGCAAAAAACAAGCCGTTATACAAGACTATCACCAGAAAAAATGTAAAAAATATGCGTTTCAGAAAATGGCAATGCAAAAACAAGATATTTTTGTGTAAAACTTTCTGTAAAATGAAAAAAAAATATATAATTGGTATCTCTTTAATTGTACTAACCAGCAAGATAAAGATAACATACCAGTTTTTCCAAGCGGTATACGCCGGAATAACAAAACTCAAAAAGGAATGGTGGAATCATAGAAGCATTTGAGTGGACCATGTGACCCTGTGACGTCACCAAAGGTCCTTCATCCAACAGATGTTGAATGAAGGACCTGCCGTGATGTCACAGGATCACATGGGTCACATGGTCCACTCAAATGCTTCTATGATTGGACCATGTGACCCTGTGACATCACCACAGGTCCTGAAGCAAGCAATCATCAAGAGAGAAGACGTTCTGGGGCTCTGCGCGTACAATGGGAGAAGGTGAGTTAACTCTTTATTATTTTTAACCCTCTATAGCCTGGGAAACATTGCATTCTGTAATTAGAATGCGATTATTTTCCCTTATAACTATGTTATAAAGGAAAATAATAACGATCGGGTCCCCATCCCGATCATATCCTAGCAACCATGCGGGAAAATCGCAACGCATCCGCACATGATTGCGGATGATTGCGATTTTCCCGCATCCCCATTCACTTCTATGGGGCCTGCGTTGCGTGAAAATCACAGAATATAGAACATGCTGCGATTTTCACGCAACGCAAAAGTGATGCGTGAAAATCACCGCTCATGTGCACAGCACCATAGAAGTGAATGGGTCCGGATTCAGTGCGGGTGCAATGCGTTCACTTCACGCATTGCACCCGCGTGGAAAACTCGCCCGTATGCAAGAGGCCTAATTGATTCACTGCACTTGTCTCTAATTGAAGAGAACCGCAGTAATCTCACACAGGCGCACTGGCAGAGGCATCAAAGTGCACATGCGCCGTCTTCCTGGCCTCTGCCAGTGCACCTGTGCGAGATTACGGCACTTCTCTTCAATTAGAGGCAAGTGCAGTGAATAAATTAGCTAGCAGGCGGCGGGGAGGAGATCTGTGAATGACACTGAAGGGGAGATATGTGGATGATACTGAAAGGGGGATCTGTGGATGACACTGAGGGGGGGATCTGTGGATGACACTGATGGGGGGGCACTGTGGATGACACTGAAGGAGGGGTCTGTGGATGACACTTAGGGGGATCTGTGGATGATACTGAAGAGGAGATCTGTGGATGACACTTAGGAGAGATATGTGGATGACACTGAAGGGGGGATCTGTGGATGACACTGAAGGGGGGATCTGTGGATGACACTGAAAGGGGGGTCTGTGGATGACACTGAAAGGGGGATCTGTGGATGACACTGTAAGGGGGATCTGTGGGTGGCACTTAAGGGGGATCTGTGGAAAGGGGATCTGTGGATGACACTTAAGGGGATCTGTGGATGGCACTTAATGGGGGATCTGTGGATGACATTTAAGGGGATCTGTGGATGACATTTAAGGGGATCTGTGGATGACATTTAAGGGATCTGTGGATGACACTTAGGGGGTTCTGTGGATGATACTGATGGGGGGATCTGTGGATGACACTGAAGGGGGATCTGTGGATGACACTTAGGGATCTGTGGATGACACTGAAGGGGGATCTGTGGATGACACTGAAGGGGGATATGTGGATGACACTTAGGGGGATATGTGGATGACACTTAGGGGGATATGTGGATGACACTTAGGGGGATATGTGGATGACACTTAGGGGGATATGTGGATGACACTTAGGGGGATATATGGATGACACTTAGGGGATATGTGGATGACACTTAAGGGGGATCTGTGGATGACACTTAAGGGGGATCTGTGGATGACACTTAAGGGGATCTGTGGATGACACTGAAGGGGGATCTGTGGATGACACTTAAGGGGGATCTGTGGATGACACTGAAAGGGATCTGTGATGACACTGAAAGGGGGATCTGTGATGACACTGAAAGGGGATCTGTGGATGACACTGAAAGGGGATCTGTGGATGACACTGAAGGGGGATCTGTGGATGACACTGAAGGGGGATCTGTGGATGACACTGAAGGGGGGATCTGTGGATGACACTGAAGGGGGGATCTGTGGATGACACTGAAGGAGGGGTCTGTGGATGACACTGAAGGGGGGATCTGTGGATGACACTGAAGGGGGGATCTGTGGATGACACTGAAAGGGGGATCTGTGGATGACACTGAAAGGGGAATCTGTTGATGACACTGAAAGGGGGATCTGTGGATGACACTGTAAGCGGGATCTGTGGATAACACTTAAGGGGGGATCTGTGGATGACACTTAAGGGGTGATCTGTGGATTGCACTTAAGAGGGGATCTGTGGATGACATTTAAAGAGATCTGTGGATGACACTTAGGGGGTTCTGTGGATGACACTTAGGTGGAATCTGTGGATGACACTTGGGGGATCTGTGGATGACACTGTAAGGGGGATCTGTGGATGACACTTAAGGGGATCTGTGGATGACACTTAGGGGGATCTGTGGATGACACTTAGGGGGATCTGTGGATGACACTTAGGGGGGATCTAAGGATGACATTAGGGGGGATCTAAGGATGACACTTAGGAGGGGGAACTGTGGATGACATTAAAGGGGGGATCTGTGGATGACACTTAAGGGGGGAACTGTGGATGACACTTAAGGGGATCTAGGGAGGGGTGTGGGGATGTTGGGGTGGGAGGTCCTGGAGGGGTGTTTGGGTGGGAGCTCTGGAAGGGCTGGTAGGTCTGATAGGTGGGGGTGGGAGATCTGGGAGAGGGGGGGGCATAAACATTTATTGCTATGGGGCCCAGTCATTTCTAGCTACGCCCCTGCAATACGTTATATATTACTGTATTTTTCGGAATATAACACACACATAGGTTTTAGAGGAAAAAAGTTTTGGAATCAAGAGGTGTGCTAAAATATTTAATAAATAATAGAACAATAATTCTACAATGGAAACATAGACAGCAGCCAACAGCAGCATTAATAACCATCATTAGTGTTACTAACAAATTAGATTTTAAGTACAGTACTTCCCTAGTCAACAGCGAACCCCAAGAACTCATCAATACTGTCCAAATTAATCAAGCTCTTTTGCTCTCAATCACTGGTATCACTGTCTTCACTCTCTTCATACACGATATACCCTCTTCAGAACTGTCTAAGGCATCACTAATACCATATTTTTTGAAGGATCTTACAATGATTTCACCCTTGACTGCCATGATTTCACCCACTTACAAACTTAGTGGGTCTTTTTATTTAAATTTCATACAGTAGGTTTCAGGTCACGATTTTGAGTAGCCATCCATTTGTTCCGCTCTACATGCATACAATTTTTAAATGGCTTGGTAATGGAAATGTCCAGAGGTTGCAAGCCCCCAAGCAATTACATCTAGATGACTGTTCACTTCCTTAAATCTCTTTTTTGTGGTTTCAACCAATAATAGAGAAAGTTTTTTCAGAAGCCCTCCAGAGCTTTTGGGCCAGACATTTTTGACCCATTCTTTTAATTCAAAAACTCCTCATGGCCTGGGATCACTTCTTTTGCCTTGTTTTTTCTTTTGAAGATTGGTGGCAGTTTGGTGCCATCTGTGCCGCAGGACAACACAACTGTGTAATAGGTTTTCTCGTGTCCTGAGGTTTTCACATTTATGGTTGTTTTTGCATCTGTCACATCAAAGGTTAACGGGACTTCATCCATATTCCCAATCTGGCCTATTCCAAAGACATTTTTATTCCTTGCATCAAGTACAAATTTGTGAAAAGACACAATCTTGGATTTATATTATGTATGCATTTTTTGAGCAATTCAAGTTTTGGTGCACGTCTCCCCATCAACCTGTAGAACCATGCTGATCCAGTGAAGTCCTTAGTTCCTTTCTCTGTAGCAAG
Organism: Bufotes viridis; assembly: GCA_033119425.1. Taxonomy (NCBI): domain Eukaryota; kingdom Metazoa; phylum Chordata; class Amphibia; order Anura; family Bufonidae; genus Bufotes; species Bufotes viridis. The sequence goes on along the minus strand of CM065591.1, from coordinate 116,311,492 downwards.
ACACTTGGCGTCATATATGTAGAGACTGAAAAGCCGTTGTTCCTGTGATGTGTGATTTACCCTTTCATGTCCACATCTAGCTTTAGCCATTTTGCAGCATGACCACAAAAACAGTGTTGCAACTGATCCTCCTATTTTTCCTCCATTCCCAAATCATTTTTTCATTTGGAGGCGGCCCAAAATTTCTCACAGCTGCCCTGTTTCCATGTTCTTTGGCATATTTTACTACCTCAAGTTTAAAAGGAATTTTATATCAAAGCCTCTTCTGCTTTGACATCCTTCCAAAATTGGATGCAAGAGGAAACTACTGTTTGCTATTTTTCTGTAACAAAATATAGTAATGAACTGTCCGCACTGTATCCTTCACGAATCCTAATTATGGGGGCACTTTAGCTGAGAACATCAGTGGATGATGCCCTGTTATGGAGAAGATCTGCTGCTGACGCACTGTTATGGGGGAATCTGCTGCTGACACTATGTTATGTAGGAGATCTGCTGCTGACACACTGTATTAGGGGACACTATTGGGCTTATAAAAGTTATGGGGACACTTTATTGGGGAAGAGCACACTGAATAATTACCTAAGTCAGCAGACACACTCATGTGGTGGAGGTACATACAGGCGACGCAGGCATGTTAGAAGAGGAAAGCCTGCACTGCTCATGTCTCCCTCCAGCAGCAGCACAGTACAGGCAGGAAGCACACAAACTGTGATCCGCCAGCTCTATCCACAGTCTCCCTCCAGCAGCAACACTTACAGAAGGAGGACAGCGCAGACAGCAAGCACAGTAGTGTACATTGCACAGCACGACCTATGATGTACACATGTTGACTATCCTTTAGCACTGCCCGCTGTCTTCCTCCAACGCATGGAGCACCTTCTCTCTCCAGCAGGAGCAGTTGCCAGGTCAGGAAGTATCATGTGTATGTTGGAATGTAGCCTGACACCGCACTGCAATACATTGCTGGCAAGTGTACATCACAGGCCGCACTATGCAGCATAAGGACAGGGGTCTGCAAGGTACATGCCAGTATTGTAAACTGCAGTGCAGTGTCCGGCTACATTCGGACTGTAAGATGCACTAACATCTGGGTGAAAAAGAGTGCGCCTTATAGTCCAAAAATATGATTATATATATATATATATATATATATATATAGTGTAGATGCACAGTCTGAATATAGACTAATAGTAATTATTGTTATTAGTTTTGGAATACGTGACACCATATATACTAAATACATAGTCTGAACAGAGACAAAGAAACAGCCATCATTGTGGTTTGAGCAAAACGGATGCTTAAAATACAGGAACTGTTTTTTCTTTATTTTACTGTTCTTCTGACAGATTAGAAGAACAGAAAAATAATGTTGTGATGTGAACCTGGCCTTACAGTTGAGAGAGCCACTCTATTTGATTTCATATTATTTAAAAAATAATGGTAAATGTTAATAAGAATTATATGATGTATCAATATCTGTCTTAAAAGCAGAGAAATTCAAAATTTAGAAAATAGAGATTTTTTCCACATTTTTTGTAAAATTTGAATTTTTACAAAAATAAATAAAGGTAAAGCATATCGACTGAAATTCACCACTAACATGAAGTACGATGCTTCATGAGAAAACAGTCTCAAAATCAGGTTGATAAGTAAAAGCATTTCAACGTTATTACCATATAAAGTGACACATCACATTTGCAAAATTTGGATGTGTCTGGAAGGTGAAAATGTCTGTTTCTGGAAGGAGTTAAAGTAAACCATATGTAGGTAAACATTGTTGTGTAAGGGTACTTTCACACTAGCGTTGTTCGAATCTGGCAGGCAGTTCCAGCAACGGAACTGCCTGTCGGATTCAACAAACCGTATGCAAATGGTAAGCTGTTTTTCCAGATCCGGGTCCGTTAGACTTATTCACTGAAATACCGGATCCGTCTTTCCGGTATCATCCGTAATAACGGATCCGGTATTTAATTTTTTCTAAGCTAGAAAGAACTGCGCAGACCGGAAAACTGGATCCAGCAAGCTGCGGTATTTTGTCCGGTCAAATACCGTGCAAGAGGCGGAACGGAAGAAATCCTGATGCATACTGAATGGATTGCTTTCCATTCAGAATGCATTGGGACAAAATGGAAGCTTTTTTTTCCGGTATTGAGACCCTTTACCGGATTTCAATACCGGAAAAGAATAATGCTAGTGTGACAGTACCCTAATTTGTTTAATATTAGTACAAATAGTTATGTCAGCATAAAACAGTTCCTCAAATGTAGACCAGGGTTATTAATGTTTTGAGAATCCATTTTCCTCCAAAGATTTGAAATGTTGATGGACGTCATGTACTGCAAAAATAGCAGTGTGCAAAATGCAGTGATATAAATAAACTCATATGTCCTGTCCTATAATATCTGTGTAAGATAAAACACTGTACACAGTATCTGTGTGCGATCCAGAAACACTTACCTTCCGGCATATATATTACCGTTTCACCATGATATACAATTTTCTCAGCCTCGAATACTAAAAGTTGGGCACTCAACCCTTTGTGTATTGTGAATTCAAATCTTTCAGGAATCTTGTATATATATGTACCAGGGACCCCCTAAAAGATGTAGAAAATACTACATTAATATATTTTCTTTAATTTATATATACAAATAATAATGATTTCAATGCTATCCCTACAGAAGAAGCTGCCTATTAGAACAAACTTAACATGGTTATTAAACTGGCTGACTTTAGATGTGCTAATGTCAGCTTTCTCCCATCTTTCTATGTGCTTCCGTTTTTGTGAAAGACTATTTCTAGAGGCTCTGTTCTCATTCCTCTGGCCACTTCCTCATCATGTTGATTGACAGAGCTAGGCAGGAGGATGTGAACACTGCCTGTCCCTGTCAATCAACATCACAATGGCGTGGCCAGAGGAGGGAGAACAGAGCCTCTAGGGGTGGGGGCAACACCCCCATTGCTCCTAGAGGCCCATTTTCATAAAAACAGAAGCACATAGAAAGAAGGGACAAAGACTGCTTCAGCTGACATACAGTAAGTGCACATCTAAAGGCAGCCAGTATAGTAACCATGTTACTGATGACAGAAGCCCTTCCAGCAAAACAGCAACAATTCTAAAGGACTACTAAATAGAGATGTGCGAACTTTTGAAAAATTTGATTCAGCCGAATCGCCAAAGTTCACCAAGAAATTCTGTTTGTTCCGAATTCATTTGTCACAAATCACTATAAATCAGGTGTACCCAGGCCACTCTCCCTAATCATATTCTTCCCACTTAACACTTTCCCGCCGTAATCGACCTGGCTGGGACTTTTAACTCTTCAGATACTGTGGTCATCTGGGTGTGCCCTGGCACCACGCAGTGGGATCAAGGAAGCCGGAGCGTGAATGCAGCAGCTCCCTTTCCTCCTGTGTGATGGTACCAAAGATGTTACACACCACTGAGGTGGGAAAACCTTCCTCAATGCAAAAAAATTGAGGGATCCACATAATCCCATGTGGGTCCCTCCATAAGGTCAGAGATCCCTCCCTAATATGAACCTAGTGGTATTTTGCTTTTAACATTATTAGGGTCAAGAAAGACCAATTGGCAGAACATGATGGATTATTGCAGCAACACTGTTACTAGTGCACGGGCACCTGCCACGTCTCTCCCTATGCTCAAATCACAGGACAATGGCTAAGACTGCAAGGGAGGAAGGTTTTATAGGGGTGTGACATCACAGAGGATGTGTGGATTGGCTGGCTGCACGGCATTATGGGTCATCTCACATCCCTGGGCTTCTTACTTTGACTTTGTAACACATGTAGCCACCATTTTAGGAAAAACAGATTTTTTACTATGAAGCGCATGGAAATTCGGATTCATGTTGAATTGAATTTTTCCTAAACTTCAGACCAAACTTCACTTTGGATGCTTTGATTCGCTCAACACTACAACTACTAAAACAAACTTTATTGTATCATTTTTTAAAAAAGGGGTCCAAACTGTGAATCAAAGATACATATATTGATCGTGTATGATTTGACAAATATAACCTTATAAATTGGGTCAAATAAAACTTTTCATATATTTTACAATTGGCTAATAGACCAGTACTACCAACATATACACCTATACATGGAATTTAAAAGTATTAGCCAATGCTCCGCCTACAAGTTTCACTGCTAAATGAGGCGTCATCAGGGGATAAAGAGCGATGATGGTGTGGGTGGCAACAATACCCAGACACACCTCCTTTATATATATTGTACAGCGGTGTACATAGAAAAATCATTGGGCTCCATAGCAAGAATCTGAATTGGGACCCCATGCCTCATTCTGGTCCCTACCCATTCCTGGCCCCTCCCCTTGCTCCATGAACAGTGCTTGCTGCTGTGTGTCATATAGCACGCCATCGGGGCTGGACTGGGATTATAAAACAGCCCTGGCACACAAACCCCACCAGCCCACAAATTATATTGCATACAAATTATGGTGTATAATGCATACTGCGGAGATGAATTTTGCTTTTCTTGGAAATGTCTCTATGCAAACCATCAATTCAAGAAAGGAAATACAAGTGGATCACAAAAATGCCTAATTGCATGGTCAGGGACGTATGTTACCCTCCCCAACACATACCATGATAAAGCTCAAAATACCAGCATACATTCAGAAATACCTTTACAATTTCACAATATAAATACCACATTGCAGCACTATCTTCACAACAGCCCAAAATAAATACCACCATAAAGTACAAAATAGCCAGCATTACTGTCCCCTAGCAACCCCTCCCCCACTGGCAGCAGCATTGTCCCCGTTTAAGTGTCACACCTCCTGCTTGGGACTTGCAAGACAAGAGCAGTGAGGGTGGAGTTGGAGACAGAGAGCCTTCTGGTAGAAGGTAGAAAAGAGTGGGTAACACAGTAACATAGTTTATAAGGCTGAAAAAATACATTCAATTCAGTCTGTTATCCTGCAAGTTGATCCAGAGGAAGGCCAAACCCCCCAAAAAACCAAAAAAAAAAAACCTGTGAGGAACAAATCAATCAGGGAAGGGTCTGGAGGCTCCTATACACACTGGTGATCTGCCAAAATCATGCACACAACCGTTTCTGCATTTCACTCATCAAACCATAAAATAAGGACACAGGTCTGTATGCACTCACTTCCATAGGTCCCCAGTGTGACCAGAATAAGACATGTTCTATAATTCTCAGAATGGCCACACGGATCCACTGTGTGCATGGCCCTGTAGGGATGAATGGGTCAGTGTGCTATCTGCAAAGACGTTTTTATTATCAGACCCCATTGCTCTGTATGATAACTCTATGATGGCTGTATTTTCATAGCATTTTATGTTCACAAGACCCACATGCACCATATGATTCCAAAAAGATCTAAGTTCAGTTCAGCAGAAACATTGTCAAGGTCTTGTGGATAAAACAAAAACAAAAATATAGCCAAGTAAACCCGGCCACCAAAGGAAGTCATTCTAAACATGAGTATAATATGGATGTGTTACTTAAAGGGAATGTGTCATCCGAAAAATGACCTATTGCTTAAATCATGTTTTTGTTTTAAACATATTTTTATTATTATTATTTTTATATTAAAAAAATTATATGATCCTGCAATTTTCGCACTGGCCAATAGGCCTAATAGGTGATGATTTCCTGTTCTTTACAGGTAACTTTCTCATTATCACAGCATGCATAATTACAAAGACAAGTAACGCTCTTCATAGATAAAATAGGATGCACCGTTCACAATTGGTGAAGTCCCAGCTTATCAGCTCCCTACTGACCTCTGCACGGGTCACAGAACATGCCTAAAAAATCTCCCCATAGAAGTCAATGGGGTCTGCTTCTTTTCATTGTGTCTATGGCTAATGTAACTGCTCTCAAATGACAGTAAGTCTTAACTTATTTTACACCTAGTGGCCAGTGTGAAAACTGTAGGATTTTATGATTTTTTGTTTATATATATAGTGACATAAAAAAGTCACCAAAAATTCTCAATTTCTAAAAGAAAAAAAAAACATCTTTAACATAAAAACATGATTTAAACAATAAGTCTTTTTCTGATGACACTTTCCCTTTGAGTTGTTCATTTTAAATTAGGATGATTCTTGCTGGTTCTCTATCTGATGACTTTTCTATGTAAAGGCAACAATCCTAAAAACCAGAGCTTCACTTTTATATTCTCAAGAGATTTTAGATCTGGATGGAATGTCAGAGGCATTGAGAAGTTCATACTGCATATATGAATGGTCCATGTTAGACACATCAGAAACAGCAGGTGTAATAGGTAATTTTCATAACCTGCCAATGACTTTATGGGCAACCGCAAGGATGTTAGCAGATGGCCATCTAGATTCACAAGGGATAGAGGTTAAGCCTATACGTAGTACCACCAACACTGGTGAGGGAGAAAGACATATCTTCAGAAGGGAGATAAGAGAGCAAATATATCCTCTCAGAAATGAAGGATAAGAGGGTAGGATCACCACATGGGAGTCAAGGTTCTTATTTCTCCACAAGTACACCAGCAAAGAGGGCCATAACCCAGGGGCGGACACAGACAGCAGAGGGCCCCTGTGCAAGGAATGTACCTGCCCCCCCAAACCATACATAGAGATATAAACATATGCGTGCAAAACATCTTGTTAATATAGGTCTATACGTTTACAATATGTATATATATTTTTTTCATACTAGGTCATGCCTCCAACTCCGCCCAAAGCATAACTATACACAACCAGATAGTAATTATTTCCCCTTTGTACCTGCACCTAGTAGTAATGCCCACACTGTGCCCCCTTCACAGTAGCTATGCCCAGAGATGCCCACTTCACAGCACTTATGTCCAGATATGTGCCCCTTCACAGCAGTTATGCCCAGATCTGTGCCCATTTCACAGTAGTTATGCTCAGAGATGCCTCCTTTCACAGCAGTTATGCCCAGATACGTGCCCCCTTCACAGTAGCTATGCACAGATATGTGCCCCTTCACATTAGCTATGCCCAGATATATGCCCCATTCACAGTAGGTATGCCCAAATATGTGCCCCTTCACAGTAGCTATGCCCAGATATGTGCCCCATTCACAGTAGTTATGCCGAGATATGTGCCCCTTCACAATAGTTATGTTCAGATATGTGCCTCTTCACAGTAGTTATGTCCAGATATGTGCCCTTCACAGTAGTTATGTTCAGATATGTGCCCCTTCACAATATTTATGTCCAGATAAGTGCCCCTCACAGTAGTTATGTCCAGACATGTCCCCCTCCTTCACAGTAGTTATGTCCAGATATGTGCCCCCTTCACAATAGTTATGTCCAGATATGTGCCCCTTCACAGTAGTTATGTCCAGATATGTGCCCTTCACAGTAGTTATGTCCAGATATGTGCCCCTTCACAGTAGTTATGTCCAGATATGTGCCCCTCACAGTAGTTATGTCGAGACATGTCCCCTTCACAGTAGTTATGTCCAGATATGTGCCCCCTTCACAGTAGTTATGTTCAGATACTGTATGTGCCCCTTCACAATAGTTATGTCCAGATATGTGCCCCTTCACAATAGTTATGTCCAGATATGTGCCCCTCACAGTAGTTATGTTGAGACATGTCCCCCTCCTTCACAGTAGTTATGTCCAGATATGTGCCCCCTTCACAATAGTTATGTCCAGATATGTGCCCCTCACAGTAGTTATGTCCAGATATGTGCCCCCTTCACAGTAGTTATGTCCAGATATGTGCCCCCTTCACAATAGTTATGTCCAGACATGTCCCCCCTTCACAGTAGTTATGTTCAGATAATGTATGTGCCCCTTCACAATAGTTGTGTCCAGATATGTGCCCCTTCACAATAGCTATGTCCAGATATGTGCCCCTCACAGTAGTTATGTCCAGACATGTTCCCCTTTACAGTAGCAGTGTGAAGTTTGACAGTACACTGTGCTGCTGCTGTGTAGCCAGAGCCAAATTTAGATTTTATGCTGCCCTAGGAACTTTATTGCCGGCTTCCTCCTCCACTGAAGTCCATATTTTTAGATAGCTGACGGTAAATGGTTCATAGGCCTTCAGCTATATCTCAGGACTCCCTGATATGCTTGCACAATTAAAGGGCTGACCTGTTACATGTGCACTTGGCAGCTGAAGGCATCTGTGTTGGTCCCATATGCCCGCATTGCTGAGAAAAATGATGTTTTATTATATGCAAATGGAGGCGTTGCCATTACTCCTAGAGGCCCTTTGCACTTTGACATGGCCAGTTGTGATGACAAAATAGACAGGGAGTGGCTGTTGCAAAGAAGCTGGAGCCTCTATGTGTAATGGCAATGCCCCTGTTGCTCCTAGTGTTGAGCGCGAATATTCGAATATCAAATTTTTTTAGCAAATATTGGCACTCGCTAATTTGCGAATATTTCGAATATAGTGCTGTAAATTCGCTATTTGGAATATTTTATTTTTTTGTTTTGTTATATTATTTTCCACTTCCCAAAAGTAGTTCTTACCTGTCCTTAGGATTCCTGGCTTCCTGGCTGCTCCAGTCAGTGCCCGTTGCCGCTTCTGCCGACTTCCATGCTCATGGAGCGTCCTCATCACCATGGGAACGTCTCCATACTAGAATGTACTGTCGGATTTGAGAATTACATTGAAATCGCAATGCGATTAATATAACTTGAATTAATCGCATTGCGATTTCAACTTAGACCTGGTTTACTATGGTTGGCTTGGTAGAATTAGCGAATATGACAAATGTATTCGTCCCTTCCCCCACTCAGCCTCTCTGACATACTCCGATGCTCTCCCTTGGCCTGTGCTGTAAAGCGTAGGGCATGGGCTGTTTTGTTTAGCGTGTCCATTAGTGCAGGTGAGGTCATCGGGCTCACTGCTAGGCGGAAGCCCCCATAGTACCCCTACAGTGCCCTCAGTACTAATAAGGCACCCCTAATTCAAATAAGGCCTATCTATAAGGCACTCCTATCGAGCCCTCAGTAGTAATGCCCGCCACCACTGCCCACGGTATTTATAATGTTCCATGCAGTGCTCCCTATAATTAGAATGCCAACTGCCGTACCTCCTGGAGTTTTCTCTATAGTGCCCATATACATTATAATGATTGTCCTCTCCCTCCAGTCTTCTATACAATACAGTCCCATGTAAATAACACCAGTCCTCTCCCACCAGTCTTCTATATGATAGCCTCATGTAAATACCATCTCTTCCTTACAGTCTTCTATAACACTCAGTCCCATGTAAATAACTTAAATCCCTCCTTCAGCCTCCTCCAACACATAGTCCACATGAACTAGCTGCACAGGCAATATGTCTGCCCCTGCCATAACAAGGGATTATGCAGACTAGTCTGACTGGGGTCATATACCATCTAAGGCCTCTTACGGTCCGTGAGCTGGCCATATGTCCCGGAGCGGCATTGATCGTGCACACAGCATCATAGGATTACAATGATGCTGTGCACGTCGGGCCGCCCATGGGGCAGTTGTCCCGCACTCTATGCAATGGCGTAACTAGAGTGTTATGGGCCCCAGTGCAAACTTTGGATTTTTTTTTACACTAAGCCCAATGCATAGCTACACTCACCCAATCCTAACTAATAAAACATGGTCCTACCTCATCCAGGGTGTCGCTGGAATTGGTGTGATGTCCACTGGATCCAGAATAAGGTACCTGTAGTGACAGAGAAAAAAAGAATAATCACATAAGTAAGGGATGGTAACAGCCCCTGTGAAATCACCAGCAGGGGGTGCTGTGCTGGCCTGTAAGATTGAGCCATGCCAACTTATAGCAGGGTAATCTAGGACATTTCCCCTAAGTGCTACCACACAGTACTAATGCCCACATTGTGGCCTTTCACAGTAATTTAGCCCACCTTGTGGCCCCTTCACAAAAGGTAAGTTCTCCTTGTGGCCCCTCACAGCAGCTAAACCCACCTTTCTTCCTGTCAGAGTAGTTATGACCACTTTTGTACCCCCTCACAGTAGTAATGCCCAGATATGTTCCCCCTCACAGTAGTTTTGGCCAGATATGTGCCCCCTCACAGTAGTAATGCCCAGATATGTGCCCCATCACAGTAGTTTTGGCCAGATATGTGCCCCCTTGCAGTAGTAATGCCCAGATATGTGCCCCCTGACAGTAGTTTTGGCCAGATATGTGCCCCCTCACTGTAGTTATGGCCAGATATGTGCCCCCTCACAGTAGTTATGCCAGATTATGTGCCCTCACAGTAGTACTGCCCAGATATGTGCCCCCTCACAGTAGTTAAGGCCATATATATGCCCCTCACAGTAGTTATGCCCAGTTATGTGCCCCCTCACAGTAGTTATGCCAGATTATGTGCCCCTCACAGTAGTTAGGCCAGATTATGTGCCCATTATAGTATTTATGCCCACATTTGTGCCCTCTCACAGAAGTTATGTCCAGATATCGTGCCCCTCACAGTAGTTATGTCCACATATGTGCCACCTCACAGTAGTTATGCCATATATGTGCCCCTCACAGTAGTTATGCCAGATTATGTGCCTCCCACAGCAGTTATGCCCAGTTATTTGCCCCGTCACAGTAGTTGTCAGATTATGTGCCCTCACAGTAGTTATGCCAGATTAGGTGCTCCCTTAGGGACATACACAGGCCCCAAATAGTATAATGACCCCCTGTAGCACAAGTATAAATAATGCCCCCCGTAGCTCTACTCCTTCATGTAATGTGTCCTTTTAGTGGTAGTATAAATAATATTTTCCATCCTTTTGCCCCCAGTCTGCAGCTTTATGGGAAAAAGACAGGCCGAGTGCTGCAGGCTGAGCACTGGGCTTTCAGCGCTCCTCCCACAGCCAGCAGCACCATGTGCGGCCTGCAGGGGGAGCGCTGGAGCGCCAAAGAAAAGTGAAGCAGGGAGCGGAGAGGTCTCCCTGCTTCACTCTGGAGACAAAAAGCCCGGCAGTGACAAGAACTGCCGAGTGAGTGCCGGGTGAGTGCCCCCTCCCCTTTGCCTCTGCACCCAGGGCACATGTTTAAAGAGTGCTCTCACAGGGCCCTGTACTTCATGCCGGGCCCCGCCAGAGCGTCTATTACATGTGAGTGCAGCGGGACCCCTCTCCCGCCGGTCGTACCCTCTGGGACCGCGATCGTTACGCCCCTGCTTATATGATCAAATGAGTGCGAGACAATAGCCCCGGGTGGGTCCGATGTGCACAGCATCATTCTAATCTATGATGCTGTGCGCTCCTAGCGCACGATCAATGCCGCTCGGGGACTTATGGACCTCTCACGGACCGCATGTCTCGGAGGGCATGACTGAAGTGTGCAAGAGGCCTAAGTTGAATCTTACTATTTTGCCTTTCATGGTTAATGCAGAAAAAGCATTATGCCAGTCAGCCATAGAAGACGTATCCTCCACCTATTCCTACCGCTTTAATGCTACTGCTTTACGACTACAAATTCTGATCAGCAACGTTACAGTATTTTTGAGCTCTGTTATTACTATGTGCTAATGTCAGCTTTCTCCCTTCTTTCTATGTGCTTCCGTTTTTGTGAAAGACTATTTCTAGAGGCTCCGTTCTCATTCCTCTGGCCACTTCCTCGTCATGTTGATTGACAGAGCTAGGCAGGAGGATGTGAACACTGCCTGTCCCTGTCAATCAACATCACGATGGCGTGGCCAGAGGAGGGAGAACAGAGCCTCTAGGGGTGGGGGCAACACCCCCATTGCTCCTAGAGGCCCATTTTCATAAAAACAGAAGCACATAGAAAGAAGGGACAAAGACTGCTTCAGCTGACATACAGTAAGTGCACATCTAAAGGCAGCCAGTATAGTAACCATGTTCCTGATGACAGAAGCCCTTCCAGCAAAACAGCAACAATTCTAAAGGACTACTAAATAGAGATGTGCGAACTTTTGAAAAATTTGATTCAGCCGAATCGCCAAAGTTCACCAAGAAATTCTGTTTGTTCCGAATTCATTTGTCACAAATCGCTATAAATCAGGTGTACCCAGGCCACTCTCCCTAATCATATTCTTCCCACTTAACACTTTCCCGACCGCTGACAGTAAATATACATCGGCAGCGGGGCATTAAAAAATGGAGCTTGTTGGTGCAGGCCACGAGCACCATGGCCGTCAGGATGTCGGTTGTTTTAAAGAGCAGACACCAGGCACTAATGTCTGTGACTGGACTTTTAACTCTTCAGATACTGTGGTCATCTGGGTGTGCCCTGGCACCACGCAGTGGGGATCAAGGAAGCCGGAGCGTGAATGCAGCAGCCCCTTTCCTCCTGTGTGATGGTACCAAAGATGTTACACACCACTGAGGTGGGAAAACCTTCCTCAATGCAAAAAAATTGAGGGATCCACATAATCCCATGTGGGTCCCTCCATAAGGTCAGAGATCCCTCCCTAATATGAACCTAGTGGTATTTTGCTTTTAACATTATTAGGGTCAAGAAAGACCAATTGGCAGAACATGATGGATTATTGCAGCAACACTGTTACTAGTGCACGGGCACCTGCCACGTCTCTCCCTATGCTCAAATCACAGGACAATGGCTAAGACTGCAAGGGAGGAAGGTTTTATAGGGGTGTGACATCACAGAGGATGTGTGGATTGGCTGGCTGCACGGCATTATGGGTCATCTCACATCCCTGGGCTTCTTACTTTCACTTTGTAACACATGTAGCCACCATTTTAGGAAAAACAGATTTTTTACTATGAAGCGCATGGAAATTCGGATTCATGTTGAATTGAATTTTTCCTAAACTTCAGACCAAATTTCACTTTGGATACTTTGATTCGCTCAACACTACAACTACTGAAACAAACTTTATTGTATCATTTTTTGAAAAAAGGGGTCCAAACTGTGAATCAAAGATACATATATTGATTGTGTATGATTTGACAAATATAACCTTATAAATTGGGTAAAATAAAACTTTTCATATATTTTACAATTGGCTAATAGACCAGTACTAACAACGTATACACCTATACATGCAATTTAAAAGTATTAGCCAATGCTCCGCCTACAAGTTTCACTGCCAAAGGAGCGTCATCAGGGGATAAAGAGCGATGATGGTGTGGGTGGCGACAATACCCAGACACACCTCCTTTATATATATTGTACAGCGGTGTACATAGAAAAATCATTGGGCTCCATAGCAAGAATCTGAATTGGGGCCCCATGCCTCATTCTGATCCCTACCCATTCCTGCCCCCTCCCCTTGCTCCATGAACAGTGCTTGCTGCTGTGTGTCATATGGCATGCCATCAGGGCTGGACTGGGATTATAAAACAGCCCTGGCACACAAACCCCGCCAGCCCACAAATTATATTGCATAAAAATGATGGTGTATAATGCATACTGCGGAGATGAATTTTGCTTTTCTTGGAAATGTCTCTATGCAAACCATCAATTCAAGAAAGGAAATACAAGTGGATCACAAAAATGCCTAATCGCATGGTCAGGGACGTATGTTACCCTCCCCAACACATACCATGATAAAGCTCAAAATACCAGCATACATTCAGAAATACCTTTACAATATCACAATTTAAATACCACATTGCAGCACTATCTTCACAACAGCCCAAAATAAATACCACCATAAAGTACAAAATAGCCAGCATTACTGTCCCCTAGCAACCCCTCCCCCACTGGCAGCAGCATTGTCCCCGTTTAAGTGTCACACCTCCTGCTTGGGACTTGCAAGACAAGAGCAGTGAGGCTGGAGTTGGAGACAGAGAGCCTTCTGGGAGAAGGTAGAAAAGAGTGGGTAACACAGTAACATAGTTTATAAGGCTGAAAAAAGACATTCCTCCATTCAATTCAGTCTGTTAGCCTGCAAGTTGATCCAGAGAAAGGCCAAAAAAAAAACCAAAAAAAAAAACCTGTGAGAAACAAATCAATCAGGGAAGGGTCTGGAGGTTCCTATACACACTGGTGATCTGCCAAAATCATGCACACAACCGTTTCTGCATTTCACTCATCAAACCATAAAATAAGGACACTGTCTGTATGCACTCACTTCCATAGGTCCCCAGTGTGACCAGAATAAGACATGTTCTATAATTCTCAGAATGGCCACACGGATCCACTGTGTGCATGGCCCTGTAGGGATGAATGGGTCAGTGTGCTATCTGCAAAGACGTTTTTATTATCAGAACCCATTGCTCTGTATGATAACTCTATGATGGCTGTATTTTCATACCATTTTATGTTCACAAGACCCACATGCACCATATGATTCCAAAAAGATCTAAGTTCAATTCAGCGGAAACATTGTCAAGGTCTTGTGGATAAAACAAAAACAAAATATAGCCAAGTAAACCCGGCCACCAAAGGAAGTCATTCTAAACATGAGTATAATATGGATGTGTTACTTAAAGGGAATGTGTCATCCGAAAAATGACCTATTGCTTAAATCATGTTTTTGTTTTAAACATATTTTTATTATTATTATTTTTTTATATTAAAAAAAATTATATGATCCTGCAATTTTCGCACTGGCCAATAGGCCTAATAGGTGATGATTTCCTGTTCTTTACAGGTAACTTTCTCATTATCACAGCATGCATAATTACAAAGACAAGTAACGCCTCTTCATAGATAAAATAGGATGCACCGTTCACAATTGGTGAAGTCCCAGCTTATCAGCTCCCTACTGACCTCTGCACGGGTCACAGAACATGCCTAAAAAAATCTCCCATAGAAGTCAATGGGGTCTGCTTCTTTTCATTGTGTCTATGGCTAATGTAACTGCTCTCAAATGACAGTAAGTCTTAACTTATTTTACACCTAGTGGCCAGTGTGAAAACTGTAGGATTTTATGATTTTTTGTTTATATATATAGTGACATAAAAAAGTCACCAAAAATTCTCAATTTCTAAAAGAAAAAAAAACACCTTTAACATAAAAACATGATTTAAACAATAAGTCTTTTTCTGATGACACTTTCCCTTTGAGTTGTTCATTTTAAATTAAGGATGATTCTTACTGGTTCTCTATCTGATGACTTTTCTATGTAAAGGCAACAATCCTAAAAACCAGAGCTTCACTTTTATATTCTCAAGAGATTTTAGATCTGGATGGAAGGTCAGAGGCATTGAGAAGTTCATACTGCATATATGAATGGTCCATGTTAGACACATCAGAAACAGCAGGTGTAATAGGTAATTTTCATAACCTGCCAATGACTTTATGGGCAACCGCAAGGATGTTAGCAGATAGCCATCTAGATTCACAAGGGATAGAGGTTAAGCCTATACGTAGTACCACCAACACTGGTGAGGGAGAAAGACATATCTTCAGAAGGGAGATAAGAGAGCAAATATGTCCTCTCAGAAATGAAGGATAAGAGGGTAGGATCACCACATGGGAGTCAAGGTTCTTATTTCTCCACAGGTACACCAGCAAAGAGGGCCATAACCCAGGGGCGGACACAGACAGCAGAGGGCCCCTGTGCAAGTAATGTACCTGCCCCCCCAAACCATACATACAGATATAAACATATGCATGCAAAACATCTTGTTAATATAGGTCTATACGTTTACAATATGTATATATATTTTTTTCATACTAGGTCACGCCTCCAACTCCGCCCAAAGCATAACTATACACAACCAGATAGTAATTATTTCCCCTTTGTACCTGCACCTAGTAGTAATGCCCACACTGTGCCCCCTTCACAGTAGCTATGCCCAGAGATGCCCACTTCACAGCACTTATGTCCAGATATGTGCCCCTTCACAGCAGTTATGCCCAGATCTGTGCCCATTTCACAGTAGTTATGCTCAGAGATGCCTCCTTTCACAGCAGTTATGCCCAGATACGTGCCCCCTTCACAGTAGCTATGCACAGATATGTGCCCCCTTCACATTAGCTATGCCCAGATATATGCCCCATTCACAGTAGGTATGCCCAAATATGTGCCCCTTCACAGTAGCTATGCCAGATATGTGCCCCATTCACAGTAGTTATGCCGAGATATGTGCCCCTTCACAATAGTTATGTTCAGATATGTGCCTCTTCACAATAGTTATGTCCAGATATGTGCCCCTCACAGTAGTTATGTTCAGATATGTGCCCCTTCACAATATTTATGTCCAGATAAGTGCCCCTCACAGTAGTTATGTCCAGACATGTCCCCCTCCTTCACAGTAGTGATGTCCAGATATGTGCCCCCTTCACAATAGTTATGTCCAGATATGTGCCCCCTTCACAGTAGTTATGTCCAGATATGTGCCCCTTCACAATAGTTATGTCCAGATATGTGCCCCTCACAGTAGTTATGTCGAGACATGTCCCCCCTTCACAATAGTTATGTCCAGACATGTCCCCCTTCACAGTAGTTATGTTCAGATACTGTATGTGCCCCTTCACAATAGTTATGTCCAGATATGTGCCCCTTCACAATAGTTATGTCCAGATATGTGCCCCTCACAGTAGTTATGTCGAGACATGTCCCCCTTCACAGTAGTTATGTCCAGATATGTGTCCCCTTTACAATAGTTATGTCCAGATATGTGCCCCGCAGAGTAGTTATGTCCAGATATGTGCCCCCTTCACAATAGTTATGTCCAGATATGTGCCCCTCACAGTAGTTATGTCCAGACATGTCCCCCCTTCACAGTAGTTATGTTCAGATAATGTATGTGCCCCTTCACAATAGTTATGTCCAGATATGTGCCCCTTCACAATAGCTATGTCCAGATATGTGCCCCTCACAGTAGTTATGTCCAGACATGTTCCCCTTTACAGTAGCAGTGTGATGTTTGACAGTACACTGTGCTGCTGCTGTGTAGCCAGAGCCATATTTAGATTTTATGCTGCCCTAGGAACTTTATTGCCGGCTTCCTCCTCCACTGAAGTCCATATTTTTTAGATAGCTGACGGTAAAATGGTTCATAGGCCTTCAGCTATATCTCAGGACTCCCTGATATGCTTGCACAATTAAAGGGCTGACCTGTTACATGTGCACTTGGCAGCTGAAGGCATCTGTGTTGGTCCCATATGCCCGCATTGCTGAGAAAAATGATGTTTTATTATATGCAAATGGAGGCGTTGCCATTACTCCTAGAGGCCCTTTGCACTTTGACATGGCCAGTTGTGATGACAAAGTAGACAGGGAGTGGCTGTTGCAAAGAAGCTGGAGCCTCTATGTGTAATGGCAATGCCCCTGTTGCTCCTAGTGTTGAGCGCGAATATTCGAATATCAAATTTTTTTAGCAAATATTGGCACTTCGCTAATTTGCGAATATTTCGAATATAGTGCTGTAAATTCGCTATTTGGAATATTTTTTTTTTTTGTTATATTATTTTCTTTCCCAAAAGTAGTTCTTACCTGTCCTTAGGATTCCTGGCTTCCTGGCTGCTCCAGTCAGTGCCCGTTGCCGCTTCTGCCGACTTCCATGCTCATGGAGCGTCCTCATCACCATGGGAACGTCTCCATACTAGAATGTACTGTCGGATTTGAGAATTACATTGAAATCGCAATGCGATTAATATAACTTGAATTAATCACATTGCGATTTCAACTTAGACCTGGTTTACTATGGTTGGCTTGGTAGAATTAGCGAATATGACAAATGTATTCGTCCCTTCCCCCCACTCAGCCTCTCTGACATACTCCGATGCTCTCCCTTGGCCTGCGCTGTAAAGCGTAGGGCAAGGGCTGTTTTGTTTAGCGTGTCCATTAGTGCAGGTGAGGTCATCGGGCTCACTGCTAGGCGGAAGCCCCCCATAGTACCCCTACAGTGCCCTCAGTACTAATAAGGCACCCCTAATTCAAATAAGGCCTATCTATAAGGCACTCCTATCGAGCCCTCAGTAGTAATGCCCGCCACCACTGCCCACGGTATTTATAATGTTCCATGCAGTGCTCCCTATAATTAGAATGCCAACTGCCGTACCTCCTGGAGTTTTCTCTATAGTGCCCATATACTTTATAATGCTTGTCCTCTCCCTCCAGTCTTCTATACAATACAGTCCCATGTAAATAACACCAGTCCTCTCCCACCAGTCTTCTATATGATAGCCTCATGTAAATACCATCTCTTCCTTACAGTCTTCTATAACACTGCAGTCCCATGTAAATAACTTAAATCCCCTCCTTCAGCCTCCTCCAACACATAGTCCACATGAACTAGCTGCACAGGCAATATGTCTGCCCCTGCCATAACAAGGGATTATGCAGACTAGTCTGACTGGGGTCATATACCATCTAAGGCCTCTTACGGTCCGTGAGCTGGCCATATGTCCCGGAGCGGCATTGATCGTGCACACAGCATCATGGATTACAATGATGCTGTGCACGTCGGGCCGCCCATGGGGCAATTGTCCCGCACTCATATGCAATGGCGTAACTAGAGTGTTATGGGCCCCAGTGCAAACTTTGGATTTTTTTTTACACTAAGCCCAATGCATAGCTACACTCACCCAATCCTAACTAATAAAACATGGTCCTACCTCATCCAGGGTGTCGCTGGAATTGGTGTGATGTCCACTGGATCCAGAATAAGGTACCTGTAGTGACAGAGAAAAAAAGAATAATCACATAAGTTAGGGATGGTAACTGCCCCTGTGAAATCACCAGCAGGGGGTGCTGTGCTGGCCTGAAAGATTGAGCCATGCCAACTTATAGCAGGGTAATCTAGGACATTTCCCCTAAGTGCTACCACACAGTACTAATGCCCACATTGTGGCCTTTCACAGTAATTTAGCCCACCTTGTGGCCCTTTCACAAAAGGTAAGTTCTCCTTGTGGCCCCTCACAGCAGCAAAACCCAGCTTTCTTCCTGTCAGAGTAGTTATGACCACTTTTGTACCCCCTGTGGTAAGGTGCAATGTACCGTTATCGATGGGAGGTACGTGTCACCGAGGTTCCTGGCCTCGGTGAGGTGAGAGCCGGGTTTTATGTGTCAGCAGCAGCTAGTGCTGCTTGACATTTATAGTTAGTTTGGCTGCAAAGCCAATCCGGGCCGGCTCTTACTGGGAGTAGGCAAAGAGTTGGGTGGGTGCCTACTCCCCACGGTCCAGGCCGGACTTTCCTGGGCTTTAAAACACAGCCAGCACCAGCAGGTGGGTGTGATTGTCCTGGAGCTGCTGTTAGGCTGTGGAATCACTTGAGTTTGGGAGTGCTGATCCATGCTGTGCTGTGTGGAGTTCTCTGGGCTGGAAGCAAGACCCCAAGCAAGGAGGAGTGCAGACGGCCTGGAAGCCGGAGGTCGATCGCCTTGCGGCTGGACTGACAGCCAGGTGCGAACCTGCACCTAAAGCCTCCCAGGTGACTGGAACCTGTTTTGGACTATTTTGTTTTGCTGCACGTTTTCTGGTATGTGTGAACAAACACCAAGAGACTGTTTATATCGTTTGTTTTTGTGCAAGTGTGAATAAAACACTGTTCATTGCACCTTCTGGACTCCCTGTTTTGCCTCTGTACTGCACCCGCACCGCTATCTACCAGAGCGACTCCCCACACCCCTCACAGTAGTAATGCCCAGATATGTTCCCCCTCACAGTAGTTTTGGCCAGATATGTGCCCCCTCACAGTAGTAATGCCCAGATATGTGCCCCATCACAGTAGTTTTGGACAGATATGTGCCCCCTTGCAGTAGTAATGCCCAGATATGTGCGCCCTCACAGTAGTTTTGGCCAGATATGTGCCCCCTCACTGTAGTTATGGCCAGATATGTGCCCCCTCACAGTAGTTATGCCAGATTATGTGCCCCTCACAGTAGTACTGCCCAGATATGTGCCCCCTCACAGTAGTTAAGGCCATATATATGCCCCCTCACAGTAGTTATGCCCAGTTATGTGCCCCCTCACAGTAGTTATGCCAGATTATGTGCCCCTCACAGTAGTTAGGCCAGATTATGTGCCCATTATAGTATTTATGCCCACATTTGTGCCCTCTCACAGAAGTTATGTCCAGATATGTGCCCCCTCACAGTAGTTATGTCCACATATGTGCCACCTCACAATAGTTATGCCAGATATGTGCCCCCTCACAGTAGTTATGCCAGATTATGTGCCTCCCACAGCAGTTATGCCCAGTTATTTGCCCCGTCACAGTAGTTGTCAGATTATGTGCCCCCTCACAGTAGTTATGCCAGATTAGGTGCCCCCTTAGGGACATATACAGGCCCCAAATAGTATAATGACCCCCTGTAGCACAAGTATAAATAATGCCCCCCGTAGCTCTACTCCTTCATGTAATGTGTCCTTTTAGTGGTAGTATAAATAATATTTTCCATCCTTTTGCCCCCAGTCTGCAGCTTTATGGGAAAAAGACAGGCCGAGTGCTGCAGGCTGAGGGGGAGCGCTGGAGCGCCAAAGAAAAGTGAAGCAGGGAGCGGAGAGGTCTCCCTGCTTCACTCTGGAGACAAAAAGCCCGGCAGTGACAAGAACTGCCGAGTGAGTGCCGGGTGAGTGCCCCCTCCCCTTTGCCTCTGCACCCAGGGCACATGTTTAAAGAGTGCTCTGACAGGGCCCTGTACTTAATGCCGGGCCCCGTCAGAGCGCTTCTATTACATGTGAGTGCAGCGGGACCCCTCTCCCCGCCGGTCGTACCCTCTGGGACCGCGATCGTTACGCCCCTGCTTATATGATCAAATGAGTGCGAGACAATAGCCCCGCGGGTGGCCCGATGTGCACAGCATCATTCTAATCTATGATGCTGTGCGCTCCTGTGCGCACGATCAATGCCGCTCGGGGACTTATGGACCTCTCACGGACCGCATGTCTCGGAGGGCATACGGAAGTGTGCAAGAGGCCTAAGTTGAATCTTACTATTTTGCCTTTCATGGTTAATGCAGAAAAAAAGCATTATGCCAGTCAGCCATAGAAGACGTATCCTCCACTTATTCCCACCGTTTTAATGCTACTGCTTTACGACTACAAATTCTGATCACAACGTTACAGTATTTTTGAGCTCTGTTATTACTGTTGTTAACTGTTATTTTCTTTCTTCTATATACTGCTTTGTACTGAAATAACCAGTCATGCACTGTATATATTTTTGCTGTTAGAAATAATAATAAAAATGAAAATGCTAAAGCAAAAATATTCTCAAATGTATTTTTAAATACAGTATCTTGTCATTTTCGTAGCAACTGCTTTACAGTGGCTATAAGATATCTTTAAAGCACCACTTTTATGAGCTGTATCTAGATATTCAAGTCAGTAGGGCTGAAAAAATGTAATTAACCAGACAATTAACCCCTAATAAAATTAAATAAGAAATATTACTTTAAAACTGTTTTAAAAACAAGAAGTTAGGGTCTTTAAACAGTCGGATGCAAACGTGTAATATTTATGACCTATCAACAGGAATAGACACAGTGGGGGAGATTTATCAAACTACTGTAAAGTAGAACTGGCCCAAAGCAACCAATCAAATTCCACCTTTCATTTGCCAAAGGAGCTGTGAAAAATGAAAGGTGGAATCTAAATCGTTGCTATGGGCAACTAAGCCAGTTCTACTTTACATCAGTTTGATAAATGACCCCCCAATGTTTAAAGGGAATCTGTCACCAGTTTTATGGTGTCCAAACTAAGTGAAATATAAACTAGTGGCAGATCCCATTAGCAAAATACTGAATCCCTTTCTTTTACTGACCCAGCCATTTTGCTAAAATCTTGTATTGAGCAGCTAAAGTACATAAGGATGAGACGCAAATATGAATATTCTTACGTTCAGCGTTTCAAGATGTCCATTCTGAAGATTGACCCTATAATAATATTCCTCCTTGGACTTTGTTATATTGCAGTTCCAGGTAATATTGATGAGTCCAGGAGAAAGGTTGATTTTCAAATCTTTAAATAATGCATCAAAATTTTCTTCTGTAAAGTTGAAAAAAAGGAAAACTTGATAAACAGTTTCTAAATTAAACTTAATTTTTGATTCACTTTGTTACTTATATTTTAATAGCAATCATATGTTAATGGCAAAATATTAATGACTTTAATGTATTCTGTGAGGGTACTTTCACACTAGCGTTAAACTTTTCGGGCATTGAGTTCCGTCCTTGGGGCTCAATACCAGAAAAAAAAAAACGCTTCAGTTATATCCTAATGCATTCTGAGTGGAGAGAAATCCATTTAGGATGCATCAGGATGTCTTCACTTCAGTCACTGAACGGTGTTTTAGCCGGAGATAATACCACAGCATGCTGCGGTATTATATTCGTCCAAAATTCCGGAATACATTAATTTCCATTGCAATGCATTAGTTCCCGATCCGGCATTAAAAATACCACAATGACGGATCCGGCATTCCGGTCTGCGCATGTGCAGACCTTTAAAAATTTTAAAAATAAATAAATATCTGATCCGTTTTGCCGGATGACACCGTAAAAACGGATCCGGTATTGCAATGCATTTTTCTGACTGATCAGGCATTTTTCAGGCCTGATCAGACTTGTACTCCCCTGATCAACGGAATTGCCTGCCGGAATCAAACAACGCAAGTGTGAAAGTACCCTTAACAATATTTTATAGTGCTGCTGGACCAAAAATATACCAAGTCAATATTCCACGTTATTGAACATCACTGTACAGTATTTAAAGCAGGGGCAGATATAGGACTGTACAGGGATGGATGTGCTACTTGTACCCGAGTACATTTTCCTTAATTTAGTCATGTACCCTACCTTAAATATGTATACCATAGGATCAATATCACTACACAAGCACCACTGTAGCCAATAATACTGCCATACAGTAACTATGTAGTAGACACCAGGTCCATAAAGATGCTCTGCAGTGTATTATCATGCTGCAGACTACGATCAGGCACAGGCACCTCTCCTGACATGTCTGCTTTACTAAATACTTGTAGCCCCCATAATACACAGGTATCACAATACACAGTAGGGAAGTTACTACACGTATATCTGTACAGCAACATGTGTGTGAAATAAATGTCTCATAATATACACTAGGGGCATCACTACATGTATAACATGTGTATAGTAATTAATGTGCAGTGACCGTGACAGCTCTCCCTCCAGCACTCAGAGTGAATGGAGGGTGTACTTGTTCTTCCCTCAGGTCACACCCTGGTATTGGGGCTCCTGCTTGGTGGTAGTTTGGATGCCCTTGCTGTTTGGAGGGCATTTGGCTGGGTGCAGGACAGGATTGCAGGTACAGGACCAGAAAAGATGGCGGCAATGATCAAGCCCCTGCTTATAATGAATAGAGTCTCTTTACTAAGTTGATAATGAGAGTAGTTGTACAAGTGGCAGCAAAGTCACAGTTCAGAGGTATTTCACAGAGCAGCAGTATTCTCAATGGCAGTGTGTAGGCAACAATGATGGAGGTTGCAGTACTTCCAGTCTCTCTCTCTCTTTCTACAGTCTTTCCAAGTAAACATAGGGGTGCTATACTGGACTTGGTAACTCTCCTTCTGAATTTCTGAAACTGAGGGGTGCAGATTAAGATTTGAGTGACGAACCATGTTCCCAGTGCGGTAGGTGCCTGAACTAGATTTCCCTCCTACAATATTAAGGGCACTAGCCATAAATAGTCTATAACTCACTGATGTTATCTTGCATGCCCTTGCAGGTTCTAGACCTTTGGAGTACTTTGATGTAGAAGTTGTTCCTTAGTTGAAATCCCAGAGGCAACAGTTCTCTGGAACTTGAGGCCTTGCATGTAGAACTTTCTTAAACACGTCTTTTCAAACTCTACACTCCCTCTCATACTAACTAATGAGGGGGAGGATATGGGTCCATCATCATTATAACCTAATGTATAAACAAGGGTTTAACCTCCCATTTACCTGTATACTTATCATTGGGATTACAAGACATAGGTAAAACGAACACTTTAAATGGCAATAATTAACCATTTTGCAGTGTCCCACTGGAGTACTGCATATGTAACATAGTAACATAGTTTGTAGGGCTGAAAACAGATATGTATCCATACATTTCAGCCTATTATCTTGCAAAGTTGTGTGGTGCTCAACTCACAGGATTACCAGATGGCCTCTTCAGTGTTGGGGCATTGGAAGTTGGACCCCCCCCCCCCCCCCACCCCACGCCCCCTCCATTGATGAAGCATTTATGTCCGAACTTTTAGTGGGAACTACTATGCTGCATTGGAGAAAACAAGATGATAAGTTAGGGGTCAACGTTTCTGTATGCAGATGAAACTAGGGGAGGTGGGAGGAGGGGGGGGGGCGTTGAATTTTACCTGCAGTTCTTTGTAGAACACAGATAACATCATGATAATGCTTTCAGCAAAGATAATGTAGCAGATGTAACTTTCTGTCCTATGTAACTTACAGATACCACACAGTTATAACCCTCTGACTACAGATAATATAGAATGTTACCCGTAGTCCTATGTAACACCAAGAAAACAACATTGTGAGAACTCTCTGAGTATAGATGATGTAGTAGATGTTACCTGCAGTCCTATGTAACACAACAAATAACACAGTGATAACTGAGTATAGATAATGCAGTAGATGTTACTGTACCTGCAGTCCTATGTAACACCACAGTGATAACTCTCTAAATACGGATAAGGTAGTAAATGGTACCTACAGTCCTTTGTGTGTTGTAAGGGTGTTTTACATGTAAGGGTGTTTTAGATTAGTTCTATCCCTTTAATTATTTCCCTTTTAATATCACCTTCTATATTCTTTGTAGTAGTAGTTTGGAATAGTTAGATATACACAAACCCCGCATTGTGCTGAGAAGGCCACATTCCTGAGTGATTATCTCAGCCATGCGT
Source organism: Bufotes viridis (assembly GCA_033119425.1). Taxonomy (NCBI): domain Eukaryota; kingdom Metazoa; phylum Chordata; class Amphibia; order Anura; family Bufonidae; genus Bufotes; species Bufotes viridis. Next base: position 116,286,744 of record CM065591.1, on the reverse strand, counting down.
ATGTAAGTAAATAACAGAGTGGGCACTCAGTATCAGGGCAGGATGCAAGGAAACGCAAATAGTATAGTAAAAGTTATTTTAATAAAATGACAGAAAATCTACAACATACTGAAATATAAACATGAACATAAACCCCACGCTAAAACTTTACAAGTAGATGGCGTAAAAGTGCGGATGTAACATTCATGGAGTAACAAAATAAAAATACTGGCATAAACGGCAATGGAGTCTCCTCAGTGGATGTAAATTGCTGTAATGGTGTTTGCAGAGGTCCAATAACCCCCAAGTTCTCAAAGAACTAGGGAGGCAGAAGAAGGTGTCTCACATGACCCTGACAGGAGAGGGTTGCTTTGATTGGCTCCCAGGCTGACAGACATCCTGGATAAGCCAATCAATGCTGCAGCAGGCAGGGAGGTGCCCTAGCAAAATGAGCAGAATACCATTTTGTGTCGGGCTGTGAATGGGAGTGGTTGGATCTTAAGGTGTCTGCAAGAAAAATGATCTTAGGGAGTCAGGGAGAGTCAGAAATTAATCAGGGACAGAAAAGGGAAAGGCTGGGATTTAAAAGAAGAATTGTGTGAGTTGTGTAGAATAGGGACAAGCAGGGCAGCTGACAGACAGAAGAGAGAAGACAAGAGCTGTGGCTGGCTGTGCCTGCTATCAGGAGTGTAGGTGCTAATGTGTAGACCTCAAAAGCAGCTACCTGCAAGCAAATATTTCATGTAAACCCTCTTTTATGCGTTTAAATTTAATTAAGTATATATATGTGATTATTGCATCAATACCTAAGGTGTAGCACCAAACTACCTGTGTGTGTTAATGAGAAATTTAGCATCAAGCCTCAATCATCTGTTTATGTATATATTCAATTTCCACACGGTAGCAATTTGCATTTTTTACTGGGGGGGGGGGTAAATTTATTAAGCTGAAGCGAAAAATTCAGCGTCAAGCCTCAATCGACCGTTTCCATTTTTTTAGTTTCCACATTGCAATTTACATTTTTTTTGGGAAGGGGATTAATTTAATTAAGCTACATATATATGTGATTATTGCAGTAATACCCAAGGAGTAGCAGCAATCTACCTGGGCGTATTAACGAGAAATTGAGTGTCAGGCCTCAATTGTCCTTTTCCATTCAGTTTCCACAAGCTTGCAATTAAAAAACTTTTTTCGGGGGTTCAGTTTAATTAAGCTGCATATATATGCGATTATTGTATCAATTCCAACATTTTCACACTCCTCCGGCTGATTCCAATGGATAGATCATGCCTTGCTGGCAGTGTCCCATCTTGTTGTTGTCTGTCTGCATGTGTGTACACGTATTTATTACACCAATACACAGGGTAGTGCACAACATTATCTGAGAGGCATGAAAATATCCGGGCTATGGAAGGGTTCCAAATGAAAGACCCAGTGCCAGAATGTGGGTAGTAGCCAGCTCCAACTATTCGGCAAAAAGTAGTAGTAGTAGGCTGCAGTTGTCCCTGCTGGCTAGTGATGAGCGGCAGGGGCAATATTCGAATTTGCGATATTTCGCGAATATTTGGGCGAATATTCGCCATATATTCGAAAATTCGCAAATTCGTAATCTCCAGTCATTATTTTCTGATTGCGAAACGTTGCATAAAATTCACATAAATTTGCATAAAAATTTGCATAAACTGGCATTTAAAAGATACCTTTAAAATACCAGTTTATGCGAATTTTTATGCAAATTTTTAATGCGAATTTTGGGCAAACAGAAAATAATGACATTATTTTCTTGCTTGCGAAAATTTGCATATAAAAAATTTGCATAAAACGAATATTCGCAATTGCGAATATATTTTGCAATATTCTAAATATTTGCGAATTCTCGAAGTGCCGATATTCGCGATTAAAATTCGCAATTCGAAAATTCGTGACCAACACTACTGCTGGCTTCGGAAAGGTGCAACATTATAGTTGAGGAGAAAGAGGATGAGATTATGGATTGGATGACCCACTCCTCCTCTCAGTCGCAGCCGGATGACGTGAAGGTGACTTTAGAGTCCTACACCATGCTATGGAGCCAGGGGTCGCAGTGTTCCTTCTGCTCCTCCTCCTCATAATAAGTGGCAAGAAAACCCCACCATGCCCTATGTGGAGGTGGAAAGAACTGGGTTCTGGAGTATGCTGGCCAGAATGGCGACCTGTGACATGTGTATCATTGACATCAAGCAACTGGTGATTACTGGAAAGCCATGCTTTTAGACCCTCACTACCAGGGCAAATTGAGGGAATGTTTTCCTCTCGCAGAAAGGGAAGGCAAATTACATTATTACCAGGAAGCACTGTGTACACAGCTTGTCCGTGTCTCGCAGCTTATGGTGAGCAGACACATGCCACCAGCGTGTCTGAAAGGGAGCCCTCTCTCCCGCCTTGCTGGCGGTGCCCCATTCTGCAACTGTTGCTATTACTCTTTACATGCGCGTTCAGTATGGCTGTGGCTGCATCATGCCACTTATGACACTTTCCAACAATCACATTCTGTACAGCTGCTGCTGCAGCCTGCATCGTGCCACTAATGCCACTTGCCAACCATCACATTCTGAATGGCTGCTGCTGCCGCCTCCATTGTGCCACCGTCATGGTGTCACTGCTGCGACCGGCCAGCCATCATCTTCCGTAAGGTTGCTGCTGCCTTTCTGCCAAAATGTACCATATGGCTGCTGCTGCAGCCACCACTGCCTCAGCTGCTGCTGCTCCTCGCTGTTAATTCCCTACTGCCACCACCATTAATGCAAAGCATTTGCTGCCACTATTATTACTACTACTACTATTGTTACTACTACCCATAGACAGCCTTGCATGTTCCATGCTATATTGCTCCTGCTGCTACATCTATATATATTATTGCGGCTGCATGACAATATATCCCTGCACATTTATAAGTGGCTCAGCCCCCTTCGCAGATGCCGCAGTGTCAAGGTCCTTGTGTCCTGCTAAGGTTCCTGTTTTGCGCTAGTGATTCTGTGTTCCTGACTCGTATCTGTATTCCTGGACTCTGCTACCTGTTCGATCCCTATCTGCTTGCCTTGACTCTCCTGTTGCAGACTCGCATTGCCTGATCTGTACCTGTGCCGCCTGTCCTGAACTTTTGCCTGTCTTACAACGCTTCAGCCTCATCCTTCAGTCCTGCAACTCTGGTACCTTTCTCAAATACCTCCTGGTCCGTCTGGACCAGCTGCCTCATGTGCCTATCTTTGTCAAGAGGTAGCGACCTGATGTTCCCCTTGGGAATGTCTATCCCCACCATCAAGGGTACTGTGAAGATCCAGGGGTTCACTTAGACAGCACCCTTAGAGGAGGTAGGACACGTGGCACAGTGGGTTCACACCCGCTGGTTCGTGACATGCAAACTTTTTTAGGCTCATTCACAACAAGCCGTTTCTGTGCGTGTCATACGGGAAGGTATTTCGACCCTGCCAAGGCATAATTTTTGGATGCTTAGTCCATCCCAAGCCATAACACCATGAGTGTTTAAACATCACCTACCCCTGCATAAGGATAAATTTTTGGAAGCTCAGACATCATTTGCTATTGCTGTCATTGCATGCCAAAGCTTGGGGAGAGGAAAATAATTCTTAAAAAATAAATGAAAAGAGATAACAAGTTTTTCTAACAATTTTCTTAGGAAGCTAGGGGAGGTTATATGACAATTTTCAGTGCAATTGGAGAAACTTCAGTTCATCTCGAATCGATTTGGGTCCAAACCGAACTTTTTTGAAAATTCGCCAAAGTGGATCTGAAATGAATCTCGAGTGGTTAACTTGTCTCTAGCCCAGAATAATATAGTCATCAGGACTATTTTTTCCGCCACGATTCGAATAACAGAACCAATGGAACTGTTATGTGTCCCAAAAGACATGTATTAGGACAGAGCAAAACAGAATGCCTCTTAAAGGCTTCCGTTTTGTATTCCGTCCTAGAATTCAGATATTCCATTATAGCTTTGTAATAACGGAACCTACAATGAAATTCCGTAAAACAATGCAAACCCGTCTTTACTTTTATCTGCTTATCATATTGTATACAGTCGAAAAGCCATACACAGCAGCCATAACATAGACTACAAAATAATTGGCTACATATTAAAGTGATGAATTAAACTGAGCAAACGGTTAATATAATATCAAGTAATAAACTATCTTTATAATCTCAAAAACAACTATGGGTCTTTCTAGTGGTCCACAGTACCTGAAAATTACATATATTACCTCAATGCATCACATATGATCTAATAGGCAGCATAAAGAATCGTTTAAGGTGACAGGAATACATATATTATCTGCACTGCAATACACTCTTATATTGTCACCATCGCACGTGTACCTTGGCTTTTACACAAGCAAATCTAAATCTTAAAATCTGCTTACCTTCAGTAGTCTTATCTTTGTTACACGCTATTTTAAGAGGAAACCAGAAGCAGATAAAAAATACGAGACACAATGAATGCACCATTTTCTGGTAATTTAAACTTTCAGACCTAAAAAAACAAAAATGTGATAAAAAAATTTAGAGGTATGCAAATTATTCAGTGATGTTGTCCAGTTTAGAAAACCTATTATCATATACCCTGTTAGGAAATTTTGAGTTAGGGGATTATCTGGAAATTCAATATTGATGACCTATTCCTAGGCCAATGATGTCACCTTACATCAGGCCTAGGAGCAGCTCGGAGCATTTATGGCATTGTGCTTGGTAACATGTGAAGAGACTATAGCTCACCGGTGCTCCTGTCCTCTTCAAACAGCTAATCAGTAGGGGGGCTGGGAGTTAGACCCACGCTGATTTTATATGAATGATCTATCCTGATGATAGGCCATGAACATCAAATTCCTGGATAACCCCTTTAACAGAGAGGGGATCCGCTATTCAGGAATCTCATCACTCGCCTGATTGGAGAGTGGCTACAAAGTGCAGTTCTCCTTCTGGAAGACCTGTCTGATCCTGTAGTACATGGACAACCTATTGATTTAAAAGAGCACTGGGTAATGCTTAGTCTCCCATGTGGTGGTGCTGCCAGGAACTTGAACACCTACTGTCAGGTTTCCCCACAGGTTCACAGATTGTAGCAACTTGATAGGAGTTCTAATAGGGGCACACTTTACAGTTTTGCTACTGTTAATGGACCTTTCTAACTATTGTGGATTGTTTAGAAAGGAGAATGCACTTCGCTCCTTTCTGCCACATGACATAGCAGGCTGTAGAGCAGGCTGTAGCTTTACCTTTATGGCATGCTTTTGAGCAAACATCCGTATGAACATTTGATGTGCCAACAAGCATTTGTGGTTCAACAAATGTTTGTTTAATATATATGTGCTTCCCGACTGTGTTTTACTGTAGGTAGACATACAATAACATCATGTGGATGGTCTGGCATCAGGAGCTGAGCCTATGCCACATAAATCAAGTGTCAGCTGTTATGTCATAACATGTTGCTGCAAATGTTTAACTCTGATCCCAGTAGTTTAACCCTTTAGATGCTACTGTCAATAGATGATTGACAGAGAATGCGGGTATCCCATCTGGCCCTCTGTATTATGATCATGGGGTGCCTATGTCAACTGGAGGCCAATTATGACCTCTGTACAGTATCTGCCAGCTACAGAAGTTTATCAGGCTTTGCCTAAGGAAGGTCAAGTTCTCTAGTGGGACTACTTTTAAAAGTTAAAATAGTAAAATTTTTTTTTAAAAATCAAATAAAAAATAGAAAATGGTAATAGAAAAAAAATTGGCATCACGTTTTCTGTAATGACCAAAACGATATCATTATCATATTACCTAACCTACAAAGTGAAGGACATAAAGAAAATTCCGAATGAATTTTTAAAAGATTCTATAAAACATCTGTTGTGTGGGTTTAAAATGTTTACAACACAACAGATGAATTTCTTAAGGGGTATAGTTTAAAAAATTGGATGTGGGGGTGATGGGTTCTTTTTTGGTACCTACAAGCCTCTGCAAAATTTTAGTTTTGCTTGGAAAACATCCTAATAAAGTTACTTCAGAACTGAATTGGTCCCTTAAAAAATAGCTTTTGGAAATCTCTTTGAAAATATGAAAACTTTTGGTTAAAATCATACGCCTACTCCCATCCTAAAAAAATAAAAATAAAATAAAAGAACATTTAATAAATGATGCCAAGAAAAAGTCATTTCTACTATTTATGTGGTACAAATAATACAAAAATAGAAATAAAATTTTTAAAAATTGACAATTTTTCAACAATAAATATGGGTGTTTTAAAGAATAACTTTTTTTTGCTGCTGATTTCTCCTGTCACATAGAAGCCCTGGTTACAGAGAGAATACAGCCCCCAGAGAGGCTGTACAGCAATATACTGCATAGCTGATTTAGGTCTAAAGAAGACCCAGCAGCTCTTGCAGTCTCCTGGCACTGGCAGTCACATGACTTCCAAAGCCAGAACAGGAAGCAGCATATCACTTCCTTAGCTGAATACACAGCGCTCGTTCAGCACAGCACTCCCTGGTCCTTTACTTCAGGTCATAGCTACACTGGCCATGAACAAGGTCCAGGAGGGACCGAAACGTTGGCCGCAATTGATATATGTGCACCCTAAGAATGGAATAAATCATCTCTATTTTTTTTTTTAAATCTTCTTTTGAGTGCTGTGATTTTACAGAATCTGAGTAAAAGTGGGTTTCACCCCATCACTGAGCACCACAATACAAATCTAAGTGGAGTGCCAACCATTTTCTTATTTCCACAGCCTCCTCTGACTGGCTGCTCACACTCCACGCTGGCACCTAGCCTGATGGGCTTGTCTATGGCTTCATTACTTATCACAGAGCCGCCAGCTACTGTTGGAGGAGAGATGAGGTCTGACGTGTTATGAAGCCACAACAGGTGTCAGCATCCTGATCGCTGCACTGTGCGCAGACAGTACAGTCTGTACCATACATACTGTATGTGCTGCTCTTTGCGCAGACTGCACTTATAGTTTGAAGTGCCCTGGGCTGCCAATACTTTGCCTAGGCGGCTGCCAAACAGATTCTGCAGCATGGGGGACGAGGTGAGCAGCTGCCCCCTCACACACACACACCAATAAAAAAAAAAAAGCATATCTTTACATTTACATGTCCAGCTGTGGCTCCCACACAATATAATGATCCCCAGTGCCTCACCATACAGTATAATGACCCCCAATGCCTCTCATACAGTATAATGACCCCCCAGTGCCCCCATACATTATAATGACCTCCAGTGTTCCTCATATAGTATAATTCCCTCGGTGCCCTCATACACTATAAAGACCCCGCAATGCCCATATGCAGTATAACCAGTGTCCCCCATACAGTATAATATCCAGTGGATCCCCCAGTATAATGTATAATGATCCCCCAGTGACTCTCCAGTGCACTCCAGCAATAAAGCAATAAGCACTTTCATCTACGGTATATTGATAGAAGTGCTCATAGCAGCCAGCCTGCCCCAACCTGTCTTTGCGCATAGAGCAGTGTGTCTCTCCATATAGTGCTCTTTCCTTGAAGCTGTGGTAGCATACACCTGTACTTTCATACTGTTGGGAGGTGCGGGTCTAACTTTGGTTTTTGCATTGTACATTTGGGGGAGTGACTGCCTCCATTTGCACTCCAGCCCATCTGCTGAGCGCTTTTAATCAGAGAGGTATACAGATGGATTCTGCATTGTCCTGAATTTTGTAGGCTTAGTTAGGCCCAAGAAAGACAAGTCTGATGGTGTAGGTCCCATCAGTTTGAAGCAACTTTGTCGCTGGTAGATAATTTTCATATAGTAAGTATAGCAGTAATGCAATTCAGATTTATCCATGTCTTTGCACATGGAGCAGTGTGCACTGCAGCTGTGGTAGCATGTGCCTGGACTTTACTTCATACTGTTTGGATGGATGGTCTAACTTTTTTACACTTATGAATGAGCGCTGAATGCATAGGCTGGAGGAAAGAGTTGTGTTTTTATTTCAAACTGTGTTCTAGTAAAAGTTATGTCTTATTGTCAGGCACCGGATCAATTACAGTTTTTCAAGAAGTCGCTTTCCTAATCTCTCAGTCGGGCTGCTCACATGTAACTTCCTCTCCCTATGTCAGTGGCTGCTCATGAGGTAGTCACTTACCATGGAAAGGGTGGGACAGTCAACTAAGAGCTGAGCCATGGATGCAAGATATTCATGTGGATATGGAGAACAAAAGGGGAGCGCCTATTAAATAAAAGGAGCTAACATTACAAAGTGGTTATTTTTTTATTACAAGGGTACTTATGACCAACACTCAAATAAATTCAATATAAAAAGCTAGAATAAAGGTACAAATATATGTTATTAGAGTTGCTACTGTTTCACCGTTCAGATAATGTTTACAGCTGAGGAGGACTATTATACTTTTTTGTGTGCCTGTAGTTTTCTGTTGGGTTCACAGCGACCTAATGTTATTACTGCAGTGCTGTTTAGGGGATTACTTTTTATGCTATTTAAAGTTACCTACAGTGCAAGATTAACCCACACTATAATATAATGTTTGCATACTTTTATTACGAGGGGCACTCCAGCTGTTGTGAAACTACAATTCCCAGCATGTTCAATTCACTTCTACAGGAGTGCTGAGAAGAACAGAGCAAGTATGCATGCTGGGAGTTGTAGTTTCACAACAGCTGGAGTACCAAAGGTTGCCTATAGAGATGAGCGAACTTCAAAAATTAGTTTGGCGTTCGGGTTGGGGTAATCGCCGCATCCTGTTATGGATTCCACTACCGAGGACTATCCCGGCATATGGAATCCATAAGGGGCGGCTTCCACGAACCCGAACTTTGGAAAAGCCGAAAGACCTGGGGTGACATCACCATCGTGTGATCAGTGCAGGGGGCGTGGCTCAGCACTGGATTTGGTAACATGTCACCCAACAATTGAAAAGAAGAATTTAAGAAATGTAGGTCCCTGTCACCTATGCAGTGCACGGTTACTTGACAGCAAAAAATTGGAATATGTCAACTCCCAAATGGATTAACTATATTATTGTCCCCGCACATTTGCAGCGCAGGCCGCAAAGGTAATTCCTGGCATAAAAAAAAAAGTTTTTTTCACCACTAATGAAAAACATGGATTTAAGGAGTATAGTTTGGGGTGTAGGACCTCATTGTTCTCCACATCATCTTCCACCCAGTCTTCACCCCTGCCCTCTTTGTCGGTCTGCACACCGCAGAAAGCCGCAGCAGTTGGCACTTGTGTTTCATCATCATCAGAGGGGACGGGGTGGGAGACAACGTGAAGGAGCTGGAAGCACTGTCAGCCACCCAATCTACTAGTGCCTGTAATTGTTCTAGCCTCTCCATTCGTAGAGCGGCATTCGGGCCTACCAAATAACACTGAAGGTTCTGTCGCCTACTCGCACCTGAGGAAGGTGTTTCACTTGGCGGGTAGCTGGCACAGAATGACCACATCCTTTCCCTGCAACAGGAGCTCCACCAACACCAGCAGCACCAACACCAGGGCCACGTCCCTTATTTGACGTTCTTCTCATTATTTGCGTTTACCCACAAAATTAACATATGGTTTATCTCAGGTGACAATTTAACTGACAATAGTCAACAAATATTTTCACTAACAGTAAGGCAGTGCCGGTGTCAAAAATAGACAACATTTCTTTAGGTCACACAACAGTGCAACTTAGCAAGCAATTCAATACAATTACTTCACTATCACAAAAAATTTGATTTTTCCAACCAACAATGTAACAACAGAAGTTAACGGTTTAATTGGACTGTCAGAAACGCAGCGTAGGCCGCAAATGTGCAACTATCACAAAAACTGTGCTTTTTACAACCAGCTATGTAAATGCAGTAGTTTAAGGTTTTATTGGAATATCAGAAATGCAGACTAGGCCGCAAATGTGCAATCTAGCACAAAACCAGGGTTTTTTGCAACCAACTACAAAAATGCAGTATTTCACTGGTTAATTGGAATATCAGAAATGCAGACTAGGCTGCAAATGTGCGATGTGTCACAAAACCAGTGTTTTTTGCAACCAACTATAAAAATGCAGCATTTCACTGGTTAATTGGAATATCTGAAATGCAGCGTAGAACACTAACGTGCTATGTGGCAGTATAACAGTGTTTTTTGCAGCCAGGTATAAAAATGCAGTGTTTCACTGGTTAATTGGAATATCTGAAATGCAGCGTAGAACGCAAATATGCTATCTAGCACAAAAAGTGTGCTTTTTTACAGCAGCAAGGTAACTGCAGTATTTAGCGGTTTTATTGGACTGTCAGATATGCAGTGCCTGTGGCACACACATAAAAAAATTGTTTTAGGTCACAAAAATATGTGACAGACTAATGTAATAGAATAATATTCACGGCCAGGTATGCACTGCAGGATGCAGGGGTAACTGACCGGCAAAAAAAGGGAATTTGTCCTCCACTGAGCTACCAAAACAGAATTAAAGTAAAGTTCCTGGCACACATGCAGCTCACATGCAGTTGCAAGGGCACTGCACTTGCAAAAATGACTGCCGACGCCCACCTAACTAACAAATGGATTAAATGTTTTTTGGAGTGTCAATGGGCTCAGTGCTGGGTACAAAAATGTAGCATAACACCCTCTATAATTGCTGTAGTTTGAAGATTGCAGTACACCAAGAACACCTGAATTCTTGCCTAATCTATCCCTCACAGCAGCAGCCTTTCCCTACACTAGCTAGAGCCGAGTGACGTGCGGCGCTACGTGACTCCAGCTTATATAGAGGCTGGGTCACATGCTTCACTTGGCCAATCACAGCCATGCGATTAATAGGCATAGCTGTGATGGCTTCTAAGGCCAGACTAGTTAAACGCTTGTCGATCGGCTGCCCTGCCGAGGCAAGCTTTTACAAGCGCCATAAAACGGCCGAACACCGAACTCAAACATCTGGTTTATTTAACTCACCTCAGTTTGTATGATATGTTCTTTGCAGATCTGTCTGTATGAAAAGCAGGAAGCTAGTTGACTTCTAGTGAACAGTCTATTATTCAAGTCTCAGAGATAAATATCTCCAGAAAAGGAGGAGACAAGCTTGCAGGCTGAGACAAGCTGTCACAAACAAGGATGTATTTTTATTTTTACAAAAGTTATATTAGTGATTTTATAGCTTGCTTTTTCATGCACTCCATCACTTTACATTGAAGTACTGTGGGGTACTAGCTCTAAAGTATGTAGCCTACATAAAACCCAAAATATTTTATCGTGGTCCTTTGAAGTTGTACATGTTAGGCTTCTTTCACATCAATGTCAATGGCTCTGGCAGGCTGTTAACTATAATGGGCCGATTGACTATAATGGGTTCTGGCAGAGATCTGGTTGCCCAAATGCTGGGTAGTGGCTGGATCTCCGCCGGATCCCATTATAGTAAGTGGGGCTGGCAGGCATTGCAGTATCATCGGGCAATGCGGGATCCCCAGAGGTCCGTCGGGCTGTTCTCAACCGAAACAGCCTGCCGGAGCTAAAAGCGCTGGTGTAAAACTAGCCATATGCTATTTATAGTAGTCAATGGAAAATGACCTAGTCTGATTATTGCAGGTTCAAAAGATGTACGTCAAGTTCATCCTTTTAGACAAACCTCAGTTAATCCAGAGGTCAAAGCCCCTCTTTGATTTGCTATAAAATGAAAATTATTATTATTGATTATGTTTTATAGACAACTTTATTTTACTGTGGTGGGTATAGCTTATGTTGTTTTAGGATGCTGTTTCAGTACTCCAGTGGGGCACTGCAAAGGGTTAAAGGAGTTTTCCGAGACTTAATTATTGATGACCCATCCTGTGGATAGGTCATTATGTAGTGCACTGGAGCAGGGTTACTTTGAAGTCTAGACATTTGTTAACATTTGGCTATTTCCCTATGCAAAGTTATAAACTTCTTACTTTGTTTCACTTTAAATGGTTAACTTGCAATGACTTATACTGTTTATTACTGCCTAAATGTATTGGAAAAGTGCAAGAACAAATAGCATGATACATGTTTGATGCAATTATTTTTAACAGCATTAGGCTACATTCACACGACCGTATGTGTTTTGCAGTCTACAAAGCACTGATCCGTCAAAAAATATGGATGACGACCTTTTGGCATCCGTCTTGCATCCTATTTTTTTGCGGATCCAATGTAACAATGCCTATCCTTGTCCGCAAAACAGACAAGAATAGGACATGCTCTATATTTTTTGCGGGGCTACGTAACGGACATACGGATGCGGACAGCACCTGGCATTGAAATGAATGGGTCCTCATCCAATCCGGGTGGGCCGAAATGTCACACTAAATCCTGTACAGCCGCATGCTGAATAAAGCTTCTTATTCTAAACTCCCGGAGCTCTTACTGCTCTTACTGATCCACATAAATATAAACAGAACCTGTTGTATTAAACATTTTTAAAAGTAGAGCCTCCCTCCACTGACAGAGTGGAGAGGGTGTCAGTCAGTAAGTTTGTGTTGACGTCACTGATTATTTTGCCCTTCCTCCCCCAAAATGGATCCTGTCTGTTGAGCATTTGCCTTCACTCGGTCAGCATTCGGTCAGTAATCCATCAGTATTGCTAATGCCAAAAAAAAAAACAGGAGTGGATCCAAAACAGAGATCACATGTGAGTGGAATAGTTGAATGTCTTCAGTGTTTTGTACTCACTCCTGCTTTGGCTACCAAATCACAATTCTGATGGGACCATACAGGCCTTACAGCTGCTATACAGAGAGGATCCGTTATGCGTCTCATTTTTCCTTCCTTCTGACAGATCAAAAGGGTCAAATTAAAAGATGATGTTAGCTAAGCCAAAAGGTAAAATACTGGCCCAGTCATGAAGTGGGGAGGGTGGGAATAGCATGAGAAGTCCACAGAGTGACTTTATGACATAGTGGTAAGGTGGAAGAAGCATGAGACCACAGAGTGGCCCAATGACAGATTGTGGAGGTGGCAGCAGCATGAGGAGGCCACAGAGTGGCACGACGATAAGAGATTGTGGAGGTGGCAGCAGCATCAGGAGGCCACAGTGGCACGACAACGAGAGATTGCGGCCGTGGCATCAGCATCAGGAGACCACAGAGTGGCACGATGACGAGAGATTGCAGACGTGGCAGCAGCATTAGGAGGCCACAGAGTGTCAAGACAACGAGAGATTGTGGAGGTGGCAGCAGCATGAGGAGGCCACAGAATGGCAACTCGACAAGAGATTGCGGAAGTGGCAGCAGCATCAGGAGGCCACAGAGTGGCATGACTGACGAGAGATTGTAGAGGTGGCAGCAGCATCAGGGCGCCACAAAGTGGCATGATGACGAGAGATGGCGGAGGTGGCAGCAGCATCAGGAGGCCACAGAGTGGCCACTTCATCTGTTCATTTATAGGGAATATGGGACAGAACAGAAGGTTGAAATTTCTCAACTTTATAAAGTGTTGCTTAAAACACGATTTTAATAATACACGTCCTCCAGCACAAAAGGCTTGGCAAATTGATTGTCCGGGAATATCCCTCAAAGATTTAGATAATATATTGGCTATAAAAGACTAATTGAGGGGCACTCCATTATCTAAGTGTATGGATAAACTGTTCAGATGGTATAAATAATAAAAATAAATGTATTCAAATACTACATAGATAAAACATATTATATCATGAAGTTGTATCAAATCACCTCCACACATAAACACCATTAAAATATGTAAGTTGATCAACTTAAAAGTAAAAATGGAAAAATATAAAAGATATATATAAAAAATATATAGTATCCAGTTCTGTTAGGGATGTTATATTGCTATGTATATTCAGTTAATTTGTGTGTGTGTATATATATATACACTATCAATCGCTTAAATTGAACAATCCAGATTGTAAAGTCACTATAATTATGTATATAGTGATATAGCAAATTTCATATATGTTGTTGACCGTTTAAAATATTCTTCAAGAAAATAGCGATTCTTTCTAGATAAGATGAAGTCCTATTTATGTATATATATAGCCAAGTCAGGTTATTTACCATAATAGTCAATGATGATGCAATGTGCAATGGATGGTAATGATGTGCACTGTATATTGCCAAGTCTGGTCATTCACAAATGCTGTGTTATAGATAGCAGTAACGCATGCTATACATGAAACAGCAGATAAAACTCCTATTCAAGTACCATGATACCTGCTAGTTTGTAAGTCCCTGTATCACAGAGATATGTATTGTTATTTGTAGACAAATCGTGAGTACGTTACCAGTCCTGTAGTTATTGGTGTCTCGTGAATTGTAAGCTTTAAACCCCTCTCACTTTGTATATACACATGGTCTGTGATGCCGTGTTGTCTTATTCAAATCAGAGAGCGGTTCATTAGCAGTGCAGGTATAAATACCTTTTACTGAGTATGGATAACCATATAGGAAACACGATGCGCCTTAGCGTAATAAAGGATCACGATCTTTCATGGTATATGGAGTTTCACTGCAATAGCATTTATACCTGAATTAGGTACAGGCAGGAAGCGTAAATAGACGGGCTACAGATGAAACCAGGAGCAACGGAATACATGGAAAACCACAGACACAGAAATAAAGGCACAGAATAGGCATGAGGAACAGACAAAGCAGGGATTCATGGAACAGAACAGTCCAGAGATACATACAGAGTTGGGATTCCCCTCCGGGAAGCCAGGGACCCTCTCACGAAGGCTGGGATGGACAAACAACGAACAGGAGCAGTTAAGCACTGTCATGCTATCGGATGTAGTTACTCACTGCTAGGCGATCGTATGCAGTTACACACTGCTAGGCGATTAGATGCAGTAACGCCAATGCTAGGCGATCAGATGCAGTTAGTCACTGCTAGGCGAACAAGGAACAGAACAGGAGCATATAACATCATACAGGGCAGGAACAGATCAGAACAGGACATGACAGGGCACAGGGCAGATACAGAACAGGACATACATGACATGACAAGAAACACCATAACAGAACAGGTACAGATGAACAAAGACCAACAATTCAAAACCAGGTGACACCACGCAGAAGGGTAGCTGAAATCCCCCAAGAACAGAAGCGAGGTGAAACACCTAGCCAGACACAGACAAAATTGACCTCCCCAGACCCACAGCTCAAAGATCTAAATAGCTGGGTAAGGAGGCACCTGGAAGAGTCCGACCCAGGCTCAGATCAGGCAGACACAGATCAGGAGTTAACCCCATCATAACCAGAGCACAGACAGACAAGAACCACAGGTTACAGAACCCAGGCACTGCTCCTGGCAACCAGCATGCACGGGACACCCACAGCCAGTACATCAGAGCACAACCAAACCGCTGACACAGACAAACTGAAGCTTTACAGGAAAGCAACCTCCCGTGGCACAGTAGACATACAGACACAGGGAGAGCAACATACACAGGCGAGTTCACTGATGCCACAGCCAGCACTGCAGCCCCAAGCAACCAGCCTGCACAGGTTGCGGCCTGCAGCCAGTACGCAGGCGCATGCAGCCAGCCTACACGGACAAGTCTTACAGTGAACCGCACTGTGACAGCCACCAATACACGGCATACAGGGCTTCCGAATATATCACTGCACCGCTGTGTAGCAGTTATTTTTCTTTTCCTCTAATACACAGAAAAAAAGGCTTTACAACAGATAACTGCACCACTGAGCGGCAAATATATTTTACTTTTTCCACTAATACACGACGATCCCCAGTCAGTGCAGCAAGTTGTAATCGGATTGTTCCTATTACCCAGGCTGTCACCTCCCTGACTGAACCCTGTTCAACACAAATGCTGGTGGGAATGATTCCTCCCTATCCTTTCCCTACACCTTGAGTAATCTTTCACAGCACTTGTAAATCATTTTTTTCATCACTATCAAGTATTTCCTATTACTGTCCCTACGCCTGCAGTCACATCTCTCCTGCACTAAGCACACTGGTGAATGGCAGAATCTAAAATAGCCGCCGTATTTATAGGGCTGTGCACATCACAGGGCTGGCTTGCTGCTGATTGGCTGCGTGCATGTTAGTATGTGTGATCCCACCTTCCCAGAGTTCCTTGCCCTCATGTACTCAGACGTGTAGCAGCCATTTTAGGAAAAAATGTGATTCGTTACCATGAAGCACAAGGAAATTAACAATTTTTCTTGAAATTCAGATCGAATTCCACTTGTCAAGCTTAAATTCAGCTCATCTCTAGTTACAAGGGCTGAAGGAGAGAAGGATGTGATTTATACAGAATTGTATATTGGAGGTTGCTAGGGAGGAAGAGATGATATTTACATGGGATTGTATGTTGGAGGAGTTTTGTTCTGATTCCTTGCAAGTTTGATTTTTCCTCTGAATCAGGAGATGCCAACTCATGTGCAGCAATAGACCTGTAGTTCCTAGCTTTGCACCAGGGTGACCATGGCTTAGTTTTATCCAGCAGAGCATGCATAGAGTTTTCATATATATTGTATATAATAAATAATGTTATATTATTTAACACATGCCCAGACGGGCAGTAAACCTATCTTGACCCAGGTTATTATAAAACATCACTTTTATTTGACATACACTAAAAATTTAAGTGTGAGATGAATGCAACTTTAATAAACCAAAAATATTTGTTAAAAGTACAGTCGACACTCCACCTATGGATAGAGGTGTTATTCAGAGAGAGAGAGGGTAGGAGATGTGCACAATCTTCCATCCTATCACTGCTAGATATAGCGTACTATGATGTCACTGTTTGCAGAGCAGGTTGCTAATAAGATATATCCGGCACCTTTGCCGTATTTTGTGGTGAAGACTTGTGTACCTTCACACCACTGTCAGATTAATACAGCCACCATTAGCATGTGTCTAAACTGACATTGAGCCTGAGGGATGCTAGCCCTGCAAACAGAGGTAGCTACAGTTAAGTGCTGCGGCTCACATCAGTACACTAAAGTGTCAAGCATTTGAACAGAGTCCAACCAGACTATTATTACTTGATTGCTAGTGGAGTGAGAGGCCGCATTTAAAACTAGCACTGCCCCCGACATGTTTCACCAGACTTCTGGCTTCTTCAGGGGTAAATGGGCAGCAATGAGTGTCCCCATCAAGCTGGAGAGTTAAATAAGCTGTGTTCTGATTGACAACTTTGTCATCCTATCGCATTGAAAGGAGCAAAATAGCCAGCCAATAGCACTAGTTCCAAACATTTACAAGGTAGGGGAGCCACCAATCACGGGCATCCCACATTTGTAATCAGTGACGTCCTGCGCACTAAGAAGATGCGCATGGAATTAAAACCGCGATATATTATTACTTAAAATGCACATGCGCTGTGCAAGACTAAGATGCGCACAGACTTGCGCATCTTGCAACAAAATAAATAAAAAAAAAAAAACATTTAACCTCTTTGGACGCAGGGGTGTACATGTACACCCTGCGAATATCCGATCACTGCTGCGCATGTGGCGGTGATCAGAACAAGATGGCTGCTGAAATCAATCAGCAGGCACCTTGGCACAATACCCAGGGGGGTCCTGTGATCCCCCCATGTCAGCGATCGCAGAAAACCGCAGGTTAATTCAGACCTGCGGTTTGCTGCGCTTTCTGTAGTCTCGCGAGGATCAGAGACTAAAATATGCCCCAAACTTATAAATATTAACCCCCCCCTGCACCTTGCCATAGTTAGTGTCCCCGGGCGGTGCAGGGGGGGAGGATTGCGGGCGGTGCTGCGGGTGGGCGGCGCGGGAGGCCGCCTCCTTTCAAATGCTTTCCCTGGTGTCTAGTGGGTATAGCAGGGGGTCAGCACATTGCTGACCCCCTGCTATAAACTGCTGACATCTGTGCTGCAGATGTCAGCAGTTTAACTCCTTCTATACCGCGGTCCGTACGGACCGTGGTATAGAAGGTGTTAACATGGAGGGAGCTCCCTCCCTCTCCCATCGGGGGCTGCTGTACCTTTGCAGCCCCCGACAGGATAGGATAGCAGAGGGAGGAGCTCCCTCTCTTCCCATCACCCGCTGCTCTGTTATGGCAGTGGGTGATGGTTACCATGGCAGCAGGACGCTTTCAGAAGCGTCCTGCTCTCCATGGCACTAAAACTCTGAATGGGCTTTTGCTAAAGGCAAAAGCCTATTCAGACTTTTGTAAAGTAAAAATACAGTAAGTACACTATATAGTGTACTTACTGTATATATAGACACCAGATCCACTGGATCTACAAGAACCAAGTGGGTCTGGGTCAAAAAAATGTCAAAAAGTGAAAAAAATAAAGAAAAATACATATCACTGAATAAAAATTAAAAAATCAAATACACTACACATATTAGGTATCGCCGCGTCCGTAAAAATCTCCTCTATGAAAATATCACATGACCTAACCCCTCACGCAAATACCGTAAAAAAACCCAAAAATGGTGTAAAAAGCCATTTTTGTCACCTTGCATCACAAAAAGTGTAATACCAAGTGATCAAAAGGCGTATGCCTCCCAAAATAGTACTAATAAAACCGCCATCTCATCCCACAAAAAATGAGTCCTTACATAGGACAATCGCCCAAAAAATTAAAAATATGGCTCTCAGACTATGGAGACACTAAAACATAATTTTTTTTCTAAAATGCTATTATTGTGTTAAAGTTAAATAAATAAATAAAAAGTATACATATTATGTATCGCTGCGTCCGTAAAACCTGCTCTATAAAAATATCACATTATCTAACCCCTCAGGTAAATACCGTTAAAAATAAATAAAAACAATGTAAAAAAACATTTTTGTCACCTCACATCTCAAAAACTGTAATAGCAAGCGATCAAAAAGTTATATGCACCCAAAAATAGTGCCAATCAAACCGTCATCTCATCCCGCAAAAAATGATACCCACATAGGACAATCACCCCAAAAAATAAATAAAATATGGCTCTCAGACTATGGAGACACTAAAACATGATTTGTTTTGTTTTAAAAATGATAATATTGTGTAAAACTTAAATAAATAAATAAAAAGTATACATATTTGGTATCGGCGCGTCCGTCGCAACCTCCTCTATAAAAATAACACATGACCAAATCCCTCAGGTGAACACAAAAAAAAAAAAAAATACGGTGTCAAAAGCCATTTTGTCACCTTACATCACAAAAAGTGTAATAGCAAGCGACCAAAATGTCATATGCACCCCAAGATAGTTCCAATCAAACCAACATCTCATCCCATAAAAAATGAGCCCCTACATAAGACAGTCGCCCAAAAAATAAAAATAAAATATGGCTTTCAGAATGTGAAGACACTAAAAAATCATTTTTTCAAAAATGCTGTATTATGTAAAACTGAAACAAAACCCCCAAAAATAGCCATATTTGGTATTGCTGCGTCCGTAGCAACCTGCTCTATAGAAATAGCACACAATCTAACCTGTCAGTTCAACGATGTAAATAACAAAAAATAAAAGCGGTCCGAAAATAGCTATTTTTTGCAAATTTTCCATTTTAATCAATTTTTCCAGTAACAAAGCAAGGGTTAACAGCCAAACAAAACTCAATATATATTGCCCCGATTCTCTAGTTTGCAGAAACACCCCATATGTGGTCGTAAACTGCTGTATGGCCAAACGGCAGGGCGTAGAAGGAAGGGAACGCCATATGGTTTTGGAAGGCAGATTTTGCTGGACTGGTTTTTGACACCATGTCCCATTTGAAGCCCCCTGATGCACCCCTACAGTAGAAACTCCAAAAAGTGACCCCATTTTGGAAAGTACAGGATAAGGTGGCAGTTTTGTTTGTATTATTTTAGGGTAAATATGATTTTTGGTTGCTCTATATTACACTTTTTTGAGGCAAGGTAACAAAAAATAGAAATTCTGAAATTTCATCTCCATTTGCCAATAACTCTTGTGGAACACCTAAAGGGTTAACAAAGTTTGTAAAATCGGTTTTGAATACCTTCAGGGGTGTAGTTTCTTAGATGGAGTCACTTTTTGGAGTTTCTACTCTAGGGGTGCATCGGGGGCTTCAAATGGGACATGGTGTCAAAAATCCAGTCCAGCAAAATCCACCTTCCAAAAACCACACGGCGCTCCTTTCCTTCTACGCCCTGCCGTTTGGCCATACAGCAGTTTACGCCCACATATGGGGTGTTTCTGCAAACTACAGAATCGGGGCAATAAATATTGAGTTTTGTTTGGCTGTTAACCCTTGCTTTGTTACTGGAAAAAATTGATTCAAACGGAAGAATTTTCCCAAAAATCGAAATTCTGAAATTTTATCTCCATTTGCAATTAACTCTTGTGGAAAACCTAAAGGGTTAATGACGTTTGTAAAATCAGTTTTGAATACCTTGAGGGTGTTGTTTCTAGAATGGGGTCATTTTGGGTGGTTTCTATTATGTAAGCCTCACAAAGTGACTTCAGACCTGAACTGGTCCCTAAAATGTGGGTTTTGAAAATTTCTGAAAAATTTCAAGATTTGCTTCTAAACTTCTAAGCCTTGTAACGTCCCCAAAAAATAAAATGGCATTCCCAAAATGATCCATACATGAAGTAGACATATGGGGAATGTAAATCAATAACTTTTTGGGCGGTATTACTATGTATTATAGAAGTAGAGAAACTGAAACTTGGAAAATTGCAAATTTTTCAAAATTTTTAGTAAATTTGATATTTTTTATAAATAAAAATGAAATTTTGTGACTTCATTTTACCACTGTCATGAAGTACAATATGTGACGAAAAAACAATCTCAGAATGGCCTGGATAAGAAAAAGCGTTTTAAAGTTATCACCACATAAAGTGACACTGGTCAGATTTGCAAAAAATGGCCGAGTCCTTAAGGTGAAATAGGGCCGAGTCCTTAAGGGGTTAAAAAAATGTAAAAAATAAATAAAAATAAATAAATTTTTGGGCAAAGAGACAAATACATAACGTTATTAGGTATGATGCGATAGAATAGAATTATCGCAGTGTATTAGCCATAGGGACAAATGGACATATGGCCAGTGCAATAATATAATTGTCAAAATGACAGTAGTAGTTAAATTGCGGCATATTTTTACCAGTACAGTATATTTGTATCCATTGATAACGATCTAAACTGCAGAAGTGGTACACACTGTTCTTTGGTTCATTGCGTATATATACACTCGTATAGGTATATCATTAATACCTTGAAAATGAAAGAAAAGAAAAATGACAAACAACAAAACCTCTCCATAATTCTCATAAGAAAGCAGTGAACACAAAGCCCTCATTGAGTCCCATGGGACTTAGGCTGTCAAGGCGGTAGATCCACTTAGTCTCTTCTTGCAATAGAATAGCATCTAGGTCTCCCTTCCTGGCATCCAGGTTTTTGCATATTCCCACAATTTGAGCTCCTTATGATTGCCACCATGGTAGGCCCTGACGTGCCTAGATATTGATGTATCCGCCTTGGTATTAATGCTGCTTATATGCTGGCAGATCCTTCTTCTAAATTCCTGGGACGTTTACCAACGTAAATCTTAAGGCATGAACATTGAATGGCATGCACAATGCCCCTAGTCTTACAATTAATGTATTGTCTTATTTGGTATTCCTTATTATCCACAGGATTAACAAAGGACCGGCATCTCTTAACAAGGGGGCAGAAAATGCAGTCTCCGCAGGGGTAAGTACCCACTGTATTGGATGTAAGCCAGGTGGTTTTAGGCAATGTAGGTCGGTAGAAACTGTGGACCAACAGGTCCTTTAAGTTTTACCTCGACGGTAGAGTGACGCTTGGATTTTGTGTGATAACTGCCCTTAGATCATTGTCTGCCCACAGAATATGCCAGTGCTTCTTCAGGATCTGAAAGATCGATTTATTTTGAGCATCAAAAGTACCAATGCATCTAACGGCATTTGTCTTGGTCTCTTTACGTGTGGAGTTAAGCAGTTCCATCTGATTGGTGTTCCTTGCCCTGGCATAGGCATGATGCAAAACTTTTTAGGGTAACCCCTCGCACGAAAGCGATCATATAACGTTTTGCTCTCTTTAGCAAAACTAACGTCATCTGAACAGTTCCTGCGGGCTCTTATGTATTGTCCCACAGGTATTCCATTTCTGAGTGGTCTCGGATGATAAGAATTCCACTGTAATAGATTATTCGTCAATGTTGGTTTCGATGGATCTCTGTCTGAATGCTAGGCCATCAGGGTGCAGAGTGAGTTTGAGATCCAAACTCACTCTGGACCCTGATGGCCACATCCAGACAGAGATCCATCGAAAACCAATATCGACGAATAATCTATTACAGTGGAATTCTTATCATCCGAGACCACTCAGAAATGTATTTATTTTATTTTTTTTCTGTTGCAAGATGCGCAAGTCTGTGTGCATCTTAGTCTTGCACAGCGCATGTGCATTTTAAGTAATAATAGTTTGCGGTTTTAACTCCATGCGCATCTTCTTAGTGCGCAGGACGTCACTGATTACAGATGTGGGGATGCACGATTTAGTGGCCCCCCTACCTTGTAAATGTTTGGGAACTAGTGCTATTGGCTGGCTATTTTGCTCCTTTCAATGCGATAGGATGACAAAGTTGTCAATCAGAACACAGCTTATTTAACTCTCCAGCTTGATGGGGACACTCATTGCTGCCCATTTACCCCTGAAGAAGCCAGAAGTCTGGTGAAACATGTGGGGGGCAGTGCTAGTTTTTAAATGCGGCCTCTCACTCCACTAGCAATCAAGTAATAATAGTCTGGTTGGACTCTGTTCAAATGCTTGGCACTTTAGTGTACTGATGTGAGCCGCAGCACTTAACTGTAGCTACCTCTGTTTGCAGGGCTAGCATCCCTCAGGCTCAATGTCAGTTTAGACACATGCTAATGGTGGCTGTGTTAATCTGACAGTGGTGTGAAGGTACACAAGTCTTCACCACAAAAATACGGCAAAGGTGCCGGATATATCTTATTAGCAACCTGCTCTGCAAACAGTGACATCATAGTACGCTATATCTAGCAGTGATAGAATGGGAGATTTTGCACATCTCCCTACCCTCTCTCTCTCTGAATAACACCTCTATCCATAGGTGGAGTGTCGACTGTACTTTTAACAAATAATTTTTGGTTTATTAAAGTTGCATTCATCTCACACTTAAATTTTTAGTGTATGTCAAATAAAAGTGACGTTTTATAATAACCTGGGTCAAGATAGGTTTACTGCCCGTCTGGGCATCTGTTAAATAATATTTGTGTTAAAGGGCTTCTGTCACCCCCCTTAACCCATTTTTCACTAGCTGACATTAGCTATTTGCTAATGTCAGCTGAGTTGAAATATATCTTTTTTACCTTTTCTGAAGTTGTCAATTCTGTAAAAAAGCCACTTTTAAAATATGCTAATCATCTTCGCTACCAGCAAGTTGGGCGTGTACTTGCTGGTAGCCGCCGCATCTAGATTAGTTAGGAACGCCCCCTTCCTCGTTTGATAGACAGGGCCAGCGCTTTCTCCTCCTCACGCTGGCCCTGTCTGAAGATGAAATCCCGCACCTGCGCCGTACTGCTCAGTAGTCGTGTCGCGGCAAAGCTCGCGTCCTTCACTCAGAGCGCCTCGCCGACTACTGAGCGGTACGGCGCAGGCGCTGGATTTCATCTTGACAGGGCCAGCGTAGAGGAAAGCGCTGGCTGCATCAAGCGAGGAGGGCGTCCTAACTAATCTGAGATGCGGCGACCAGCCAGTCAGCTACTTGCGTAGCAAGATGATTAGCATATTATAAAGTGGCTTTTACAGAGTGACAACTTCAAAAAAGGTAAAGATATATTTCAACTCAGCTGACATTAGCAAATAGCTAATGTCAGCTAGTAAAAATAGGTTAAGAGGGTGACAAAAGCCTCTAAATAACCTTACCCAGGCTAGGTCCTATAGATGATTAAGACAAGGGAACTTAAAGGCAATTTTCATCACATTTTTAGAGAAAAAATTTCAGTTGGATATAAGCCAATAAAGCTTGGGACTGTGGAGAAAAATTACCACTTGGGAGATAACACACAGAGCCTCACCAGCAGTAATCACATCGCTTATGTCACCAACCTTACCGCCACCGAATCTAGGTCTGGTTTTGAGCCTCCACCAACAGTATCCACTACTATGATAAATGGCAATTCTGATGCAGACTGATAAGTCAGTTTAGGTACATTAGTCTGTGCTAAATATAATTTTTATAACATTTTCAACAGTTGTTTTTTTTTAAAGTGCAACTGTGCAATGTCTGCAGCAAAAATATATGCTTATTGTGCACTTTTTAACTGTAGAACCTTTGCAACAGTTTTTGAGAATAAAAACAATTGTGCAACATCTGTAGCAAAACAAAAAATATGGCACTGGGAAATATGTTTATGTATACTTACCTTTAAAAGCTTTGCAACAGGTTTTTGGAAGAAAAAGGTGCAATTGAAGAGTGTCCAGTGCAACTATGATGCTTGAAATATTATCAGTGGTATGGATATGCAAATAATGGTGTCTCCAATCACCTCCAGTAGGCCATACCAGTTTACCACCCAGATTCTGCTCCTCATCTTTGAAGCACTATTACCTAGCACTCTTGAAAAATAATATACCCACATCATATGCTTGAATAAAAATATGTTCCAGAATATGTCTTTGAATAAAAATATGCCCTACAATTTGATCCCTGATTTAAAAATGCCCATAATATGATCCTATACAAAAATATGCCTAGAAATGCAACCATGAATAAAAAGTTCCCCACATTGTGCCACTAGAAAAGAGTACCCTACACTATTTCTCAAAATCCATCTGATCCACTCCCTCAAAAAATCTCACCTGCCAATGTTACCATGTCACTCATCCATTAGCAGTCATGGAAGACCTGGCCTTTTCTGTCTGGGCTCTTGCAGAACACCAAATTACATCATGCCATCTTTTTTTTACAGAGGAGGCACCGAGTTGCAGTGCAAGGAGCCTAGCAAGGCCCCTTGTACCCTTTCAGCATCCCGCTTATATTCAAGTCTTAAAGGGGTTATGCCTTGATCAATGAGAAGAATGAAAATCAGACATTATATAGTACCTGACAATCTTATTCTAACAAATCTAGCACCAGTCCTGTACAATACTTGGATCCAGAGACTCCCCATTCACTATTCCAATTGCTCTGCTAGGTTATCCTTAGTCTGGCAGCTCAGGGGTGTATTCTTTATGCTGCAGCTCTCTCTCTATAAATGTCACAGCTTCAAATTAGAGATGGCCCGAACTATCCGGCTGGCGAACAGTTCCCGGCGAACATAGCTTGTTCGCGTTCGCCGCAGAGGGCGAACACATGCGATGCTCGGTCCGCCCCCTATACATCATCATTGAGCAAACTTTGACCCTGTACCTCACAGTCAGCAGACACATTCCAGCCAATCAGCAGCATACCCTCCCTCCCAGACCCTCCCATCTCCTGAACAGCATCCATTTTAGATTCATTAGGAATTTGCAGTCTTAGTGAGAGGAGGGAGAGTGTAGTTGCTGCTGATTTAATAGGGAAATCGATAGCTAGGCTAGTAAATTCAGTGTCCACTCCAGTCCTGAAAGACTCATCTGATCTCTGCTGTAAGGACAGCGTCCTGACAGAACCCCAAAAAGCCCTTTTTTTCTTCATATACATGTTGCAGTTGCCTGGCCTGCCTGTGTGTGAGGAGCTGCAGGCCCACAGACTGTAGTGTGCCCACTGCCAGTGCCCACCCCTGTCATCCCATGTGGCACAGGACTTTGCATCAAAAAAATTTCATTTAATTTCATTTCATTTGGCATTTCATTTTTACACTTTAATCTAAGGTTAGTTGCCTGCCAGTGTGTGTCAGGCCGACTTCCACTGACTGTAGTGTGCCGACTGCCAGTGCCCCCCACTCATACCAGGTGGCACAGTAGCTTGCCGATAAATAAGGCATTTGATTTCTACCCTTTAATCTAAGGTTATTTGCCTGCCAGTGTGTGTCAGGTCGACTTCCACTGACTGTAGTGTGCCCACTGCCAGTGCCCACCCCTGTCATCCCGTGTGGCACAGGACTTTGCATCAAAAAAGGCATTTAATTTTTACACTTTAGTGTAATTTCAGTTGCTTGCCTGCTGCTAGTGTGTGTCAGGCCGACTTCCACTGACTGTAGTGTGCCCACTGCCAGTGCCCACCCCTGTCATCCCGTGTGGCACAGGACTTTGCATCAAAAAAAGGCATTTAATTTTTACACTTTAGTGTATTTTCAGTTGCTTTGCCTGCTGCCAGTGTGTGTCAGGCCGACTTTCACTGGGACTGTAGTGTGCCCACTGCCAGTGCCCACCCATGTCATCCCGTAGTGGCACAGGACTTTGCATCAAAAAAGGCATTTCATTTTTACACCTTAGTGTAATTTCAGTTGCTTGCCTGCTGCTAGTGTGTGTCAGGCCGACTTCCACTGACTGTAGTGTGCCCACTGCCAGTGCCAACCACTGATACCGGGTGGCACAGTAGCTACGCCGATAAATAAGGCATTTAATTTTTAGACAGTAGTCTAAATTCAGTTTAGCTTGCCTGCTGCCAGTGTGTGTCAGGCCCACTTCCACTAACTGTAGTGTGCCCACTGCCAGTGCCCAGCCACTGATACCGGGTGGCACTTTACTAGCTAGGCTAGTAAATTCAGTGTCCACTCCAGTCCTGAAAGACTCATCTGATCTCTGCTGTAAGGACAGCGTCCTGACAGAACCCCAAAAAGCCCTTTTTTTTCTCTCATATACATGTTGCAGTTGCCTGGCCTGCCTGTGTGTGAGGGCTGCAGGCCCACAGACTGTAGTGTGCCCACTGCCAGTGCCCACCCCTGTCATCCCATGTGGCACAGGACTTTGCATCAAAAATTTCATTCAATTTCATTTCATTTGGCATTTCATTTTTACACTTTAATCTAAGGTTAGTTGCCTGCCAGTGTGTGTCAGGCCGACTTCCACTGACTGTAGTGTGCCGACTGCCAGTGCCCACCACTCATACCAGGTGGCACAGTAGCTTGCATCGATAAATAAGGCATTTAATTTCTACCTCTATGTAATCTAAGGTTACTTGCCTGCCAGTGTGTGTCAGGTCGACTTCCACTGACTGTAGTGTGCCCACTGCCAGTGCCCACCCTGTCATCCCGTGTGGCACAGGACTTTGCATCAAAAAAGGCATTTAATTTTTACACTTTAGTGTAATTTCAGTTGCTTGCCTGCTGCTAGTGTGTGTCAGGCCGACTTCCACTGACTGTAGTGTGCCCACTGCCAGTGCTCCACCCCTGTCATCCCGTGTGGCACAGGAGCTTTGCATCATAAATAAGGCATTTAATTTTTACACATTAGTGTATTTTCAGTTGCTTGCCTGCTGCCAGTGTGTGTCAGGCCGACTTTCACTGACTGTAGTGTGCCCACTGCCAGTGCCCACCCATGTCATCCCGTGTGGCACAGGACTTTGCATCAAAAAAAGGCATTTCATTTTTACACCTTAGTGTAATTTCAGTTGCTTGCCTGCTGCTAGTGTGTGTCAGGCCGACTTCCACTGACTGTAGTGTGCCCACTGCCAGTGCCAACCACTGATACCGGGTGGCACAGTAGCTTGCCGATAAATAAGGCATTTAATTTTTAGACAGTAGTCTAAATTCAGTTGCTTGCCTGCTGCCAGTGTGTGTCAGGCCCACTTCCACTAACTGTAGTGTGCCCACTGCCAGTGCCAACCACTGATACCGGGTGGCACAGTAGCTTGCCGATAAATAAGGCATTTAATTTCTACACATTAGTCTAATTCGGCACACGTCCCCAGATAGGGTACGTAACAGGGATTAAACTGATAGGAATAGTACTAGTTAAGACACCACTCATATAGGGTGTCACAGCACATTGCTCTGTGCACGCTCAGTGCCCCAATTTGGGAGTAAGAGGACCGACCAAGCTGCTTTTCCATCTCCCGGTTCCTGAAATCAATTCAGTTTGGTGTATGAGAGTTTGGTCTGTCACTGTGAAGGCAGTCGAAGGTACCCGGCCTACATTTTTTTTCACAAAAGGCAATCCCTGAAATGGGACGTTAGAGGGATTAAAGTGATGAGAATAGTACTACAGAAAATACCACTCATATTGGGTGTGACAGTAAATTGCACGGCGCAGACGCAGTGACCGTGGATAAAAACAAAGGGGAGGGAGCCAGCGTTTTTTTAACCATCTCCCCGTTCGAAAAATCAATTCAATTCACCTTTCAGGGACCCTTGGTGTTGTACGTGGCTGGGTGGAGGAAGAAACCTTCAATGACATCACCGGGACGTGGCTAGCTTGGTATCCAACCTTGTGCAAATGGGGAGTTTGCGGTTGTGCAAATGAACTGTTTGCGGTGCATTAAAAGGGGAGTTTGGTCTGTCAATGTCTGTGAAGCGGGCGTAACCCTGATCGATACAACATCATACCTGATTGTATACACACACTAGTTGTTTTAAACCACGTTGTTCAAAAAAATGTAGGATTGTTAGGTGATTTATGCCTTTTATGGATTAAAACCCGATTCTGCGTTCACTACGTAATTTTCCATGGAAGTTTTGCCATGGATCCCCCTCCGGCATGCCACAGTCCAGGTGTTAGTCCCCTTGAAACAACTTTTCCATCACTATTGTGGCCAGAAAGAGTCCATGTGGGTTTTAAAATTCGCCTGCCTATTGAAGTCTATGGCGGTTTGCCCGGTTCGCCCGTTCGCGAACATTTGCGGAAGTTCGCGACATCACTACTTCTAATAGAACGGGGTTGGTGGCGTAGAAGATTTAAACTAAGCACGTTTGACCAGTTCAGTGAGATGGACAAAAAATAAGGAAAACAAAAATCAGCAGCTGGCGCTATACAGATAGATTTTATTGAATAACTCAGTAAGGGTACTATTCAGCCTGCCGCATCCGTCCTGCCGCAAGTGGCCGTGCACTGCCGTTGTGCTGCCGTCCCCATTGACTATAATGGGGCGGGGGGCGAGGCTACTGGCGCCAGCACGGCACTGCACGGCTGGAGATTGCCGGACTAAAAGCAGCAGCATGGCAGTGCACGGACACTTGCGGCAGGACGGATCCGGCAGGCTGAATAGCCTGCGGATCCGTCCTGCACTATTGTAAAAGTACCCTAACTATACAAACTTTTTAAATACATGCAATTACAAAAATATTCAGATTCAGGTGCTGGTTTAAAAACTGTAAAATATGTTTCATAACACAACCCATTAACGAATGTGGATTACAATGTAATTCAAAAGATGGAAGCTGAGTGCTCAGGGCTTCTGGGGTGTCCAGACATGGCATCTGGAAATGTCAGACTGTAAATGAAATCAAAGCTACAGGCTGTGCCTAAAGGCAGCATTTCTGAGAATGTTATACTAGTAGGGCCTCATGCACATGACCGTTGTTTGATTCCGTGTCCGTTGCTCCGTTTTTCGTGATTTTCTGCGGACCCATTGGTTTTCAATGGGTCTGTGGAAAACTTCGGCAAATACACCGTTTGTCCTCCGCGTCCGTGGTCCGTGATTCCAGTCCGTCAAAAAAATATAACCTGTCCTATTCTTGTCCGTGAAAAACGGTTCACGGACCCATTCAAGTCAATGGGACCGTGAAAAAATGCGGATGGCCATCCGTGTGTCATCCGCGTTCCGCGTCCGTTTTTTTTTGCGGATCCCTTGGCAGGCACTTGGCAAAAATTGTCAGCCTGTCTTTTGGTAAAATCTTTTGGGTCATGTCCGCTAAAAAAAACGGAAGACACACGGAAACACAACGGAAGGCAAAAACGGACACGGATCACTGAACATCGGAACCCCTTTTTGCGGACAGCATAAAAAAACGGTCGTGTGCATGAGGCCTAAATTGCAGTTTTTTTCCTGACTCTAGAAGGTATCACAGTTGTCACTATACCATTCTGCATCTCTTTTTCCAATGAAATGGCAGAAAGAAAATATCAAAAATGAGTCCTGCCCTCCTCAAGAGTTTTTAAGCAAAAGAGTTAGTATCTCCTAGTTTATTATAAATTAAGTAGCAGAAGTATGATTTCTCCTGTGAATATTATATAAATAATTATGTACCTTCAGAAACTCAATAAATTGCGTGCCTGCTGCAGATCTGTTCTGTAGAATTTCAGCCAAAAATTAGACTGCCACACTTTTTATGGAAAACCAAGAATCAATTAACAAAAGCCTCCTTCCTATTTTATGAACTGTCCACTAATTTACAGTTAAAAACTTTAAGGGCCTATAGATCTTTCCAAACTTTTTCAGGAGATGCAGGAGAAAGCCATAAAATAATAAGAGCCATCTGAGCAGATGAATCTAATACTGCTCCAGCATCACATCTGCAGTGGTCCCCTACACTACAGCAATATTGTGCCCATCTACCTATGTCTCTGGCTTCAGTGTTGTACATCAGAAGACCACCATGGACAGTGATTTTCTGCAGCAATCACTTTGGTAGACCAGCATGTTATTGCTACATAGGCACCCCAGAGCAGTGACTGGTGTAGGAATTTATCAGGTGAGTAATTGGTCGCTTAAAATATTGTATGGCTTTTCCACTCTTGACAAACTATTTGCTGATCTTAAAAAATATGGTATAAAAATATACATGCAAAATACAGAAAATACGTCTATCTTTTAAGAACATGAGGTTGTTCTGAGTGCAGAAAAATAACCCTTTAAAGCAGAGAACTTCCTAAGAAAAACTGTAACATGCAAAAATGACAAAAGTAAAGGAAACATTTCAAGTATATATGAATTTCAGCAAAGAAAAGGGTAAGATTGTCACTAGTTTTTTTTTTTCAAATGACTCACATCAGCTACTCTAATCTTTCATCAGTAGCAAGCATATTGTTATACAAAATAGCCGTCTATGCACACACTCAGCAGTAAGATCACCGAAAATGTTATAGAAGAAATAGAAGAGAATCACAGTCTTTTTACCATGTCAGGGAGTTGCATGTTCAGAGGAAAAAGCAGAAAAAGGACTTCCAAGTGAGAGGAGAAACAGGAAGAGGGAAACTGGAGGGGTGGGGGAGTGGTGACTTACAGTCTAGATGAGGAGATTACATTTGTCACTATATCATTAACTGTTCTTACAGTTATCCACATTAGGCTCCTATTGCATGCTCTATTGTCCTGAAAAAAAAGCAAAGGGAATCCAAAAGCACCTGTTTTAACTTTCCAGATGCTACTATCCAAATGCACAACTTTCCAGATGCTAGTATCACAATGCTGGAGTGTTACATGTTTGATGTAGACCTTTCTTTTTTATCTTATATACTTTACCAATATCTCAGCTACACGTATGGTAAAACAAAGTTAAGCCAAGCATTTGTGGACTTCAAATCAAGTATTGCCTGAATATCAATCTGTAGAGAAAAGACGGCACATCCACATGCTCCATTGATCAATTACTGCTAAGTAGAAATGAGTGAATCGACTTTGACGCTCAGAAATTGTAACAGAATTTTTTAAAAAAACCTGATTCATCAGAATTTTGGCTAATTTGGTTTGGGAGAACTGAGGATAGATCAGAAAGGGAGAGAAAACACAAGGAACTTTGTCTGTTTTGACTAAAGTACATAGGGAGGGATGAGCGGACCCGTGGATGTTCAGGTACGCCGTGTTCGGCTGAACTTCAGATCAAAGTTCAGGTTCGGAACCTGAACTTGGCCCGAACTCGAAAGCTGAACCCCATTGAAGTCAATAGGGACCTGAACTTTGGTGCACTAAAATGGCTATAAAATTGTCATAGTAAGTACAGTTGAGCGAACTTGTGTTTTAAGTTCGGCGTCCAAAGTTCGGGTTCGGGTTATCGAAGGATACTGTTATAGATTCCGCTACCACGGACCATAACAGCATTTGGAATCCATAAGGGGGTTCTTCAATGAACCCGAACCTTGGACAACATGAAGGACCTCGGGTGACATCACCGTCATGTGATCAGTGCAAGGGGCGTGGCTCAGTACTGGATTAGATAAGAGGTGCTAGCCTACGACCTCATATCCAATCCAGTACTGAGCCACGCCCCCTGCACTGATCACATGACGGTGACATCACCCCAGGTCCTTCACCCCGTGTTCCAAATGCCGTTATGGTCCGTGGTAGAGGAATCCATAACGGGATGCTTCGATAACCCAAACCCGAACTTTGGACGCCGAACTTAAAACACAAGTTCGCTCAACTCTAATAGTAAGGGCTAGAGGGCTGCAAAAGGAAGAAAATGGGAGTAAGAGCAAGACAGTTGCCTTGCAAACAAATGTGGATAGGGAAAAGACTTAAAATAACATAGAATAGAAAAAATATAATCTTGAACTAGGAGGCGGAGGTCAAAGTGGAGGAGGAGGTTAAGGAAGCGGTGGACAGGGTGATGTAGGTGGAAGCCGCGGTGGAGGAGGAGGTAGCCAACACTGTTTTTGTTGTTTTTTATTTTTATTTTTGCTTTATTTTTAATTTTTATTTTTAAATGAATTTGGGAAGATCCCAAAACATTGGGAAATAGAAAAGAGAATGCAAAGAGAATAGAGAGTGCGCTGGAGTATAACAATTGCTGGGTGCAGCCGGTATACTTTGTCTACTCAGCACAAGGTACTGACAAGTCCTGTGGGATCCATGCCTGGTTCATTTTAATGAATGTGAACTTGTCCACGTTGGCTGTGGACGGGCGGCTGCGCTTGTCTGTGATTCCCCCCATGCCGTGCTAAACACATGTTCGGACAATACACTTGCTGCAGGGCAGGCCAGCACCTCCAAGGGGCAAAGGCAAAGCTCAGGCCATGTGCCCAGTTTGGAGAACCAGAAGTTGAATGGTGCAGACCCATCAGTCAGTATGGGTAGGCATGTGCACACGTACTGTTACATAATGTTGCTGAAATGCTGCCTCCTGCTAAGACGTTCCCTATCAGCTGATGGTGTTGGTTGTTGTGGCGTGCTGACAAAGCTTTTCCATATTTCGGTCATGCTAACCCTCCCTTTTGAGGTGCTGGTGGTGCCCCAGCTGCGTTGGCGACTTCTTCCTCCTCCTCCTCTGCCTTGTGCTTCCACTGATCCCCCGCTGTCAGGTGGTAATGTCATCAGCAGCATGTCTACGAGCGTAAGTTTGTAGTCGAGCATCTTCCGATCACGCTTCAGTGACCTTGTAGCGGGGATCCAGCAGGATGGCCACCCAGTAATCAGCACTGGTTAAAATGTGGGCAACTCAGCGGTCGTTGCGCAGGCACTGAATCATGTAGTCACTCGTGTGCCAGGCTGCCCAGAGGCAATGACAAACTGTCCTCTGTGGGAGGTGTATCGCCTGTGTCCTCTGTATCCCCCCAGCCATGCTCCAGTGATGCCCATAAGCTGCTTTGGGTGCCACGCTGCTGTGAACACGGTTCCTCCTCCTCATCTTCCCCATCCTGCAGAACTATTTTTTCAAGGAAACATAGAAGTGGGATAGTAAAGCTGAGGACTGCGTCATCGGCACTAGCCATGTTGGTGGAGTACTTGAAACAGCTCAACAGGGTACACATGTCCCGCATGGAGGCCCACTCGTTGGTGGTGAAGTGGTGCTGTTCCAAAGAGTGACTCACCCGTGCGTTCTTCAGCTGAAACTCCACTATCGCCGGCTGCTGCTCGCACAGTCTCTCCAGCATGTGCACGGTGGAGAGGCAGTGATGGAAGGGTGAGGTTACGCTCCAGCACAGAAGGTGGGTAGCAGCAGAGTGAGAACGCCTAAAGCGCGCACAGACGGCCCGCACTTTCTGCAGCAGCTCTGACATATCGGGGTAATTTTTCAGGAACCTCTGCACCACCAAATTCAGCACATGGACCAGACAAGGGATGTGTGTCAAACCGCCTAGCCCCAGAGCTGCTATGAGATTTCGCCCATTATTGCACACTACCAGGCCAGGCTTGAGGCTCAGTGGCACCAACCACTCATCAGTCTGTTGTTCCATGCCCGTCCACAGCTCCTGCACAGTTTGTGTTTTTTCCCCCAAACAGATGAGTTTCAAAACAGCCTGCTGTCGTTTCCTCCTGGCTGTGCTGAAGTTGGTGGTGCAGGTGTTACTCTGACCGGATGAGAAGGCGGTAGAGGAGGAAGCAGAGTAGGAGGCAACAGTAGGCAACGAGAAATATCCTGCAATCCTCGGTGGCGGTAGGACATGCGCCTCATCCTATCCGCCTCAGGCGCCACTGCATTAACCCAGTGTGCAGTTAGGGAGATATTAAGTCCCTGCCCATGCTTACTGCTCCACGTGATGGTGGTTATATGGACCTGTTACGCAGTGCAGACCTGATTTTGTCTGCTACTTGGTTGTGCAGGGCAGGGATGGCTCGCCTGGAAAAGTAGTGGCGGCTGGGAACCACGTACTGTGGGACAGCCTCCGCCATAAGTTGTTTAAAAGTCTCCGTCTCCACCAGACGGAATGACAGCATTTCAAAGGCCAGGAATTTTGCCTTTGAAAGTGTGGACATGCTGGATATGCTGGGACATGCTGGGTGATGGTGTGGACATGCTGGGTGACGGTGGAGGAGGTTAGGTTGTTGCTGCGCCTAAGATTATTTGTGGTTTTTGAGGTGTGTACTCCACTGCAGCTCGTGCTTTGCATTTAGATGCCTGGTGATGCAGGTGGTGCTCAGGTTTAGAAAGTTTATACCTCGCTTCAGGCTCTGATTGCACAGTGTGCAAACTACTCGTGTATGTTGCCCAGAAATGGGCATACTTTACCAGCCGAACTAACAGACGGATTAACTATATTAATTTCCCTGTCACGTATAAAGTTCACGTGTGTTTCACACCAAAAAATGGATATATGTCACCCATCGAACTAACAGACGGATTAACTATTATATTTCTGTGTCAGGGGTACAAAAATGGGGCATTGCACCCACAAAAAATTGCTGTAGGTCACTCACAAAATTAACAGCCAGATTTATTATTATATTTCTGTGTCAGGGGTGCAAAGCTGGTGTATTGCACCCACAAAAAATCATTATAGGTTACCCACAAAACAAATAGCCCGGATCCTAATACTCTCCCTTGCTTCAGCTGCCTGCTTCCGTTCCATGCA
The DNA here is from genome assembly GCA_033119425.1 of Bufotes viridis. Lineage (NCBI taxonomy): Eukaryota > Metazoa > Chordata > Amphibia > Anura > Bufonidae > Bufotes > Bufotes viridis. The sequence continues at coordinate 116,251,742 of CM065591.1, read as the reverse complement.
CTACTCAGAAATTATTGCCACCGCTACACGTGATCCGGCTTGTTAGAGGCTGGGTCACATGACACACCGGCTTCTTAGTGCCCACAGCTTAAAAGCTTGTTGATTGGCTGCCCTGCAGCCTTTCAAAGCTTTATTAAATGCCCGAATGTGCTCAACACTATACATAGACCCATGTTCCACATCCCAGTGGCCTCTTTTGTGGGTCTCTACACTCATCTCAAGTTGTTTTTCTAAATTAATGGTAAAGCAGACTCTTGCTCGACTGACGTCAAATTAAGTTCCCATTATGACAAATGGGACCATTTAGGACTGAGCTGTCCTTGTCTGTAATCTTAGTCTTAGGCTACATTCACACGACCGTATGTGTTTTGACCTCGTGTAAATTTGGCTTAAGGCAAAAAATATGGATGACGTCCATTTAGCATCCATATTGCATGCTGGTGGACGTGACTTAAGGACCAGTGCCGCACATGTACAGTGGGCTGATCGGGCGGGTGCAGGAGCTGTGCCCGTAAGAAAAAAAGGAAAAAAATAAAAGTAGACATATTAGGTATCGCCCGGGTCTATAAAAATATCACATGACCTAACCCCTCAGATGAACACTTAGAGAATAACTAAAAACTGCGCTAAAAAAAAAAATTTTTTTGTCACCTTATCTTGCATCACTAAAAGTGCAACACCAAGCAATCAAAAAGGCGTATACCCCCCCAAAATAGTACTAATCTAACCATCACCTCATCCCGCAAAAAATAAGCCCCTACCTAAGACAATCGCCAAAAACTATGGAGACACTAAAACATGATTTTTTTTTTGCTTCAAAAAATGCTTTTAGTGTGTTAAATGTAAAAAAAAATACAAAAAGTTGACATATTAGATAACAACCTGCTCTATAAAAATACCACATGACCTAACCCCTCAGATGAACACCGTAAAAAAGATAAAATTAAAAACGGTGTCAAAAAAGGAATTTTTTAGTTATATGCACCCCAAAATAGTGCCAATCAAACCGTCATCTCATCCTGCAAAAACTATACCCTATCTAAGACAATAGATCAAAAAATAAAAAAACTATGGCTCTAAGACTATGGAGACACTAAAACATGATTATTTTTTTGTTTCAAAAATGATATTATTGTGTAAAACTTAAATGAATAAAAAAAGTATAGATATTAGGTATTGCCACGTCCGAAATGACCTGCTCTATAAAAATATCACATGACCTAACCTCTCAGATGAACACCCCCCAAAAAAAAAATATGAAAAAAAGCCATTTTTTTGTCACCTTATATCAAAAAAAGTGTAATACCAAGCGATCAAAAGTCATATGCATCCTAAAAAAGTACCAATCAAACCGTCATCTCATATCGAAAAAAATGAGCCCCTACATAAGACAGTCGCCCCCAAAAAAAAAAAAAACTATGGCTCTCAGAATATGGAGACACTAAAATATGATTTTTTGTTTCAAAAATGCTGTAATTGTGTAAAACTTAAATAAAATAAAAAAATATACATATTAAGTATTGCCGCATCCGTAGGAACCTGATGTATAAAAATATCCTATGAAGTAACCCCTCAGATGAACACTGTAGAATAAAAACTAAATAACAGCGTTATAAAAAATGCAATTTTTGTCACCTTATCTTGCATCACAAAAGTGTAACACCAAGCGAATCAAAAAGTCATACACACCTTAAAATCAGTACCAATCAAACCGTCACCTCATCCCGCAAAAAATGAGACTGCACCTATGACAGTCCTAAGAAACAAATACAATGGCTCTCAGAACTATGGAGACACTAAAACATGATTTTTTTGTTTCAAAAATGCTGTTATTGAGTTAAACTGTAAATAAATAAAAAGTATACATTTAGGTATCGCCGCATCCATAACAACCTGCTCTATGAAAAATACCGCATGACCTAATCCCTCAGATGAACACCGTAAAAAGATAAAACGTTCAAAGATTTTTGTCACCTTACATCACAAAAATTGTAATATCAAGCGATCAAAAAGTCATATGCACCCCAAAATAGTGCCAATCAAACCGTCATCTCATCCTGCAAAAACTATACCCTATCTAAGACAATAGATCAAAAATAAAAAACTATGGCTCTAAGACTATGGAGACACTAAAACATGATTATTTTTTGTTTCAAAAATGATATTATTGTGTAAAACTTAAATGAATAAAAAAGTATAGATATTAGGTATTGCCACGTCCGAAATGACCTGCTCTATAAAAATATCACATGACCTAACCTCTCAGATGAACACCCCCAAAAAAAATATGAAAAAAGCCATTTTTTGTCACCTTATATCAAAAAAGTGTAATACCAAGCGATCAAAAGTCATATGCATCCTAAAAAGTACCAATCAAACCGTCATCTCATATCGAAAAAAATGAGCCCCTACATAAGACAGTCGCCCCCAAAAAACCCCAAAAAAAACTATGGCTCTCAGAATATGGAGACACTAAAATATGATTTTTTTTGTTTCAAAAATGCTGTAATTGTGTAAAACTTAAATAAAATAAAAAAAATATACATATTAAGTATTGCCGCATCCGTAGGAACCTGATGTATAAAAATATCCTATGAAGTAACCCCTCAGGTGAACACTGTAAAATAAAAAATAAATAAAAGCGTTATAAAAAATGCAATTTTTTGTCACCTTACATCACAAAAAGTGTGATACCAAGCGAATTAAAAAGTCATACACACCTTAAAATCATACCAATCAAACCGTCATCTCATCCCGCAAAAAATGAGACTGCACCTATGACAGTCGCCCAAAAAAACAAAAACAATGGCTCTCAGAATATGGAGACACTAAAACAAGATTTTTTTTTGTTTCAAAAATGCTGTTATTGAGTTAAACTTAAATAAATAAAAAAGTATACATTTTAGGTATCGCCGCATCCATAAGAACCTGCTGTATGAAAAAATCGCATGACCTAATCCCTCAGATGAACACCGTAAAAAAAAAGCAATTTTTTGTCACCTTACATCACAAAAATTGTAATATCAAGCAATCAAAAAGTCATATGCACCCTAAAAAGGTACCAATCAAATCGTCATCTCATACCGAAAAAAATAAGTCCCTACATAAGACTTATGGTTATGCACTTGTGAGTGTAGATACATATTTGCTTAGTCTGAACTCTGTCTTATAGTATATATTGAGGGTGGCGCCTCTTTTGGACTGAGCAACGTCCAAGTACCTGGGACTTCTCAGCACAAAAGCAATTTAGCTGAATGATGCAGTGCCCTGAATGAAAGGAGACTGGTAAGTCCATGAGAAGCAGTATCTGTAATGTTAGGGACCCTTGTGTGGAAGCCGCTGTGACGTGGTACTTAGGCCCAACATACTTTTGATCAAAAATGTGAGCTAAGAGCTTTCTTGATTTAATTTTTTTGGAATGAGGCCCTTTTCCTATTTTTTGCTATCAGTTTATGATGTATTGTGCAGCCATCTTTTAACCAACCTTGTTTGCCTTACGGCTATGCACTTGTGAGTGTAGATATATATTTGCTTAGTCTGAACTCTGTCTTATAGTATATATTGAGGGTGGCGCCTCTTTTGGACTGAGCAACGCCCAAGTACCTGGGACTTCTCAGCACAAAAGCAATTTATCTGGTTCCTGCAGTGCCCTGAATGAAAGGAGACTGGTATGTCCATGAGAGGCAGTATCTGGCCTAAAACAGTTATAGAAAATGGTAAATGAGACAGGCCTGAAATGATCTAGGAAAAGTCACAGATAGCAGCACAAAACACTATAATTTAGGCATATTTCTGTTTGATAAATGACCCCATAATTTTTACATAAAGCCATCCATATTTTTTTTTCCACCAAAACAACAACTACAATAGTGTAATATGTGTGTATCAATAGCAACCAAAAACGTAGCTAAAAAATAGCCAAACCACACATATAATGTAATAATAACATTCTTTATTTTACCACAAAAGTGTTAAACACATAATTGTCACTTTTAATAAATATTAGCAGCATAGCAGATAAAGGGCAATGGCAGGAATAAAAAGGGTCTCTCAACCTCCCCCTCCCCCAAACCGGCTGGCATATACAAAATAAACACTTGGAGATAGAGTTGTACACTCTCACCATACAGACTCACAAGACTTATGTAGCATGTGCATTAAATAAGCCAGAACTACAAATGTTGTCACATCCTCACAAATTGTAAATAGCAGTATAGAATATCCAGCAAAATGCCGCCAATCCAATGCTGTGCCTATATGTACCTACACCTGCATGTTACATACCGACAAATAGTGCAGGATCCTAATACCGGAGTGACAACACGGGAACAAGAAAGAGAAGACCCGCAACCCAACGCGCGTTTCGCCGAGCTTCCTCAGGGGGCGTATCCAAATCATCAACTGGTGCAACTATTTAAACCCCCCTTCCTGTTAGGCCGGACCAATCATTGTCCTGTCCGTCATTATACATAACACCTGTGGTACCTCTGACATCACACCAATACACACCCACCAATCCATACACAGATGCATTCAATCACCATTGAACATAAACAATTACAGATGGGTCGATCGGACATCGAGTTCCTTGACGTGGTCTTCCGGGTGGATTCACTGGGACATCTGGAGACGGACCTATACAGAAAACAAACATCTGTGAATGCCCTGCTTCATGCCCATTCGTCGCACTCAGGTAACCTGATCCTGAGCATCCCAATTGGTCAGTTTTTACGGGCAAGGCAGGCCTGTTCGACCGAGGAGTACTTCGAGAAGCAGGCTGAGGACCTAAGGGAGAGATTCAGGCAAAGAGGGTGGATATTCTATACTGCTATTTACAATTTGTGAGGATGTGACAACATTTGAAGTTCTGGCTTATTTAATGCACACGCTACATAAGTCTTGTGAGTCTGTATGGTGAGAGTGTACAAGTCTAACTATCCCCAAGTGTTTATTTTGTATATGCCAGCCGGTTTGGGGGAGGGGGAGGTTGAGAGACCCTTTTTATTCCTGCCATTGCACTTTATCTGCTATGCTGCTAATATTTATTAAAAGTGACAATTATGTGTTTAACACTTTTGTGGTAAAATAAAGAATGTTATTATTACATTATATGTGTGGTTTGGCTATTTTTTAGCTACGTTTTTGGTTGCTATTGATACACACATATTACACTATTGTAGTTGTTGTTTTGGTGAAACTCATTTTTCCTGTGTTTTCACAGAAGATTGGCCTTACAGTTGGCAAATGGATTTCCGTGTAAGAGATATTTCCTGGTCGTCCCAGGTGGATGCAGTATTTGCTGGTGGTGCTGTGGAGGGTGAGGATCCGGGTAGGAGGAGTGCTGCAGAGTTGAGGTCCCAATTATTACATCTATTGCATAGACACATGAAAGTGTGGTGGAACCACGCCTCATTGGAAAAGTACATCACCAAAGGGTTAATCCCTAGAGGGCTGCGGGTACAGACGTTCCCGTCATACAGACGGGATGATGAAGATTTCTGTAGAAAATGGGAAGCGACATGTAGTTCATGCTCGATGTCTCTTATGAAACTGATTATTTCCACAGTAAAGGACCTCCATCTTTTTGAGAGGAAATTGGTTTTTAAAAAACTATTCAGTGGCAAGACAGACTCCAACTTTTCTACTAGAGTGGAACAAGAAGCATTAGCAACACTTACAGCACTTTTGGAGGAACAAGAGGGAACATCTCGACTAGGTGAGTTTCCACCAAACTTGATCCCCAAATCCAAGAAATTTCCACCCCTCTCTATGTACCCTAATATTGAACAGTTTTTTCAATTGGTGGGAGGTGAATTGAAGAAGATTCCTGTAAAGGGTGGCAGGAACAACTGTACCAGACAGGAGAGGAAGGCATTGGGGGAGATACAAGGATGTGGTAATTAAACCAGCAGATAAGGGTGGGAACATTGTTTTGTGACCCACTAAATTATACGAACGGGAGGCACTCAGACAGTTAAATAAGGCTGCATGTCATAAAACACTAACATACAATCCTCTGAGTGCCTTCACAGCTGAACTGGAGAGGCTACTCCAATGTGGGGTGGATTCTGGCATATTGACACCACAACAATGTTCCCACCTCTTACCTACCCACCCAGTAATTCCGACACTCTTCTTCCTCCCAAAGGTGCATAAGGAACAGCTGAACCCACCCGGAAGACCGATCGTCTCTGGTGTCAATGGACTGATCGACCCTATCTGTAAATATGTGGAACACTTCCTGCATCCTTTGGTGGAAGAATTGCCATCCTATCTGAAAGACACGATGGACGTATTGAGAAAGGTAGAGAACATCCAATTGGAACCTGATATGTTCCTGGCAACATGTGATGTGGAATCTCTCTAAACGTCCATCAAACATGAAGATGGATTGGAGGCAGTGAGGTTTTTCTTAACTACCACCAATATGGATAAGGGAAAGTTTGAATTTGTATTATCATTGTTGGAATTCGTTCTCACACACAATTTTTTCCTGCTTCGGGGGTCTTTCTTCCTGCAGCTCCAGGGAACAGCAATGGGCGTGTCTTGTGCGCCCCTAATCTGCTAATTTGTTCTTGGGGCTGTGAGAGAGGGCGATCCTCCAGACGGAACCCCTGCCAATGATGGGGAAGGTCCAATTTTGGGGCAGTTACATTGATGATATCCTCATCATTTGGCAGGGGACTGAGGACGAACTCAAAAGCCTGATACAGGAATTGAATGCAAATGATAAAAACATCAAACTTACTTTCAAGATGGGTCGATCGAACATCGAGTTCCTTGACGTGGTCTTCCGGGTGGATTCGCTGGGACATCTGGAGATGGACCTATACAGAAAACAAACATCTGTGAATGCCCTGCTTCATGCCCATTCGGTGCACCCAGGTAACCTGATCCGGAGCATCCCAATTGGTCAGTTTTACGGGCAAGGAAGGCCTGTTCGACCGAGGAGTACTTCGAGAAGCAGGCTGAGGACCTGAAGGAGAGTTTCAGGCAAAGAGGGCATGGACAACGATGTATGGAGAGGGCATATGGCAGGGCACGTGCGAGTAAAAGGTCGGATCTCTTACATCAGACTCGTACTAGACCGGATACAGAGGAAATTCGGTTGATTACTGGGTATCATGGAAAATGGAGGGAGGTACGGAAGGCCTTGGAAAAATATTGGGGGTCTTAAGAGCTAACCCCCAACTATGTCAATTTGTACCATCGTATCCTCACATTACATATAGAAGGGCAAAGACCATTTAAGACCATTTGGTACAAAGCCATTATGTACGTGATATCCCAAGCCTCTTTGGAACAAAAGGTATTCCCTGGGGTAACAAAGCATGTGGAAAGTGTGTAGCATGCCCAAATATGGACAGGGCTACCCATTTTGGGGATTCTGCACATGGCAGGGATTACCGGATTACACATCCTATCACCTGTACCACTATAGGAGTAGTTTACTGGGCAATTTGCTCATGCAGATTGATATATGTTGGTATGACTTCCAGAGAACTTAGGAGAAGAATTAGAGAGCATGTCCTGGCGATAGAGGGGGCCAGAGACGTGGAGGATGTCACTACCCTCACCACGATATCGAAACACTTCAAGGAACGACATGATTGCAATGCCTCCCTTCTTCATTTCAGGTGAATTGATCGAGTAATAGTGTCCCCCAGGGGTGGTGAATGGAGAAGAATTTTAGGCCAATAGGAGACCAAATGGATCTATGTGTTAAATACAGTCACCCCCTGCGGATTGAACGAGGGAAACAGTTTTGCTCCATTCCTCTGATGTACACTTTCAAATAATAACAGCGCCATGTAATAGATGTGGACCTTCGACTCCGGGTCGCTCCTCCTCTCCTGTACCTAGTGATACGACAATCTAACAGTGATTTTAACAGGTAATTGGTTTTATCACTCCGTCTGAGGAGTGTATTACTTTGTGTATTTTTAACAGTTGTATATGTGTGGTTGTATAATTATGGTGCTAAATAGAGTTGAGCGAACACCTGTATGTTCGGGTTCGAGAAGTTCGGCTGAACTTCCAGAAAATGTTCGGGTTCGGGATCCGAACTCGACCCGAACTTCATCCCGAACGCCATTGAAGTCAATGGGGACCCGAACTTTTGGGCACTAAAAAGGCTTCAAAATAGTCCAGGAAAGGGCTAGAGGGTTGCAAAAGGCAGCAAAATGTAGGTAAATGACCTCCAAACAAATGTGGATGGGGAAATTAATTAAAATAAGATAAAATAAATAAAAATAGCAGAGAATCAGGCTTCAAGTCACCCACCAATGGAGAAAGTCACTTTCTGTTATTTCGGCCCCAGCACCCAGACAGAGGAGAGAGGTCCCATAGCATAAAATCAGGTTTCATATCACCCACCACTGGAGAAGGCCACTTTCAGTTATTTAGGCCCCAGCACCCAGACAAAGGAGAGAGGTCCCACAGCAGAGAATCAGGCGTCATATCACCCACCACTGGAGAAGGCCACTTTCAGTTATTTAAGCCCCAGCACCCAAACAGAGGAGAGAGGTCCCACAGCAAGGAATATGGCGACATATAACCCACCACTGGAGAAGGCCACTTCCAGATATTTAGCCCACGGCACCCAGGCAGAGGAGAGAGGTCGCATGGCGGAGGTTCAGGCTTCATATCACCCACCATTGTAACAGGCCACTTTCAGTTATTTAGGCCCCGGCGCCCAGATTGAGGAGAGGTTCATTCAACTTTGAGTTGCACCGCAAGATCATGGTAAAGTTAAAAAAAATGAGGATTCAATAAAGAAGTTCCCTGGAGTACAAGAATACATGGTTGAGGGGGAGGCAGTTATAAATGTCTATTCTGCACAATGGAGCAGAATACCGTCAGCTTGTCCACATTGGCTGTGGACAGGCGGCTGCATTTGTCAGTAATGACGCCACCCTGCCGTGCTGAATACACGTTCAGACAAAACGCTGGCCGTCGGGCAGGCCAGCACCTCCAAAGCATAAAATGCTAACTCTGGCCACGTGGACAATTTGGAGACCCAGAAGTTGAATGTGGCCGAACCATCAGTCAGTACGTGGAGGGGTATGCAGACGTACTGTTCAACCATGTTAGTGAAATGCTGCCTCCTGCTAACACGTTCCGTATCAGGTGGTGGTGCAGTTAGCTGTGGCGTTGAGACAAAACTTTTCCACATTTCTGCCATGCTAACCCTGCCCTCAGAGGAGCTGGCTGTGACACAGCTGCGTTAGCAACCTCTTGCTCCTCCTCTGCCTTCGCCTTGGGCTTCCACCTGTTCCCCTGTGACATTTGGGAATGCTCTCAGGAGCGCGTCTACCAGCGTGTGCTTGTACTCGCGCATCTTCCTATCACGCTCCAGTGTAGGAAGTAAGGTGGGCACATTGTCTTTGTACCGGGGATCCAGCAGGGTGGCAACCCAGTAGTCCGCACACGTTAAAATGTGGGCAACTCTGCTGTTGTTGCGCAGGCACTGCAGCATGTAGTCGCGACAAGCTGTCCTCTGTGGGAGGCGTATCGTCATCGTCCTCCGTATCCCCCAGCCACGCACCAGTGATGGGCCTGAGCTGTGTCGGGTGCCACCCCATTGTGAACCTGCTTCATCTCATCCTCATCCTCCTCCACCTCCTCCTCATCCTCCAGTAGTGGGCCCTGACATTTGTACCTGGCCTCTGCTGTTGCAAATAACCTCCTCTGAGCCACTTCTAACAGACTGGCCTGAAAGTGCTAATAAATGACCCCTCATCCTCCTCCTCCTCCTCCTCCTGGGCCACCTCCTCTTCCATCATCGCCCTAAGCGTTTTCACAAGGAGACATAGACGTGGTATTGTAACGCTGATAACGGTGTCATCGCCGCTGGCCATATTGGTGGAGTACTCGAAACAGAGAAACAGGGCACACAGGTCTCGCATGGAGGGCCAATTATTGGTGGTGAAGTGGTGCTGTTCCGCAGTGTGACTGACGCGTTCGTGCTGCAGCTGAAACTCCACTATAGCCTGCTGCTGCTCGCACAGTCTCTCCAGCATGTGCAATGTGGAGTTCCACCTGGTGGGCACGTCGCATATGAGACGGTGTGGGCGGGAAGGCCGAAGTTCCGCTGTAGGGCAGACAGACGAGCAGTGGCAGGATGTGAACGCCGGAAGCGCGCACAGACGGCCCGCACTTTATGCAGCAGCTCTGACATGTCAGGGTAGTTGTGAATGAACTTCTGTACCACCAAATTCAGCACATGCGCCAGGCAAGGGATGTGCGTCAAACCGGCTAGTCCCAGAGCTTCGACGAGATTTCGCCCATTATCGCACAGAAACCGGCAGAAACCACTTGTCGTTCTGTTGTTCAATACCCCGCCACAACTCCTGCGCGGTGTGGGGCCTGTCCCCCAAACATATGAGTTTCAGAATGGCCTGCTGACGTTTCCCCGGGCTGTGCTGAAGTTGGTGGTGAAGGTGTGTGGCTGACTGGATGAGCTGGTGGAAGCAGAGGAGGAGGAAGCCGAGTAGGAGGAGGAGGCTACAGGAGGCAAAGAATGATGCCCTGTGATCCTTGGCGGCGGAAGGACGTGCGCCAAGGAACTCTCTGCCTGGGGCCCAGCCGCCACTACATTTACCCAGTGTGCAATTAGGAATATATAGCGTCCCTGGCCGTGCTTACTGGTCCACGTATCTGTGGTCAGGTGGACCTTGCCACAGATGGCGTTGCGCAGTGCACACTTAATTTTATCGGATACTCGGTTTTGCAGGGAATGCACGGCTGTCTTGGAGAAGTAGTGGCGGCTGGGAACAACATACTGTGGGACAGCCATGGCCATCAGCTGTTTGAAGCTGTCTGTGTCCACCAGCCTGAATTACAGCATTTCAAAGGCCAGTAGTTTAGAAATGCTGGCGTTCAGGCCCAGGGCTCGAGGGTGGCTATTTGGGAATTTACGCTTTCTATCCAGGGTTTGTGAGATGGAGAGCTGAACGCTGCCGTGTGACATGGTGGAGATGCTTGGTGACGTTGGTGGCACATCCTCTGTTTGGTGGGCGGCAGGTGGCAACATTTCTCCCGAGGCGGAGGAAGAGGCCGAGGCAGCAGCAGAAGAGGGAGCAGGGGGAGCCTGTGTGAGTTCCTTGTTTTTAAGGTGTTTACTCCACTGCAGTTCATGCTTTGCATGTAGATGCCTGGTCATGCAGGTTGTGGTAAGGTTCAGAACGTTAATGCCTCCCTTCAGGCTCTGATGGCACAGCGTGCAAACCACTCAGGTTTTGTCGTCAGCACATTGTTTGAAGAAGTGCCATGCCAGGGAACTCCTTGAAGCTGCCTTTGGGGTGCTGGGTCCCTGGTGGCGCTGGCCAGTAGCAGGCAAACTCTCTAGGCGGCGGCTGTTCTGCTTTTGCCCCTGCTCCTCTTTTGCTTCACTGTTGGCTCGGTCTCACCACTGCCTCTTCCTCTGAACTATGAAATTCAACGGCACGACCTTCATTCCATGTGGGGTCTATGACCTCATCGTCCTCTGCATCGTCTTCCACCCAGTCTTCCTCCCTGACCTCCTCCTGTTCAGTCTGCACACTGCAGTAAGACGTGGCAGTTGGCACCTGTGTTTCGTCATCATCAGAAACTTGCTTACTCTGATGAGGTGGTATTCCCATGTCCTCATCTTACGGAAACATGAGTGGTTGTGCGTCAGTGCATGCTATGTTTTCCACCGCTGGGGAAGGGCTAGGTGGATGCCCTTGGGAAACCCTGCCAGCAGACTCTTCAAACAGCATAAGAGACTGCTGCATAACTTGAGGCTCAGACAGTTTCCCTGATATGCATGGGGGTGATGTGACAGACTGATGGGCTTGGTTTTCGGGCGCCATCTGGGGGCTTTCTGCAGAAGACTGGGTGGGAGATAATGTTGTGAACGTGCTGGATCCACTGTCGGCCACCCAATTGACTAGCGCCTGTGGCTGTGGCAGAATGGCCACGTCCTCTCCCAGCACCAGAAGGTCCACTGACACCACCACGACCGCGGCCGCGTCCGCGTCCCTTACTAGATGTTTTCCTCATTGTTGCAGTTCACCAAGCACCACAATAAGGAAAATTATATTTGGCCCAATGTGAAGATGTCAAATTCAGGCCTTTTTTTAAAGGCACCTAACGCTATTTGCCTATTTATTTATGTACCGTATTACACTAATCCAGGCACAGCAGTAACCTCTGATTTAGGGGTATGTCAATTGTATGCCAAGTATTTAGGCCCTGGATGAAAGGTATCCTTTTACGGACAGATTTCAAATAGGCCTGCAACTGCTGGAACACTAGATTTATGGGGGAGCCATCTTTTTAACCATCTCCCTTTCGAAAAGTCAATTCAATAAATGTTGGACCCCAGATTGGGGACGTTATAGGGATTAAACTGATGAGAATAATACTACAGAAAAATCTGAAAAATCAATTCAATTCACCTTTTGGGGACTCTTGGTGTTGTACGTGGCTGGGTGGAGGAAGAAACCTTCAATGACATCACCGGGACGTGGCTAGCTTAGTATCCAACCTTGTGCAAATGGGGAGTTTGCGGTTGTGCAAATGGACTGTTTGCGGTTGTTTGCGGTGCATTAAAAGGGAAGTTTGGTCTGTCGATGTCTGTGAAGCAGGCATAACCCTTACACTACCTGATCGATACAACATCATACCTGATCGTATACACACACTGGATGTTTTAAAGCACGTTATTCCAAACAATTTAGGAATGTTAGTTGATTTATGCCCTTTATGGATTAAAACCCGACTCAGCGTCCACTACGCAATTTTCCATGGGAGTTTTGCCATGGATCCCCCTCCGGCATGCCACAGTCCAGGTGTTAGTCCCCTTGAAAAAACTTTTCCATCACTATTGTGGCCAGAAGGAGTCCTTGTGGGTTTTAAAATTCGCCTGTCTATTGAAGTCTATGGCGGTTCGCAATGTTCGCATGTTCGCGAACATTTGCAGAAATTCGCGTTCGCCGTTCGCGAACCGAAAATTTTATGTTCGCGACATCACTATTTAGCAATTAAATTTCACCATAGAAAGAAATATACCCTTTTACGGACTTATTTCAAATAGGCCTGCAACTGCTGGAACACTAGATTTATGGAATTGCTATTTTAGCAGTTAGTTTTCACCACAGAAAGAAATATACCCTTTTACGGACTGATTTCAAATAGGCCTGCAACTGCTGGAACACTAGATTTATGGAATTGCTATTTTAGTAATTAGATTTCGCAACAGAAAGAAATATACCCTTTTACGGACAGATTTAAAATAGGCCTGCAACTATTGGAACACTAGATTTATGGAATTGCTATTTAAGCAATAAAATTTCACCATAAAAAGAAATATACCCTTTTACGGACTGATTTCAAATAGGCCTGCAACTGCTGGAACACTAGAATTATGGAATTGCTATTTTATCAATTAAATTTCACCACAGACAGAAATAAACCCTTTTACGGATAGATTTAAACTAGGCTTGCAACAACTGGAACACTAGATTTATGGAATTTCTATTTTAGCAATTAAATTTCACCACAGAAAGAAATATACCCTTTTACGGACAGATGTAAACTAGGCCTGAAACAACTGGAATACCAGATTTACTTTATTTTCATTTTTGGAACTGTATTTCACCACAGAACAAAATCTATCCTTTGACGAACATTAGGGAAATTATCAAGTCACCGCTGGAACACCAGATTCTGGGAATTGCTATTTGTGTAATTAAATTTCACCCCAGAAAAAAAAATATATTCTTTGCCAGACAGCAGACAGTATTACACTTGGCTAGCCAAAGCTGGAACACCAGATTCAGGGGATTGCTTTTTGGCAATTAAATTTCAACCCCAGAAAAAAATATATATATTTTGGCTGACAGTTTTACACTTGGCTAGCCACAGCTGGAACACTAGATTCAGGGGATTGCTTTTTGGCAGTTCAATTTCAACCCCAGAAAAAAAAAATATATTTTGGCTGACAGTTTTACACTTGTCTAGACATAGCTGGAACACCAAATTCAGGGGATTGCTTTTTGGAAATTAAATTTTAACCCCAGAATTTTTTTTTTATTATGGCTGACAGTTTTACACTTGACTGGTTAGCCTAGCTGGAACACCAGATTCAGGGATTGCTATTTAAGTAAATTTCAGTTTAACCACTCAATGATATATATCTAAAAATCTTTCCTGAGTTACTAGGGGTGACAAAATAAGCACAGCCAAGCCCCTGATGTAGGATATAGCAAAAAAAAAAAAACTACTATTGAGGGATTAATGGACTTTGTGGCAGCTTGTGCTGGCACACCACAAGACACAAAATGGTCGTGGCCGATCACCCCAGAAAAAATGATTTACAGCTGTAGATCTTTCACTTCATTAACTGTTTTTAATGAGTTAATCCCTGCCTATCTCGCCCTAACGCAGCAGCTGTATCCTATCCCTACACTAATGAGAGCAGAGTGACGTGCGGCGCTCCGTGGCTCCAGCTTAAATAGAGCCTGGGTCACATGCTGCACTTGGCCAATCACAGCCATGCCAATAGTAGGCATGGATGTGACGGCCTCTTGGGGCAAGTAGTATGACGCATGTTGATTGGCTGCTTTGCAGGCTTTCAAAATCCGCCATAGAAATCTCCGAACAACGAACCCGAACTTTTACGAAAATGTTCGTGTTTGGGTTCGTGTCACGAACACTCCAAAATTCGGTACGAACCCGAACTACGCTCGAACTGTTCGCTCAACACTAGTGCTAAACAGTTTTTCATTAGTCCCTCACTTCAGGATTTAAAGGAAATAGTGACCTGACCTGATATGGAACTAACTTGTACCTCCTAACATGAAGAACTGTGGTGAACCTGACATCTTTTGGAACATCTTGGATGGATGAATGGACAATCTTCACCAATATACACTCATTTGACATTAGAACTGTTTTAATAGTAAAACACTGGAGTAGATGGATTTATTTCAGCTGTGATCTTATATACATTTATTAGGTTGTGCAATATGGGATGATGGGAGGGGGTGGATATTGAGGGAAATATCCATGTTGTAGGTGTAGTATTGAGATTGTTACACTACTTCTATATATTTTATGGGGCTTTTTTATTGCTTATATGTAATTCTATCTTTTCCCCCCTGTGTTTGAGTCAAATATGCATTAATTCATACTCACTTGCATGTATCACTGGCACAAGCACTTTTTCACTTTATTCACATTCACGTTTTGGTTTAGTGCACTTTTTGTTTTATTTTTATTCATGTTCAATTGCGTATCATTGTTCACTGTCATCATTATGCGATTTTCGTCAATCGCACACATCCAGGTATTCATTGTACTATTGTATTACTGATTTAACTATATACACTAAGTGTTATCAATTGTTAATACTCTGTTTCGCATGTTTATGCTGCCATTATTGGCGGTATTATATTCTATATGATTATATATATTTTTGTACATCACTGTCACATTATTTTGTTATTATGATTGTATGTATTCAATATAGGGAATGGACTTGGTGTTCCCCCTCTTTTATGGACCTTAATTACTGCATAATTTATTTATTTAATTATTTATTTTTTGTAGTTATTGTGGTTGGGTCCAGGGATAAGGTTATACACTATTCAATTAGGATTGGGCAGCCTTGCTGTTCCTTCTCCTTCCGTTTCTATCTTCATCTTCCTTGTATAGTTATCAATTAGTTGAATGTTTTGCAGGACCTGGGAAGGGGTGTGTCTTCAGAGCGGTCATGTGATCGGATCCCGGTCATGTGGCCGCACTTCTGATGGCGCGGCTCTCCTCCTCATGTTCACTGCTGATTGTATAAGAGTGGCAGCAGCTATATACTATCCCATTGGGATTGGGTAGCCCTACTGTTCCTTCTCCCTCCGCTACTATCTCCATCTTTTTTGAATAGTTATTAACAAGTTGAATGTGTTGCAGTACCTGGGGAGGGGTGTGTCTTCAGAGCGGTCATGTGATCGGATCCCGGTCATGTGGCCGTACCTCTCATGGCGTGGCTCTCCTCTTTATGTTCACTGCTGATTGTATGTATCTGTGTATGGATTGGATACCCCCTGAGGAAGCTCGGCGAAATGCGTGTTGGGTTGCGGGTCTTCTCCTTCTCGCTCCTGTGTTCTCACTCCGGTATTAGGATCTAGCACTATTTGTCGGTATGTAACATGCAGGTGTAGGTACATATAGGCACAGCATTGGTTTGGCGGCATTTTGCTGGATATTCTATACTGCTATTTACAATTTGTGAGGATGTTACAACATTTGTAGTTCTGGCTTATTTAATGCACATGCTACATAAGTCTTGTGAGTCTGTATGGTGAGAGTGTACAACTCTATCTCCAAGTGTTTATTTTGTATATGCCATCCGGTTTGGGGGAGAGGAGGTTGAGAGACCCTTTTATTCCTGCCATTGCACTTTATCTGCTATGCTGCTAATATTTATTAAAAGTGACAATTATGTGTCTAACACTTTGTGGTAAAATAAAGAATGTTATTATTGCATTATATGTGTGGTTTGGCTATTTTTTTGCTACGTTTTTGGTTGCTATTGATACACACATATTACACTATTGTAGTTGTTGTTTTGGTGGAAAAAAAATATGGATGGCTTTATGTAAAAATTATAGGGGTCATTTATCAAACAGAAATATGCCTAAATTATAGTCCTTTGTGCTGCTATCTGTGACTTCTCCCAGATCATTTCAATTATGGCTACATAATTGGTGCTGTAAAAGATACAGATTATAAAGATCTTTATACCGCTATCTGCAGCGCGCTGGGAAAGTAAAAGAGTGACGTCACAGCAACACGTGGGATGCCACGTGACTCTTCATACTCGGAAGAAGAGCGCGGATGCCGCGCTGCATCCCAACAAGGACGCCACCTTACCAATCCCGTACTGAGGGAAATTCGATCACCGGACACCGGAGAATTGAAAACCATACAGCGGTAATGTACAAACATCAAAGACTGAGTGTTGTATAATACAAATTACCGGATGTACCATAACACCCTAGGGGCATCGATTTAAAGCACCTGCATACATTGAAAGACTATAAATAGAGTGGATACAATATACCAGATAAATGCCCATTGAATACTTTTTATATCTTTTTTAACAACAGCAAATCATTGACGCTAAATAATTGATTACTAATTGAAGGACAACAAGCGAATGAATTTTTTCTCAGAGTGTATGATTATGCATCAACTGATATTTAGTGTATGGATGTATTGAGACTGGATCCATGGCAATATGTATATTTGTGATATTATTGTAGTTTCTTATTGAATGATAGAATATTTTTATCTGATGAACTTTTTTATTGATTAATTGTTATTAAATATACCTTTGCAGTTTCCATATTTGAGTGCCTGTATTCCCTATATATATAATACACACACTTTTTGGTTCCATTTTGGGGAACCATATACAGAGCACCGGGGTCCGTTATCCTACAGAAGAGAGCCACCTATTATTATTATATTCTACACCAGATCATTTCAGGCCTGTCTCATTTACCATTTTCTATAACTGTTTTAGGCCTAGAAAATTTTTTAAATGTACATTTAGAAGCAGTGGAAGATCCGCTGAAGTTATGTAGAGGCCGACGGCTCTTCATAACCTTTGTGGATCCATCGCCAGGTATAGGGGTTATTACGAACAGCAACTAAAACACTGGTCTCCATAAATGTGGTGCTATAATTTTACTTGTAAATGAATGATCTGCACAGTATCATGACCAGACGTCTGCAGTTTCCTGTTTGTGAACTATTTTAATTTCTCACTTATTTCATTAAGACATGATAAGTGATTTTACTTCCTTGAACCATTTACTGAAACCTTAAAGGATTGACTAATGCATTGTATAAGATGATGTGTAATTTACTGTTTCTTAACGCCAGTTCTTTGTTAAAATCAGAAATGACTGTGTACAAAATTCTCCAAACTCCCTTAAATGGTTGTTCTTAGAATGACAACTTATCACATATCCACAGAACAGACTATAAGTATCTGGTCGGTGGGGCTCTGACCAGTGATCCCTCCACTGATCACAAAAATGGGTCTGCCGTCCCTCCCATTTGAATGGAGCATTGGTCAAGTGTATGGACTGCCAAAGTTATCCAAGCACACTTCTCAGCCTTCTCCGGCAGTCCTGTAGGGATTTAATGGAGTGGCAGGGTGCATGCTTGTCCGCTGCTTCGTTCAAGCAGGAGACACAGAAAATCTGCTCTTGTGATCAGTGGGAACCTCCACAGATTCTCTGGATAGGTGATAATTTGTCATTCTGGGACAACTTCCATAAAGGAGTTTCCTGGGATCAGAGCTGAATCTGGACATATCTCCACTTTCACACAGGCAGCGCCCCTGATATGATCATCGGAGCATTTCTTGTTCCTATGCTCTCCTTTGCCCTGCATTGAAAAGTTGCAGGGTAAAGGTTTTTTATGGAGATCCGGTGATGTACCGGCATCTCCATAGTTTAAGCTAGGTGGAGGCGTTCACCTAGCAGCGAGCCCGGTGACATTACTGGCACTGATTGGAGGGCTTTAGCGCTGCCCTAGCCCTCAGATGCCGCGTTCATACATGATTGTGGCATCGGAGTGTACAAACAGTGTGAAATTAACATTTAAAAAAACATTACATCAAACTTACCGTGTCCATTTGTTCGCGACGGGCCAGCCGCCATCTTGCTTTAAGATCTCCGCCGAAATCACGTGCGGCGCATGATTACGTCATCACGCTGGCCGGCGCATGGGATTTAGGCTGAGATCTTCAAGAAAGATGGAGGCTGACGGCCCTTTGTGTGCAAATGGGGGTGGTAAGTTTGAATTTAAGCAATAATCGCTGACACGAAGCACGAGGAAATTTGGCTTCTAAGCAAATTGAATAATTCCTGAAATTTGGATCGAATTCCACTTCGTGGGATTCGATTCGCTCATCTCTAGTAGTCGGGCATAAGATCATGCATACATTTGGAACATTATCACTAGAGATGAGCGAATTTTTCAAAAATTCGATTTGCCGCTTCGCTGAGTTTTTCAGGCTCTGGAGTTAGCAGCAGTATGAGGAGGCCACCGAGTGGCACAATAACAGAGTATGGAGTTGGCAGCAGTATGAGGAGGCCACCGAGTGGCACAATGACAAAATCTGGAGGTGGTGGCAGTATGAGGAGGCCACCGATGGGCACAATGGCCAAGTCTGGAGGTGGCCGCATCAGGAGAAAGCCACCGAGTGGCACAATGACAGAGCCTGGAGGTGGCAGATGCAGCAGCAGCATCACGAAAATGCCACCGAGTGTCACAATGACAGAGTCTGTAGATGGCAGCTGTATAATGAGGCCACCGAGTGGCAAGGTGACATAGTTTAGAGATTGCAGCAGCATCAGGACACCACAGAGTGGCAAGATGGCATAATGTGGAGATGGCAGCAGCATCACGAGACCACAGAGTGGCAAGGTGACATAGTGTGGAGATGGCAACATCATGAGGAGACCACTAATTGGCAAGGTGACATAGTGTGGTGATGGCAGCAGCAGTAGGAGACCACCGAGTGGAAAGGTGACATAGTGTGGAGATGGCAGCAGCATCAGGACACCACAGAGTGGCAAGGTGACATAATGTGGAGATGGCAGCAGCATCACAAGACCACAGAGTGGAAAGGTGACATAGTGTGGAGATGGCAACAGCATGAGGAGACCACTAATTTGAAAGGTGACATAGTGTGGTGATGGCAGCAGCAGTAGGAGACCACCGATTGGAAAGGTGACATAGTGTGGAGATAGCAATAGCAGCAGCATCAGAAGGATACCACAGAGTGGCAAGGTGACATAGTGTGGAGATGGTAGCAGCATGAGGAGACCACTAATTGGCAAGGTGACATAGTGTGGTGATGGCAGCAGCAGTTGGAGACCACCGAGTGGAAAGGTGACATAGTGTGCAGATGGCAGCAGAAGCAGCAGGATACCACAAAGTGGCAAGGTGACATAGTGTGAAAATAGCAGAAGCAGCAGGATACCACAAAGTGGTAAGGTGACATAGTGTGAAAATAGCAGAAGCAGCAGCAGCATCCAGAGAATACCACAGAGTGGCAAGGTGACAGTGTGGAGGTGCGTAGCATCAGGAGGCCACAGAGTGGCAAGGTGAGATAATGTGGATATGGCATCTGCATGAGGAGACCACAGAGTGGCAAGTTGACATAATGTGGAGATGGCTGCAGCAGGATATCACAGAGTGGCAAGGTGACATGGTGTGGATATGCCAGCAGCAGGAGTAGACCACAGAGTGGCAAGGTGACATTGTTTAGCGGTAGCGGTAGCATCAGGAAGCCACAGAGTGGCAAGGTAACATAGTTTGGAGATAGCAGCAGCAGCTACATCAGGAGACCACAAAGTGACCTGGAGTGGTGGGTGGCAATACCAGTACCCGAGTACCCGCTGACAAAGGTAGGTGAAATAAGGAGTACTAGGCATCAGATGTGTGGCATCAGGTGGGATGCAGCATCAAAATAGTAGTTGCTGAGGCAGGTGGTCAGAAGAAATCGGTCTCTTGAATCAAAGTGTTGGTGTGGCACCATGGATAATCTAGTCTGATGCATCAGGAATTGGTGGTTGGAAATCCTGGTTGATCCATGCCTGATTCATCTTGACAAAGGTCAGTCTCTCCACATTTTGGGTGGACAGGCGAGTTCTTCTTGGGGTAACTATGGCCCCCGCTGCACTAAACACCTGCTCTGATGCCACACTACTGGCCGGCAGGACAGCTTTTCCAGGGCAAACGCTACTAGTCGCAGCCACAAATCCAGTTTGGCTTCCTAGTAATCCAGCGGATCTTAATGTGGGGTGGCAGGGAACAGTTCAAGTACGCCACCACCTGCTGGTTCAGGTCCTGCTCCAGGTCTACCTGCTGCTGATGAGTAGTTTCTTCACTATGCAGGTGAAGAAAGCTACTCATCAGCGACTGTAGACTCAGGCTGCTGCTGATGGAGCTGGTACTGCTCCTGCCACCCCACCCCTCCCCAGCAGCCATGGCAGTGGAACGTGAACGTAAAGGGCCCCCCCAGTCAGACCTGCGAGAGAATGGTCAATGGCGCAGATAGGCAGCGGACAAGTGACTACATAGGATGTCTCTGTAGTAGTTCAGTTTGTCCTCCCTCTCGGTGGTTTTAAAAAAGGTCCCCCTCTGGACCGTTAGCGAGGGTCCAAGAAGGCGGAGAGCCAGAAGTTATCCCTCTGCCGAATGGTGACAATTTGGCTGTCACTACTCAAGTAAGTGAGCATGCATCATGCCATTTGTGCAAGTGACTCAGGGACTCCCTGCCTCTATCTCCACTGCATGATGCCACAGTGTGTCTGGATCCTCAGTCTCATCTTCCTCATCGTCCTGTAACTCTTCTGGCTGCTTCTGCTCCTCCTGTCCTGTCAGCTGAGGAAAAAACAACCCATTTGGCTAAGCATTGTCTGTGCTCCAATGTCCTACTCCGCTCCTCTTCCTCTTCCAGTTCAGCCCCCACAGTGCTTATGTGGCCGTGAGATTGAGGCGACATGTCTCCTATCCCCTGACTAGCCATTGTTACCTGCATCTATTCCAGGACATGAAGCAGTGGAATGACGTTGTTCATTATGTACTCCTGGCGGCTGACATTTAATGTGGCCTCCCCAAGGGCCTGAGAAAACGGCAGGTGTCACGCATGAGCTGCCACTGGCTGACATCGAAGTTACACAGGGGAGTACTTCTATCCACTTGAATCATCAAGAAATTGTTGATGGCTTTACTCTGTTTGCATAGTCGGTACAACATATGGAGGGTGGAATTCCAAAGGGTGGAAACGTCACATATCAGCCTATGTTGGGGGATGCCGTTCTGCAGCTGCAGCTTAAGGAGGGTGTGCTTGGCAGTATACGAGTGGCTGAAGTGCATGCAAAGTTTCCTGCCCATTTTTAGGATGTCTTGCAGATGGGTGGAAGATTTCAGGAACCGCTTGACTGACAGATTGAACACATGTGCCATGCTTGATGCAGTACCGACACCATGTTCTTCCAGATGTCGGTCAGCATGGTTCAGATTTTCAGCTGTCACGGAGAAAGCCAAGATTTGATTTCATGATGCATCACACAAAGCAGTTCCTCTCCTGTGTGACTCGTTTTGCCAAGGCAGACCAGGTGCAGAACAGCGTGACACCACCGAGCCCTGCACATGTGGTATGCTGGAGGGGCACAGTGACTTGTCCCTGCAGTGGAGGCTGAGGACATGGTGGAGGATAAGGAGAAAGAGCCGGACATTGTCGCACGACCAACGGTGTGACAACGTGGAGTCGGGAGCGGCGTGAACTGTCCAAGTTGCTGGTGTGGCTGTGAAGGAAACACATTCACCCAGTGGGCTGTAAAGGACATGTATTGTCCCTGACCATAGTTACAACTCCACACGTCGGCGCTGCCTTGCACTTTGGCACCGTCAGGCTCAAGGACTGGCCCTCCTTCTGTTCTACATGTGTGTGCAGGGCAGGTACTGCCTTTTTAGCAAATAAAAGACAGCTTGGGACTCCATCGGCTCAACACAAGCCATCAGTTCTTTGAAAGGTGAAGAGTCCACCACTTTGAAAGGGAGCGACTGAAGCACCAGCAACTTGGACAGGAGCATGTTCAGCTTCTGCGCCATTGGATGCGTGCTTTCATACTGTTGTCTCTTGGCAATCGCTTCGAAGATCGATTGCTGACGGAATGACTGATGAGGAGTAACATAGTAACATAGTATATAAGACCGAAAAAAGACATTTGCTCATCCAGTTCGGTCTGTTTCCTACAAGTTGATCCAGAGGAAGGCAAAAACCTCTGTGAGGCAGAAGCCAATTTTTCCCACTTAAGGGGAACAAAATTCCTTCCCAACTCCAATCAGGCAATCAGAATAACTCCCTGGATCAACGACCCCTCTCTAGTAGCTATAGCCTGTAATATTATTACACTCCAGAAATACATCCAGTCCCCTCTTGAATTCCTTTATTGTACTCACCATCACCACCTCCTCAGGCAGAGAGTTCCATAGTCTCACTGCTCTTACTGTAAAGAATCCTTTTCTATGTTTGTGTACAAACCTTCTTTCCTCCAGACGCAGAGGATGTCCCCTCGTCACAGTCACAGTCCTGGGGATAAATAGATGATAGGAGAGATCTCTGTACTGACCCCTGATATATTTATTCATAGTTATTATATCTCCCCTCAGTCGTCTTCAGAGTAGGAGCAGGAGAATCTGGACCAGCAGAAGATGAGACTGACAGACAGCTCCCTTCAGCTGAGGTGGTGGAGCTTTGATCGGGTAAAACTGCGTGCGTGCTGCTGGGTGATGTAGAGGTATCTGCGGCAGGCTGGACCACCACATCGGAGCCACGGTTCTCCCAGGCCACTTTATGGTGACATTGCATATGTTGATGCAGGGCCGTAGTGCCAACATTGGCACTCTGCCCACGCTTCACCTTCTGCCCACATATTCTACATATGGCCATGTTGACCTCCTTCTACGGCCTCGCAAAAAACTGCCACACTGCCGAGTACCTGATTTTTCCCCCAACACTACTCACTGGCTGACTGCTACCACCACTGCTTCTGTGAGCCAGTGCATCACTCCTTTCTGGGCAACCTGTTTTCCTGATGATGACAAAGCCCCCTTCTTCACCCGGCTCTCAAGTGCGATCGGCTTCATCATCATCATCGAGTAGTGTCTGCACATCACTGATGTCCTCCTCTATGGCCTCTGGGTCAGGAGCTTGACCACTCACAACACAAGTTGGCATGCTACTCTCCTCATCACACCTTGCCCGCCTATCGTAGGAAGCGACGGGTATCTACTCCACATCTTGGCTGGACAGTAGCTGCTGACTGTCCTCTAATAGCTCATCCTCGCTGAATAGTAGAGCTGAGCCTACTGCATATAATACTTCTCTGGCTGAGGGAACAAAAAGGACAGAGGCAAGTTGAGGACAGGGGAGTGCACAGGGTCTGCTCCCGGGCCATGCCAACTGAGAGTTGTGTCTGACAAATCCACCAACTGTTGGCTGGGTGTGTCTGATGTCACTTGGGATGACGTGGATGAGCGAGTTAACCAATCAAGAACCGCTGGGTTGCTGGTCAAGACATGACCGGTAGATGATACCGGGAGCTTAGGCCTCTCGCTGTGACTACTGCTGCCACGACCCCTTACTCTGCTGTGGCCTCTGCTTGCGCCAGAAACATTCAGCCCTCTGACACTCCTCTGTGCATAGCCTGGCACTTCTCTGCCTGACATACTTGTAGCTGAACTAAACAGATTAGCGGAAATTAAAACACCCCTAAAAGCAACAAATATATTTTTCTTTTTGTATTGAAATAGGCCACTAAACGCTTTCACCACAATTACCTTTGGAAATTCACTGATAATATATTTTTCTTGTTGTACTAAAATACGACCCTATACGCTTTGACCAGAAAAAACTCAAAGAGTAAAGTGCGTATATATATTTCTTGAAGTACTGAAATAAGCCCCTATACACTGTCAACAAAAATCACTGCAGCAGTGATCTGAGAATATATATTTCATGTTTGACTGAAATAGGCCACTTTATGCTTTGACCAGAAAAAAGTTAGATTCAAGTGCGTATATATATTTCTTGAAGCACTGAAATATGAGAAAATTATAGACATTTTTGGGGTATTTTAATTTCCTTTTTATTTATTTTATTTGATCTAACAGTATGTCAGACAGAGAGGTGCCAGGCCCTACACAGGGGAGTGGCAGAGGCCTTAATGTTTCTGGTGCAGGCAGAGGTCACAGCAGAGTAAGGGGCCGTGGCAGCAGGGGTCACTTCGAGAGGCCTGAGCTCCCAGTGTCAGCTAGCGGTTGTGTCGTGACCCGCAACCTAGCGGTTCTTGAATGGCTGACTCGATCTTCGACTTCATCGCAAGTGACATCAGGCACCCCCAGCCAAGAGTTAGTGGGTTCGTCAGACACAACCCTTATTTGGCATGGCCCGGGAGCAGGCCCTGTGCCCTCACCTGTCCTCAAAAACATAACCATAGCAAAGGCAGGTGCACTCTGCGGCAATACTAAACCCTCACACTGATGTTAAAATTGAGAGGTTAGTTTGACACATCCTACTAGGAGGACATGTCTTAAGCTCGGACACCATGTCAAGGTCTCTCAAGTAGCCCGAGACCCTACCACTCAACCTACCTGTGCCGTATGGGCGATACTAGGGGCCGTTGGACATTACGGGAGCGTAAGGCCTGACTCACAAACAGCTCACCAGTGACCTCCAGCATGTAACCATGCTTGCAATGGGAGGTGGGAAGTGCCTGTGAGCCCCACCCGAGACCGGATGATATGGCCCAGAGCCTCCCAGGTGCACCTGAATGTAGCCTGTAGATGAAAAGCAGGCACATTTAAATTGGAGTTTATACACCTCCAAACATATAAACCATTAGAAAACGGGGTGTGGTGTTTAACAAGCAGGATATGCTCAACCCAAATGCAGTTGTGCATGTATATAGGGAGCACATCCTGCACTTGTAGTCCATTGCTAGGGGCAATCAACAGCAAAATATGCATACAATGGAAGATGTCAGCAATGGACTACACGTACCACAATAACCATCCTACATACGATAACGATAATGTGGATGTGGAGAACAATCAAAAACATAACCATAGCAAAGGCAGGTGCACTCTGTGGCAATACTAAACCCTCACACTGATGTTAAAATTGAGGTTAGTTCGACACATCCTACTAGGAGGACATGTCTTAAGCTCGGACACCACGTCAAGGTCTCTCAAGTAGCCTAAGACCCTACCACTCACCTGTCCTCAACCTGCGTCTGTCCTTTTCTGTTCCCTCAGCCAAAGAACTATTATATACAGTGGGCTCAGCTCTACTATTCAGCCAGGACGAGCTACTTGAGGACAGTCAGCAGCTACTGCCCAGCCAAGATTTGGAGGAGACATCTGCCGCTTCCTCCGCTAGGCGTGCAAGTAGTGATGAGGAGAGTGGCATAGGAGGTGGTGTTGCGAGCGGTCAAGCTCCTGATCCAGAGACCATTAAGGAGGACATCAGTGATGTGTAGAAAGTACTCGCACTTTGAAACCGGGTGATTTAGGGGCTTCTTTATCATCATCGGGAGAAGTTGGTGGCAGCTTGCGGCAGTGGTGGAGCCAGAAAGTTGATAACGTGGCTGGGAGTCAGCAGGATGGCAGCATTGGGAGGTCGGGAGCCTGGGGTAGACCACCCGCCGCAGTAGCCTACCTGCCCAGAAAGTAGTGGTGCAGGGGTTCATGGAAGCAGCTCATTATCAGTCTGTTCGGAGTGTTGGGGGTAAAATCACCTACTCGTTGTGGGGCAATGTTTTGTTAAGCCTTTTGTAGCCATTTGTAGAATCTGTAGAAGGTGAAGCGCGGGCAGGGTGCCAATGTTGGCACCATGGCCCTGAGTCAACATATGCAGCATCACCATAAAGTGGCCTGGAAGAACTGTGGCTCCAATGTGGTGGTCCAGCCTGCCGCAGCAACTGTTGCATCACCCAGTGGCATGCACCAGATTTCAGGCAGTCAAGGCTCCACCACCTCAGCCGAAGGGAGCTGTCTGTTCTTCCCATCTTTTGCTGGTCATGATGCTCCATTGCTCCTGCTTCTCCTCCCACTCCTCGTCAGTCATTCTGTCAGCAATTGATCACGGAAGCGATTGCCAAGAGACATTAGTATGCGTGCATTCATCCATTGGCACAGAAGCTGAATGTGCTACTGGCCAAGTTGCTGGTGCTGCAGTCCTTCCCTTTCCAACTGGTGGACTCTGCACCTTTCAGAGAACTGATGGTTTGTGCCGAGCCGAGGTGTAGTGTCCCAAGCCATCATTTATTTGCCAAAAAGACAGTACCAGTTCTGCACAAGTATGTTGAACAGAGGGCGGGCAAGTCCTTGAGCCTGTCGGTGTCTGCCAAAGTGCATGGCAGCGCCGACCTGTGTAGCTGTAACTACGGTCAGGGACAATATAAGTCCGTTACGGCCCGCTGGGTGAATTTGGCCAGGTGATGTTGCTTCCGCCTGCACGTTCTCACACCGTTGGTCCTGCAACAAGTTCCACCTCCTCATCCTCTTCTGTGTCCTCAGCCTCCATTGCAGAGACAATTTACAGTGCCCCCAGCATACCACATGCTCAGGGCACGGCGGTGTCACGCTGTTCTGAAACCTCATTTGCCTAGGCGAACAGAGTCACACAGGGGAGGAACTGCTTTGTGTCCTTCATCAAGAAATCGAATCCAGGCTTTCTCAGCGACAACACAAAATTGGAACCATGGTCACCAACAATGGGAAGAACATGGTGTCGGCTCTGCGTCAAGGAGGGCTGAGCCATGCGCCCTGCATGGCACACATGTTCAATCTGGTTGTCAAGCGGTTCCTGAAGTCTTCCACCCATCTGCAAGACATCCTAAAAATGGGCAGGAAATTTTTCATGCACTTCGGCTACTCATACACTACAAAGCACACCTTCCTTGAGCTGCAGAGGCAGAATGGCATCCCCCAACATAGCCTGATATGTAAACGTTTCCATCCATTGGAATTCCACCCTCTATATGTTCGTCCGACTATACGAACAGAGAAAAGCCATCAACGATTTCTTGATGATCCAAGCGGACTGGAGTACTCCCCTGTGTAACTTTGATGTCAGCCAGTGACAGCTCATGCAAGACACCTGCCTTTTGCTCAGGCCCTTTGAGGAGGCCACGTCATTTGTCAGTCACCAGGACTATGGAATGAACAATGTCATTCCACTGCTTCATGTCCTGGAACAGATGCTGGTAAATCTGGCTGGTCAGGGGACTGGAGACGTGGCGCCTAGATCTCATGGCCACATGAGCACTGTGGGGGCTGAACTGGAGGAAGTGGACATTGGAGCACAAGCAATATGTAGTGAAATGGGTGGTTTTTCTACACTGGTGACAGGAGAGTAGGAGCAGGAGCAGCCAGAAGAGCTACAGAGCGATGAGGAAGATGAGGCAGAGGACCCAGACACACCGTGGCAGTATTCAGTGGAGATGGATGCAGGGAGTCCCTCCAAGTCACTTTCACAAATGGCCCGATACATGCTCATTTGCTTGTGTAGAGACAGCCAAATTGTCACCATTCAGCAGAGGGATAACTTCTGGTTCTCCACCTTGTTGGACCCTTGCTACCGTTCCAAAATAGGGACTTTTACACCCACTGAGAGGGAAGTGAAACCGAACTACTATAGAGACTTCCTTTGCAGTCAGTTGGCCGCTGCCTACCTGCGCCATAATCCATCCTCTCGCAGGTCTGACCGGAGGGGCCCTCTGCGCTCACGTTCCTCTGCCATGACTGCTGGGGCATGGTGAAGGGGTAGGAGCAGTTCAGCTCCATCAGCAGCAACTTGAGTCTAGAGTAGCTGATGAGCAGCTTTCTTCACCCGCCTAGTGAAGAAAATGCTCACCAGCAACAGCAGCAGCTAGACCTGGAGCAGGACCTGAACCAGCAGGTGGTGGCATACTTGGAAAGTAACCTACCACCCCACATTGAAGATCCGCTGGAATACTGGGCAGCCAAGCTGGATTCGTGGCCGCAACTGGCAGAGTTTGCGCTAGAAAAGCTGTCCTCCATGGCCAGTAGTGTGGCATCAGAGTTGGTGTTTAGTGCAGGAGGGGTTATAGTTACCCTAAGAAGAAATCGCCTGTCCACCCAGAATGTGGAGAGACTGACCTTTTTCAAGATGAATCAGGTGTGGACAAGCCAGGATTTCCACCCATCAATGCCTGATGCATCAGTCTAGATCTTCCCTGGCACCACACCAACACTTTGACAAAAGTGTCACAGGGCGCCGGCGACGTGATCTTCATGCGGTGCGCCGCCGGCATCCTGCCTCTCTCCCTGAGCGGGGATGCATGCAGCGTCCCCGTCTCCCAGGTAACAGGAGTGGAGCGCACCCGACCGCGCTCCTGCTATCTGTGCGGTCGGCGTCCTCCGTTCCCCTGGCAACAGTATCAGACTGAGCACCGAGCTGGCCACTCAGTGCTTGGCTTTTGTGTCTGAGCGGGTCATGTGACGCTGGCCACGTCACATGACCTTAGCCTTCACTACTTATACAGGTTGCCTGCGATTTTGGTCCTTTGCCTAACTGCTACTACTCAGTGCTTCTGCTACTCTGGATTTTGACCCTTGGATTTTGTTTCTGACCCGTCTTCGCCTGCCCTCGTGTACTGATGTGACCTCCAGGTTTGACCCTCGGCTTGTACTCTGACTTGTCCTTGCTATTGCTTGTGTACTGATGTGATATCCTGGTTTGACTCTTGGCGTGTTTGTTTACCATCCTTTTTACCCCTTTTCGCCTAAGTAAGTGTTTATCTCTGGCATTTCAGTATTGCTCCTGACATTTTACAGGACTTCGGATCCATCTGCAGGGTTCCCTCCTACTGCCTCTGCCTGGCTATATTCTGACTCTGTCCGCTCTGCCTCTCTGCACTTATAGAGGTTAGGTTCCGTCACCCAGTTACGCCCCATCGTCTAGGACGAGTAGTGTAAGTAGGCAAAGACAGAGGCATGGGTGGCAGCTAGTGGGTGCACTTCCTCTTCCCCGATCCCTAGTTCATGACAAAAAGAGATCGGTTTCTTCTGGCTACCTGCCTGAGCTACTATTCTGATGCTGCAACCCGCCTGATGCCACACATCTGATTCCAAGTGCTCCTTCTTTCATCCACCATCTTCAGCTGGTACTGGTATTGCAACCCACCTCCCCACTCTGTCACCCGGTCACTCAGTGGTCTCCTGATCCTGCTGCCACCTCCACACTATGTCACCTTGCCACTCTATGGTCTCTTGATGATGCCACCTCCACACTATATCCCCTTGCCACTCTGTGGGCTTCTGATGCTGCTGCCACCTCCATACTATGTCACCTTGCCACTCTGTTGTCTCCTGATGCTGCTGCCACCTCCACACTATGTCACCTTGCCAAACTGTGGTCTCCTGATGCTGCTGCTACCTTAATTCTATGTCACCTTGCCACTCTGTGGCCTCCTGATGATGCTGCTGCCACCTCCACTCTCTGTCATTGTGCCACCCTGTGGTCCTCCGCCTGATGCTGCTGCTGCCACCACCACCCCACTATGTTATTGTGCCACTCTGTGGTCTCCTCATTTTGCTGCCACCTCCACACTCTTATTGTGCCATTCTGTGGCCTCCTCCTGATGCTGCTGCTGACTCCACCTCCACACTCTATCACTTTGCCACTCTGTGGCCTCCTGATGCTTTTGCCACCTCCACACGTTGTCATTGTGCCACCCTGTGGCCTCCTCCTGATGCTGCTGCCACCTCCACAGTCTGTCATTGTGCCACTCTGTGGTCTCTTTATGCTGCTGCTGCTGCCACCTCCACACTGTCATTGTGTCACCCTGTGGCTTCCCCTGATGCTGCCGCCATCTCCACACTCTCTCATTGTGTCCCTCTGTGACCTCCTGATGCTGCTGCCACCTCCACACTATCATTGTGCCACTCTGTTGCCTCCTCCTGATGCTGCTGCCACCTCCAGACTCTGTCATTGGTCCCCTCTGTGGTCTCCTCATGTTGCTTTCACCTCACCACTATGTCATAGGGCCACTCTGTGGACTTCTCATGCTGTTCCCACCCTCCCCACTTCATGACTGGGCCACTATTTTGCCTTTCGGCCTGGCTGACATCATCATTTATTTGACCCTTTTTCTTATCTGTCAGAAGGAAGGAAAAATAAGACACACAACTGATTCTGTCTGTGTAACAGCTGTAAGGCCTGCATAACATGGTCCCTATTTTGCATCAGAATTGGCTTATGATTTTGTAGCCAAAATCAGGAGTGGGTACAAAACAGAGAAGGCATGCAAATATTTCATTCACGTGTCATCTCTGTTATGGATCCACACTAACCAAATGCTAACCGAGTGAAGGTGAATGCTCCACAGACAGGATCCGTTGTTTGTGGGCTATTGTTCAGACGTATCAGCGGAATGGCAAAATAATCAGTGATGTCAACACAAACGTAAAGCTGACACCCTCTCCACTATGTCGGGGGGGCTCTATTTGTATAAGCATTTAATAGGTTCTGTAGATATCTATGTGGAATTAGCTGACGACGGTGTAAAAGGAGTGCGCTTTTTCTTGACACTAACATCGACCTGTAAGGCTGAGCTCACACTTGAGCTATTTGGTCAGTTTTGGCCCTGTAACTGCACAAATAAGTGAAGTGTGCAGTGATTCTAAGAGTGACGCCTGTCATCTGCTTGTCATACTGACTCACAGTATTGTTTTACTACCACAGCAGACTCCCTATGCGTGTTACTGCAAGGCACAGTATTTTCCACCACTATAAAGCCTCTCTGCAGCCAAGAGATAAAGGTTTTTAACACGATTCACCGCAAATAAATTTGTGGTGAATTTGTATTTTTTTTTCCAAAAATTAGGCGAACCGGCCAATTCCAATTTTTGAGAAATTCACTCATCTTTAGTTATGACTGCTGGAACACAAAGAGGGAAAATATTATTGGTCCTTAAAGGGGTTATCCGAGTTAACTTAACCTTATCTATATGGCTTTATTTCTCCTATACTTTAGTTTTCCTAAATCACTTACTGTACCTATCTTGCGCCGTTTCTCTGCTACACTAAACAGTCATGTGACTGCCCACGTCATCAGCTGTGACGTTCCGTTGACATGGAGCTCTCTGCTTGTCGGAGTGACTAAGCCATGTCAGCGGAACGTCATCAGCCTTGGCCCCGCCCCATCTCTCTGCATTACAGTCCGTGCGGCTGTGAGTTGATCGCGCATGCGCGTTCCTCACTTGTGCCGCGGCTACCTCCAACTGGGGTTATCCAAGTTATATTTATTGATGGCCTATCCTCAGGATAGGTCATCAATATCAGATCGGCGGGGTCCGACACCCGGCACCCCGCCGATCAGCTGTTTGAAGAGAGCGGCGCCGTGCCAGCGCTGCCTCCTCTTCATTGTTTACCTACTCGCCGTTGCATCTGCAGCGGTGAGCAGGTGTAATTACACCCAAGCCGTTCCATTCATTTCAATGGGACGGCTCTGTAGTATACACTTGTATAGAAACGAGCCGTCCCATTGAAATGAATGGAACGGCTTGGGTGTAATTACACCTGCTCACCGCTGCAGATGCAACGGCCAGCATGTAAACAATGACAAGGAGGCAGCGCTGGCACGGCGCCTCTCTTCAAACAGCTGATCGGCGGGGTGCCGGGTGTCGACCCCGCGATCTGATATGATGACCTATCCTGAGGATAGGTCATCAATAAATATAACTTGGACAACCCCTTTAAGTCTAAAATTAATTATGTCACTAAGGGGTTAAAAATGTAGTTGAGTCCCCTGAGTTGTGCACCAAGATTTACTGCAGACACTCATTAAAAATCTACAAATAAAGAGTGATATTTTTGGGAGGGCTTTTCCAATTTTAATATAACTGTTATGTGGCTAATCAGAAGGGAAGCTGGTGAATTATACTACACTGTAGCAACAGGTATAAAAATAGAACACTCCAAATGTGCAAACATCTACCCTGTACAGCTATATTAATTTCCTCTTTAATTCCTAGAGATGTTCAAGAGAAAACAAATTGTCACAATGCCATGGTCATTTGCCAGCTCCTTTCATTACTGTGTTGGAAGTAAAATTACATCATTTGTAGGCAGTAAGCGCCATTTTGAGGAGTTTTCATTTTCTGGTGTTAAGAGGCTGCACTTTAGTTAGAGAACATTCATGCAGACATTTCTGGATGAAATTTGTGGTTAAAAGTGAACAGTGCAATATGTTTTTTTTTAACTTAACAGGAATATACAATAGATGCTCGCTCTATTGCAGTTCTTGTTGCTATCTCCATGAAACTATTCACAGAAAAAACTAGATAAAACATCCTGCGCGATATGATACTAAGTGCGCGGATGAACATGGCTGCATTTATCAAATCACAGAAAATGGTGCACTAAAATAAATGCAAACATTATGTGGAATAAGCCCTCATTCTAATAACGTCTGAGACACTTAGTCAACATATTTTGATCAAAACACATCTAAGCCCACCCACCAAGCGACACGGTGGTCTCAGTCCAGGCGGGTAACTCGCTAAACCTATTAATGCTGTTGCGCATTTTTCTACAGGAGCGCAGTCCCGCACATATGGTGTGTTGCCCTTGTTACCTCCATGTGCTTCAGCAACCGGTGGGAGGAGGGACACACACACCTATATGTACCACCTTAATCAAGGTCGCCTATTAGATGGGCGGGACACTAGTGCACATGAATCTCACCCCTGTATAGGGGCGTATTCACACATGAAGGTGCCACTCCTTCAAGACAAGTTAAATAATTCACAGAAAAAACTAGATAAAACATCCTGCGCGATATGATACTAAGTGCGCGGATGAACATGGCTGCATTTATCAAATCACAGAAAATGGTGCACTAAAATAAATGCAAACATTATGTGGAATAAGCCCTCATTCTAATAACGTCTGAGACACTTAGTCAACATATTTTGATCAAAACACATCTAAGCCCCACCCACCAAGCGACACGGTGGTCTCAGTCCAGAGCGGGTAACTACGCTAAACCTATTAATGCTGTTGCGCATTTTTTCTACAGGAGCGCAGTCCCGCACATATGGTGTGTTGCCCCTTGTTACCTCCATGTGCTTCAGCAACCGGTGGGAGGAGGGACACACACACCTATATGTACCACCTTAATCAAGGTCGCCTATTAGATGGGCGGGACACTAGTGCACATGAATCTCACCCTGTATAGGAGCGTATTCACACATGAAGGTGCCACTCCTTCAAGACAAGTTAAACAATTCACAGAAAAACTAGATAAAACATCCTGCGCGATATGATATTAAGTGCGCGGATGAACATGGCTGCATTTATCAAATCACAGAAAATGGTGCACTAAAATAAATGCAAACATTATGTGGAATAAGCCCTCATTCTAATAACGTCTGAGACACTTAGTCAACATATTTTGATCAAAACACATCTAAGCCCACCCACCAAGCGACACGGTGGTCTCAGTCCAGGCGGGTAACTACGCTAAACCTATTAATGCTGTTGCGCATTTTTCTACAGGAGCGCAGTCCCGCACATATGGTGTGTTGCCCTTGTTACCTCCATGTGCTTCAGCAACCGGTGGGAGGAGGGACACACACACCTATATGTACCACCTTAATCAAGGTCGCCTATTAGATGGGCGGGACACTAGTGCACATGAATCTCACCCCTGTATAGGAGCGTATTCACACATGAAGGTGCCACTCCTTCAAGACAAGTTAAACAATTCACAGAAAAAACTAGATAAAACATCCTGCGCGATATGATATTAAGTGCGCGGATGAACATGGCTGCATTTATCAAATCACAGAAAATGGTGCACTAAAATAAATGCAAACATTATGTGGAATAAGCCCTCATTCTAATAACGTCTGAGACACTTAGTCAACATATTTTGATCAAAACACATCTAAGCCCACCCACCAAGCGACACGGTGGTCTCAGTCCAGGCGGGTAACTACGCTAAACCTATTAATGCTGTTGCGCATTTTTTCTACAGGAGCGCAGTCCCGCACATATGGTGTGTTGCCCTTATGTTACCTCCATGTGCTTCAGCAACCGGTGGGAGGAGGGACACACACACCTATATGTACCACCTTAATCAAGGTCGCCTATTAGATGGGCGGGACACTAGTGCACATGAATCTCACCCCTGTATAGGGGCGTATTCACACATGAAGGTGCCACTCCTTCAAGACAAGTTAAATAATTCACAGAAAAAACTAGATAAAACATCCTGCGCGATATGATACTAAGTGCGCGGATGAACATGGCTGCATTTATCAAATCACAGAAAATGGTGCACTAAAATAAATGCAAACATTATGTGGAATAAGCCCTCATTCTAATAACGTCTGAGACACTTAGTCAACATATTTTGATCAAAACACATCTAAGCCCACCCACCAGCGACACGGTGGTCTCAGTCAGGCGGGTAACTACGCTAAACCTATTAATGCTGTTGCGCATTTTTTTCTACAGGAGCGCAGTCCGCTTACATATGGTGTGTTGCCCTTGTTACCTCCATGTGCTTCAGCAACCGGTGGGAGGAGGGACACACACCTATATGTACCACCTTAATCAAGGTCGCCTATCAGATGGGCGGGACACTAGTGCACATGAATCTCACCCCTGTATAGGAGCGTATTCACACATGAAGGTGCCACTCCTTCAAGACAAGTTAAATAATTCACAGAAAAACTAGATAAAACATCCTGCGCGATATGATACTAAGTGCGCGGATGAACATGCTTGCATTTATCAAATCCGAAAATGGTGCACTAAAATAAATGCAAGCATTATGTGGAATGGCCCTCATTCTAATAACGTCCTGAAACGCTTAGTCAACATAGTTTGATCAAAACACATCTAAGCCCACCCACCAAGCGACACGGTGGTCTCAGTCCAGGCGGGTACTCGCTAAACCTATTAATGCTGTTGGCATTTTCTAGGGCGCAGTCCCGTTTATATGGTATGTTGCTTGTTACCTCCATGTGCTTCAGCGCCGGTGGGAGGGACACACACACCTATATGTACCACCCAATCAAGGTCGCCTATCAGATGGGCGGGACACTGGTACATAGATCACCCCTGTATGGGCTATTCGGCATGAAGGTGCCACTCTTCGAACAAGTTAAATAATTCACAGAAAAAACTAGATAAAACATCCTGCGCGATATGATACTAAGTGCGCGGATGATGCTGTGCTATTTGTCAAATCACAGAAAATGGTGCACTAAAATAAATGCAAACATTATGTGGAATAAGCCCTCATTCTAATAACGTCTGAGACACTTAGTCAACATATTTTGATCAAAAACACATCTAAGCCCACCCACTAGCGACACGGTGGTCTCAGTCCAGGCGGGTAACTCGCTAAACCTATTAATGCTGTTGCGCATTTTTCTACAGGAGCGCAGTCCCGCACATATGGTGTGTTGCCCCTTGTTACCTCCATGTGCTTCAGCAACCGGTGGGAGGAGGGACACACACACCTATATGTACCACCTTAATCAAGGTAGTTACCCGCCTGGACTGAGACCACCGTGTCGCTTGGTGGGTGGGCTTAGATGTGTTTTGATCAAAATATGTTGACTAAGTGTCTCAGACGTTATTAGAATGAGGGCTTATTCCACATAATGTTTGCATTTATTTTAGTGCACCATTTTCTGTGATTTGATAAATGCAGCCATGTTCATCCGCGCACTTAGTATCATATCGCGCAGGATGTTTTATCTAGTTTTTTCTGTGAATTATTTAACTTGTCTTGAAGGAGTGGCACCTTCATGTGTGAATACGCTCCTATACAGGGGTGAGATTCATGTGCACTAGTGTCCCGCCCATCTGATAGGCGACCTTGATTAAGGTGGTACATATAGGTGTGTGTGTCCCTCCTCCCACCGGTTGCTGAAGCACATGGAGGTAACAAGGGGCAACACACCATATGTGCGGGACTGCGCTCCTGTAGAAAAATGCGCAACAGCATTAATAGGTTTAGCGTAGTTACCCGCCTGGACTGAGACCACCGTGTCGCTGGTGGGTGGGCTTAGATGTGTTTTTGATCAAAATATGTTGACTAAGTGTCTCAGACGTTATTAGAATGAGGGCTTATTCCACATAATGTTTGCATTTATTTTAGTGCACCATTTTCTGTGATTTGATATCTCCATGAAACTGTTGAATCTTTCCCATGGACAATTCAAGTTGTTTTGTGGGAAAGGGATAACTTTCCAAGAACTGTGCAAATGATTTATTCTATTTTGAAATCAAACAATTAAACATTCAAGAAGCGGACAGATAGATTCCATCATGAATCATCTTCGTTATAAATTAGTTTATCTGCTTCAAGTATATTTCTCTTTTAGGGAGCTTTCACACTAGCGTCATAGCTATCCAGCAGGCTGTTCCGGCGGGTGAACAGCCTGCCGGATCCGCCATTCTGCAAGTACCAGTGTGCTGCCGCTCCGTCCCCATTGACTTTAATGGAGCGGAGGGCGGAGCTATGGCGCTGCATGTCTGTGCAAAGCAGAGATCGCCGGACTGAAAAGTCGGACCTGCAGTACTTTTAGTCCGGCGATCTCCGGCCGTGCACTGCCACGCTGCGCCGTAGCTCCGGCAGCACGGCATCACACGGGTACTTTCAGCATGGCGGATTCGGCAGGCTGTTCACCCGCCGGAACAGCCTGCCGGATAGCTATGCCGCTAGTGTGAAAGTACCCTTAGTCAGAAAATGACTGTGGAGTATATACCCTTGACTTCTGTTTTAGGAAACACTGAAATCTGATACCAAGATTGGAAGTGCTAGAATTTATTTAATTTGCAACAAACAATTTCTGCAGAAATGTACAGTACCAGGGTTAACTGTCCTGTTTGCACCTGTGACTAATTATCAATGTTTTATAGCTCATAAATACTGGGAATGTGTTCATATGTGTATATTAGACAATAAACTTGTTTAACATTAACCCCTTCACGACTTGCAACATACATGTACGGCACAAGTTGGGACCTTAAAGAGGGTGCCCCCTCAGCAGTTGAGAGGGCACAGTAGCCACTGGGTGCCTGCTGTTTTACACATCAGACACCTGAAGGCTGAGTCCATGATGGTCTATTGCGATCACGGCACATCTGAGTGGTCTTTTCCTGAGAGCGCTGAGCTCTCAGGAACCAACACTCCCAAAATCAATGGAGCTGTTTGGTTTGGTATCGCAGCCTTTGGCATCCTAAAGACAACAAAGCCTGTCATGGCTAAGTTCTGATTAAGCCTTGCATGAGGCAGGGCTTGATAGGAATGTAGTGACTCTCCCATAGGCTACAATGTTAAAGGGAACTTGTCATCTCCAAATGCATATAAAACCGCCAGCATTACCTCATAATAGCCTCCTGTCTGTTAATAATCATATGTTTGATTCGGTAGCCTGATGCTCCATAGATTAAAAAACAATGTTTTAATTGCCATCAGCGCAATCTTGCCAATCAGCTTGAAGTCAAGGGTGCAGCGGCTTCCTTGCTTCAAGTCAAGGTAAGAACGCCCCTAACCGTCCCCTCTTTTCTTAGATTGACAGTCTGCAGTGTGGCCGGGATCTCATAAGTCTCGCGCATGTGCGGTGCACTCCTTGGAAGTGCGAGCTGTCTACGGATGCCGCTGTTAGCCGGGTCTCAGTGGGGTACTGCGCATGCGTGAGTCAAAAAGTTTTTGAAAATATAAAAACAAGATTTAAATAGCCCACCTTAACCCATATTGAATATAAAAAACAAACAATAAATAAAGATAATTAGCATTGTCGGGTTTATAAAATGCCCAAACTTTTGATAAGTTGTCCGGTAAAAGAAACATTCTGGTTGAGAACACTGATAGTACCCTGCATACAAAGCTTAAAGTTGTCCTTTCACCCTCAGATGCATCACAGATCTCATAAGGAAACTGTAGCGATTAGCGGGTGTGGACCCGCTGTGCCACTTACCGGTTTGGCTTTGGGACAAACTTGGGAGCGCAGCCTAAGTGTCCTCCTGGTTTTTACCCTTTATCCCGCTCCAGGATGCGGAAGCTGGACTCAGCTGCAGGGGAGACACCAGGTCGCTACCGCAAGAGTGGTCCCGGTTAAGTGGCAGCTAGTGCTAGCACTGGGAAACAGGCAATATAGCAGACAGCTGCAGGATAATGCTGAGCTGAGCAATCGGTATAGCAGAGCTAGTGCTGTGAGAACAGCAGAGCTTAGTTAGTCCCGGTGGAGCTGGTGTAACGATCTGCACAGCAGACAGAGGCTTGGTCGACAGTCCGGGTCTTTAACTTGAGAGCAGCGAGGTACAAGAGGATCAAGCAGAGACGAGGTCAGGATACAAGCAGAGGTCATAAGCAGGATGTCGAATGCAGGAACAACCGGAGCCTTAGCTGTAGGAAGTACAATATTGCTCAGGCATTGCAGGAAGGGAAGCACCCTTATAAGGTGGTGCCTGGCCAGGATTGGAGAGAGGGCGGAATCAGTGGCGTGCATTAAAGAGGACCTTTCACTGGTCCACAGTTTATCAGTTAAAGCTATGTACATTGAGAGCGGCACCCAGGGATGTCCCTGCACTTACTTGTATCCTGGGTGCCGCTCCGTTAGTCCTCTGTAGCCCCGGTACCGGTGCTCCTGCTGCTGTAATTTTGCCTGGGGCGGAGACTTCTTCTTCTGCCCTGGCGTCTTCTTCTCCCAGGGCTGGGCGCTGGCCAATCGCAGTGCTCAGCTCATATCCTGAATATGAGCTGAGCGCTGCGATTGGCCAGCGCTCCAGCCCTGGAGAAGGAGACGCCAAGGCAGAAGAAGAAGTTTCCGCCCCAGGCAAAATTACAGCAGCAGGAGCGCCGGTACCGAGGGCTACAGAGGACGAACGGAGCGGCACCCAGGGATACAAGTAAGTGCAGGGACATCCCTGGGTGCTGCTCTCAATGTACATAGCTTTAACTGATAAACTGTGGACCAGTGAAAGGTCCTCTTTAACCACTAAGGTACCAGGACGCCTGCGGCTCCTACAAGATACAACAGAAGCTGTCGTAGCCTGCGACAGTGCAGGAAAGCGGGTCCGGAGCCGGCAGCGAAGAGGAAGAGCCCTGCGTGCAGCTCGACTGAGGTAAGTAGTCGGACGCACTGCACGCTGGCGGCTGCCAACTGCCATTGTTACAGAAACATTGAACTTATCTCAGTTATTGACTTCTAAGTAGTAATATTTGTTTTAAATGATGATTTATATATTTTATAAGACAATATAGTATTTTTCTGTATACCAACCTCTGTCTGATTCCTTACACTGACCATTTGCCATCTGACCTGATCTATGCCTGATGCTCATATTGACCCTTTGCTGCCTGCCCTGACCTTAGACTTGTTTCATGGATTTGCGCAAACTCTGCCTGCCCTGAGCTTGTCCTGTAAATAAAACTTTGTCTGATCCCTTAGTGCCCCCAACCAGTGTCTCTGATTATTATTATTTTTATTAAAGTGCCATTTATTCCAAAGCGCTGGACATATGAAAAGGGGTATACATACATAATACAGACAATTGCACTGAGCATAAACAAGACGAGTTGCAAACTGGTACAGAAGGAGAGAGGGCTCTGCACATGAGGGCTTACAATCTACATGGTATGGGAGAAGGGCACAGTAGGTGAGGGTGAAGCTGGTCATGTGTTTTACATTGCCAAACAGGTTTGTGCAAGTGGTCAGATGAGAAGGTAAGATGGAGGGAGAGATGAATAGTTCCTTGTTGGGTTAATGGATGTTGGGGTATTGCAGGAGGTTTTGGAAAAGTGGGAAGAGTAAGATGAAAGACTGAAGCATTAAAAAATGTGTAGTTACCTTTGGTCCCCTTTTGGTTACATACCATGGAATGAGAAGGAAAGATGAGGGGTGTGGGCAATATAAGACTCTAGAAAAGCTGGATGCAGCAGTTAGGTTCAATGCAGACATACCTGGAGAGGAGAGAATTGGGTGATGGTCAGTAGGCAGTGATGACAAAGTGGATTCCATATCCATAATATTACATTCTGGTATAATTCAGTATGTGCACTTAAAGAGTTGCACTTGAAAGATGTTGCATTTAGAAAGACAAAGGGTCAGATATCAACCACACTGGGACTACTCCAGGAGGTTGCTGCCTAGTGGTTCCTTTACAGCGAAGTCCAGATCCCTGTATAGGTGTGAAAGGGTGAATGTCAGGAGACTGCTAGGATAACTTTCTTAGCTTTAGCCCAACCAGTCAAACAGATTGGTTGTCAAAGTGGTTCCACACCGACTGATCATTGCAGAATTTGTATTCCAATATACTGTACTCCCAAATAGTACTAGCCTTAGGATAAATAACACCTTGCACAGAATTTTCTTCTGGACAGTTAGAACCGTAAATAAATATGGTACCAGAGCTAAGCATAGTAAATAAAAAATATACCAGAATTAATCTCAGTGAATAAATACAGTACCACTAACAAGCTCAAATTATGAATCATTTACAAAAACTATACCCACTAAATAAATATGGTATACAAACTAAGCTCAGTTTATAAATATAGGATCAGAACCAAGTACAGTAAATGAATATTGCATCAGAACAAGCACAGTACAATAATATGGTACCAGAAGTAAACAACCACTGTATCCGAAACAAGCACAGTGAATAAATATGGTAGTATAACCAAGGACAGTAAATACAAAATATGGCACTATAACCAAGTTCAGTAAATAAATGCAGTGCTAGAAAAAAAATTGTTAACAAATATAAAACCAGCACTAAACTCAAATAAGTAAATATGGTACTGGAACTAAGATCTGTAAGGAAAAAATGTTGACGTTATAACCTCTGCCGTGTCCTTCAGACCCCTAAATTAATCGCAGGTAACCACTCACTAATCACTCATGTATGGACTCCTGGGAGGTGTTTTGGGGTGTATTTTTACATATACCCATGTTGGGTAGAGAAATATCTCTGCAAATTGTCAACTTTGTATAAAAAAATTTAAAAAGTTGTCGTTTACAGAGATATTTCTCACACAA
This sequence comes from Bufotes viridis, assembly GCA_033119425.1. Classification (NCBI taxonomy): domain Eukaryota; kingdom Metazoa; phylum Chordata; class Amphibia; order Anura; family Bufonidae; genus Bufotes; species Bufotes viridis. The sequence goes on along the minus strand of CM065591.1, from coordinate 116,210,087 downwards.
AGTATGGGTATATATAAAAATACACCCCAAAACACTACTGCCCTACTTCTCCTGAGTACGGCTATACCACATGAGTGACACTTTTGCAGCCTGGGTGCGCAAATGGGCCCTAATTCCAATGAGTACCTTTAGGATTTCACAGGGCATTTTTACGCATTTGGATTCCAGACTTCTTCTCACGCTTTAGGGACCCTTAAAATGCCAGGACAGTATAAATACTCCACAAGTGACCCCATTTTAGAAAGAAGACACCCCAAGGTATTCCATGAGGGAATGGTGAGTTCATGTAAAATTTTATTTTTGTCACAAGTTAGTGGAATATGAGACTTTGTAGAAAAACAAAAATAAAAAAATAAAAATATCAATATTCGCTAACTTGTGCCCAAAAAAAAATTCTGTGAACTCGATATGCCCCTCACGGAATACCTCGGGTGTCTTCTTTCCAAAATGGGGTCACTTGTGGGGTATTTATACTGCCCTGGCATTTTAGGGGCCCTAAAGCGTGAGAATCCAAATGCGTAAAAATGCCCTGTGAAATCCTAAAGGTACTCATTGGTTTTAGGGCCCCTTTGCGCATCTTGGCTGCAAAAAGTGTCACACATGTGGTATCGCCGTACTCAGGAGAAGTAGGGCAATGAGTAATTGACAACTTTTAAAAAAATGTATACGAAGTTGTCAATTTACAGAGATATTTCTCTCACCCAGCATGAGTATATGTAAAAATACACCCCAAAACACATTGCCCTACTTCTCCTTAATATGGCGATACCACATGAGTGACACTTTTTGCAGCCAAGATGCGCAAAGGGGCCCAAATTCCAATGAGTACCTTTTAGGAGGGCATTTTTACGCATTTTTCTTCTCACGCTTTAGGGCCCCTAAAATTCCAGGGCAATATAAATACCCCACATATGACCCCATTTTGGAAAGAAGACACCCCAAGGTATTCCGTGAGGGGCATGGCGAGTTCATATAAGATTTTTTTTTGGCACAAGTTAGCGGAAATAGATTTTTTATTGTTTTTTCTCACAAAGTCTCCCTTTCCGCTAACTTTTGACAAAAAGTTAAATTTTTCATGGACTCACTATGCGCCTCAGCGAATACCTTGGGGTGTCTTCTTTCCAAAATGGGGTCATTTGTGGGGTGTTTGTACTGTTCTGGCATTTTGGGTGGGGCTAAATTGTGAGCAGCCATGTAAAACCTAAAGGTATTCATTGGAATTAGGGCCCTTTGCGCACCCAGGCTGCGAAAAATTGTCACACATGTGGTATCGCCGTGCAATGTGTTTCTCTGCAAATTGACAACTTTAAAAAGTTGTCGTCTACAGCGATATTTCTCACACAAAGTATGGGTATATATAAAAATACACCCCAAAACTCATTGCCCTACTTCTGCTGAGTACGGCGATATCACATGTGTGCCACTTTTTTGCAGCCAAGATGCGCAAAGGGGCCCAAATTCCCATGAGTACCTTTAGGATTTCACAGGGCATTTTTACGCATTTAGATTCTCACGCTTTAGGACCCCTAAAATGCCAGGGCAGTATAAATACCCCACAAGTGACCCCATTTTGGAAAGAAGACACCCCAAGGTATTCTGTGAGGGGCCTTGCGAGTTCACAGAAAAAAAAAAAATAGCGGAAATTGATATACTTTTTTTTTTTTTTTTACAAAGTCTCATATTCCTCTAACTTGTGACAAAAAATAAAATTTTACATGAACTCACCATACCCCTCACGGAATACCTTGGGGTGTCTTCTCTCTAAAATGGGGTCACATGTGAGGTTTTTGTACTGCCCTGGCATTTGAGGGTCTCTGCAATCATTACACGTATGGCCAGCATTAGGAGTTTCTGCGATTCTCCTTATATTGAGCATACGGGTAATGACATTTTTTCTCCATTCAGCCTCTGGGCTGAAAAAAAAAAAAATGAACGGCACTGATTTTTTCATTCGCATCGATCATCATGGTAGCTAATCACCTAACAAGTAGCTAACTAACTGGCGGTGATAAGGGACCCTTATGCCCCATTCACACGTCCGCAATTCTGTTTGCGGAACGGAATTGCGGACCCATTCATTTCTATGGGGACAGACTTTGTCCCGCTCGGATCCGGAATTATGGATCCGCGCTTCCGGGTCTGCACCTCCGTTCCGCAAAAATATAGAACATGTCCTATTCTTGTCCGCAATTGCGGACAAGAAAAAGCATTTTCTATATAGTTCTGGCAATGTGCGGATCTGCAAAATCCGGAAAGCACATTGCCGGTGTCCGTGTTTTGAGGATCTGCGGATCCGTGGATCATATCCGCGGATCCGTGCATCCACGGATCCGCAAAACACATATGGACGTCTGAATGGAGCCTTACAAGGGGTGTGATCAATGACAGGGGGGTGATCAGGGAATCTAGATGGGGTGATCAAGGGGTTCACAAGGGGTTAATAAGTGGGGGGGTTAGTGTAGTGTTTGGTGCAACTTTACATAGCTACCTGGTCCTCTGGTGGTCGTTCCCAGCAAATGGGACTACCAGAGGACCAGGTAGCAGGTATATCAGACGCTGTTAACAAAACAGCATCTGATATACCTGTTTGATGCGATTTATTTCACATCTAGAGCCTGCCATAGATTGATCAGGCTGTAGTACAACTTGTGAGGCGCGCGGCACAGGAAGTCTCGCGTCTCGCGAGATGATGCGCCGACGCGTCAACCCAGAACTAAAGGACCGCCGCGGACGCATCCGTGCAATAGGCGGTCCTGTAGTGGTTAATAGAAAAAGAAAAATGTCTCAGGATTACAGGACAAGATTTTCACAAGGAATGTATATTTTTGATTCGGTGCACCTACCCTAGATGGAGCTGTGCTTATTTTGAAACTGATTTTGAAGCTGACAGGCCCTCTTATTTTTATACCACCTCATGTCTCTCACTGTCCCTCTCTCTCTCTGGTACCTTTCCATGCTCTCTCTGGTACCTTTACAGGTCTTTAAATTAAAATTATGGCATTTTTAAGTTAACTGATAAGTCTTTACTGTTGCATATATAGCATCTGTATGTTGCTTAATGTTTATCTAATTCATCTATGTGTCCTTAACCACGAGCATATTTTAAAATCAGTAACTGGTATCTATCAGTCACCGTGATGAGGAACTGAGATCAACTGAGGAACTGAGTTTTAAAACTGACAACAAAAACTTGTGAATCAGATTTCTAGAAGATAAATTTGCAATATATTCATGCCACAATATTTTACAAGTTTGATATTTGTGTTGTATCTTACCTAATTAAGCAATATCATAGATATTTAAATTCAAGAAAAAATATTTTGACACTATTGTTTCTTTCAAAGTTTTTAACTGGGTACAGAATAGAGACAATTTTGTCCAAGACAAAAACATGGCATCACCTCTGTGTATATATAAGACAGGACCCACAATTTACAATAGGTGATTGTCAAAGCTTATCTATGCTTTCTTTATACAATGACCTCTGAAGAGGTCACAGAGCATGCCTAGAAAACTCCCTCATAGAAGTCAATGTGATACTCTGCAGTCCGTTGTGTCTATGGCCCATGGGTCAGCCATAAAGCAATTTTCTAAATGTTGTTAAGAACAGATTATTGTGGCAGAATTGCATTTTTTTCCCCAATTCCACCCCATTTGGAATTTTCTTCCAGCTCCCCACTACATCAATGATATGTCGTATTAAATAGTGCCATTAGAAAGTACAAATTGTTCCACAAAAAATAAGCCCCCATAAGTTTATGTGTGAATAGAAAAATAAAAATGTTATGGCACTGAAAAGGTGGGGAGTTAAAAACAAAAATGCAAAAAAGAAAATCGCAAGGTCCTCTAAGGGTTAAACTTCTCATTATTTTTTGTGACATCCACAAGCAACTAACTTTTGCTTTGATGGTACATCATTGGGGGTTAAGGTATGGCCACTGGTGTAAAAATTTGGCAACACCTTTCTAATATATAGTTATATAGCCACCTATAAGCTCCTAACACAGAACATATTCAGGATTAGCACACAGATATGATTTTTAAGCTGTTACTTCAACCATTTCCAAAGCCTGGATCCAGCTAAGACACTGTCTCTAGTAAATAGGCAAACTTTGCTCCCTCCTCTAGTCCTGATGTCAGCCTCAACCTTGTTGGATCCAACCATGACTTTTTTCCTCACCTCAGCCAGTGACATATAAGCTGCTGTCAGCCAATGATGTCAGACCTGGCTGCCTATACAGTATGATGTGTCTTGCCTGCTGATTGAGATTCTTAACTTATTTTGTGTTCCTTGTGCTTCGGTAGTTAATCCTGGCTCCTGATCTTATTCCTGGATATTGGTCCTGCCTTGTTCTTTTATCTGTTCTTCTACTCTCGGCTCTGATCCTTGACTCCATTCAGAACTATGCTTTCCCATTCTCTGGCCCGACCACTCTTCTGGTAATGACCCTTGCTTCTGTTTCTCACTATGCTATTTCTTCAAGGGCGCTACTGCCTCCAATTGGTGGCTATTCAGGAGAAGTCCACAGCAAAACCCATGCTCTTTGTGGGGATTGTGGGCAAAGACCAAGGGAAAGCTCACACTTTACACCCAACAACTGCTAAATGGATTGGGGCTTGATGAATTTACCTTTGGGGTCCAAGACCAAGACAGACACTTGTAGTGGATGCCTTGTCATTACCCATAGTTTAAAATGTGTAGCCATTTCTTGTTCAAAGTCCTTATTTATTGGTTTCTTTTGAGCTTAGCTCCATTATCTGTACCTAGAAGGAGTCTGAGGTAATTTGAAATTCATGTTGGTGCTTAAAAGTATCACCTGAGATACAGGACCTTCTAAAAATAAAAGTTCAAGTTGCATACCGTTTATGTCTATACTTTCCTGGACTCCAGAATTGATACAAATCTGTCCTGATAATGTCATGGACATGTAGGTGCTCAGTTCATTACAAGACTGATGACTTTACTGTAAGTGCATGGTACTGTTAACTTATGTGTCCATCACATAACAAGGATGGAGTTTTAGTCCCTGGAAATATGCAATTAAGACACCTATAGCCTGCAAAAAATTTGAAAATTAATACAGAAACTAATTTAAAAAATTATATAACTCTTTAACCTTTAGTTAGATATTATATTGGGCCTAATGATTCTGCTTGTGTAACATTATTTTTTGTACTGATAAAAATATGAGTTTTCTTTTGTTAAGTTAAATGAGTTGTCCAACTTCTGACTGATGGCCTATCCTCAGGATACGCCATTAATAGATTACTGGTGGGTGTCCCACACCCCACACCCTCACTGATCATCTTCTCTGATGTAGATTTTATGCCAGAAGTTGAGTTGGTGCCGGAATTACAAATCTTGGTCAACTATGTAGTAGACTGAGCTCAGCACTGCATCACTGTTCTGATTCGCGTCAATCGGATCAGCACTGCAGTGATGAACTGAGTCCACTGCAAAGTTCATGGAATTGTCTGCTTCCATGGCTGGAGCTACAGGGTGTATAACCCTCGCCAATCATCTAGTGATTGCCAAACCTGAGGATAGGCCATCACGTAATAAAAAATTCTTAGCATGTATCTAAGCAACTTTTCCTGCAGAAAATTGAGTAAAACAGACATGTAGTCAAAAGGATTTGTCCTGTAGAAGCAGACATGCTGATAGAGGAATAAGTATTGCACTTACTAGTTGTAGTTCTTATGATGTAAGTTGAGCTTTCTTTTCTTTTTTTTGTTCAGGAGCACTAAAATCTCATAAACAAAACTGTTTTACAAAAATTTAAAAACAGAAAAATATTATAAACAGTTCAGAGAGAAATATTATTAATAGACACTAATCCAATTAGAAAAGGTCGATGATCCCTAAAATGTCTTGAAGAACCTAAGAAAAATTTTACCAGTGTATATATAAATAGTAACATACAAACATTGTCCTGATTTATTATTATGGAAGTTTACATAAAGGTTTAGAGCATAGGATGAGCATAATCTTTGCAAATTTGCATGTACAGAGAAATAAAATAGGCTCCGCACATGTTTTCAGACAGAGATGCCATACTACACTCTCCAAAAAGTCCATGCGTTTTTATAAGCACTTTTATTTTCAGTGTTTTCTCAGACCTTTTTATCCTATAAAGTCTATAGGAAAATGCATAAAATCAGGCCACATCCAGAGTATGCTACGATTTGAAAATGTCAAAGGACAAACACTGTACTGTCAGGAAACTGTTTTAAACACCACTGAAAAAATCAGTGTCTGTAGGGTATTTTTAATTTCCCTTTGGCCAATATGTTTCTTCTAGCACTGCTATTTTCTTTTTGGGGACACAAACGTAGTGTGAAACCACCCTATATTCTGTAATTCTTACTATATTTTGTTTCTTTTACTGTTTTTTTGTGAATACCTCAAAGATAAAGAGTACTGGTGCATGTACTACACATTGCATTGAAATGAGATTTATATATATTTTTTATTTGGTACAGTGTGCTCTGCCCTTGTCACAGAATGAACAAAATTAGAATTGAAAGCATCAGGATTGCCATTTGTACATGCAATGTTCTGCATGTGTGATAACAATATACTAACATTTATTTGCCATTGTGTCTGCCCAAATATCCTCTGTCAGAGTCTCAAAATACAAAAAACAAACAAACAAAAAAAAACAACCCTTACTTAAAGGGGTTGTCTACTATTTTCACACTGATTGCCTATCCTCATAACAGGCCATCAATATCTGATCAGTGGGGGGTTTACTCCCCTCTCCCACCAGAACTACACAGCTCTGTCCATCGTGTAGTGGATGGAGTAGATCATCATGAGACCAAGAGGCTTGAATATTGAATTAGATATGAATTGCTTCATTCACAAAAGCTAATATGTAATATATGTATTTTTGAGGCGACTATCGTGTAAATTATGGTTAAGTCGAGCGAAACTGCAAGATTATTGAGCAATGTAAAAGCAATGAATGATAGAATGATAACCGACAATCGGTAGAGTTCTCATGGGTCGATTGTTTGTGTGGGCACAAAAATCATTGTTGGACGTTAACAATTTCAAACGTATAAACAGGAATGGTCACTGCATGCACGATTACAGACGATTACACTGTGGGTGTCTTTAAGCACGCCACTCAAGTTATCGCTTTGTGTAAATGCAACTGTCGGCTTTACAAATAATGAAATATGCGATCGAAATTACGATTTTGTGAACCCTAATTGTCGTGTCTAAAGGGTCATCGTTGAAACAAGAAGTGACTTGTTCATCGCTCAATCGTACTGATCATCTACTTTTGTAACGGTACCATAATGAATACAATCTGGAGATCAAATGGATAAATACAATAAATCTGCCTTAGGCTTCCTGACGAAGCCTAAGGGGCGAAACACATGTCGAGGTGCTGGTGCAGGTGGTGACATCTCAGTGTACTGCGTGTCATGTCTGTGAGTAGGTTGCTTTAGCCTTACTTGGCCTTTTTATTCTCATTAGACGGTTATTCCTTTCTATACATCGATGTGCTCTGTGGAACATATGACTGTTATTATTCAGCCGTTTAGTATTTTTCTGTGTTTGTTCCATAGAGCACATGGGCTAATTTGTATACCAGTCTTTTGATTGAATATAGCAATCTGTCCTCTGGCACGTACTACTTATTAATGTATTATGTATTCAGCTTGAGGTATAGCATAGTATATTATAGCCTTGTATATCAACTTTGTATTCAGCGTTATATACTCAGCTTTATAGGGCGTTTCATACCATCTATGTATTCAGCGTTATATACTTAGCCCTACGGGGCGTTTCATGTACTCAGCAAATGTTATAATTGAGTGATTTGCTATCTATGTATTCAGCTTTATATACTCAGCTCCGATCTATTTGCCTTGGGTTTACACTTTGTGTTGCCCTGAGGGAGTGGTATATCATACATGTATTTAACTGTACATACATAGTTTGATAAACCATCAATTTTTGTGGAGTACAATAATTTAGGCTCTCTTTACAATTTGTATATATTCAGCTTTGGCTCTGATTGTGTCTGGCCATTCTGACATGGAGTGCTTTACCTGATATATGTAATCATTTCCATCGAGCCTTTTTCTTCTATGTTTTGTATTTAAGCTATATATTTGGACTAAATAAAGATTAGTATACATTTTACAGTTATAGTCCCATGATCTTCCTTTTTTTGGTAAGGAAATTTAAAACAAGACATTAGTTTATTAATCTTATATACCCATAGTAATAATGCAATTATGTTCCGAAAGTATTTTTAATCATATTTTATTGGAGAGATTCTGGAGATTGGAATGGTAGGAGCTAACAAGTATAGAGGTGGAGATGGGTGGGATTGGAGATTGGTCATGGAAGTCTGTTTTAGTATTGGTACACCCCTGAAGAAGTTTTAATGAGCTAAATTGGTTGGGTACTGACTTTTACTGTGGATTGTCATGCTATTTGTCAAGCTGGTTAGCCTGCAGATTTTAGGAATTACACCCAGTCTTTTGTGCTTTTCCCCTTCCCGTATATCAGATGCCTCACCCCTTAATAAAGAGCGTTTGTGAAGGTTTTGAAAATCAGGCCAACATTCGGATATAGATTGGCCTTGCGCATATGTAGAGGTGTAGAGAAAGTGGCGCTGTATTTCTCGACTGCGAGGCTATAGAGAAATTAGTAGGATACAGTCAATACTATATATATATATTGTGGGATTCGCTCTGGTAGACAGGACCAGCGGGTGCAGTACAGAGGCAACGTTCAAGCTTGTAAATTAAATGTCCGTGTTTTATTCACACAACAAAAGAGCATCACAAAAAACAGGTGGCTTGGTGTTTGTTCACACACACAAAAGTCCATAAACGGAAGAGTCACCTTAGCTCCTTGGTGTTAGCAAGTCCATAGACAGGCTTTTTCAGGCAGCCTGTTCGTTTTCACAGGGGTTTGAGCCCTCCAGCTTGGCTCCAGCCGCAGGTCCCAAAAACACAGCCCTCAGCTCCCAGCACTATTAGCAGCTCCAGGACAATCACTCCCCCAGCTGCTGGTGCTGGCTGAGTTTAAACCCAGCCCAAAACCAGGACTGGACCGTGGGAGCAACCACCCACCCTACACTTTAGCTGCTCCCGGTAAGAGCCGGCCCGGATCGGCTTTGCAGCCATGCTATCTATCAATGTCAAGCAGCACTAGCTGCTGCTGACACAAAAACCCGGCTCTCACCTCACCGAGGCCAGGAACCTCGGTGACACGTATCTTCCGTCCATGGCGGCACCTTGCGCCCTCTTACATACCTCCCCCTTTGTTCCAGCCCCGACAGGGTGAACACACGCCAAACACTGTACTCGAGACAGTGCATCCGCATTTCCTTGCAAGCGGCCTGCCCTGTGTTCCACTGTGAACTTGAAGTTCTGCAGAGACAAGAACCATCTGGTGACCCGAGCATTCCTGTCTTTCGCCTGGCACATCCACTTTAGGGGAATGGTCGGTCACCAGACGGAACTTTCTCCCTAGCAGATAATAGCGGAGAGACTCTAGTGCCCACTTGATGGCCAGGCACTCTCTCCCACTATACTGTACCTGGTTTCGGCTGGGGTGAGTTTGCGACTCAGGAAAACCACGGGATGCTCCTCCCCATTGATTTCCTGAGAGTACAGCCCGAGGCCCACTTCAGAGGCATCGGTCTGTACCACAAACTCTCTCTTGAAGTCGGGCGTCACCAAAACCGGGGACCCACACAGGGCCGACTTCAGAGCAGAGAAAGCCTTATCCGCCTGCTCATTCCACTGGATCGACACTGACCTGCGTCCCTTTAAAAGGCTTGTCAATGGAGCAGCAATTGTAGCAAAGTTGGGAATAAACCTCATGTAGTATCCCACCATGCCCAGGAATGATTTTACTTGCCGCGTAGTGACAGGTCGGGGCCAATTCTTAATTGCCTCAATTTTGTTTACCTGAGGTTTGACCACCCCCGCCCAATGACATACCCTAGGTATTTGGTCTCTTCTAACCCTATCACACACTTTTTGGGTTAGCAGTTAAGCCAGCTTTCCTAAGGGAGTCCACTACGGCCTGTACCTTCGGTAGGTGACTCTCCCAGTCGGTGCTATGGACAATGATATCATCCAGATACGCTGAGGCGTACCGTCGATGTGGACGAAGCACAATATCCATAAGCCTTTGAAGCGTGGCGGGCGCCATGTAGACCAAGGGTAATACCTTGTACTGATACAACCCCTCGGTGTGATAAAAGCAGTTTTTCCTTGGCAGCCTCCGTTAAGGGTACCTGCCAGTACCCTTTGGTGAGGTCCAAGACAGAAAAATACCTGGCTTGGCCCAATTTTTCAATGAGCTCATCCACCCGCGGCATGGGATACGCATCAAACTTGGACACCTCATTCAGCTTGCGGAAATCGTTACAGAACCTCAATGTCCCGTCCGGCTTGGGTATTAAGACTATCGGACTGGCCCAATCACTTTTGACTCCTCGATGACACCTAACTGGAGCATCAGCTGCACTTCCTTCACAATGGCTTGTCGCCGAGCCTCGGGTACCCGATACGGCTTTAACCGGACTTTGGCCTGAGGCTCAGTGATAATGTCATGCTGGATTAGGGATGTGCGCCCAGGGAGGTCGAGAACACATCCGTGTTCCGACTAATGAACTCCTTAACTTCCTGGACCTGTTTGGAGGACAGGCTATCTGAAATTTTTACGGTGGCGGCTGCTTCCCGGACTTCGAGGTGAGGGCTGGATCCTTCTCACCTAGAAGCCCTGGCCGAGGGCTGTCATCGCTGGGCGAGTTCCTATCCTTCCATGGCTTCAGCAAATTCACATGATACACCTGCTCCGGCTTCCGCCGCCCTGGCTGGTGCACCTTGTAATTTACTTCCCCCACTTTCTCGAGCACTTCATAGGGCCCCTGCCACCTAGCTAGAAATTTGCTGTCAAGGGTGGGTACCAGAACTAAAACTCGGTCTCCGGGATTAAAGTCTCGTACTCGAGCCTGACGATTATAGACTCTACTTTGGGCCTGTTGTGCTGCCTCCATATGCTCCCGGACCAGCGGTAACACCCTCTCCATACGTTCCTGCATCTGGGTAACATATTCAATTACGCTTTTGTGGGGACGGGCTGTTGCTCCCACGCTTCCTTAGCGATGTCCAACAGGCCCCGTGGGCGTCTGCCATAAAGCAGTTCGAAGGGTGAGAACCCAGTAGAGGCCTGGGGCACCTCTCGCACTGCGAACATGAGATAGGGCAGAAGCAGATCCCAGTCCTTCCCATCTCGGGACACCACCCTTTTTAGCATATTTTTAAAGTTTGGTTAAATCTTTCCACAAGGCCGTCCGTTTGCGGATGGTAAGCGGGCGATCCATAATTGCTTTATATGCAACAGTTTACACAATTCCCTCATAATCTTAGACATAAAGGGGTCCCTTGGTCCGTCAGAACCTCCTTAGGTAGGCCCACCCGGGTAAACATCTCCATTAACTCCTTTGCAATGAGCCTAGCCGATGTGTGTCGAAGAGGCACCGCCTCTGGATACCGAGTGGCATAGTCCAGAATCACCAGGATATGTTGGTGACCCCTAGCAGACTTCGATGCAGGTCCGACCAGATCCATGGCAATACGCTCGAATGGGACCTCAATTATTGGGAGAGGGACCAGGGGACTTCTGTAATGCGGATGGGGGCTATTTACCTGACAGGTCGGACAGGACTTACAGAACTCCTCTACTTCCTTAAACAAACCGGGCCAGTAAAATCGCTGTAGTACAGCGGTCCTGCGTTTTCTGCCACCCCATGTGTCCCCCAAGAACATGTTGGTGGGCAAGCTCCATAACAAGCTTGCGATATGCGGTGGGCACCACCAACTGTTCAACTGGCTCACCTCGGATTTGGTTCACCCGATACAACATATCCTGAAGAATAATAAACCGTGGAAACATTAATTCAGCCCCAGGTTTCTGGGGTTTACCGTCAATTATTACAACACTTTCCCAGGCCCTGGTTAGGGTTTGGTCCCGGTGTTAGGCGGTCCCAAAATTTTCCCCGGAGACATTGAGGTCTGCCAACTCAGGTCCCGGTGGCAAGTCCTCCGTGTCTCCCACCATTACACTCAGTGGGGTTGTCTCCCCCTCTACCGCTGGAGCAGTGGTCACCCCTACCGCTGGCCCTTCAGATTCGGGCTCCCAGGGTTCTGGCCTTCCAGTGGTATCGGGCCACTCTACTAGGGTTACCCCTGTCTCGGGCCCATCAGACACTTTTATAGCCGGCCACAGCGCCGGGAAACCTGGGAAGTCCCTCCCAAGAATCAGTTCATGTGGGAGTTTGGTAGCGACAGCCACCTCGTGGGTCCACTTACCAGCAGCTGTGGACAAAGTCACTAGTGCAGTGGGGTAGTCTTTTAAGTCTCCGTGGATGCATAGGACCCCGACTTTACGGCGGTATACTCCGCAGGCCGTACTAGGGCAGCTCTTACCAGGGAGACTAAACTCCCGGAGTCCAGCAGGGCCACCGCCAGAGAATCTCCCACCTCTACCTGACACAGGTGGGTATTGTCCTGCCCCTCACGGGTGCCAGTTGCACACAGCTTCCGTGCATACAGGGAGTGGCGATACCCGTAGTTCACATCCATCGGCTCACCCTGATGCGGACAGTCGGCCCTGATGTGGCCTGGCTCCTGACACCTCCAGCATACCACGGGAGGCGGATCCGCAGGGATACATTCCGTGCAGGTCTCTCTGTCGCCGGTCGTCGGAACTGGGGTGGAGGCCTCCGAGGGTTTGACTGGCCCCTTCCCAGCAAGACTCCCCTGCAGGTTTCTGGTGGCCTCGTAGCGCTCCACCAGGTCGACCATCTCCAGGGCACTTACCGGAGACGCCTGGCCGACCCAGTGCTGGAGGGGATAAGGCAGGGCCCTCCAAAGATGTCCGCCAACAGTCGATCCAGCATGGCAGTGGGACTTAGTAGATCAGGCTGCAGCCACTTTTTGCAGCCTGTGCAGCAGATCGTAGTACTGCGGCCTAGCAGGTTCAGTCGTTTTAAAGTCCCACTGGTGGACTCTTTGAGCGCGGACCAGCACGTTCACCCCAGTCTGGCTAGGATCTCTCCTTTCACGGTGTCATAATCGGCCGCTTGGTCGTCCGACAAGTCGAAAAACACCTGCTGGGGTCCGGAAGCCAGGAACGGAGCGACCACCTCAGCCCACTGGTCACGGGGCAGCTTCTCCCTCACGGCCACTTTTTCGAAGACTGCCAGGTAGGTCTCGGCATCATCCTCGGGGGTCATCTTGGGAATTGCTGCACGGACCGCTTTCCGGGCATCATGGGCACGGTGAGAGGCTCCAGTCGCTTGCAAAGCCATTACATGTTGCAACAGCAGCTGGTTTGTCTCCTGCTGCTGCTTGTTGGCCTCCCGCTGCTGTAAATTGGCCTCCACGAGAGCCTTTACAGCTGCCTCCATCTTGTCAGAGTTCACGTGTTGAAACTTTGCCGGCTTGACATATGACATTCACTTTGGAAAAAACTTCGGCGTTACGCCAGCCTCACTGCGCATGCCCGCATCCGACACCAAATGTGGGGATTCGCTCTGGTAGACAGGACCAGCGGGTGCAGTACAGAGGCAACGTTCAAGCTTGTAAATTAAATGTCCGTGTTTTATTCACACAACAAAAAGAGCATCACAAAAAACAGGTGGCTTGGTGTTTGTTCACACACACAAAAGTCCATAAACGGAAGAGTCACCTTAGCTCCTTGGTGTTAGCAAGTCCATAGACAGGCTTTTCAGGCAGCCTGTTCGTTTTCACAGGGGTTTGAGCCCTCCAGCTTGGCTCCAGCCGCAGGTCCCAAAAACACAGCCCTCAGCTCCCAGCACTATTAGCAGCTCCAGGACAATCACTCCCCCAGCTGCTGGTGCTGGCTGAGTTCTAAACCCAGCCCAAAACCAGGACTGGACCGTGGGGAGCAACCACCCACCCTACACTTTAGCTGCTCCCGGTAAGAGCCGGCCCGGATCGGCTTTGCAGCCATGCTATCTATCAATGTCAAGCAGCACTAGCTGCTGCTGACACAAAAAACCCGGCTCTCACCTCACCGAGGCCAGGAACCTCGGTGACACGTATCTTCCGTCCATGGCGGCACCTTGCGCCCTCTTACATATATATATATATATATATATATATATATATATATACAGTATAAATACTATATATTTTAGGTGGGAAAATAGCATACCTTGCTTGAACTGGCATTTACTGTACTTGTTCATTTGTCTGAATATTTTGGGGTGTTAGCAATGCTGATACTGCTATATATTGATTCAGGAACTGGTCACTGCAGCACTCCAGAGTTAGGCCTCATTCACATTTCCATTTGATGTCTGTGGAAAATCTGTCTATTTCATCCGTGAGAATGTCAATAAATAAAATCCGTGTTTGGTCCAGGTGTCTGTTTTTGCCCTCCTTGTGTCATCCGCATTCCACAGACTTTGCTCAGAAAATAAATTTCCAGAGCATATCCTACTAACAGTCCGGATGCCATCTGTGCTGTGTCACTAATTTTTCTCTGTCTCAGAATTCAACAGGCTTGTTTGGTCTGCATCACGGACCAAAGTAGTGCATGTCTCCTTGGTTATTCCAATGCCACACAGTTAGTAAAAACACTGATGTGTGAACAAACACTTTGAAGTCAATTGGTAATTTTGCTGTAGGTTGAAAATGTGGATAGCACACGCCAGTGAAAATGGAAATTTGAATGAGGTCTTGACAAAATATGCGCTAGAATTGATATTTCATGTACTAACATTGGACAGCTGACAGATCCTCTTTAAATGTTGCATTTACAACACCCAATTTACATATGTAAATGAACATTGACTTCCATAGACAAAAATATTCATGCCATCTTTTATATTTGACTATTGCAAGATCTGTGAGATTAAGTTGAGTTTGGGGTATGTCATATATATACAGTGGCGTAACTAGGGTGTTATGGGCCCCAGTGCAAACTTTGCATTGCCCCCACACACAATTTATACAAAGAGGCGGCAAATTTCTTTTACACTAAGCCCAATGCATG
The DNA here is from genome assembly GCA_033119425.1 of Bufotes viridis. NCBI lineage: Eukaryota > Metazoa > Chordata > Amphibia > Anura > Bufonidae > Bufotes > Bufotes viridis. Next base: position 116,195,017 of record CM065591.1, on the reverse strand, counting down.
GTTACACTCACCCAGTGCTAACTAATAAAATCTGGTCCTACCTCATCCATGGTGTCACTGGGGTTGGCGTGACGTCCACTGGATCCAGAACAAGTTCCCTGTGATGAAAGGAGAAAAAAAGAATAATTACATAGGGAAGGGATGGTAACTGGCCTGTAAGACTGAGCCATGCCAACATGTTGCATGGTAAACTAGGATATTTCCCCTAAGGGCTACCACACAGTACTAATGCCCACCTTGTGGCCCTCACAGTAATGAAGGCCAACTTGTGACCCCTTCACAATATTTATGTGGTCCCTCACAGTAGTTAAGCCCAGATATGTGTCCCCTCACAGTAGTTATACAAGATATGTTCCCTCATTACAGTAGATATGCCCAGATATGTGCCCTCTCACAGTAGAAATGCCCAGATATGTGCCCCCTCACAGTAGAAATGCCAAGATATGTGCCCCTCACAGTAGAAATGCCAAGATATGTGCCCCTCACAGTGGTTATGGCCAGATATGTTCCTCTCACAGTAGTTATGCCCAGTTATGTGCCCTCTTACAGTAGTTATGCCAAGATATGTGCCCCTCACAGTAGTTATGTCCACATATGTGCCCCTCGCAGAAGTTATGCCAGATTATGTGCCCCTCATAGTAGTTAAGCCCAGTTATGTTCCCCCCTCATAGTAGTTATGCCCACATATGTGCCCCTCACAGTAGTTATGTCCACATATGTGCCCCCTCACAGTAGTTATGCCCAACTATGTGCCCCTTCATAGTAATTATGTCCAGATATGTGCCCCTAACAATATTTATGTCCAGTTATGTGCTTCCTCATAGTAGTTATGCCCACATATGTGCCCCCTCACAGTAGTTATGCCAGATCAGGTGCCCCCTCAGTAAAAATGCCAACTTTGTGCCCCTCACTCTTGTTGTGGCCCTCCTTTGCCTCCAGTCTGCAGCTTTATGAAAAAAACACATAAAACATATACTTACCCTCTTCCCTACTGACCTCGCACCCACACTCGCATTACGCTGCTGTCTGTGCTGGAGGCCGATTCCTGGACTTTCAGCGCTCCTTCCACAGATAGCAGCATGATGTGCGGCCTGCAGGGGAGTGCAGGAGCTCAGAAGATGACAGTAGACGCACAGCCTGGCAGTGACAAGAACTGCAGGGTGAGTATGTGCGCCCTCTTGTCTGTCTGCCCGGGCGCATAATATACATGTTTGAAGAGCTGCTCGGACGGGGCCCGGCATTGTCACTGTACTTCATGCCGGGCCCTGACACTGAGCGCTCCTATTACATGAGACCGCATCGGGCCCTCTCCCCGCCGGGCCCGGTCACACGCTCTGCGACGGCGATCGTTACAACCCTGTATATACGGTATATATATATATATATATATATATTCCAATATATATAGCTGAGTGTATGTATGATGTGTGTATGGATGTACGCTAAAGGAACCCGCACCATTCCATTTACAATTTACAATTTGGCACACCACACAGGTACATGAGGTGTCCCGAAGGTTCTGTGGGATACTCCTAAATCTTGACCGGCAAGTGGGCCCTGAGGACTGGAGTTGGGGGAACCCTGATCTAGCACATACTGCTCCTGAGATATTCCCAAAAATGCAAATATGGCACATCACATGACCTACATTAGCCAATAGAGGCCTACAGGTCTTTCTCTTCATATTCCAACTGCCATACACAGTCACATGTCCCTTATCAGCCAATAGAAGCTTGCAGGTCCTTAGTCACCACATAAACACAGTTTTAAACCAGGTTTCCATAACAACCCAGCCATTTTTTCTTCACTGCTACAGGTCAGCTTTAAAGGGGCAGGGAGCTGTGGATCGACAATGTTAAGGGAGCTGTGGTGGTCACAGTTCAGGGGCAGGTCCCACTAAACCACCCTGATCTGGTTAGGCCATGTCCCCTCCCACTCCGCAGCTGATGGGGATTAAAAATTAAGGTAAAAATCTACTTCTGTCAGCTGCAGCGGTGGGAGGTACCGTGATAGTTCTCCTGCAGCTCACGCTCAGACAGCACAGTGCTGCTGTCTGAGAGTTAGCTGTTCAAAAGGACATTCCTGTGCCGGACAAAAGAAAAGGGAGTCTGAAAGCCGGACTGTCCAGTCTAATACCGGACCTCTGGCTACCCTAGAGGTAGGCTGCTGTGGAGGTCACAGTTAAGGGATGGTCTGCTATAGAGGTCAGTGTTAAGGGGAAGATTGAAGTAGAGGCCAATGTTAAGGGATGGAGTTTTGTGGAAATCACTGTTAAGGAGATGGGGTATTGTGTCACTAATAAACGGGTGGGCACTGTGGAGGTCTCTGTTAAGGGGTATATAATGGTCCGCTATGGAGGTCAGTGTTAAGGGGTGGGGTGCTGTTGAGATCACTGTTAAGGGGTGGAATGTTGTGGAAGTCACATTTTAAGGGAACAGAGCTCTGTGGAGGTCTCAGGTTAAGGGGAGGGGTACAGTGGAGGTCACTGTTAAGCAAGTGGGGTACTGTGGCAGTCACTGTTAAAGGGGCAGTCACTGTGGAGGTCTCTGTTAAGGGGACCAGGAATGGTGGAGGTCAGTTAAGGATACAGTAACCTATGGTCAGTGTTAAGGGGCGGGTGCTGTAGAAATAACTGTTAAGGGGGTGGGCCCCTGTGGAGGTCACTGACAAGGGTGTGGGGTGCTGTTGAACTCACTGTTAAAGGAGCAGGCTGCTGTAAAGGTCAAAGTTAAGGGGGTGGGCTGCTGTGGAGATCCCATTTTAAGGAGACAGGGCACTGTGGATGGGGGTCAGTGTTAAGGGGTGGGGGGCTGTGGATGTCACTGTTATAGTGGACACTGTTGATATTTTTTAATAACACACAAACATTAAATGAAATAGATCAAATATACCCATGCAGAGCCGGGTCCTTCATCTAGTGTGTGTGTGTGTGTATATATATATATATATATATATATATATACACACGCTTACACAAAGTATTTCAATGAAAAGTCAGTAGCGGCACTCCTTAGTTTGCTATGTTATGCAAAAATATAGACAAGGCAGCACTCCGGTGTTGGTAAAAATATGTGGTTCCTTTAATACACCCAATGCAATGTTTCAGCTCATCTCAATGGAGCCTTTGTCACAGTGATAACAGAGCTCAGTATAAATATATATATGTCTATGAGTGATCATAGTTAGGGTTGAACTTGGGAGTTCGGGCACTCGGACTTGAACCTGGACTTTTTCATGGGTTCAAGCCGAATCTTAGGTCAAAGTTCGGTTCGGGACCCGAACCCTGACCCCCAGACCCCATTAAAGACAATGGGGGACCTAAATCCATAGTTATGCAAGGAAAATAAGTATTCTTAAGACAGAATGCCGTCAATAATTACCATGAGGGTTGAAACTAAAATTACTCATCCACTAGATCGCAGAGCTGTATCCTCTTCTTTTTTCTTACTGCAAATAGACCTGCAATGACATCACCGCGCTCACCACGTGGTGAGGACGGTGACGTCATGGCAGGTCCATTTGTAGCTCCTGCAGAAAGAAGAAAGAAGAGGATACCGGCTGCGCAATCTAGTGGATGAGGTGAGTTTTTTTTATTATTTTAACCCCTCATGGCCATTTTATTTAGCATTCTGTCTTAAGAATACTATTATTTTCCTTTATAACCATGGATTTTGTTTAATTATTTTTAACCCCTCAATGGCCATTTTGCATGGTAAACGCTAGAGTCCCTATGCCAGTACTTTGAATGGAACTCCCTGTGTAGACCAAGCTGACCGTGCATGTCCTAACCGCATCCATATTACTGCCCGGAACCCTTCAGATGAGAAAATTCTGTGAACATGGGATCACGTACACACTGAAAAACAATGTGTATGGAAATCACCTGAGGAGAAAAGACCCCAGCAATCTTGCAAAACCCGACCGGGCGCTGAGGGGCACAATTAGGTGTCCCCAAAACTAAGCTAGTTATTAGGCGTTCCAAACAAATTGTGTTAAAAATTATACATTTGTTAAAGACAAAGAGGAAAAGAATATACAAACAATGGTCAGCAGTGTATACATGGTTGTTCAATCCAGGTATGGTCCAAAGGATGGTCGTAATACTATGAAAAATCTTAAAACTGAGCCACATGGGAATCCATGGTGGGTAACATCCTCAAGTAAATATTTCAATATAATCTTTATAATGTTTTCCTAGAATATAAACAGAAAAAGGAAAAAATTAATAATACGTTCAGAGCACTAGTGTCTCCTATAACACAAGGGTGACCAGAATGCCTAACTGGAGCATGGGCAGTTAAGTGACCCTAAAATCAACATTTAGACCTTTTGGTTTCAAGGTCTGTAGATGATAAATCTAATAGACTTCCCTCTTTTTAAGTAGCACTATTCTGTCACCCTCACGTCTTGGCATAGCGACTAGATCAATAATTCAGAAGTGAAGATCCTTTTTGTTATGTTTTGCTTCCGTGAAATGCTTGGAAACTGGTAAGTCGTCTTTTTTCACGAATTGTATATCTATGTTGGTTAAGTCTGGTTTTAACATCCCAAGTCGTCTCTCCGACATAGAAGAGACGACAGGGACATTCCAGAAGAAATACCACGTATGTTGAGTTACAAGTTAAATAAATGTCTAATCTAAATCTAGCGCATATTTTAATAGATGAGGAGAATATTACTCCCACTTCTGAAGAACCATCGGTACTTTAATAACTTTATTCTTCAAAATTAAAAATGTTGCACTGGCTTGCAGGCCCATATATTCAGAGAATGCCATACTTTCAGAGGCATACCAAAGAGCCAGCTATCACGAAGCTAAACGTATAACTAAAACAAATTATGATTATACAAAGAATGTATTGACAAAAATGTGTTAATCGAGGATATCCAAAAACATGCTCTAAATGATATATGGTTGAAATATAGATGAAGACTGTGAATGCGAGTCAAAGTAAGACTCTGAGTCAGCCTAGTGTTGAGAAAATATACGGGAGTACACAGATCTATTATAATCTTAAATGTATCCACAGTGTGGGGATGTGTAAATAGAGGACCTCTCAGCATTAACAAACAGTTGACAAAGTTATGACATGGAAAACATCCTGTTTTGGTAGACCCAAAATAAGAACGAAATGAGCATTTGACTGTAGCCCTACATCAACTCGAACCAACTGGTCCTTCAAATTCCATGTACGGCAAAAAGGACATAAGATGGAGCAATATTATACTCCGTATATGTCTAAAGTTACTACCCAAAATGGGCCACTGTTTCTTCAAAATGTTACCAATTTTGGTGCTATTAGATGTATAATTGGAGACAGGGGATTCGGTTTACATTTTGTGTTGAGGCCTTATTTGGCTACAGCAGAGATTCTGTAGAGAGAAATAGGACCCTGTTTCTATGTGATCTAACTAGCTTTCTTGGCTACCCTATGTATTGAGCCCCTTGCTCGTTCTGTTCCACTCTCCCGACACTCCCCAGATTTCAGACCGCAATGTCTGATTGTTCAGTCATTCGATAATATGGGATTCGAACTACAGCTATGTGCCGTTCAAATCCAGTGGTAATAGCTCAGAACAAACACCAGGCTGGCTGTATGTAAGTTAAAACAGAAATCTTCCTTTATTGAATGCACACAACACACTTCTTTACACAATTGAACACCCTGCCCAAACAAACACTTCTTATTGGTCAATTGTAAAGTCTCCTCTAGTCCTCATTTAGGTCCTCTTGGCCATGCAAATAAGGACTTGAAACTGGGTCAGCAGGGATCGGTCCGATAGCTTGACTGGGCAGGCGGATATGTGTGGCCATGCAAGTGAGGACTTAAAACAGAGGACTCCCAGGAGATAATTAAATTACATAAGCAAACAAACTTGCCTTCCTTCCAGAGCACGGAGCCGTTTGGAAGGAATTATCCTAAAGACAAACTGTGAACAATGAAACAACCACAGAGTGATTCGAACCTAAGACAGGGCGGAGGACCCACTTTTGTGTAATATAATGAAGATAACATGGTTCAGTGTTCCACGGACCCCCTGGGAATCAGTTCAACAGCCACAGTGGGACCCCAAAAGAGTCAACTCGAGGATGCTGGAAATGTAGTCTCAAGGTTTCAGGTCCATTAGCCGGATAATCCATTGTCATTACCATTGGGCTTCAGAGACGGTATTGAATTGTGAAATTGGACGGCTGTAGCGCCAGACTCCATGCACGTTAAAGGGTTATCTTGGAAAAGATACGACAGTTATCCTCAGGATCAGTAATCACATCTCAGCAGTGGGGACAAGTCCTGTCACCCCCATGATCAGGCTGTTTCAGGAGCCGTTTGCACTCACTGGAGCTCCTGGCAGTTTTCCAGACAGCGCATACATCGGGATAGCGGCAGTACTTAAATGGGGTTGAAGGTAACTAGGCCACATGACCAATGTACCATGATGTCAGTACCTAGGAAGAGGCTGTCGCACTCAAGTTCTCTTCTAACAGATGATCGGGCGGGTGTCCTGGTGTCGTCACTCCACAGATCTGATACTGATGACTTATCCTGAAGATAACAGTTGACACAGTTATGACAAAGGATATGTATTAGCTCGAAACGTTGCATCTTTTTTATTGCATACTTTTCTGTGAAGTCCGTCCAATAATGAAGTCACTGGAGATGCTGCCAGCCATCTGTCTGTTTGTATTATCCTGAGAATAAGTCATAAATATCTTTTCCTGATAACCTCTCTTTAACCTTCTAAACAATGGAATAATGCATGCATGTAATAGGAAAAAAATTACACGTGCATAGTAATTTTACTAAACTACTGCAAACTACAGTGCATGTTATATCAGGGAGCAACAATGAAGACTTGTTTCAGAATGTGGTTTATTAAGATGGAACCACTTAACCCATATCAACATATCATATTGGTCATAGCAGAATAACATGCAAAATAACTCATCTTCATTAAATCCAAATTTATCCATGCTTCAGTGCAGTAATAGAGGCACATTTTTTCCAAATGGTTGCTGCACCTGTGAGCCATGGAGCAGGTGAACTCTGGGAAGGCGGGATCACTCCACAGTGCGCAGTGCATGCAGCCAATCAGCAGTGCCAGCCTCTGTGGATGTCACAGCCCTGTGCGTCACCCTCAGCCATCTGGATTCCGCCATTTTCCAGTGTACTCCAGTGCAGGGCAGAGATGTCAGCAGGCTTAGGACAGTGAAAAACTTAATTGTCCTAAAAAAGACATTTTACAAGTGCAGTGTGAAAGATTATTCAAGGTGTAGGGAAAGAATAGGGAGAAATCATTCCACATGTTGAACAAGGTTCAGTAGGGAGAGGTTACAGCCTGGGTAATAGGAACAATCCTATTACACCTTGCTACATGACAATGCACCCAAATTGCCATCCATACAGCTCTGTGAAATTCCAGCAAACTGCTCATATTATTGGGGCGAGTGCTGTTTTGATACAGCCATTAATAGGTTGTGAATTGCAAGGGAAATATTTCTACATCTTATTTCCCCTTGGCGGTGCAGTTATATAGTTCTAAAGCCTTTTTAGCTTGTAGTAGTGGCAAAAAAATAGCTTAATAGCTGTGTTGTGTGGTGAAGTGCGAAAAATTACCTGCCCTTCTGTCGTGTAATAG